>JAKOOJ010000065.1:1441666-2162500 GCA_022577455.1 Arizona elegans | reverse complement strand
AACTAACCCGAAAACTAACCCGAAAACTAACCCTAACCCTAACCCGAAAACTAACCCTAACCTGAAAACTAACCCTAACCTGAAAACTAACCCTAACCCGGACCCGAACCCGAAAACTAACCCTAACCCGAAAACTAACCCTAAGCTGAAAACTAACCCTAACCCTAACCCAAAAACTAACCCTAACCCGAAAACTAACCCGAAAACTAACCCGAAAACTAACCTGAAAACTAACCCGAAAACTAACCCTAACCCGAAACCCTAACCCCGAACCCGAAAACTAACCCGAAAACTAACCCTAACCCAAAAACTAACCCTAACCCAAAACCTAACCCTAACCCGAAACCCTAAACCCGAACCCTGAACCCCGAAACCCTAACCCCGAACCCGAACCCCGAACCCTGAACCCTGAACCCGAACCACGAACCCGAAACCGGAACCCAGAACCAGGACCCCGGAACCCAGAACCAGGACCCCGGAACACGGAACACGGACCCGGAACACGGAACACGGACCCGAACCCCAGAACACGAACCACGAACCCCGGAACACGAAACACGAACCACGAAACACGAACCTCGGAACACGAAACACGAAACATGAACCCTAACCCGAACCTGAACCCGAACCTGAACCTGAACCCGAACCCGAAACCTTAACCCTTCACCCTTACTTTTAAATGCTATTAAAAAGGGGGGTTTTTTTTCGTTTTTTTTCTGGCTGCTATTCCCTCTTGAACCACAGGAGGCCACTCTTTTCTCCAGGGTTGCGGAACTGGCTTTTTGTGACTGCGATACCTGCTTTGACCACAGGATGGCACAATTTTCTGCACATTAGCGAGAACTTTGAACTCATGGGACAGAAAACTGTGCCCTCCTGTGGCCAAAACAGGTATCGCAGCCGCAAAAAGAAAGAAACCTTTTCGATGACATTTTAAGATTCTTCTGGTCCAGCTCCGCAACCCTGGAGAAAACACTGCCCTCCTGTGGTCCAAGAAGGAATAGCATAACAACCTTAAAATTCCATTTAAAAAGTTTCTTTCTTTTGGTTGCTGCGATCCCTGCTTCGACCACAGGATGGCACAATTTTCTGCACGTTGGCGATAACTTTGAAGTCATGGAACGGAAAACTATGCCCTCCTGTGGCCAAAACAGGTATCGCGGCCGCAAAAAGAAAGAAACCTTTTCGATGGCATTTTAAGATTCTTCTGGTCCAGCTCCGCAACCCTGGAGAAAACACTGCCCTCCTGTGGTCCAAGAAGGAATAGCATAACAACCCTAAAATTCCATTTAAAAAGTTTCTTTCTTTTGGTTGCTGCGATCCCTGCTTCGACCACAGGATGGCACAATTTTCTGCACGTTGGCGATAACTTTGAAGTCATGGAACGGAAAACTATCCCCTCCTGTGGCCAAAACAGGCATTGCGGCCGCAAAAAGAAATAAACCTTTTCGATGCCATTTTAAGATTCTTCTGGTCCAGTTCTGCAACCGTGGAGAAATCACTGCCCTCCTGTGATCCAAGAAGGAATAGCATAACAACCCTAAAACTCCATTTAAAAAGTTTCTTTCTTTTGGTTGCTGCGATCCCTGCTTCGACCGCACGATGCCGCTGTTTTCTGTCAACGTTAGCGTGGAGGCCGTTGTAGACCTTTTGAACACAGGTTAAGGCTTTGGAAGCAAGATTCTTTCTTTTGTGCCTGTTATGGAGCTCCTGGGCCTCCCGTTGCTCTATTAATATTAATAAGGATTTTAATAATAAAGAGACAGAATAATAATCTTTAAATGCTATTAAAAAGGGGTTTTTTTTCTTTTTTTTGTGGCTGCTATATCTGCTTGGGCCACAGGAGGGCACTGTTTTCTGTCCCTTAGCAATAGCTTTGAAGCTATCGAGATATTACTTTATCGGGGTGGTAGGCTGTGTGGAGAACCCTAACCCTAACCGTAAACCCTAAACCCTAAACCATAACCCTAACCCCTAAGCCCTAAAGTCTAAACCCTAACCCCGACCTTTGGCCTTTGACCCCCGACCTTTGACCCCAGGCTCCGACCTTTGATCCCTGACCTTTGACCTTTGACCCTGACCCTTGACCCACCCACTGGCCCCCACCCTTTGGCCTCTGCCTCCCAGTGATTTACCTCCTTGCAGCAAGCAACAAGAAGAAACAGCCCATTTCAGCTTCAGCGCAGCCTAATTAGCACAAGTTGATTAGATCGGCAGCCCGACTCTCAGCTGTTTTGCCTGGCCTCTGCTGCTTGCTGCAAAGAGGTAAATGGCTGGGAACATTTTTTTTGTGTGTGCTACTCAAGCTAGGCTGAAAATAAAAATGAAAGTAAAACAGGCTATTTTGCTGTAACGAGGCAAAATTGCTGGGAGTCAGAGGCAGATTTCTTTTTCTTGTTTTCCTCACCAAAAAAGGTAGGTGTATCTTATAGTCCAGAGCATCTTATACTCCAAAAATTACAGTATATGCCGTTCATCTCCCTTATAAGACGACTGTCTTATCAGGGAGACAGTAGCAGGCTACAGGCAATCTTCTCCGCAGCGTAAGAAGACAGGATACGTTGAATTTGACACCACCGATTCGAAGCCTCTGCAACAGCACTTGCCCACAAAACCCCCAGATTACAAGACTGGAGCTATTCATCTTAGAAAAAGAGCCACATGCTCAGGTGCAGACGTGAAGGTGAGGATGCCGTTCTCCCCTTCAAAACAGCAGCCCTAACGGATCAGGACAGGCCAAAGAAAGTCTTTCCTCAAGAAATTAGCGTTAACGTGCAGAATCTGCTTCCGTGGGGACGAGGTGATGGCCACCGACCTCAATGGACTGAAAGGGGGGACCATGGAGGGGACTGTTTGTCATGAGGCTACGTGCTGCCTGGGGCGATGAGGGCTAGATGCTTGAGCTGAAGGAGGCTTTCCTGTCCTACTTCTTGGGCTTTCCACCAGTCCAATTGAAAGCAAAATCCGAGCAGGCTTTAACTGAGTAAGAGTGTCAAGACTGCCCCTGGAGATTCAGAGGGCAAAGGAGCCCGGGTGGCCTAGCGGAAGAGGTGGTGGAGGACAGAGGCGGTCCCTCTGACTAGGGACAGGTGCAGGGAGGAGAATGGGACCGAGGGGCCGGTCCTTGGAAGTGGATGGCTGCAACTGGTAAGCGAATGGGGTTCCCACGCTTTTGAATATTTCAATTTTCTGAGAAGAAACAGCTACGGTATCTTATATAAGCCATAAGCAGGTGATGGGTCCAGCTGAAAAATCTACATTGTCAAAAATGTGTAAACTGCAAAATACAGGTATAATTTTATTTACAGTTTAATATAGTATTATTATTTAATGATTTTAAATTTTAAATTGTTGTTTTGTTTCTGTGTTTTTAAATAGGCTGTACACCGCCCTGAGTCCTTCGGGAGAAGGGCGGTATAGAAATAAAATTATTATTATTATTATTATTATTATTTATTATTATTATTATTATTATTATTATTATTATTATTATTATTATTATTATTAACAATTATAGGCAATCTGGCCTGACTGTTTGCACTGAAATATGAACAACTCCTTCTCTCAAAGTATATCCCCAAAGTACAGCTATCAGGGAGATATGCCGGTACTGGTCTGTCCCTCGTGATCGCTTTAGAGGTGCGATTGGCCTCTGCCTTGAAAGATCATGGATCCCGGGGTCTCCCCGGTTGCTGTGTCACAGCTGGATACTCACGGATTGGTGCGTGAAGGGCCACGTGTTCCTGGTATGGCGTGGAGTACTTGTACTGCTTGCCACAGAATTCACAGGTATAGTTGCCTGTTTCTACAAAGTAAGAAAACAATTTTCAGAAGGAGAAAAGGTTTTCCCAAAAACCCTTGACCCAAACATGGATCTCAATTCAGAGCACAGCAGGCTAGACGTTTCCCACGTGACCTCATGAGATGAGTTCCAAGTTTTCTTGACCGAGGAGCCCCTGGGCACCCACCTTCATGATAACTGTTTCCTCTGTTTTGCCCCAGCTCTCTTTCCTGGAGAGAGGCTGAAAAGACACGGCTGCTACAGAGGCTAGACTTCCTTTTGCAGAAGTAGCATTTGGGAGTGGGCTGTATAAACCATCGCAGACAGCAAAGGCCAAGTCGCACGCTCATCAGCGCTTACGAGGGGTAGTTATCATCTCAGATCATGATCAATTTCTAGTTTTAATATCGCTCCCCACCATCAATTTCACCCTATTCCCAAAGAAAACATGGTAACGTACTTTTTTTTATCCCAGAGGACAATACTTAGACAATATCTTCCCCTTTAATGAACAGCTCTTTGGGAATTCTAAAATTAAGTCACGAGACATGCAAGTGGAATGTTTTTCCTAGGTCTGAATATAATTATTAAAATAAATAACGTGCGCTTAATTCCTTCTCTTTGCAATAAAGTATTTACATCTAAATACTTTGGCCAAATTGGATTGTTTTAACCAGATGCTTATAAAAGTATGTAACGTTAAGCAAGAATAATTTTATAATTCCCCGACTCAACCGTGTTTGTTTCTTCTCTATGTCAAACGTGGAAGATTAATTTTTTTGTTTACTTAGGAGTGCTATTTGCAAGCAGGTTGCTTGTCTCCTGACGGATGGCCACAGTCCGAGTTCGAGCTGTTGCTTGGCGTGCAAAAGGTCCAGGTTCACCCCTGCGTTTCCAGGGAAGGGCTGGGAAAAAACCCTCTGCTTGAACGGATGTTCAGAGCCCTGCAGCCGGTCAGGGCCGATAGTCGTGGGACAGATGGACCGACGAGCAGACCTGATACCAAGCAGCTTTCAGGCATCCTGGGAGTTGTTCTGCCTGCTACGCCTTGGAAAACCTAGCGGTTGCTATCGGTGCTCCTTAAACAAACCCCGGTGAAAGAGACATCCAAGGAAGATTTTCCGACTTGTCACCAGCCGTGCCAAGAGGAATGGAGTCCGGGTCCCGCACAGGCAAAGAATGTGCTCTTTCTGTTGGACTAGTGAGAGCTTCCTGCCTTTGCGAGAAACGCTCCATCCCTGGCTTGCACATCAAACCTCAGCTCTGAAACACTGAAAGCTAGTTAATTACTTAAGTTGCAAACTCGGTCAATCGTACTTGGACCGATCTTCTGAAAGGGCTCGGGCTCCTCTTCTTTCACCTCCTCCTTGGCGATCGTTGCTTGGTCGTAGGGGTCTGCAAGAGGAGAGAAGGAGGAGAGAGCTGATCGGGGCATGTGGAAACGCCTCCCTGGCTTTATCCCTCAGGCCCTGCTCTCATCCTTAGTCTTAAATAGACTAACGTACATTTCACACATGTATAGTATTTTTACTGATTATATTTTTCTTGATAATCTCCCTATTAAAGTGACTAATAATAAGATGCGGGTTTCCAATTCAGGATATAAAATTTGCACTTATTATTTCTTTTTAAAGTGTGACAACTTGATTGCCAAAAACTGCAGTCATTCTTAACGAGAGTCAGAATACTTCCAAAAAGCAACACAACCAGCCTACCTCTACCAAGAGGCCCCAAGACTCTCCTATCCACCAAACAGGCACTCTTTCTCCCAACTGAGTGGATTAATCTCTGCACACATCCACAGGTGCTTCAAACTGCAACACGGCAGGGCTTCCGGCTCCATTCTCCATCCATTGAGCATTCGCTCGAATGCTCCTCAGTCAAAGACTTCCTAAAGTGTTGGAATCATTGAGCCAGAAGTTTCTATTGGCTGAAACTTTATTGCCAAAAGTTGTATGATATTATGTCTCTAAACTAGCTGGGTATATGTAGATAAGCACACACACAACAACAACGTTCTAATGGTTTCCCATGGATTTTGATTTTTCGCATCACCCAATGGTGTCAACAGCCCTGCACAAAAGCTCCCCTCCCCAGCTTCTTTCCATAAAATGCAGGCCGGGGTTACCTGCGAAGAGCTCTAAGCGATAACTAAAGGTCCTGAGAACGGGTGCCAGAGCCTGCAGGCTTGCCTGCCCCGTGCCTCCTTTCCCTTCCCTTGGGAGGAGATGGGAAGCTCTAGTCCCGTGATGGTGAACCTGTGGCATGCGGAGCCATATTGGTGGGCATGCGAGTGTTGCCCTAGCTCAACTCCAGCGTGCATGCACATGCTGGCCAACTGATTCCGGTCCCACCGGAAGTCAGGAAACGAGACGAAACGAAACGAAACCCTAACCCTAAACCCTAAACCCTAAACCCTAAAGGATTGAACTGGAAAGGGAAACAACAGGAGAGAGTGGAAGGGAGAACAGGGGACAGGAGAGAACAGGAGAAAGAAGAAAGGGGAAAGGAGAGGAAGAAAAGGGAGGGGAAAGAGGAGTAGAGGAGTGGGGGAAGGGAAGGGGAAGTAGGAAAGAGAAGGAGAGGAAGAACAAAGGAAGAACGAAGGAAGTAGGAGGAGAGGAAGGAAGAGAAGGGGAGAAGAAAGGTTGGAATAAAGGTAAAGGGTAAAAGAGCAGCCCTGAAAAAGTAAAAATGAAAGTTGAAAGGTCATTTTTTTCCAACGGCGATGGGGGTTGGACAGGAGACGGACGGGAATTGCGCTGACGCTGGGAAGGTCGCTCCGAGAAGCGCTGGTACAGAAAAAGTCGGCAACCGTGCTTTTTCTACCTGCTATTCCTTCTTGGACCACTGGATGGCACTGTTTTCTCCAGGGTTGCGGAACTGGCACGGAAGAATAACTTCAATACGTACAGATAACAATCTTAAAATGTCATCGAAAAGGTTTATTTCTTTTTGCGGCTGCGATACCTGCTTTGACCACAGGATGGCACAATTTTCTGCACCTTAGCGATAAGGAGGGCACTGTTTTCTCCAGGGTTGCGGAGCTGGCACAGAAGAATCTTAAAATGCCATCGAAAAGGTTTATTTCTTTTTGCGCCTGCGATACCGGTTTTGGCCACACGAGGGCACAGTTTTCCGTCCCGTGACTTCAAAGTTATCGCTAAAGGGCAGAAAATTGTGCCATCCTGTGGTCAAAGCAGGTATCGCAGCCACAAAAAGAAATAAACCTTCCGCAACCCTGGAGAAAACAGTGCCCTCCTGTGGTCCAAGAAGGAATAGCATAACAACCCTAAAACTCCATTTAAAAAGTTTCTTTCTTTTGGTTGCCGCGATCCCTGCTTGGACCGCACGATGGCGCTGTTTTCTGTCAAACTTAGCGTGGAGGCCGTTGTAGACCTTTTGACCTCAGGTTAAGGCTTTTGAAGCAAGATTCTTTCTTTTTGCCTGTTATACAGAATAATAATCTTTAAATGCTATTAAAAAGGGTTTTTTTTCTTTTTTTGTGTGGCTGCTATTCCTTTTTGGACCACAGGAGGACACTGTTTTCTCCAGGGTTGCGGGACGGGCACAGAAGAATCTTAAAATGCCATCGAAAAGGTTTATTTCTTTTTGCGGCCGCAGTACCTGTTTTGGCCACACGAGGGCACAGTTTTCCGTCCCGTGACTTCAAAGTTATGGCTAACGTGCAGAAAATTGTGCCATCTTGTGGTCAAAGCAGGTATCGCAGCCGCAAAAAGAAATAAACCTTTTCGATGGCATTTTAAGATTCTTCTGTGCCAGTTCCGCAACCCTGGAGAAAACAGTGCCCTCCTGTGGTCTAAGTAGGAATAGCAGGCAGAAAAAGCACGGTTGCCGACTTTTTCTGTACCAACGCTTCTCGGAGCGACCTTCCCAGCCTCAGCGCAACTTCCCGTTCGTCTCCTGTCCAACCCCCATCGCCGTTGAAAAAAAAACGACCTTTCAACTTTCATCTTTCATTTTTACTTTTTCAGGGCTGCACTTTTACCCTTTACCTTTATTTCAACCTTTCTTCTCCCCTTCTCTTCCTTCCTCTCTCTCCTCCTACTTCCTTCGTTCTTGCTTTGTTCTTTGTTCTTCTTGCTTTGGGTTAGGGTTAGGGTTAGAGTTAGGGTTAGGGTTGTTAATTCTAGAAGGCGTAGTAGGTCTTCATAGAACTGGTCAGCTTCAGCCTCTTCAATACCAGTTGCTGGGGCGTAGACTTGGACTACTGTGATATTGAATGCTTTGCCTTGGATTCGAACTGAGATCGTTCTGTCGTTTTGGGGATTGTGTCCCAGTATTGCTTTTCCTACTCTTTTATTGACTATGAAGGCTCCGTTTCTTCTGAGGGATTCTTGCCCGCGGTAGTATACTTGATGGTCATCTAAATTAAATTCACCTATTCCTGTTCATTTTTGTTCGCTGATTCCTAAGATGTCGATGTTCAGTCTTGTCATCTCTTGTTTGACCACATCCAGCTTGCCTTGATTTGTGGATCTTACATTCCAGGTTCCTATGGAGTACAGCTCTTTACAGCATTGGACTTTCCCTTCGCCACCAGATGCATCCGCAGCTGAGCGTCCTTTCGGCTTTGGCCCGGTTGCTTCACTCTTTCTGGCGCTTCTAGTACTAGCCCTCTACTCTTCCCGAAGTAGCATATTGGACACCTTCCGACCTGAGGGGCTCATCTTCCGGCGTCGTATCTTTTTGTCTTTTGGAGCGTCCATGGGGTTTTCGTGGCAAAGATACTGGAGTGGGTTGCCATTTCCTTTTCCGTAATAAAGGTACAGAATAACAATTTTTAAATGCCATTTAATTATTTATTTATTTTTTGTGGGACCACAAAAAATCATCTGCTTGGACCACATGATGGCACTGTTTCTGTCCCTGAAATGATGGGGCAGTGATGGCTAACCTTTTTGCCATCGCATGCCAAGAGCGGGCAGAGTGCGGGGGGGTTGCACACGCGGTACCCACACCCATCATTCAATGCCCCACCCCCCCACGCATGTCCATGTGACCCCCCTGCACTCCCCCACGCGACGGCAAAAAGGTTACCGGTAGGTCCGGTAGACCTGTTTTTTCGCTCTCCCCAGGCTCCAGAGGGCTTCTTGGAGCCTGGGGAGGGCGAAAACAGCCTCCCCCCCCCAGAGGCCCCCCAGAGGCGAGAAGTGGCCCGTTTCCCGACTTCCGGTGGGTTCAGAAGGCCCGAAAATCAGCTGGCCAGCGTGTGCATGCATGCTAGAGCTGAGCTCGGGCAACGCTTGCGTGCCCACAGATATGGCTCCGCGTGCCACCTGTGGCACGCGTGCCATAGGTTTGCCATCGTGGTGATAGGGTGTCTGCTAGAGAAGGGGGTTGGACTAGAAGACCTCCAAGGTCCCTTTCAATTCTGTTAATTAAAAAATGAACCAAATGGAAGCAAAGAATTTAACCTTGGAGCCGGCTGTCACCAGAGCCTGTTGTGGGTTTTATTGTAACATTCCCTTAACGATCTACAGTGCCCTCTGACCTATTTCTTACAACACAAACATAATTGTTCTCTTTCAAAAAAATAGCGAAAGGGAAGGTAGTAATCCAACATCTATTACCTACGAAGATGTATGTTGGCATTATTTTCCCCTCCTTTCTGAAATCTATAAATATTGGTGCATGTGTTTTGTTTGCGAGTCCCCTCTGATACATACTGTTTCCGTAATAAACGCTGTAGTGAAAGTGACAAGCGAAGAATACGGTCTCTACTTGAGCGCAAATTAAAAAGGGAAAGCAAGACATACAAGGACCGGCTCCTTAACGTGTTCACCACTGAAAAAGGGACATCCTGATGAAGGGGAGCCAAGTGTTTCTTCAAAACTAGGCACCCCAAATATGCATGGCGCTAAGTTCCCTGAATTTGGGAGAGAAAACACCTCTACCTTTGCAAAGGGGCTTCTTGGCCTACTGAAAGCAGAAACCACCAACTAATTCAGGTAAAGCAAAAAATGTTCATTAAGGGGGGGAGGGTCAAGTTTTTTTTATAGGGTATAGAAACAAAGGATGCGTACATCCTTTGTACGCCAGTGATACCAGTAAGCAAATGATAAAACAACAAAATACATTGATTGCCTGTGAAGTTTGAAAAATAGAAAACATTGATTCTAGCTAATGTTCCACAAGTAACAAATTTATGGATTACATTACTCTTTTCCACTCAGGCTTATATATTTTGTGAAAGTTGCAAGTGCATCCAAGGACTTTCAAAATACGCTTTCTTTTGTATAGTTGCTGAAAAGGTGAGTTCTTGCATATGAAAGAAATGACCTTGGCTAAAAGAAAAACATGCTTATCAATACAGAAGCAACCTGAACTGCCATGTTAATAGTCCCTGTCCTAATATTCCTTTTTACTTACTCTTTTCGTGTATTCAAATTATGTTATACTTTTACCTGTTATCTTATATATGCTTGACAAATAAACTTATGATTATGATTACTGATATCACCTTTTTTAAATGCTAATTGAGAAACCTAAAATTGGAGGCAATGTAAGGATCGCTCTCAACCTCACCCCCATCCCATGTGCTATGTACACTAACGCATCCCTTATTTTCTTGTGTTACTTTAAATCCAGCATAGATTTTACCCCAGCATTTTAATAAATCACTCAGTATCTTTGCCCAATGAAAAGTATTCATTGCTTGCATTATTTATTATAGGTCATTTCCAAATTCACATTAGCTTAGTTTGGTTTCATGTTCTTCGTTATTCTTACATGTGTAACTCTATGTAAACATCACAAAAAAGTGGGGATCACAAAGCTATGAAGTGTCACAGATCTCAATGCTTTTAAACATTTACCACTTTTCCCATCATCTCTTTATACTTATGCATACACAAAATGTTAAAGAATACAAATCATGTAAACACATACAGAGTGCAGCTCTGCCTTCTTTGAGATCAAAGAACTACCTTGAAGACTCACTATGGCATGCACTGCAGCTGACCTTGGAGGTAAGGCATGGGGCTTGCAGTATTAAAACTGCTGAGAGTGAAGCCTGGAGAAGCCAATCATTTCCAGGGATCAGAAGCAAAAGGGATGGAATGGAAGATGTAATGATTATGTATTCACAACAGTATTGTAAAGTAACACGATAATTAAATAAACCTAGCGAAGCATAATAGAGTAGAAAATAAAAACCGCAAATTTATACTGTAAAAATAACATTGAAAAACCTTTCAAACAAGAAAAAGTAACTTCTCTGGGATATATTAATAGTGTGTGTGTTTATACCGGTAGCTTGAGCCAAGAAGATTTTTTTTAAAACCAAGTTTAACAAAAGAATGAGAAAGTGCCTCATCTTAACAAATCATGACTTCAGAACAAATAATACAATTCTTAAAGGAAGCACGGCAATTAACAAACAAATAATTTCTGCTTAATTCTGCAGTCTCCATATAACATGATTGTAATTATTTAATGCGATGAGATATTTGCGAGAAATAGTCAAAGTAATGCATGGTCTGGCTGTTCAGAGGAGTCAAGCCATTTGCAAAGAACCTTTGGGTTGCTGGCAAAGGAGCAGAAAGCAAAGCAAAACCCTTTTGCTTTGCTAGCAAGGAAAGTTGAATGGTATGTCAACTTGGCCAAAAGCACCATTGTGAAGAAGTATTCCTTTTATTTTCCATGGCCATTCCATTAGGCTGAGGTATTCAGAGATTATCTATACAGTAAGGTCTAGAGAGGTCAAAAGTGGTTTAATGCTTTGGTTCAAGCAAGGCACTCGTCCAGTATAATGTGATTTGCAACTTGGTCTCGTAGAGTTTTATTGTTCTGTTACTGAAGGAATAGTGTTGTAAACATATTACTGCTGTACAGTTAGGAAAGAAACTTTACAGATAGAAAATGCAAGGTTTAGGAACACATGTTCCCTTTTCAGATAATCACCCATGGAAAATGGAATGAGGTAGCCTCTCTGTTTCACATGATAAATAGCATGGGGTAATGCTCTTCTTCTCCTTCTTCCTTCTTCTTCTTTCTTCTTCTCGATAGGCGTAAGTATTCTTGATTTTGCTTCTTCCAGACAAGTTATGGTGCATATTTTAAAATCAACCACATCGTACGATAGTATTTTGAAAGGAAAATCTGCATACTGATCGTGCCTGAATATAACAATACAACAGCTTGATAGAAATGTGCCATTACATTTTCTTTGCTTGATAAAGGTCAGAAGAAAAGCATGAAAAATTGGTCCCACTGTTATTATACCGGCTTGGGGCACAGACAGAATAGCCTTTCTTCAGCAAAGGCAGTGGCACGGTACAGTTTGTGCCAGGTGAAATTGTACGGGGTGAAATTACTCAAGGTGGTCTTGACCCTGATTCTGTAGCCTTCCAGGCTGCTCTTATTGGACCTGTACAAAATGCAAGCACAGGCCCTACCTTTTGAAAAGGATGCCCTCCCTGGTAGGGATGCATATATGTAAGCAGAAGTCTGGATGGAAACAGCTCTGGATAGCAAGTCTTCTGAAGAAGAAAGTGCAGGGTCGCAATCGGGATCAGGGTTTGCTGATTTTCTTCTTTCCACAATTTAGGTATTGATTTAACCCTGTGCGAGAGCTTGGCCTTTGCTGGAAAGTGATGTCAGTTCCACATATAAGGAAGTCAGCAAATAAAGAAGTTTCGTGTTCTACAGCAATTGTAGAAAACCCTGCAGCGTAAGGTCAAAAATCACCCTCTTGCTGCTTCTCCTAATGCTGTAAGTTGGTTTAACATTATAATCGATATCAACTAACTGGTTTAAATATTTTATAATGGGCAGAGAGGCCATTGGGTCCTTGCCAATGCTTAACTTTCACAAAGAGCAAAATTCTTTGTTAAGTACATTTTAGCGACACCTTACAAGATTTGTCAGAACTGAAGTCTACGGTGTTCTCTCGCTGAACAATTCCCCTACGGCCTTCTTGCTTTCGGTTCAGGAAAACGAGGGTGAATTGCTTTCCTTCCTGTGGGCTATATAGGCAAAAACTGAAACTGAATGTATACAGGTAGTGTTTGACTTATGAGTGTGATGGAGCCCAAAATTTCCATTGCTAAGCAAGCCAGTTGTTAAATGAGTTGTGTCCCATGTTGTGACCTTTTTCCACAGTTGGTAAGTGAATCGTGCGTGTTAAGCGAATCTGGCTTCCCTGACTGCTTGTTGGAAGCCAACTGGGAAGGTTCAAATGGTGGTCACATGACCTTGGGACAGTGCAACTGTCATAAATACATGTCAGTGTCCATGTGCCGAAATTTTGATCACGTGACCATGGGGATGCTGCAACAGTGGCCGCAAGTGTGAAAAACCAATCATGTCACATTTTTCAGTGCCATTGTAATTTTGAATGTCATTAAAGGAACAAGGGCTTTAGTGTAAATCAAGGGCTATCTGTCCCAAAGCACCTTTGGGACAACCATAACCTGGATAACTGAGAATCTCTAGAGACTTCAAAGACTATCTGTATATACAAACTTAAATACCAAACGTTACATTTATGCAAACAAAAACAGCTTTTAAAATTCCCTTCTTACTTCACTATTTCCTTTTGACCTATATTTGCCGTGAGTACTATTGTGCTACAAAAGCTATCAATCTTGGGCTGTAAATAAAAGGTTGCTTGTTGCAATCTTGTAAAAAATCTTTTTTATTATTTTTTCCTGAGTTTCCTACTTTCCCTGTGCCTTTTTAAAGTTCAGTAACAAACTATTTTACCATTTTTCTAGTCACATGGAAATAATAGATATTCACCCCAAGTTCCCAAATATCCCACAGGTTATTTGAGATGATTGGAAGTTAAGGATGAAACCATCCTACGTGAGATGACTGCTTATGTGGCACACCACAGGGCCTTTAAAAAAAAGAGCAAAGAACATGATGCGCATTAGCATGGTTGAAGAAGTATTCCTTCCGCTATAAAGTAAGCAACAGTCTGCAGAGTTAGCCTGCAACAAACCGAGAGAGAAAGAATGAATGCAGAAATGAAGGAAGAATGCCAGTGTTAATTTTCATGTGATAACTTTCTGCTAACTAGATAAGGAAGTTACCCCTGCACTCAAATTTCAGCATGTTCCAATAGAGCAGTAGAGATTGTCATCTGTCTGACTTTCTGTATAAGAAATGTGATGCAAACATGCCCCTAACATACAGATCGCTTAATGGGCATAAGAGCAGACGGTTCTGAAGCCATCACAACATCACTGCATCTCAGCGGAGTAAAACCATATTGTACAGCCATCTTCTTTATCCTACCTTTATGGCGACAGATTAAACTAGTCTTCTTGGACCTCTTGGATAGAGTTCTAATATTCTTTTGTTGCTGGGTCGTTGTCTGAGATGCCATGCTGAAGACTTCTTTATCAAGGCTTCTCGAGGGAAGTGATATTCATTTTCCTTATTTCTGCAGATATAGCGTGGATACTCCCAAATCCTAATCATATCTAGTTTTAATTATTGGGGAAATTAATAGTTAAATAAATAAATATAAATATAAATAAATAAATATAAATATAAATAAATATAAATAGTAAGTATGTATCTTGGATGGGCTGTAAACCACTTCTTGTCCGTTTGCTGCTCAGAGCTAAGCTTATGTTCCAAGATTTTGGCATTTTAAATCATTCCAATATTATGGGCATAAACTATATAAATGCAAGTATACATATAAAATGGACAGTATTTGAGAGCTGGACTAAAGTACACTTCTGCAGAAGATTAAATATAAAAAAAGATTGTCTGAGATGCGGAAAGACAACCGGTGCTTCATATGGGTGTGAGCTATATGTTCTGATGACTTCTGGAAAACAATGAAAAATATTTTCCAGCTAAAATAAAAGTCTTTCTTATGTGTTGTTACTATTAATTAGTTTATCCCTAAACTCTGCATAGAATTGAATGTAAAAATAGCTTTGAAGTGGTAAAATAATTGCAAAAAAAAATACCAACAGTATATTAAATGTGTTCTTTGGTACTGTTTTGATCCTTTTGCAAAGAAACCGTAGTTTGGAGAAAGGTAAAGAATAGCTCTATTACTAAGTAAACAAGGAGAATGTAACTGGTTTGCATAAGAGTCAAAATGTCTTTACCTTCTTTCAACTTGTATTCAGAGTTTATATTGGCAGACCATCAACAGATACCATATTGTTAAAATGAACGTTAATAATTTGCTGCTTTAGGCTTTAGGCCCTAGAAAACTTCCTTGCTACTGTTGCATCTGCTAAATATTCATCTCTGTGGTTTTGCCATGGACATGAGGAGCCATATCTGAAGACAGGTATTTTGATAACGAATTATCACCATGCTCCAACATTAGATGATCAAAGACTGTAGATAAGTGCAAGAATGAAAGTGTAAAAATCAGTTTTCTCCCTCTTATTTCCTTCTAACCATTTTGTTTTGCAAGCCATTCTAGGAAAATTTGTTATTTAGAGCAAATTCAAAATCAGTTGAAATAAGTCTTTGGTTTCTTTGGACTTATAAATGAGTTAAGTATAAACCTGCTTCCTTGAGGTCCTGCTCATTTGTTTTAATAATAATAATAATAGTAATAATAATTTATTAAATATATATACCACCCAACTCCCAGCAACTCCGGGTGGTTTTAAAGCTCTTCCAGCAAGACTAAATGGGCAGCTCTTCCTTTAAGCTTTGGTACAAGTGCTAGAAGAAGAGGATGAAGAGCCTGAGTCCGCAAGGCCCTCATCTTGCCATTTGTCCAGGCTCCTCCTTCGTGCATTCATGAAGAAATTGCTAACTGTGCTCAGCTCCAGTCCCAGCTGATGGGAAATGGTGATCTGTAATTCTTTGGAAGGACGTTTATTTTCCTTGAATATTGCATAGAGAGTTCGGCGCTGGACATCAGTAAAGACCAGTCTGGGTTTTTTGAGTGCATTTCCTCCATCTTTCCCTTGATCTTGCTCCTTCCGTTTGCAAGCTGCAATATTACGAAGAAATCACTTTCAGACTTGGGGTAAATGAGAGAGACTTCTTTTTTTATAACAATCTTATTATATAATAAAAGGGTTTTAATAAATAAAGGCTGCATTTTTAAAGTAGAATATTTACAATGCGGTCTTAAAGACAACTGAAAAAGCATTGGAGTTCAGTGGAATTCATTCTTCACCAGATAGGCATATATTACTAATTTCCAAGGTTTTTAGAATGTAAGTGACTGTGAATTGAATGGCTACAGCTGTTAGGATGGACAGGCCAATCAATATTAAGGGTGGGGAAATGGATTAATTGATGTGCAATATTTCTCACTTTTTTATACAATTAAGTGAAGCAACTACCGTTAGGTTATTAAATCAACTGGGCTCCCGATTTTCCATATTACTTGCAACCGCTAGATGGCACTTCCTTTCTCATAATGAGAAAGGAATGCAAGAGTCTAAAGATGAGCTTTGGAGAGGCTTTTATTACAGTGCCTGGCCAGTGAACTGGGGCTGAAAATTACACAATTCAAGCAAATTGTGGTATCCACACTAGTCCGTGCTAGTGAAATGACCACAATATTTATGCAAGAAAAAGCAGCAATAAGCGTTTCCCCGCATAAAAAGCTTTATTTTGCTTAGAAGTGAGAATGAAAGGTTGAGTGGCCACAGCAAAAGCGGGCACCCCAGCTTCCTCCACTGCCTGAATGCAGCAGTGAAATCTAACCAACAGAGCATTTTAACATCTTTAATGAGGATCTAGCTAGGTACACAGTCCTAACTGGGTCTCAGGTCTCTCCTTTTCCCCTCAGCAATTACATTTATTTATTTTATTTTATTTTATTTTATTTTATTAAATTTCTATACTGCCCTTCTCCCAAAGGACTCATTTGTTGCAGGATCTTCTTAAAACCATTTCCTTATTTTCTTTTATCATTGGAATGCCCAGGCGAGGTCTCACAAGAGGGGCAGTCCAACCAACCTCAAGTCCTGATAGAAGCTCAGTCATACAGGAGCCACCATCCCTGCTGGCTGATGATGTGCTGAAAAGGGGTGACAGAAGAGGGAGCCCATCACTTTGTAGATATGATTGGCATGACCACAGCAATGATTCAGAAGAGATGCAATAGAGGCAAAACAGAGATTAGTTAGGGGTCAACAAACATTGTACCCTCTAGAGAGAGATGGATAATCTAGTGGAGAAAATAAACCTAACAAACACAATGGAGAGGGCACCAACAAGCGTCCTCTTTTGGATATGACCAAGGGCAGGCCCAGTCCTCTCTTGGCTTAATCCCATTAGGTCCAAATCGACCATCCCTGCCACAACTGAAGCTTCCCTGCAATCTAATCTAAACCAAAGAATAAAAGCCTCCACACCCCCAAAGGCAGCCCTAGGAAGTGCTTGCAATATAGTAACAAGCTCAGAAACTCCAACTTTTAACCTCCATCAGCTGACACCATCTCCTTCACAAGGGCTTGCCCAACTCTCCTGCCCTCCTGAAAGGTCCATTTTGCCTGACAGTAGGAATAAACCCAGATACACAGACTAATGTATACAGATGTCCACCGTGACCAGCCAATCAGATCCCTAGGATCTTCCACCATGCAGCTTTCAACCTTTATAAAAAGACTTTGCTTTTTTTATTGTCAGGGTCCCTCTTTCATATAAAGCAGATTTGTAATTGTAATTTGATTTATATGCCGCCCTTCTCCGGAGACTCAGGGCGGCTTACAATGCTTTAAGCAATAGCCTTCATACTTTTCTATATTTATACAAAGTCAGTTTATTGCCCCCAATCTGGGTCCTCAATTTACCCACCTTAGAAAGGATGGAAGGCTGAGTCAACCTTGAGCCTGGTAAGAATTGAACTCGTGGTAATTGCAGGCAGCTGGATGTTAAATGCTGCCTTAGGAGGCATTAGCCTCCTACGCCACTCAGGCTCTCCTATTGAATAAAGGGCTGGCAATTTTTCCTCAAAGTGTTATGCTCAGTGGTGGGTTTCAAATTTTTTTACTATCGGTTCTGTGGGCGTGGCTTGGTGGGCATCACATGGCTTGGTGGGTGTGGCAGGGGAAAGGATACTGTAAAATCTCCATTCCCACCCCACTCCAAGGGTGTTGTGGCCCCGCCCTCTGAGCCTGTCCCATCGGAGGAAGAAAGCTCCGAGCATGAGGAAGAGGAGTCAGCCAGGCCTCCCTCTCCAGGCCCCTCCCCTCTGGCATTGTCTCAGGTGCCGGCCGAGGGAGAGGAGATCAGCAGGGAGACAGCTGATTCGGATCAGAGTGACGAAGAAACATCATTCCTGGACGCACGCCTCCGAAGGCGTGATAAACGATTGCAGCAGCTTAGGAGGCATGCTAGGGATTAGAACTGAATCACTGGACCACACCCCAGGGACTATATAATAGAGGGTAGTGGTCAGGGATCCTTGTGACGAACAAAGCAAACCTTGGATAGTCACTAAAGCCTCGTCCGGAACTGCTGAGAGAAAGATTTATAGTCTCGGACATTTGGACCCTTGAGTATTTATCTTTCTGTTTTACTGAGAAAATAAAGTCACTTGGCAGACGGTGTGTCTATCGCTGCCAAGTGGGAGATAAGACCTGGGTGCGTTCCAAAGTGTTTCCTTAACCCTCGGCTGGCTGTGTTTGTGTGTGTGGGGACGGGGACAGATCAAAGGGAAGGTTACTGCAAAATCCCCACTTCCTCCCAATCAGCTGGGACTTGGGAGGCAGAGAATAGATGGGGGCGGGGCCAGTCTGAATTTTTAGTACCGGTTCTCCGAACTACTCAAAATATATGATCTGCCTAATGACCGGCTGGGTGGGCATGGCTAGGTGGTATGTGACTGGGTTAGAGTTAGGGTCTCTACTTGCCCCTTTCCTCCCACCCACTCCTTGCCTGCCCGCCCACCCGGGCTCCTTAGGGCTCCAACAGGAAGCAGTTGTTGGAGTTAAGTAGCCACCACGAGAAAGAGTTAGCAAAACAGCTCAGTTCAAATTGGATCTGGCCGAGAAGGAGGCTTAGCAGAAGCACCTCACTGAGGACTATGAACATAGGCTTTCCAAGCAGAGGGAAGACTTGCAGGAGTGCAAGGCCAGGTAATGGCACTTGGAGGCTCAGCGGGCTGAAATGGTCAGCCAGTTCCAGGCCATGATGCAGTCCATGATGCAGACTGGAACAAGGTCCTCTGGCTCTTCACCAAAACCCTGCACCAGGAGGCTGAAGCAGACCCCAAGTTAGAATTTCTGTCCTCCTCTGACCTGCACACAAAGACCCCAAAAGGGGGAGACTCTCTGCAGCAATACAAACATTCATTGTACATATCCGGCCCAGGGGCTGTAGTTTGAGGACCCCTGATTTAATGCAATATTAAAAATGCAAATAATTTTTCTTCGGACCAACAAAAAATTTTCACCAGTTGGTGACCGCTGGTAAGGCCTTAAGTTTTTGAGCACTAAAGACTTGTGGAATATAGAGGAAATACATTTCTTGGCCCATTTTAGGGATCCTTGACTAGAGATATTTATCTGACCTTATCTAGTGAGTTCCAGAGGGGTTCTTACTAAATAGCTGTTCATAAGATAGAATACAAGACAATCATGGTTGCCTTTTCTAAGAACAAATTTGGCCAAGAAAGTAGCAGTGGCGGCGAGGTTAAAGTAGGAGACCCAAGCTCTTCTAAATTCCGGACTTGAGGAGCCAAAGAGGAGGGAGCACCGCTAAACGCCTCAGGACGCACCTTCACTTGCAGCAGTTACCACCCCTCGGCCGGGATGGGTTCTGGAAGGCCATCGGCGCGAGCGGCAGGAACTCCAGACAAACTCGATATAAACGCAAACGCAATAAATCTCGCGAACCTGCAATTAATTCTAAGAAAAAGCCTTTGTTTGCATAGGCACAACGTTCACGAGGCTGTTCTGCGGGGGTTTTTTTTGGTTTTTTTTTTTTTTTTTTTTTTTGGGAGCATTGCTGGTGCTGAGAAAAATGCAGGATGCACAGGAGAAAACGGGAATCTCCTGCCCCGTCGCCTCTCTCTTGGGAAACGCTTCTCTGTCTTTTCTGCCACAAACAGGCCATTGCAGCCACTTGGGCGCGAAAGGCTCATTTCGGGAACCACCTGAGAAAAGGGCGGCGCGGGCTAGCTAGCCGGTCCCTACTTGCTGAGGGCGTTTTACGGGGCGCCGTTCTCCGTTCTCTGCTCTCCACGACAGGAGACAGGCAACGAGAGCGCGCTTCCGTGTTCCCCTCCGACCAAC
This sequence comes from Arizona elegans, assembly GCA_022577455.1. Lineage (NCBI taxonomy): Eukaryota > Metazoa > Chordata > Lepidosauria > Squamata > Colubridae > Arizona > Arizona elegans. Next base: position 2,142,511 of record JAKOOJ010000065.1, on the reverse strand, counting down.
AAGGGTCGGAGCAGCCCTGGTCTGGCCTCGCCGGCGCGTCCCTTTGGAAAGTTGCCCTCCAGCGACATTGAGCCTTCCTCGCGCCCCAGTAGCTGCTCTCCTTCCCACGGGACCTGCCAGCGAAGTTACTCGGTGGTTTTCGCTGCTTCTCTGTGGACCAAGCTTCCAGCAGCCGAAAACAAGGGAGCCTTAGCAAAGGAACTCCTAGCCAAGGAAGGCCGAGTTAGAGCAGCCTCGGGATCTCTCTGGTTGCGTCCAGGGATCAGTTCATCTTCCTTTCCTCTCAAGAAAGGAGAGTTGCTCTCCACGCGAGTAAGGGACAATCCGTCTTCCCGCCGGAAGAGCAAGAAAACCTCTTGCCGCCTCCTAAAATCTGAGCCCTGGCCTACTCCGCCAACGGCGACCAGGACGCCGTTGACCTACACACCTCGAGGAAAGCAGTTCCATCGACGTCAGGATCCTGCCAGCTCCTCAATTGCCTCTGGCCGTGGGGAGCTTTACAAAACTTTATTCAAGAGCCTCACTTACAGGGCAAATCTCCACCTCCCCCTTTCTATTTTCCCGCTCCTCCAAAGCACATAACTTTTCAGATCCATGGACAGCCTTCCCACGGTCAGCCCACCCACCCAGGCCCCCGGAGGTGACCCACAACCATTTGGGAAGGGCTTCTGTCCTTTTCGGGAAAATTGGAAGAGCTAACCAAGCGGTTCCGGATTTGACTAGGGGGTCGGGTTGCAAGCCAACTCCCACCAGTTTTCTCCCGGTCTGGAAACGCTTCAGAAAGGCACAAGCAGCATTCATTCTGCAGGCTGGTTCGTGTGCAAGGAGAGGCGGCCCTACACTGCCGGGAACACCACAGCAACGTCTGCAGCGAGGCCGGGAATCTCTGGGCGTCCCGCAGTCCCTGGCACCGGGCAGGATGAGGGAGGGGACTTCGTAGGCGGGCCTGCCTGGCACAGGACTGACTTAGTCCCGTTGATTCCTGAAGGCCAGAGCCTCCTTTCCTCTCTTCCCATCGGGCGCAGGAGGGAGAGTGTTGCCTCTTTTGCGAGGTTTCTACAATGAGATCCCAGGAAGATGGGTCTTGCCCCTTAGCCTGTGCCCATATAGCTGCCCCTCACCTGCCAATCGAAGCGCAGACATCCGCTGGAATTCGGGCTCTTGCAGCCACTTCCACATCCTGCGAAAGGTCTCCCGCCCGGATTTGAGCTTGCTCCAAGGCTTAGGATTCCTCAACAGGTCGGAAAGCGTTCCCTGCGAGCGGCAGAGGACCCTCTGGGCGAAGATGGCCTGCGGGATACTGTAGCGCTTCAGCTCGGTGGTGATCCGCTGGGCCACGTCCTTGGTGTCGATCTCTTCCAACTGCCCTGAGTGGCTCCCGGCGCTCCCTTGCGAGGCGGCGGCGGGTTTAGGTTCCCTGGAGGAGGCCTGGATCTGCCCGAGCCCTTGGGCGCTCAGGTGGGTATGAGGTTGGTGAGGGATCCCGTCAAGCGGAACTAGGCCGGCTGTAGTCGGGGTGAGATGCTGGTCGCCCGGCCGGGCTAAGAGGGGTGGGTGCTGGGTTTCGAAGTCGCTGGGGGTGAGCATTTTCTCGGCCGGCATGGCGACTCCGGCGTGGGCATAATGCGACAATCCTTGCTGGGTGTTTTGGAGTCCGCCCAATGGGGAGAGGGTCTGCCCCAGGCCGGCCACTTCTTTGGGGTACGGTGAGGGGTATAGATTGTCGGACAAGAGAGTAAAGTTGCCCGCCAGCCTGTCATGCGCGTGCGGGTGTGACTGGGGATGGGGAGGAAACTTGGCCGAAACGGTGGAGATGGGCGGTAGGGACTGTTGCAGGGGCGTCAGCGTAGTGTAGCTGCTGCTCCCGGTCAGCCCGGCGGGACTCGGGCAGGTCCCAGTTAGCGCGGGTTGCAGCCGCCCGGCCAGCGGGGGTTCTGCGGAACTCCGGTGCTGCGCATGGGAGTGGTATTCGCCGCCGCCGCCGCCGCTAACCAGGAGGGAGGCCATGGCCATGGCGCCTGCTGGGGGAGCTAAGGGGTGACCGCCGCCCGGTTGCACGCCCGAGGCGCAGTCCTGAGGCCCGGCGCTCAGTTGCTGGACCGCGGGGCCCCCCGTTTCACGGCTGAGGCCCGGGAGCTTGCAGAGATGCGCCATCGCCAATGACACTTTCGGGCGGGCAGGCGCGGGGGCCGCCCATACATCGGGGCCGACGACCCGACCAAAGCAGGACCCGAGACTTCGCCAGGCGCAAACCCGGTGGCTCTCTCTCTCTCTCTCGAAGAGGCGCGGTGCAGCCCGCGTGGCCCTCGGCCGCCCTAGAATGGTGCCCCGGCGGGGTCCCGACGCCTGCCCAGCCCTCCGCGGCTCAGCCGCCGCGCTCTTGCTGCCGAGGCTTTGGACGTGGAGCCCGCGGCTGCAGCGGCCGGGGCCGGCGGCTGGCGGGCATGCGCGCTAAGGCTCCCTCGACCCCGCCTCCCTTCCAGCCTCCCTCCCTCGCTCGCTGGCTCGCCCGTCCGCCCCCTCCCTCCCCGCGCTTGGCAGCCGGAGCTTTGCGGGGTTGGAAGCGAGCGGGCGCCGCAGCCGCCGCCTCTGCCGGGAAGAGCCCGGCGGGGATGGAGCTCGGCCGGCATCTGCCTTCTAAAGCCCGGGACGGATTTAGGGCGTTGCCGCGGCCGCTCCCCAGCGAGCCAGCAAGCTCCCCGGGAGCGGCAAACTCGCCTTGGCCGCTTCACTTCCGGCTTCGCGGAGGGCAGGAGGTCGGCGGGGCCGGGGCAAGAAGGGTGGTCCTTGCAGAAGAGCCCTTCGCTCGTGATGGCATTTCTTCGCTCCTGTTTGCTCCGGCCAACAACCCTGCGGGTCAGGGCAGGTTGTGTGAAGCCGAAGACACGTCCCAGATCATCGGAAGCGTAACAAGTTTAACAAATAAATACTTATTATATTTTATATCTATTTATTTGTTAACGTTTTATTGCGCCCCTGCTGGAGTCATACCTGGCAGCGACCTTCCAACCCAGTTGCTTGCCTTGCCCTTCAGTTCTTTCTCAAGCACATCCACTCCTCGCAGACTTCCAGACTTCAGCCTTTGTGTCCCCTTCCTCTCCCCCCCCCCCCACATCTTAAATAACCAGTCTCCCCAGCAAGGAAAGGGGGAGCTCCGCTCAGTTCCTCATACCGAGTCTTTTGGAAAAGATTTTCTCTTGAAAATGCAAATAAATTGTACTTTTCAGAAATAACGTTATGGAACTTTAGTAAAATACATGTTGCTTTAATTCAGAGTAGGACCCACTCAGCAGTGCTGCTCTGCAGTGATTATCTACTGACAATAACAGTGTAAATAAATCACAGACATGAACACACAATGCCAAGTATCTTGGTCTAAATGTATGTGGCCTTTGGTTGTCAATCATGCTCAACAAGACTGAGCAGTAATAATTTTTAAAAGGAGCACAAAAGACCACGAACCTATCACCTGTCTGCAGTTGTATGTGATAGTTGTATCTTTTTTCCTGGGACCATGTTTCACTTCTCTGCAGCTACCATGTGACCTTGGGAAAATATCGTTGCTTTAAAGGATTGCAGGGAAATGCTACATTCGCCTACTTCTGCACTCCAGAACATCCTTTTAGAATAGAATCTGAAGAACTAAACAGCCCTAATCCCCAGACTATCTCATGGGATGAGATGGAAACCTGTCGCACAATCTTGATTCCCATCTCACCCAAGTTCCCGCCAAGGAGTCAAATAACAGGAGTGCCCCAAACCTATTCCTTCACTTTCTCCAAGTTGTCATTCATCTTGCCAGGATAACCTGCTTGAAAGGGACCAGAATAACTAAGTGGTTCTTGCATTAAACCTGCAGCTGGAGAGGTTCCCAGAGGAAGTGGCTCCAAGGGTGATCTTCCTGCAGCTTTTCTTACAGTGGGCCAAGCAGCTAGGAGAGGAACATGGCAAGGGATTAGAGCTATGATTTCCCACTGAGGAGGAAAGGGAAGGAGACATGACCCGCCTTGCGGCCCTACAAGCTCTGGTGCAGCCAGGAGGAGTGGAAGTTTCATATTCCTGGGCTATAGGAAAGAAGACTGCATATTGTAACAACTTAGTTTAATAAAGTTTGAACTTAGAATAACACACTCTATCAACATTTGTGTGATTGCCTGAATAATGCTTTGCATAGCCAAAGGCACTATGCAACAGTAAGATCTGAAAACATCAACCACTAGTTTCACCAGGACCAAAGGAAGTGAGTTGATGTTTAACTGAACCCTTCAAATTCTGTGCTTAAATCCAATGATGCTTATGTGTAAATGGGCTTTGGCCAAGAGAGTGAAATGAAGAGCAAAGCAGCAGAAGGTCCAGCTTGCATTAATAATTAATAGTTACAGCAGAGATGATAGAATGTGTGCTCCTATGAGCATGGTAATAAAGCTCAATCAAAGAAGAGGACAAATGCAGGCAAGGAGGATGGATGAGGCAAAGACCCTCAAACAAATGTATTAAAGCATGATTTTTTTCATCCCTCTGGAAATTATGGCTACCTTTCCACACATTCTACTATATAATAATTTCCATTGAATGTAGCAGAGCTTACTTCCAGCAGACACGTAGTGTCTTGCTACAAGTTATGCCATTGTAGTCAGGTAATGATAGGGATAATAAATGCAAATATAGAAGTGTATAAACCAGATGGATATCACACATTGACATAATATATCATTACTATAATACAAGAGGGTTCAAAGGTCTACAAAAGTTGAAAGGATTAAACTTTAAATTGTTTTTTAAAAATACTGTAAGAAGCCATGTCTTTTAAACTTAGATAAATCCTAGCATAAAAGAGATGTTTACACATATTTATATCCCGCCGTTCATGCAAATCAAGACAATATATGTCCTTCTACAGTATTTTTCTCACAACCACCATGAGATAGGTTGAACTCAGAGGGAATGTCTGGACCAGGTCATCTAGGGAGCTTCTGTGGGGATAGTGGACCAGAATCTGGCCTCTTCACTCCTAATCCAAAACTTTAATCATTACAACACACCTGTTGTAAGCAGGCGTGTGACAAGTAACAATCATTAAACCCAATATGTAACAAGAAACCATATATCATGAGAGTGAGATTTCAGCAGGAGGTGAATGGCAAGACATTTGAATGATTCAACATAGGCTGGATCATCTCCAGGACCCCTGGAGATGAATATCTAGGGAAAGAAACACTGGGAAAGGTCCTCTGTTGGTATGGACCAAGTTCTCATAAATATGCTGATGTCACCTAGCTGTACATCTTCATCCCAGGCTAAAGAGATACATTGGAAGTCCTGATCCAATGCTTGGAACTTAACAAGAACTAGATTCAGCCTAATCAAGGTGTTGGTTTAAAAGCCAATTGATTCTGGGGTGATACCAACTTCGGCTTTTTTTTTCTTTTTCTTTTTTGCTTTAATTTATATGCCACCCTTCTCTGGAGATTCAGGGTGGCTTACAAAGCGTTAAGCAATATCCTTCATACTTTTGTATATTAATACAAAGTCAGCTTATTGCCCCCACAATCTAGGTCCTCATTTCACCTACCTTTGAAAGGATGGAAGGCTGAGTCAACCTTGAGCCTGGTGAGATTTGAACTTGCAGTAATTGCAAACAGCAGATATAAATAACAGTGCTTTAGTCCACTGTACTACAGGCTCCTTTTGCTGGGGTTGTGTTTCTCCATAAGAGAGAAACCTCACAATTTGGAATCCTCTTAGTCTCACACTTACTGCCGGAAGACATGATGAAGGCTGTGGTAAGGAGTTCATTGCCCAGCTTCATCTGGTATTTCAGTGTGGCCTAGAGCAGGACACAGTGAAAATAGCTGCTCACCATTTCCATCTCAGGATTCAGTTATAGCAACATGGTTTACCTGGGAATGGAAGTATGAAGGACAGTGTTGTCCCACAACTCTGTTGCTACAAGAGCTGCACGGACTACCAATTGGCTTCTGAATGCAATTCAAGATATTGGATATTACCTATATGGATCAGGACCTGGGTACATTACAGACAACCTGTGCCAAATAAATTCTCTCAGCTGACCAGGTAAATGGAAGTATCTACTGAAGGACCACTCCTTTTGGGAAGTAAGACAGGAGGAGGCATGGGAAGTTCTTCATGGCTTCTCCCCTCCTTTGGAACAGCTTGCCAAAGGCCTCTGAATGGCCTTCCAGAGAATTGACTTCCGGCTTTTCCAGAAGGCCTTTGAAGAGAAATCCACACCAAATATGCAGATATTGTTACTGTTTTATGATTTTAAATGCATCTTACATTATTATTCTATATTGTACTGTGATTTTAATTTATACATCTGCTAGTGCAGGTTCTGCAAACTTAAATAATCAAACAGCCATTTGGACCCGTTTCCCACAGAAAAGAAAACACGGGGAGCCACAAAACCTAGGTGGGCACGCCCAACTCGATGTCACTCACTTCCACCAGTCACATGACCCCTAGCCATGCCTATCCAGCCAGTCATTAAAAAACACCGGGAAGCACAAAATCCTTTTGACATCACTCTCTCTCCCCTCCCCCCTCCCTCCCTTCCTCTCCCCCCTCCCTCCCTCTCTCTATGTGTCTCTCTCTCCCCCTCTCTTTGTATCTCGCTGTCTCTGCCCTGGCCACTTCTCCATCCCTCGTCGTCACCCTTACCTTCTCAGGCCAGGCGAGGAGTGACAGGGAGGGGAGGATGAGGGGCGGAGGCAGCCAGTGGTGGGATCACCTGACAGGGAGCCACAGCAGAGGGCCCAAAGAGCTGCCTGCGGCTCCAGAGCCGCAGGTTGCTGGCCTCTGTGGTAGTGCTTTAGAGTAAATAGTCTATGGTTTTTAGTGAATAAATGATAACACTTGTTATCACAATGTGAAATTAGTATAGCATGCAACTCAAGAAATGACAGGCAAAGTGTAGACCCCTTATCTCGAGATAAGAACAATTTCAGCTGACTTCAGCTAAATATATTAAAAATATAATTCCTATCCACCCACAATCGATTACAACTCTGGGTAACTGAGTTACAAAATGCAGCAATAAAATACTATAAAATAAACCATCAGATGTCTGAGGGGGAAGCAATGTTTAACATCAGAAAGAGAGCATCACCTGCATTAAGCCAAGCTCTAGAGATTAGTAATTTTTAAACAATAGGACTGGAAGGAGGAGGGTGGGGTGTGAGTCTCTGTATCCTGTACTTCAGAAGGAAAGTTTTTTTGTGATGAGTGACAGAGAAGAATTTAGGTTTACAAAACAGAATATTTAACCATGTGTAATCGGTGAGAAGAAATGCCACTGACTCTAGTGCCAATGCCACAGTATGGTAATAGAACAGAGTCTTGTAGATATACAAACGACATGGTTCCTAGAGATGGATGTGGGATGAATGAGGCAGTAGCATTTTGATGGCAAGAACTGGGAGATGAGAGACAAAATGCCCATTTTTGATGGATTGGAGACTTTTTATGGAAGATGTAAAGCTGAGTTGGGACTCTACTTCTTTGGCGCATGTTATATTGTGCCCGATTACAGAGCCCAATCTAAATTCTTCTGAAACTCAATTTAGATTAATTTTGAGGGTGGTAGATGAATGAGTGGAGCTTTTAGTTCAAAGCATGAACTATAGAAGTTTTAAACCTGCATTTATTTCTCCATGTCTAGGGCTGTTATCAAGAATGTCTGTAGGATCCTCCTTAGTCACAGCTGTGACTAATTTACATCAGAATATCACATTACTGTATTTGATTTGTTTTTCACCAAAGGAGAAATGTCGCAACCAAATATCGGCTACCTGTGGCAATTACCTCTTGTCAAAACAGTTCTATCATCTGTCTGTGTTCACAGCCAATTAAAAGTGTTGATTAAAACTTAGGGTGTTCTCTCTTAGGCAGAATTAGGTGATTTTGTAGACTGAAGCATTCTTTATCAGTTTACCTTCACTTCCAAAATCCTTCAATCCCACCACCACATCTATGGAGCTCTCAAGAATAGTTACTCCCAGGCTTTCGATACTAGTCAGGGAAAGCCACAATTTTCAACCAATTCAATGAAGAAATTTTAGACTTGAATTGACAGCATTATTCATTCTGGCCCTGAATTCTCAGGAAAGATTGGGTGAAGTTCAAGTTTAACTTGATGAAAGGCTGGCACACACTTACTCATTTGTTGATTTGGAAGGAAAGGATAAATCAGTGGGGATCCACCAAGAATAGTAAAATTTTACATTTTAATGACGGCTGTAGTGCTTAACAATCCCATTGAGTTTCATTTCATTTCCCCCAAAGTAGGCATTTGGTAGGAGAAGCTCCAGGCTGCAAGCTTTAATCAAGCATCTGGTTAAGCCAAAACCTTCGTCTGGAATTATCATGAGTCTCAGAGCTTGTAAGATGTTATGATTTTAGAAATATATTGAAAACGATTTTAAAAGATATTTTTAAAATTGTAATGGGTTTTAATTAATTATAGATCGTTGTTTCGTTTCTTTTTAAAAATGAAACAGATCCTCTGTTTGGAATCGTTTTTAGTAATGCACATGAGAGATTTTAAAAATATAAATAAGTGATTATATAAATTAGAGCTTTGACTGAAACTTCGATTTTAGAATATTTTAACCCGGTGACAGGAAAAAGGTATTCACTTGTATTATTTGAATTTAATGTTCAAATTATAAATGTACTCGAAAGAGAACAAATCCCCCAGGGCCTTTCTTTGGAAGCCGGCAGGCAGCATAGAAACATCGGTTATCAATACCGAACGCCAAAACCCGCGCCTGCCTCCCAGGGAGCGCTCCCTCTCGACTGCCTCTTCTGCGATTCTGCCTCTTTGGACAAAGCGCTGCTCGCCTTAAGCTTCTGGCCCACTCGACATCTTCTGCGCCCTCTGACTCGGTCGGGATAACGGCCGAAAGCCCCGGAATTGGGCTCCATGCGGACTTCCCAATTCGACAGTCTTGCGCTCCAGACTGGATAGGATTCTTTCGGAATACTATCGGAATGGTGGGGCTTTCACTCACTCTTGGGACCACCAAGCGAAAAACATTTGGCCAGAGCCAGCAGAAACGCGAGAACGGCCAAGTGCCGGAAGGAACCTTCCCCTTGCCGTGTCGCCGTTCAAGAGGCGCCAAGTCAGGGTTGATCTGGAAGAAAGTCTCACTCAAGACCCCTTGCCTGAGACTTGAAGGATCCCCAAATCCTTCGTTGTATGGGTCCAGGGAGCCAGGATTTGGGTCTTATAGCCTGCCCCCGGCGGCGCCCCAGACACGGTGCAGAAACAGATGAGGGATTGTTGCGCTGCAGGGTTGTGGTGTCCCAAGCGAAGTCCACAAAAGCAGGGCCAGCATGAAGCATGAGGTTAACTAGTCAGGTATGTCCGGTCATCCCTATCCTAAGGATTGCAGATCATACGCAAACAGAGCGACTGGGCACTTTTGTGCAGTAGACAAGTCTCACAAGTTGATCCAGCAGTCAGATGCCCACGCGGGATCCGCTAACCCAGGCCCCACCCGCAATCTTTTCGAAAAGGGTTTGGGGCTCTCAGGCGAGGATTTCTGATTCTACCCTTAAAGACGCTGTCCAGTCAGAAAGGAACTTACGAAAGCTCGCAAAACACTAAATAATTTAGCATTAGATTTCGGGGAAAATCATTATCTTAAATCACTTCTGCGCGCGCTATAAATTGCAGAATTACGGTAGGGTCTGGGCGGTCCAAGCTCGAAAGTAGCCATATTCAAAGAGACTGAGAGGCCGGTATTAAATATTAATCGGCTGATGCCTTCCTTCGTTTCTAACTTATTATTAATTAGGCGCCTCTAGTCTTTTTGCAGAAAGCTCCGCAGAGTCAGTTGCAGCTTTAAATATGAATTAAAAGCAGTTTCAAGTGACTGTAATGCGAAAATTATTCCGTGTCTTCCAAGGCGGAGATCAAGAAGCCGCAGATCGATCTTCCGGCACTTGGCTCCGAAGGACAGAGATTATTGATAGCGGGTATTAATGACGTGGATGATAGCAAAAGGGAAACAAAGAACCAACCAGCTTATAAACTTTTTATCTGCTGTAGCGCCAGCCATGAATTACGGAGCCCACGGAGGATAATTTATTCATCCTAAGGGTTCTTTTATCCTCTCTCAGGGTTCGAAACTTTTGGTGCACAGACGCAGACTAATGGGGTTCTGGGACGTAAGTCGTCAAGCCGGATGATCACAATGAGAAGCAGCCACCTAGGTAGTCCTGAGACCAGAGAAGTGGGGAGAGTGGAAGGGAGGGGAGGGTGGCGGGGCAGGATAGCCGTGGAGCAGCGAAAAGAGCCTCTGCAACACACGAGCCCCTGCCCACCCAGGCAGGAAGAAGCGGTGGGCGAGGTGGCTGGCTGGCTGAATTTTCCGCAGTCTGAAATGCTATGCTATTCACCACAAAGACTTGGAGGGGGGTAAGAAAAGGATGGGAAGGCGACCTGACTGGGACAACAATCAGTTCACAGCCCGCTTCCATCCTTATGCGTGGCTGTCGCCGGGTGGGGAAGGTGTTGTTTCTAAATAGCAATAGCACTTAGACTTATATACCGCTTCACAGTGCTTTACAGCCTTCTCTAAGCGGGTTACAAAGTCAGCCTCTAGCCCCCAACGATCTGGGTCCTCATATCCCTAAATGAAGGTCGAGAATATCTACGGGATGTGCGAAAAGACCTGGGCTCCCGTCGCCAAATTTAGACGAGTCGTGACCTCAAGTCCTGCTGCTAATTAACTGGCGTGGAAGGGGGGGGAGAGGAATCGGCCCAATCGGTCAAACAGAAGGAAAACCAACGGGTAATTAAACACAAATAAACAGGAATCCCAAAAGCCAGGAGGGAAAGATTAATCTGCATTAAGAGGGTCCTGCCTTCATTTTATGAAAAGTTTCTGGAACTTGTAATATTTTACTTTATTAAGCTTACAAGCTGTCTGACTCCAGGCGGCTTACTTCTTACAAAGAAGTAAGAAAAATATACTTCATAAACTACAGAAAATGTTTGCTGTCCTCTACCTTGTTAAATCTCTTTCTCCCTCCCTGCGCTTGACTTTGGGGAAACGCGGGATCTGTCAGAGATTTTATAGGTTCCCTGGAATCACAGTGCACAGAGAAATCCAGAAAACGCTTTTCTCCTTCCCCTCTTTCGTTTTCTCTCCTCTTTCAGGAAGTAGATGTCCATGTTGACGACTGGGCGAATATAATCTTGTACTGTTAACAGAATCTGTGTTGCCCGCAGGATGGCCTGACTCCATGGAAGCCAACACCAGTCAGAACATAAAACAACCAAAAGAAGCCTACCAGATCAAAGAAATGTGGAGGGAGCCGCTCCATAGAATCACCGGGAATCGGACACGGTGGAACGGATGGCATTATCAATAGAATAAGTAATCAAACGCAAATCGACCTTGTGAAGTTTATGTACCTCTGACTAGATTATTCTCCTCTCCCCATATATTCATGTCTAAGAAAAACAACCCCGTGTTTCTTTCCTTCTCTTGAAAAACACAAACGCACCACCGAGGGAGTCAAACCAGGCTCTCCAAAGCGAAGCCGTTTTCCCGCGCCATTGTAACGAAGCGGATTTCTCACCCCCGACGAGTCGCCTCCTTTCCTTCTGCGAAGGCTTCGACATTGGGGTTTTTTCCTATTTAGCCGGAGAAGATTTTGGGGTTGGGCGGGGTGGGGGAGCATTCAAATACGGAACGACAACGGACTGCAGACTTAAGAAGTTGATACGATTAAACCACACCGAGAAAGGAAAGTGGTCGTCTAGCCGGCCCCGCAACACGTAGCTACATCGATTAGTATCTAAAGTGCCGTCAGATCTGGAATGAACTGCCCCCGGAAATACGTAAGATCTCCGACCTCCGGGTGTTTCGCTGCGCTCTGAAGACCCTGTTGTTCCGCCAGGCCGGGCTATTAACATAACGTTTTAAATTGGGGTATTTTAAATTTCTGGGATTTTAATTGGAGCCTAATTATTTAATGATTTTTAAATTTTAATTGTTGTTTTGTTTCTGTGTTTTAAATAGGCTGTATACCGCCCTGAGTCCTTCGGGAGAAGGGCGGTATAGAAATAAAATTATTATTATTATTATTATTATTATTATTATTATTATTATTATTATTATTATTATTATTATTATTATTATTATTATCTGAATGTAATCTGCCGGATTAGTTATCGCCACCAAAAAATCACACTATACATTCTCCATCATCTTAATAAAATGTAGTGAATTTTACCAATCCATGACTTAAGCCCGGCTGTAGAAAACATTTTAAAAAGAAAAAAACCCGAATTTATTACTGTAATAAAAACTTCCTTAATTTCTTCATTCCTGCTAAAGTGTGAAAGTACTTCTAAGAAGAAAAAGGCAGAGGAGTTGCATTCTCTGTCCCGCTTCCAAAGCAACAAACTGGACGGCACCAGGCGCTGGGCCCGGAGTCTGGAACTACCAAACGCAACCCCAAAGTTGACGCAAAACTGACCGGCAGGATTCAGCTGCGAGACTTCTGCCGCCCCCAGAGGTGCCTGAGCTGGGGGGAAAGAGCCGGGGCTGATCAGGGCGAGAGCCAAAAGAAGGCTAAGAGCAAAGGCCGCAAGCGGTGCCCGTCCCCCACCCCCCAGGAAAAAACGGCTGATCAGCCGGGAACCACGCGGCGCGTCCTGCCTGCTACTGCTGCTGCTCACCTCGAGGCGACTCCCGAAGAGCGAACGTCGGCCAAGCGGACGAAGTCGCTCTCCTCCGGGCAAAAGCGGGCCCCACTGCGCTCGGGTGAGAAGGGGGCGACTCACTGCTTGTTTCCTTCTGGAATTCAGATGGAGGGAGGGCGACTCCCCCTCCGCCAGTGGGAGCGGGAAAGGTGAGAGCCCCTGTCCCCGGACGCCTCTCGGCCCAGCCCGAGGAACGGCAGGTAGGAGCGGTTTCTGGACAGCCGGCAGCCGAGAATCAATCAGCGGAGGCCTCCTGCAGACGCTCCAGTCGCCCAGCTCGAGCGCTGCCCATGCCTCTCGGGGAAAAGGATCGCCCGGCCACCCTGCCCGCCACGGAACTCCCGCCTGGCGCGGCCTATTGCCAGCCCCGCCCTGGAAGAGCAGACGAGCGGTTCTTAACCCCGAGCGGAGGCCGCGGGGCTGTCGCCCAGTCTTCCGAGTCTCAGCTGCAGTCCGTAGGAGCGAGGCAGGCCCGTCCCGTCCTGTCCCGTCCGCCTTTAGCTCAGCCAACCGGCCCTTCCTGAGGGATGAGCAGGAGCAGCGGGCCGCTTCTTTCATTAAGAGACTCCGGACTGGTTCAGGGAACCTGGAAGAGACCAGGAGAGAGAGGCCTCCCCTTGCTAAAACTTTCAGAGGCCGGGGTGGGGGCCGAGAAAGCCCGTACAGGTCAGAGTCTCCCCTGATCGCCAACCTCCCAACTCCTCACCCTCCCCTATCTCTATTGCCAGATAGGCTGTGTTGCAGCCACTCCTCAGTTTTTTTATTTTTGTTTTTTTTTAAATTTTATTTATATGCCGCCCTTCTCCGGAGACTCAGGGCAGCTTACAATGCGTTAAGCAATAGTCTTCATACCTTTGTATATTTATACAAAGTCAGCTTATTGCCCCCACAAACTGGGTCCTCATTTAACCTACCTTAGAAAGGATGGAAGGCTGAGTCAACCTTGAGCCTGGTAAGATTCGAACCTGCAGAAATTGCAGGCAGCTGTGTTAATAACAGGGTGCATTAAACCACTGTACTACCAAGGCTCCTTGCATGGGAACTTGCATGGCTAAGATGTACAGTTGAACAGTGACGGCCCATATTGTTGGGGTAGTGTGAATAAGTACAAAATCATCTATTTACAGTTCTCAAAATAGTAAATAACCCATGCTGTTTTTATCTTCAATACCATCTGACTATAGGAAACTACATATGGTAGATATTTTTCACTGCAGATGTCACTATCCCTCAATGAATGCTGAGAGACGCCCAGCCAAGGTTTAAATAAAAGATGGTATTCTTGAGGCTTGAAATAAGATATTCTCTTCAATATCTTGCTGATAGGGTCAGATAGTGTTTCCTAGAAGGTCATACTGCAATCTGTAAAACTCAGAAGAACACACAACCTCCCCTTGCCTCAATTGGATGGGAACTGTTTAACCCTCATACTCTCATGTTATCACCCTGAGTGGCTACCTCCAAACCCAAAGGTCACCATAGCCACATCCCTGTGGAGTAGACATGCATCAACCCGATAACCTTTGGCACCAAGATGGGCAGCAAGCTCTTCATGGCAGACGGCCCCAAGATTTGATGGCAGGTCGATGGAAGAAAGAAATTTCTTGTCAAGTCAAAGGCCACTTTCATAGGGTGGTTTCCTTGAACCAAATAATATCACTTATGGGGAAGAGGTTTGTTTGGTGTGCACACCAGAAACTACTGATGCCTGCAAATGGAAAAAGAAAAATATTTAAAGAGGTTTTAAATGCTTTTAATCTTGAGATCTATTGGCCTCTGCTTTTCTATGTAAAAGAAATCCTTTTTCCCATTTTCCCACTGTAAAAAATGTTTCAATCTGGGATAAGTAGGGTCTTTCAGGGATTGGAATAATTTTACCAGTGGTAGCAATCTGTGTCAGACCTGCCACAAACTTAAAACTTCTAAATAGAAATAATCCTTGGCTCCATTTGTTGAGAAAGGTATAGTTTTTTAAGAACTCAAGTGCATTGCAGTACTGCATAGCCAGAACGGAGAATCGCATGCCAAAATCCTTAAATTCAACTTTTTCCTTCCCTTAACTGCTTCCCATTGCTGACCCCTCCCTATCAATCAGATTCAAGCAAAATTCCCCCATGCATTCCCCCTCCCCTCCACCCTCCACAGAGTCCATGGCAGACTGTCACCACATGGTAACCAAGCACAAGCAAGCATGAGTTGGCAGCTGACCATCTGGCTTCTATTGGGAACACAGCTACCCAGAACGGGCACTGCCACCTGGAGGATTCCTGTCTCTTGATACTCTTCAGGGTTCAGTAAGGACAGGGGTGCTACAGGCATCTCACCTGCCTTCCTTGGAGGTGTCGAAGGGTCATGTTGTCAACCTGCTTAAGATACTTGTTGATGAATTATTGCTCAAGTTTTCTTTATTTGCCCTGCTTGCAGTCTAAGTTTATGTCATTTCTGCTAATTCTGCTAATGTTTAGGATAATATATGGAAAAACAGGAACTGTCTTGTCTTCTCAATGAAGAGATCATCTCAGCTTGGTTGACAAAAAATAAGAGGATACTGTGGAGAAGACTTTTTACCACGCAAGAAGTTCAGAATTGAAGATCTGTTGTAATCACCATTTGGTGTGATTTGCTAATTAGTGTATAAGGCCCAGTGCCCACTTTTCAGGCTGGGTTTTCCTTACCCTCTCCCCCTCAACTGATTTACAATAGGAAATAAATGAGGTCATTAGCCCTCAGTATCACTGTGAAATGGCTTCTAAAGTGCGATGAAACTCGTGAATAATTAGGTAATCATTATTAATTCATTTGAATTCATTTTAACAACTGTCATTGCAAGTCTGCTAAGTGGCACTAGCATGAGCCAAAGGACAGGTCTATAGGAATTCAGCCCTGGAAGGCCGAGATCACAGGGGAAGTCATCCCCCAGACACACAGAATCATTTTGTTTCCCCTGTGGGAGTGTGGCTGAAGGGGGAGAAAACTAAAGCAACAGCGAGGGGTTCCGCTCAAGACAATTTTCAAAAAGAAAAATAGCTGCCTGAAAAGCTCAGCTCAGACACTTGGGTTAACCCAGCATTCAGAAAGTTCCAAGAAGCTGCCCAGCTTTCTCTTTGCATAGTCCCTGAAGGAGCTGCCTGCCTTTTGGAAACTTATAGGATTCTTGATGTAAACTTTCGCAGCCAGTATTTGATGGGTTTTGGAATTTAATAACCATAGTTTATACTACTGGTTTCCTGATATTTCACTGGCAGCTGTGGCTGGCACCTTTCACAGACAACTGAACATGGAATTGCCTGGGTTCCTGTCCTGACTGCTGACCGGTTTTTAGAAATTGGTGACTGCTGATTGGCATTTAATATTTAAAGACCAATCAGCAGTCAAACTAAAGTCTACAACTAGTCGGACTTGACTTTAAAGATGGGACTCAGTCAATCCCTGCCTTAAAGATTCTTGTTTGTATTTAGTTATCAGTAAGCCAAATTCAAGCAATGCTGCTTAATATTTCTTTAACATTTAGCATTGATTCAAGTATTGAGTATTCTAACATTTCTAAATTGCTCATCTTTCTAAAAAATGCCCCCTTCCCACAAGGCTGCTTGGTAGGTGGAGAACTTCAAAGATGTGGACATAAACACCATCCTCAGGCCCTAAGCTGTATGGGACTTGATAAGTACCTTGAACTGCATTCAGAGACAAACCGGTCACCAATATAGCTCTCAAAATAAAGGTGTTATAGTATTGAAAGTGTACTGCAAACACAAGAGTTATTGTATTTTGCAACTGTTCAAGCTTTGTCTTTGGCTGCATAGTCTTCAGTTAGTAGTTAGGCCCTGAAAAATACCTCTTCACCCCTGTGTAAAGTGAATTTCAATAATCCAGGAGATTAGTCTCGCTGCGATGCTTCCGGTTCTCTCCGGAACTCCCCACGTGCAAACTCTACTCAGTGGAGATGGTTTCCTCCTTAGACATATTCCACAGAGTAAATTGGCCTGCAGGCTTTATTTAAACCTGCCAAGGGCTTTGCCTCTTGCAGCAGTTAGTAGTTAGGCTTTTTGAAAAACATTAAACAACTTTTGTGTTTATACTATGTTTTTACAAGCTCTTCCCCTGCTACATTCCATTACAAATACATTTAGTAAAAACAAATACAGTTCTTGCTTATCAAACATTTGAAAACTTGCATCTGCCCAAGGTGAAGTAAGACTCTTATTGTTTTCTCTTTCCCTCAGAAGGACCTTAAAAATGCCATTAAATAGCACCAGCCTCATTGGAGAATCAAGCAACATTAACTCATATTTCAATAATTCATGGATCCTTTTCTCTAAAGTGGCAACATCACACCATCAATCTGCAAAACTGCCACTTCTCCCGAGTGTGTGCAGTGTTCATAATGGGTTTTCTAACAATGTACTTTTGGAACAGGGTCACTGAACACAAGCCAGCCAACATAGAGGCCTGACCTGAGTCATCCAAACTATCATCTTATTGAGGCCAATTGCAAACTATCAAGATAATGGCCCACCTAAAACCATTTCCATGGGGACTCTTTAGAAACATGTATATCTTTTTAAGAGTGAATATATAGGAAAACTGTTGTGCGGAAGCCATCAGGGTCACTACATTCAAACCATTGACATTTGAGAAGTACACAGGTTTGAATGGCTAACTTGGCAATACAAGTGTTCAGTTATAATCAGGAAATTATCCTCTGCTGGGTTCAATCCCAGAAAACAATTGGCCATAATGCTTCAACACTGGAAATTTTTAAGATGTTGGATAACCATTTGTCTGAAGTGGTGTAGGGTTTCCTGCCTAAGGTTGGGTTGAAGAGCTCCAAGGTCCCTTCCAACTCTGTTATTCTATTCTATTCTATTCTATTCTATTCTATTCTATTCTATTCTATTCTATTCTATTCTATTCTATTCTATTCTATTCTATTCTATTCTATTCTATTCTATTCTAATCCCTATCACCTCTGGTTCCTATTTGCCTGCTCTCACTTTTCATATCATTTTCTAACCATGTAGGGATTTGGTGACCAAGATGGACTAGTCAGTTTCACAGAGCAAAAATTGTCAGAGGGATTGTCGATCCACATCATCTTTCCTAATATTTTCTTTCATCCCAAAAGTCATTTTTATTTTATAGGTGATACTTTATATTTACCTGAACATATGTCAATAATGGCTTGACAATCATCCTATCAACTCACTGCCAGCTCTGAACAACCTTGAATGCCAGAGAAAGCCCTGTCATAGGACAGAGCTGTGATCCATTTTATCTAAACATGCCCCCACGATGGGGTAGGAGAAGGGCCTCTTGCCTGCCTACATCATCTTTTGCCTGCCTGCCTGCCTGCCTGAGGGGAACGGAGCTTCTCTAGCCAGGCAACATAGCCTTCCTTCTGAGGACAGACAGGTTGGCTTCCACAAGAACTTCAGATGGAAAGACATTTGTGGCTGGGAGCTTCTCTTGGACTGGAGCAGGTAGGATTGTTGTTTGCAACAGTGTGCTAAGTACGGTCAGATCCTTCCAGAGTGCTGCAAAGCTCCCAGGAACAGAGTAACAACTGAAAATGAAATAAAAAATACAGGAAGCCAAATGGGTACACCTTAGGAAACATCCACAGTGAACTGAGAGGCAGCTAAGCTAGTTGCCCCATGGAGTAAGTTGCTTTGCAAAAAAAAAATATTCCTCCCTGAGGCTGCCAAACGGGCATCCATGTATCCACTTATGGGAGTGAAGCCATCTGGTTCTCCAGAAAGGATAAATCGACCTTGGTTCTCCCCACTCCCTTCACTAGCAACATTATCCTGATGAAAGCCACCAAATAGAGTTCTAGAGGGATGTCACCAAATCTCTCTTGCAATATATCAGCCCTCGTACTTCCGTTAACAAGCAGGCTCCTGTCTCCCAGTCTTTCTCTCATATCCTTTGGGAACATGATGTATGATTCTAAGTAGAGTTACCTTGAGGTAAGATAGGAGGCCTATACATTGTATAAACAAACAGACATGCAATCAGAACAAGATAAAATGTGTTAAACCTCCATGAATCTATTATTTCTTTATCTTCTCCTCTTGTGACAGACCAGAAATAGAAAGAGGAAATATTTTGCTGCATGCTTGGCCAGTTTCACCACCAATGCCTGCCTTACTTACAGAAGACAAACAGGGCCATGGAGCTCTAATGCCCTGCAGACAAATTGGGATACTGTTAGTCACAGATGTTTAATTTAATTACAGAATAATGAATTACAATTTACCCTAAAGGGAAGTTGCCTTTCCTTGCCAAGGAGGTATTCAGTGCCTGTGCATTCATGTCCACTACCTAGACCTTGGATTCACCAGCAGCCACTAAGAATGCATGAGGCCCTTTACTGACTGTATTTATTTTTATGCTGCTTTTAATCACTTGCAATGTTTTAAAGACCATCAAATGGTAAACTACTACAAATTAAAATTTTAAGCTTACGTGGTTGTTAATAAGATAGTTTCCCCATCTCAAACTTACAGAATTTGTGAAGCAAATTCCAAGTACTTGAGAAGTTAGAGAGAAGATTTTGAAACAGGCCCAGGATGGGATCTAGCAGTGAAAATAGACAACTGAGAATGAAGCACCCCAAGGACAGTGCAAGACCTACCGTGACTTCTTACTTTCCAGGGCTTGCAGTCTCATTTTTAAATGGATTTTGGCATGTTCTGTAAGTTGTCTTAACTCTTAAAACAACAACATCAAAAGATAAAAACCTACAGTGATTGATGAGGATAAACCTGACAATTGACAAAAACCTCCTGCCTCAAGGCCTGAAGCAAGCCCAGGTCTTCAGTAATCTGCAATAGGTCAGCAGAGTTGGGGAGTGTGTGTCAATCTAATCTTGGTGTTCCAGAGTTCTTGCAATGGCAGTCAGAGTATATTTGAAGGAAGAGATGTAGGAGTAAGCTGAGAAGAAAACTGGAGGGCTACCCAAGTCAGCATCAGCCAAGCATAGTGGAGACACTTCTATGTCTGCAACAATTCTTCTCATGGGGAAATTCAACCACTCTTCTAACACACCTTGCAGGAACACAGTTTGGATATCCAAGGAAGTGGCTTGTTTACACCTGTTGAGTAATAATATGAATTATGTCTTTGATATTCTAATTTGAAAGATACATATAAATCGCAATAAATAAATAAATAAAACTGCTCTCTGAGAATTTTCTGACCCATGGCCACCCAGCCTCTCTTTAGATCTCTCCAGCCATGAGTGTTTACCATTTTCTAAGGAAGTCAGCTCCATGCTTGAATCGTTCTTACAATCATAGAATTTTTCCCAATGTCCAACCAAAATCTGTTGAAAGCAGTTGTAGGTACCTGCTGGCGTGATGGCTCCACTGATCAAAAGAATCTCACCTGGAACCCCCAGTTCCTCTGCAGAACCTTCCCCATCTTCAACATTTGGTGTGGTTATGCAGCTCTCACAGTTGATCATGCCCATGGTACCTGGGAAGAATCACAAGTAGTCTTTCAATAGCAAGCCCACCCTTCCAAATCTTGAGAGGATTAAATGAATTCAACCAAAAGTCAACATTAAAAGAAAAATGCCCTTCCATGTGTTGCTTCCACTCAACGGAGTTTAGTTTCCCATTTTTTTGCCTACTTTTTTGCAAATGCAGCAGCACTCCTAAAGTGAGTGGCAGTCTTCTTCCCTACTGCCATCGAATTGGTGTTTTCCAGCAGGATTTGGAAGAGTAGCTATGAAAACAGCTCACATTGGAGTAGCTGCACACGGCTGGGTCCTATAAAGTTACAGCTGGATTAGATGATCCTTGTGATCCCTTCCAATCCCCAAATCTTGGACTCCCCATGCCAGGGGAGCAGGGAAGAAAAGAGGCAGGCCCACAGAGATCACTCCCCTGACTACGCGCATACCGTACTGTAATTCATTACAGAGATTTTTTGGGGTTTATGAGGGATGTTCACACAAATATCGGCAGGAATGGTCTGTTATTACTAACTTGCCAGCACTGTTGCTTCACTTATGTGGATGCTTAACTATCTCTCCCACACAGCACACATTGTACATGGAATAAGAGAACATTTTTAAAGGATCAGATTCCATGCATGGGCACCCCAAATATGTGCTTCCATTTGAGACTTGACCGATGGCCTATTGGAAACTATCCTCCTAAGGATTGAGACAACCCTGGTATGGCGCCTGGACAATTGGATTTTGTGTAAAATGCTCGGCAAATCTGATTTCTGTTGCATTAAGGAGTTCTCCGCTAAACAACATGAAGCAAGGAGTGAAATAAGATGAAATTTTACAGGCTCTTCCAATGCGTTTTCTTCAATACTTGACCACTAATGTTAGAGCTACACTTGTAAATAAGCGTTGACAAAGTGAGAGGAATCAACTGCAACCACGGGTGGGTGTCGGATGAGAGAGCATTAAATTGAGTTGTATATCTTTACAGGAAAGAGCTGTAATCTGAAGCATGGCTCTAATGGACACCAGCTGAAGCGCAGTCT
Organism: Arizona elegans; assembly: GCA_022577455.1. NCBI lineage: Eukaryota > Metazoa > Chordata > Lepidosauria > Squamata > Colubridae > Arizona > Arizona elegans. Next base: position 2,121,261 of record JAKOOJ010000065.1, on the reverse strand, counting down.
ATGGCCATGAGAACAGCCTCTGGCCAAAGGTCTTAATCACAGCTGTCTAAGAAAAACCAAGGACAACTCTGGTCAAATCTAGTCAGTCTGTTCATTCCCTTATATGAGAGAGCGGAATTCTACAAGGACTCTACAAGGACACAAGCCAGTGCTATCACCAGGTCTCTTTCTTTAAGCACCATCGCTGGAAGATGAGGCCCAAACCTACAAAGGCCCGAGCATCCTTCTGGGGTTATGGATGAGAGCAACCGGCAGCTGTTCTTGGTATAACTTGATGGGGGAGGGGTGGCAACCTTCACCTAATGCAGGAGGCAGGTAAATACAGGGGTTGTAAATGTGGATTTCATCACTCTTCTGGCTCTGTAACTTAATAGGGATAGGCCTACTAATAAGCCTCAGGTTGCTCTGCACTTCCTCCTGAAATCACTGTTGTGAATTTACCAAAAGCTGTACCCAGTGAAGGGGGGTTCTTGGCCCCCGCTGACCCCCCTCTGGTAGAATTGGTTTGCCCACAGCCTCCAGCCAAGGTCTTCTGCTGCATGCTCTGTTCCACTTCAGCCAGCAAAGTTGCCTGAGTGGCCTCCATCACCTGCCACAGAGAGGGGGAATTAAATTTCTGTTGAGACAGACTTGATTCTTTGCCCCACTCCTTCCCCAGAAGGGATGAGTATTCTTCGGTGGTTCAGGGAATGAGCAAAAAGAGCTGAATTGGGGTCTCCTAACAGCCACGGCCCAGTTGCAGACTTGGTACTGGAGGAGAAATATTCCCAAATATCCCATGCACTTATCAAGTTAGCACATCAGGGAAAGGGTTGGGCACATATTTTCTTCTATATGCAGGGAATGTTTATCCTGAATTGTTTGAATTTTTCCTACCACTAATAGCTTTTACATGTACAATTAAACTGTCTTGATACCTAAGCCAGACCTCACATGCAGCCTGCTCAGAGATGGGAGTCAGCCACATGGTACTTCTGCAGATGGAGGGGGTCTAGAGGAAGAGACCAGCAGGCTGTGGTCTCTTCTGTTCAGCTCCCCTTCTAGCTGCTGTCCTCCATTTGGAAGGCTGAAGGCTTAGCCAGAGCAGTCCCCTGGGCACCCTGATAAACACTGAGGCATGACCAGGGACTCCTATATTAAGCATCAAGAATTTAGCTGAGTGACAAGTTGCCACTTTCATACAAAATTCTATACAATGTGCCAAAGAAAATGGCCCACAGCATGGGAAAGAAATGCTCCCCACTCAGGATTAACTTCCACTTTGTTGACTCAAAACTTTGTTGTCTCTGCAAAACTGTTCCCCCAGCTGAAACCTGGGGGGATTTTAAGCCCTTGGAATGGTGTTAATTTCTTACCTCTATGGATTGGTCTCTCCAGCAAGAAATTAGCTTGACAATTGAACAATTATCTGCCTCACAAACAGGAAACCTCAATATGTCTGAAGCAGAAGAAACATTATCAGTTAGGATTTTGTTCCTACAGAATATAATGTTCTCTAGAAAAGATCCCTTTCCTTGACAGTTGCTCAAGAGTGACACATGAAATGATAACAGAAGGGCCTTTCACAAGAATGCTGACCATAAGCTACCAGGTTGGTCCAGTGTAGGTGGCAGGTAGCTGCTTGTAGATTTTCCAGCTGAGGGTTGAGGATTGGGGACTGCTTATTATTATTATTATTAATTCAATTTGTATGCCGCCCCTCTCCGAAGACTCAGGGTGGCTCACAATGCATTTAAAATCATTATAAAAAACATTTAAAAATTAAAAACATTAAAAACATTAAAACTCATTCACACCATTCATGGCCGGATCTTGCCAGATCGCAAGAGCAAGGTCAACGGCCCCAGGCCTGCCGGAAAAGCCAGGTCTTCACCGCTTTTCGGAAGGCCAATAGGGTGGGGGTGGTCCGGACCTCAGGAGGTAATTGGTTCCAGAGAGCTGGGGCAGCCACAGAGAAGGCCCTCCCCTGCAGGCCTGCCAGCCGGCATTGTTTAGCTGACGGGACCCGGAGGAGACCAACTCTGTGGGATCTTACCGGTCGTTGGGAAGGCAGTCTCGAAGATACCCTGACCCTGAGTCATGTAGGGCTTTAAAGGTAATAACCAACACCTTGAATTGTGACCGGAGACCAATAGGGAGCCAGTGCAGCTCATGGAGAATTGGTGTAATGTGGCTGTACCTAGGTGGACCCACGACAGCTTGCGCGGTTGCGTTCTGGACCAACTGTAGTCTCCAAACACTTTTCAAGGGTAGCCCCATGTAGAGCATGTTGCAATAATCTAACCGTGGCTCAAAGTCACTCCAAAGCAGAACTATAGTCTGGATCTCCCTCCTCCTAATCTTCCCCCACCCGCAGGCACAAATGTGCTTTTCCCCTTCTACTTTCTCTTATAACTTCTTTCACTTAGTTTAGTTTAGTGTCATCTGTGCTAGGTGTTTCTTTTACTATTTTTGGCCTATGAGCAAATAAATAAAGTAAATTATTTACTTCAAACGAAATTTTGGTAAATTTTAAAAACAACATTTTGTAAACAATTGCATTATGAGAAGTTTAATTTTGCTCTGAGGCAAAAGCCTGTAAAAATTAAACATCATCTAATTAACATGATTTTTAAGTGTTCTTTTACATTTTTTTCAGCACCAAGAGTTCTATTTGTCTTGGAATTTTTTTTACCTGCCTATATTTGTGGTCATTTCTTATCTTTATTGTGAACGATATTGGGGAATTTATATTTTATTTAATAATGTTTAATAATAACAGCATATTGTACCATGTGCTGAAATTATTAAATTAAGGAGACTGACGGTAGCCCAGAGGTAGTCCTCTGGGCTACCTGGTGCCTCTGAACATTTTAGGGCTTGGAAGGGTTGAGGTAATCTATGGCTTCTCTTCACCACTGAATCTTCCTTCAGGAAGGAAGGTTTCTTCTCATCACAATATACCCCTAGGAAACAGTATGGATTGCGTCACCAGGACTCACGTGGAGAAGACTCTAGGTTAAGATCATCCAAGACCAGAGATGCTGCAGGTCTCCATTTGTTGCGCTTCATGAGGCTGAAAGCAAAGAGATCATCTGTCTCTCAGGGACCCCAACACAGACAGCAAAGGGCCAACAGTTAGTCTCTCTCTCTCTCTAGTTTAATTATATATAACTAAACTAGATAGATAGATATAAAATTAATTATACATATATAATTATATATAATTTATATATAATTAATATCATATATATATATATATATGTAGGTCTTTGGTTATTCGGGTCTTCTCCCACGTAAAATTGGAAGTGTCTTGGCGACGTTTCGACGAAGTCTCATTCGTCATCTTCAGGCTGGTGTTCTCGGCTTCGTGCTTCCAGGAGCAAAGCTCTCTTTAAAGTGTCGATAGTACTGAAGGAATTGGAGGACTTCAGTCCATTGGCCTGAGAGGAGCAGAGCAATTCCACTAGCCCTTCCAAATCAAAAAGGAGCATGTTGACATGTTGATTGCTCCTGGAAGCACGAAGCCGAGAACACCAGCCTGAAGATGACGAATGAGACTTTGTCGAAACGTCGCCAAGACACTTCCAATTTTACGTGGGAGAAGACCCGAATAACCAAAGACCTACATACAAACACCCGCGAAAACCTGAGAATATATATATATAATTTATATTTTGCTGATAAAGAAATAAAGGGACACTAGTATAGATCTATTTCAAGTTATTTAGCTCTCATCAGCTAGCCATACCGTTACTTGGATTCGAACTTGGGCTGCCTGATGTTAGGCAGTTGTATTAACCTCTGAGCCACAAGTTCTCCTCCCTTCATCATCTTGAGCCAGGGGAGAGATTAGAGCTAAATAGCTTGAAATAGATCTATACTAGTCTCCCTTTATTTCTTTATCAGCGAAATATAAATTTGGTATAAAATGGTTTGTCGTCAATGCGACAGCTTGAGGGGTCCCATATTGGAGCTGAAAGGCGAAAGGGATGCAGTATGCTCCCTCCCACATGTTGGGGCAGACCAGGTGCCTCGATAGAAAAACACTTTATATATATATCTTCCTTTGTGAAAGGGGACAGTGGGGCACACAATGCAAGGAAGCCTCGGAGGCCACTTTCTCCCAGGAACCAGGCAAGCTTAGGCTTTTCAGAGGAATAGACCTGGTGGCCAGAAGCTGACTGGGGAGAAGGGAGCTCCAAAGACATCATCTTAGATTATATGTGAATGACATATGATAGGTAAGAACTGCTCATCCATTTCTTCTAACTACTGTACAACAATCAATTTTTATTTCAGAAAAAGCTAGACTCGGTCTCACCTGGTCTTTTCAGAAGGCCTGTTAATTATCCTTTGAACTAAAGACATCCTGCTCAACAAATAAGCCAAAACTAGCCTTTGTTCTGTAGAAGTAACAGTATTTCTCCATCCATTCTTCTTGCCTGCTTGCTCTTGGGTTACACTATAGTATTTACTGTGTAAATGCAGCACTTTGCTAGAAAATAGATTGACTACCTCCTGCTGCTTTTCCATCCTCTCAGGATTAGCACTGTTCCATCCTGGTAACATCAGAGTAAGGTAATTGTTTTTTGAAAGCAGTCCAAAGGAGACAGGAGAGAAAAGTCTCAAGATACCTAAATACTGAACACAAAGACCATCCAACTCTCTGTTCACACCCCAGGGGAAAAAACAGGACAAAAGGAGTTTGGCTGCCTCTGTGGCAACAGTTGGGCTGGTTTTTCTAGAGGACTGCCTTTTAATCTTCTTGGAACTCTTTGCTTTTTTGCGTCTTTTGATGCCATCACTTTGTTCCAGGGCTCCACCTGTATGTACCTCCCCAAAGTCTTGTTCTTCGCTAGCCACTCTGACTTGCCCATCCACTGGAAAGAGGGATCCGGAAGTTCTGTTTCTCTGTAACATTAATGTCCTTTTCTCTGTTGCATTTCTGGCTCTCTTTAAAGTGTCGATAGTACTGAAGGAATTGGAGGACTTCAGTCCATTGGCCTGAGAGGAGCAGAGCAATTCCACTAGCCCTTCCAAATCAAAAAGGAGCATGTTGACACTGATGCTCTCCCATGTTGCCCTCAATGGCCAAACAGCAAAAGGCCCCTGAGCCCAGCAGAGAGTAGTTAACTGAAAGATAAATGTTTTAATAATTTAGTTGACATTACCACAGTCAGTGCAATAATTATGATTAAATAATATAACAAAATATTTATATTCATTTATATTCAATTCAGGTGGATGTCACGTAACAATAAATGTAATCAATAAATATGCGAATATTTCACTTTTGAAAAGAAGTATAAAACAAGCCATTATTAAAAATAGCAAAACAGCAAACAGAAAGGCATGAGGACATATCAATATGGTAAAGAAATGTTGAAAAGCAACAACCAATGACACAAACGTGTTTCCAATGTATAGTGAAACAGCCATAAAGGAAAAGCTTGAGGAGTTTTAACTGGTCAGAGGGATTTCTAGGCTCAGTTCATCCACAGCCATTTGGATGTGGTCATCGGCCACAAATACAGTCTGTCTAAGGATCTCCCCTCTCTCTCCCAGGGGACCTGGTTCTCTCCCCCAAGCAGGTCCATCCCACTTGGCAGCAGGTATGCTGATGCTTGCTCTTCTGAAATGAAGAGACCTCCCTTGATCCCTTTTCTTCCCTCTAATAAGAGCCCCATTTTTCCCTTTCGAAAAGGGAAAGTGTGGGGTCAGCCTCCATGAGGCAGAAATCAGCATTCCAAAGCTGGCCATCCTTAACCTGTAAACAGATCAAACAAGCAAAGGGACAAAGAGAAAGGACAAGCTTGTTTCCAAGACAAATTTTAATCTTAGCTCTAATGCAGATTTCCAGCCATTCTAAGAGCAGGTAGGCAGGCACCAGAACAAACAGCTGGAAAACCTGAAGGTCTCCTGTGCTCTTTTCCTCAATCCTGCAGATGCTGCTGACTTGCATGTTTTCCTGAAAAAGCCCTCTCCTCCCACATTCCTCCCTGGGTATGCCAAAGGAGGGGAGGGGAAGAAGTGAGACCCCCTTGAAACAACACAAATGTGAACCACACGCAGATTGGAAGCAGCAATAGCCAGGGAGCCTTTTCAAGGGAATCTTCTTATTTGCTAAACACATTTTTCTTACTAAGAGCTCCAATTGCTTTTTCTTGATGAGTACTTCATTTTTATTTGAAAACATTCCTCTAAACTTATGGATAGCTAATAGAACACAATAGAAAGGTATGACTAATTGCAGAAGGCATACTTGACATCTGAAAATGCCCAGACTTTGCACAGGGAGGTAGAGAGGCTGTAAAAGTTTGTATGGATGAGGGGACTAATAAGTATACTGTATGCCCATTTTTCAACACTTGGGCAATTAAAAGGATGTCTTTTTCTCAAGGCTGAATGGATGAAGCCACCAACTATGGTGATGTAGAACAAACACCAGACGTGGCTAAAATCTATCAATGGGAGCTCTCGGTCCTTGGAAGGGCATTCCAAAGATGGGGGGCAGAAGGAGTCATCAGAGGGGATGGGGAAGAAATGGGGGCTTTAGGCTTCTAAAGGGAGTGCAAAAGAACCAGGCTTCCATTCACACACCCAGCAACTGCTTCCTTCTGTGTATTCACCTGACGACAAAAAGACCTTCTTTGATGAGCGAGCCTGTTGCAGGAAAAACTGCCAAAGGCAGAGGAGCTGGACAATGAGCCACCCAGATCTTTCTCTCGCTGGCCATCTTCTTCCCAGGCTGCATAAAGAGGATCGGCCATAAGACCAGAATCTTCACAGGAAGCAAGGATCGCTTTGGCCGTCTCCCCACTTTCGTGGCGCTCTAGACTTCCTAGGCAAAGGGGGGAAAGGAAGGTGGATGGTCACAGCAGCAGGTCTCCACTTTACCTTCCCTGTATTCTCCAGGATCAGGCCACAATTTTTCAAAGCACATTTTTAAAAAGAATCCAGTATAGACAGTGATCCTCAGATAATCCAAACCAGGACATGTAGAGTTCCTTTAAGGCTAAGAAATGCTGCCCTCTAGTGGCCGCCCCAATTATTGCAATTATTGTGAAATCAGGGGTCTGTTGGGACAAGCAGAGCTAAGGATTCAGGGTCCATGGCTATTTGTCCATAAACTTGCCATTAATTGAGCTGATAACTGAGATGGCTGCTTGATGATGGCATAGATCCCTGCTATCTAATTGTCACCCACATTTCTGCAATCTATTTATAACAGGTCTAGGTTTTGGGGTGAGAGACAAAAAGCAGATCTATTCAGCACCAATTTTGCTTCCTCTAATAATCACAAATAGGAATTGTAGCAGGAAAAATAAGGGGCAGATGAGAGTCCATCCGTTCCTTTCCTGATGATCACTACACCTAGCTCCTAAGGACGCCCAGGGACTGCCAGCTGCAGAAAAAGAGAAGGAGCGAACCGGAGCAGCCTCACTTCCATCACCTGTTTCAATGTCCCAAACGTAGACCGAATCATTTTCACACCCCACAACCAGAAGATTCTCCATGGGGTGCCATCGTAATGCTGTCACGGGAAAAAGGTGTTTCCTGGCACGCATAAGGCAGGCACGCTCTTGGACGTGCAAAAGAACAACGGAGTGGTCGCTACACACGCAGCATACGAGGCGGTGACCTTTCCGCTACAAAGACAAGGCAAGGAAGACTTTCTCAGTCAGGCCCAAGAGGGACGTTGGGAAGAACTACACATGTCAGGTGGCCTTGGGGCGCTTGCACTCAGGGCAAGAGCCCCCTCTCGCCCACCCCTAAACTCCTGGAGCGAAGCAGACACCCGCCCTGCCTGGTTGAGTTCCCAGGGAGTCGCCTTGGGCCTCGCGACTCACCCTGCAGCTGTCCGGCGAGAGGAGCAGGCGGTCAACGGGCCCCGCATCCAGTGCGAAGCGGTGCAGCGCCTCCCCAGTGAAGATGTCCCACCAGATGACACAGGAATCCCGGCTCCCGGAGAGCAGCCAGCAGGGTGCTGGCCGGCCGGGCAGCACCAGCAGGGCCGTCACGCTGCTGCCGCTGCTCAGCACACAGGGCGCAGCGTCGTCTGCAAGAGAAAATCAGGCGGGCAGCAGCCAGTACCTCCAGGCCCCCCCTCCGCCTTTTTGCAGCCTTGGAGCCCTGGCTGAGGCGGGTGTTGCGCGGGGCTCCCACTGGGCCCTGAGAGCAGATGGGAGAGGAGTGGGCAGCACAGAATGCTCCCCGAAGGGGAACTCTGCAGCAAGTCTCCCAGATCAACTCCTGGGCAGCCAGAACAGGAGGCAGCCTTTCTGGGCCCCAGTGGAGGTAGAGGGCAAGGCCATGTTCATAAAATGGCTGCCCATGGTGACGGGCGTGCACTTGCTCTGGGCTTGAGGGCCAAGAGGTCAAGCTCAGTTGGACCCCCAGGGAGCCCAAGGTTGCAGGTGCAGAGAAGAAGGAAGCACTGGAGAAAGAGCTACTGGCCAAGAAAAGTCAGTGGCTGTGTCCCTAAAGCACTTGGGAGTTGAGGAAGGTTTTATTCAAGTGAGGGGGGAACCCTAATGCCTACCCCCCTTGTTGTAAAGTAAAGAAGGTGCTCACCTTTCTGCACAGAACCTTCTCCCAACAGTCTGGCCTTCGCAGCATGCAAAGCTGGTACTGTGATAATTCTGCCATCTTTATATCCACAGACCAACTTCTGGAGGCTGGGAATGTATGTAGAAACTGTGATGGGAACTCCCCAGGGGTGATCAGGGATACCTTCAGCTATCGGACAGTAGATGTTAAAGTTATCCTGCAGAGTCCTGGATGCTGCTACTGGGATCACTGGGGAGAAAAAAAACAATGAGATGTGAGCGATGGCACCTTCCTGTTCATATCCTTGAGGAGAGTTGGGTCCCTCTAGTTTAGTGTTCTGGCCTGGCAAAAGCCTTTGGATGGAGAATAAGCAGAACATGAGTGCAACCACCCCTCTGAATGGCCTTCTCCAGCCATTGGTACTATGTACTGTCTCCCATCCCAATGCCTATATTATTTAGCAGCGATGTATATCCAAACCCATATCAGCCTCTGAACACAATAGAGAAGATAAGCAAAGTAGTAAGTCTTGGAGTTTATGCTAGGAGGTCCCATTTTTACCTTTTGCAATGCAAGCTCTAAAATAAAAAATATCTTAACCTTTTGGAGAGCCATCTAGAGTTGAAACAGGCACATCAGGAACATGCCATAATGTAATCCTCCCAGAAGCTTGTCCAGAATAAAGAATCTTGTAAAAGGGTTCCTTCCTTTCGTTCATGAAGCCCATGATGTAAGAAAAACTCTATTAAAAGTAAAATCCCGGAATAGGAGCTGTGTTAATTGACAAATAATCGACTTCTTTAGCATCTTTGAGGGGCACCCACAAGTTCCAATTCACAGTTTGCAGATTACTTCTGCTTGTTCCCATTTCAGAGTTTTCTGTGTGTTTTGCATATTAGTACAGAAGTCTAAAGAAATGCACACATTCATGACAATGATGCTTCACCTTCCCTCACACACTTGTGTTCCTCTAGCAGTTTGAACAGCCTGAGGCTGAGAGTGGCTTCCAGTTACTCAGAAATTGATTTTCAGCTTAGAGCACACAAATTTAGAGATGCAATAAGCATGAAAGAAAGCAAGGAGCCATTTTTAAATCCTTTAATTCCCTACAATGGAATCCATGGTGATTCCAATGGCAAACTGAAAATCCTTGGAGAAAATGCCCTCAGTTCCTAGCTTTATGGGCTTTGGTTGGTAATGGTGCTTGCATTTATGGAAACCCAGTGATGTCTCTAGAAACCCAGCCAACTTACTTTGTTGCCTTGCACCTCAGTAGAAGAGAGTAAAACAGGATGAACTGTTTCTTTCAGCACCCTTCCTTTGGATGGCTGGATGCTCCGTGAAAGGCCACTAAAGACATGGGAAGAGGGAGGATCAGTCCTCTGACAATGCATGGGAACGGAAGCTCCTCCGTTAGCAAACACTTCCTTATGGGAATTGCCCCAAAGAGCATGCCCTCTTGTCCAACAAGGGTAGCAGCTGCCTGACCAAAAGCTCCTTGGGCCAAAGGGAGGGTCCCCCAGTCAGGATCATAGAAATGTGGAGGGTTTTGCCATCAATAGGCTTCACAGGCTCCAGGTGGTGCTTCTGCCAACTCCCTTGCACTTGTTGTGTCTCACCTGTTCACCAGTTGATAGATGTAGCCATGCCCATCTTCTGTCCAAATGATCAACCTATGAGCAGCAAGGATTTCCCCTCCTGCCAAGGTCTGGCTGCTTGGACTAAACTCAGTCCACAGCAAGCAAAAGTCACAGTAATCATACACCTGAAGCCAGAGACAAAAAGGGGAAAGGTGAACCCCTGTTGCTATAAAAAGGGGAATTAAAGATATCTATCCCCTCTGGCCAGAGCCCTGTCCCATCCTCCAATTCCCTCCCATCAGAGGAAGCAGTTACAGAGCATGGGAGCAATGTGAATTTGGAAGCAGAACACACGTGAGGAATCTTGGAACAGTGGAAAATCTGAGTGTGATGAAGGCCTTCTGGAAGATTTCTGAGGGGTGGGAGGTGGAGGGGCATCTTTTTGTCCAGCAAATGCATTGGAGAAAAGAATTGGCACAACCAGGAACACCATGGCCAGACAGTTCATCAGCTCAGGGCATAACAGTTCATTTATTAAACTCATTCAATCTCTAAAGTTATCAGAATCATGGAAGGGAACACCTAGAATAACAAGATGCCTTTTGCAAAGGCAAGAAAATTCTTTGGATCTATTACTGTAAAGGAATGAAACATGGACATTCACATTATGGTATAGCTTTAATTTAGTTTCTCAAATTGGGGGAAATGGATGTGTGTTAAAATCAATAACATTAGTTTGGTCTGATTTGGTTTATTAAACATTAGTCTATTCATTATCATTTTGTATGACTTAATTCTCAATTACAATTTGTATATGATTATTTTTCAATTTTCACTCAGCCTTTGCATTTTGATAAGCTCTTAAAGTTATTTGTGAAGGAAATGCCTAATATTGCATGCATTGCTTAAGTAATACCTTCCAGCAGGTGGAGAATACAACTAAGAGAAGCCTCTCTGTATAAGTGCAAAATCGGATTGCATTGCAGAGTGTGCAGCCCAGAGGCTGGCATTCTCTCTCAGAAACATTCTGCTTCTCCTGCACATTGAAAGAAAAAGAAAAGGTCATTTGGGGGGAGGAATGGAAAAACGAAAAATAACATGGTCAGTCATCACTGCAAGATGGGCTATAAAGTAAAAGTTCACTCAGGGAGTCAATTGGTTTGATTAAGAGGGGAGAATTTGCCTCTCCCAAATGTGGCATTTGGTTTCCTTAGCTGATTGACCAGATTTAATGGAAAGAACGGAGGAATGGCTGTATTTTGAACTCTTTTTCCAATCTATTCCTTTTCAGTTCTCTTGTATTTTAGCATGCTCTCAAGCTATGATGGCAAAGGGAGCATAAGGTCGCCTTGCCACATAAAATTTCAACATCTAAACAATGCTGCCTTGCTTGGGGCAGTTTGGGATTTTAGGAGACCTACAGGACATTCTCTACCCTGTCACAGGTTAGGCAAAATAAAACCCAAGACCAAGCACACAAAACAAATAGCAAAAGCCAGGGAGGCTCCACTGACTTTTCCCCATACGACTGACTGAGACTGATGACAGATTTTATACTGGCATATCTACAGAGCACAGAAACTACTTTAACTGATATTTCCCTTAAATTCCCGTTTTTTCTGAGAAAAGGGAGTGTTTGTGCATCATGACATTTTCTAGAATAACCCCTATGCCCCTTTGTACTCCTTCAGAATATACTAATTGTGAGGTCTTATGCCACAAGCCATACAATATCTGATTTAGGACAGTTAGAAAGTTGTGTATATTTTCTATTTTGGAAATATACATGTTTTAAGATTTGGATTCTTTTAGGAAATTTATGCTAGAAATATAATTGCAACCAAATCTTAGGAATTATTTGTAAGATAAATTATTCTCTAGTTATTCTGATCTGTCTGAGATTGGAATTGGATCTTTAAAAAAAAACTGACTTGTTTTTTTCCCCTGTAAAGTCCATGTCATATCCAGGAAATTAATTTCCCATCATGTTTAACATCAAATATGATCACTCCTTTCTAGGTGAAAATTTGCTTTGCATTCAGTTTGGGGCCTGGATGCAGAACTTTCTAGAAGTTTCAACACTATCTGGGGCCCCTCTACGTCCACTCACAGGGATGTTGCTAACACTCCTGCATCAACACTGCCAGACTGAAGAGAAAGAGACACCTGGCCCAGGATATGGACCTTTGCTGCTTCTCACCTGTATCTTGCTGATCGAAGATGACAAATCCCAGGCTTTAAGGTCTCCTGCTGCAGATACGGCTAGTAAAGAATCCTCTGGAAAAGCGAAACAGGATGGCTGTGGGAGAGTCACAAGCAGGGGGCACAAGGAGTGGCGGGCAGGAAAATGGTGCTGCTGCTCTTGCCTGTCCGAGATGCCATGGAAGGGCCAAGACCCTGCCAATGCACCTAAACCCAGCCTCCAAGGAGCACCTCATGGTGCCCCGCTTCGTGTCTGTGGGTGGATGCACCCATTTGGGGTCCTTGCAGCTCCTGTTCAGAGCCTTCAGAATTGAGGCTTGCTCTGCCCTCATTCACTATCCCAGAGTTCTGAGAGCGGGCAAAACTGTCCTTGCACCAGCAGTCCTGTTGTGTCCCAGGGCCTAAGAAGTATGGCCAGAAGAAAAGGGGTCCCACAGAATCCAGCCTTCCTTCCCAGCAGGGAGGAGTAAACTCCCTGCTGGGAGTAAACCATCAGCCTTCTTGACAACGATGTACAGTACTGTATTCTGCAGCTCTGACTAATTCCTGTAATTTCCAAACAGGCATCTGCCCACCCGCTCACCAAAGAAATTATAGGTAAACCAATATAATTTTACATCAATCTTCCTATATGTTACGCTTTCTATGGATAAGCATGGATGATAACTTGGAGTAGAAGCATCCAACTTGCATGCTTTTGACAGCAAATATACCTTGAATCCTCAGAGAATGCACTAAACACATACAGCTGATCCAGTCTGAAGAGGAAGAAGAGGTTAATGTGTGAAGCACAACCAGGGTTATCGCATCAATAATGAGGATGTCGTTATACTGCCCACAACAGACCAGCCAGCCCTCTCCTGCCATGCGAAATGAGCTGTGGTAATACTGTACAAAAGGAAAAAGGCAAGAGAGATTAGCTGGCAGGACTCAACCCCACTGAGAAGCACCTCTGTTATCCCAAGACTGACTCCTCCCAGACATTAGTTGGGAACATCCTTTAACCCACGGGTCTGCAACCTTAAGCACGCAAAGAGCCATTCGGACCCGTTTCCCACAGAAAAGAAAACACCAAGAACCACAAAACCTGGGTGGGCATGGCCAACTTGATGTCACTCACTTCCAACAGTCACATGACCACCCCTAGCCACGCCTACCCAACCGGTCAGTAGGGCAGAGAACCAGTTGTTAAAAGACACCGGGAACCACAAAACCCTTTTGACATCTCTCCCTCCTTCCCTTCCCCCCCCTCCTTCTCTCTCTGTATCTCTCTCTCTCTCCCCACCCCCGTCTCTCTGTATCTCTCTGTCTGCCCTGGCCGCTTCTCCATCTCCTGCCTTCGCCCTAACCTTCTCAGGCCAGGCAAGGAGTGACTGGGAGGGGAGGGCGAGGGCCGGGACCAGCCAGTGGTGGGATCGCCCAACAGGCAGCCACAGCAGAGGGCCCAAAGAGCTGCATGTGGCTCTGGAGCCGTAGGTTACTGACCCCTGCTTTAACCAAACAGCATGCTGACCCCAGAGATGCGTGGATCAGGCCAAGTGCATTCTGCCCTCTAGTGGCTGACCAAGATGATGCATCTGGACAGCTCACAGTAGCATCCTAGACTTGATTCTGGGCTGTTTCAAACTATAAAGGGAGCCCTGTGGACCCTTTTCCATTCCCATTTCAATCTCTTCTTTGTGCTGTTCCAGAGATGCACGAAGGAGATATTTCTTCCTGCAGCTGCTTGTCTTGCAGCAGAAAAATGCTAGTGTACCAAGAAAATGCACCATCCTTAGTTCACAAAACAGAGAGATCATGCACAAGTGGAAGAGAGGCTCCTCTTTGCCTCTCACCCATGATACAAGCAAATCACATGACTGGGTTCCATGTTTCCTGAGCATACTAATTCTAATTCTAAATTTGATGCACTTAAACAGGCGCTGCAGTACAGAAGCAGGTTAGTGCAATAAAACAAGGCCATTGCATTTTGTTTGGAGCTATCTTCAGATTCTGTCTGAAACCAGTGGCTTCTCTACCAGTTCCAAGCCTGCAGCCACCTTGCAGGTAGGCTCACTTCAGCTCATGCTAGAGCGACCGCAGCAGGAACTGGAGAAGTGTGCAGCTGCATTTCCATGGCAGCAGGAACTACATGCTTTGTTAGTGGCCCAATCTTGTCCAGTTTGTTGGTTCCTTCCAAAGCCAAAGAAGGAAAGGCAGAAAGTACAGCAGCTTCAAAATCAGCACAATGCTAGACAGAAGCTAATGGATGTAATGCCATCCAAAAAAGAAACAGCATGCCAGATTCAGTCTAAGCATTCCTGAATCCCTAGTGCTTACCAGAAGTCTGGGACTTCTAAGCATTTGGTGAGATCTTCATTTAGTTGTATCTTTACTCTATTTTTTTAAAAATGTAGGTATAAAACCCAGACTGTATTCAGTTTAGTCCTTTCTCATCTCTGGAATATTTTTTCATCAAGCTACTGGAGACACCAATACGACCTGTGTAAGAAGAAGCTGCTAGGAGATGGTACTCAAGAGAACACAGGTAAGATGTGTTCTACTTACACAGATGGCTGTGTGCCGAAATGGAAGCCTTGTATTCTCTACACACCGTCCACTGGTGATGTCCCAAATGCTCATCTCTCTGCCAAAACAATAATTGATCGTGTGCTATGAGACACACACACACACACACACACACACACACACACACATCCAGTATGGGATTTACTTTGAAATTTGAGGGCAGATGGAAGTGGATAAGATGTAAGTTACACTGAAACCAGTTTTTATTAAAATATGATGAAATCCACTATTTTAAATTGTTAAGGCTTAAACTTAGCTTAACTTCCTCACCTATAGTGGAACAGTTCTGTCAACATCCCTGTGAGCTGTCTTAAAGAAAGTATAGAAAATGGCTTTGTCTCAGACATTGAACAAGTTACCTTGCTTCTATTAGCAGCCGACATCAGAGGCATGTTACACGAAGGTTCTTGTGTTTCTGGAGAATGGCTCAAGGCTCCTATCCCTTCTCTGTATTTCAGAAGATCAATCTTCCCTTTCTTCTTGGGCCTTCCTCTTTTATTAAAACACCTTCCAGGGCTCTTCTACAGCTAGCCTCCTTTTTCACCTGAAATCTCAGAGACACTCCTACTAGTCCTGACCTACCTTAGCAAGAATTATTCTTAAGAAAAGCCACCAGGCACCAATCTCTACTGTTCCAAAACAGCAGGTCTATTTCCTGCAACTCAGAACTTTCCATAGATGAGGTGTCATGGGAAATGCTGAGTGACTGACCCGTTCTCAGTAGCACTGACCACGTACAGTTGCTTCTCAAAATCTCTTGCCTTCGCCAAACACATCACTGATGCCGTGTGCCCCAACAGCATCTGCCTTGATGACATCTACAAGGGCAAAAGGTTAATTGTATAACAAGGTCAAAAGGACTGATTTTCAATAATGGGTTGTATGTTCTTGATTACAGAGCAGATATGTGGAAAATAGCATTCTACTGAGAATGAAACTGCTCCTCCCCAGCCTGTGATAGGGCTAGGGTGTCCCAAAAGAAATCACTAATTCTGCCTGGGGAGAGGTAGTCCTTGTTGAGGAGCTTTCCCTCTGACCAGACTGTTGCTGGGAGCAGCCCTGGAAGGAGACACTATGAAAATGTATTGGACAGAAGTATATATGTTTCACACCTGGAGGTCTGGCAGCAGGTCCCAAAGACAGACTTGGCCTTCGTGACTCCCTGTGACGATTGTTCTCTGGTCATCTGTGATGAGGATAGCTGTGATGCTGTGGGGAGGGGCTTCTTTTCCCCACAGGGTCACCATCTGAACAGAATCCCTCATAATGGCTTTGTCTGAAAAAACAGGGACAACTTTTTTAACAGCAGGGAGAGAGGAGATGTTTTTCTTTGGATTGTGTTAAAGCTTTTCAATCCTTTATTTGTGATTTTCCTTACCTGGACTTTTTGCATAGCTTAGGCAACTATCAATAAACCAAGCATAATGTCAGTGTTCCAAACAAGCTAATTTTCCTCCCCTGATATGTCTAAAAATGGATAAAGAAATCAGACAACTCAAAGGGAGTTGGCCTCTTCTGTTCCACAGTTCTTCCTTGCCCGGACATTAGAGAGAAAGGCTAATTCTGCAGTCATTTTCAGTTTGCTTGAAGTGGGTAGCTTTGGATCTTCTGGCATTCAACAGAGTCAGACAGTTGCAGCTATTTTTAATTGGCACTTATCTGCTCTGCCAATTTGCAATTGTAGTAATCCACACTATCTTAACTTTCTAGTTAAGGTCAGTGGAATCTGTTATATCTGAGATTTCCTCTGAGAAAAATCTAAAAACTTTGATTAGTTCAAACTAGGCTACAAGGTTGTTGGTGAATAATAACCATATAACTCCTGGAACGGACTTTATTGTTGCAACTATAATTAACATACTCTTGGAAGCCTGGCAGAGCTTCTTTTCCCTGCCCCCCCTCCCATATACAATCAAGGTGGGGCAATGCTAAATTTCTTTCTCACTTCCTTCTCTCTTTCCAGTCTAGGTTGGTTTTAACCAAATGCCTGTTGAACGCCACCTTCTTCTAGGCCATATCTGTACTGTACTTTACGTGTATTGTGTGAACTGCCTACAGAGTTGTGACCATCCATCTATTTAATCAGTCTATATAAATGTGATTAATGGATGAATAAATAAATAAAACTTTGAATTCAATAAATTTCTTTGGAATACCCTTTCTAAGCTAAGAGCCACTCAGAAAAGATTTTGGAAATAGACAAATAAATATACTGGACACTATGAAAATGTATTGGACAGAAGTATATATGTTAGAAAAAAATTGATAGGTGAGTGATAAGCAACTGAAGTGAAACCAATTAGGGGAGGTGTGCAGGGATGAAATCCAGCAGGTTCTGGAGAACCGGTAGCGGAAATTTTGAGTAGTTTGGAAAACTAGCAAATACCACCTCTGGCTGGCCCACGAGTGGGGTGGGAATGGAGATTTTGCAGTATCCTTCCCCTGCCATCCCCACCAAGCCACACCATGCCCACCAAGCCATGCCCACAGAACCAGTAGTAAAAAAATTTGGATTTCACCACTGGAGGTGTGGGATGGAGAAATGGGATGGATCCACCCCTCCCCCCCATGAGCAGCTGGGACTGAGTTTGCGTGCCCTGTTTTGCCCCTCACTCTGATTAGAAGACCAGGCCAGGCAGTGAGCTAGTCTGCTACAGCTTTTGTTTCAAAAAAGAAAGACAAATTTCACTCTGCGCCATTGTGAGGACACAGCCAGAGCCTCTCCAGCTGTTGATCACAAATGCAACTCCGTGCTGCCACTCTTGACTGGTTGCCCAGAAGCTTTTTTTTTTTTTTTTTTTTGCTTTAATTTATATGCCGCCCTTCTCCGGAGACTCAGGGCGGCTTACAATGCGTTAAGCAATAGCCTTCATACTTTTGTATATTTATACAAAGTCAGCTTATTGCCCCCACAATCTGGGTCCTCATTTCACCTACCTTTGAAAGGATGGAAGGCTGAGTCAACCTTGAGCCTGGTGAGATTTGAACTTGCAGTAATTGCAAGCAGATGTTAATAACAGTGCTTTAGTCCACTGTACTACAGGCTCTTCCTGTAGTACAGTGGTCCTGTAGTACAGTATCTTTTTCACTGGGAAATGGTTTTTCTCTGGATTCCTTGGCAAGATTGATTTTCTTAATTAGTCAACAGAACAACGATTCAGTCAAAATGCCCCATGTTGGTGCAATTTTGAATTGGTCTTCTCATGTCTTTTAGTGGCACATCATTAATTAAAATAGTTTATGTTGTTGCACCTGACCTAGCAATTGGGGGAAGGAATGGAAATGGAGTACCTTCGAGCAAGAAGAAGTACATGCCCACCCAAGTTGCCAGAGGTTTCCACAGGCCTCCCTCTGTCTCAGTGCAGTGTGGGCCCACAGAACTGACACAAGGCCTTTGCACACAAAGTGCTTTGCTGAAAAGTCAAGTATGGGAGGCTTTCGCCAACTATTGTAAAACATCCTCTCCTTTTTTTTAGTTGTAGTTCTCAGGTAATTGATATGTGCTATCCTGGGGCAATTTGTTTTAAACTATTTAAAAACAGCAAGGGTTGAAAAAATAGTTTCATATTCACACTTCTTTTATAATTCTACTCAGATATTTTGAAAGAATATAAAAGTGTCCCCCAGGGAGAATTTGCACAAAATCACACAGGAAGTAAACTGGCCAGATCTGAAGGTTGCACAGCCCAGATGGTGTTTGCCATGAAACCCAAATAATTGAAGCAAAATTCACTGTGAAGCTGATGGCCGACTCTGACTTGGAAGAAGGTGTGCCAATTACTTGCCCTCTACTCAGGAAGTTTGCTCATTGCATTTTTGTACCACGCAACTCCAAGATTTGGGCTAGGTTGCAGCATCTTCAAGAGCGTAAAAGAGCCACCTCTATTAATCCAATCCAGACCCTGCAATGGTACCCCACTGGGGCGTCACCCAAAGCTTGCCTAAAGAGGAAGACCTGCGTCTGCTTGAATGGCAGGAGCTACAGCATGATCTCGCAGCTCTGAAAAAGAAAGGAGGGAACAAGCCACACAGCTGAGCAAAAGTCAGCATGGTCATGGGGTGAAATGCTCTGAGATTAAAAGCCAAGGCTGGAAGCAGGTTAATGGGAATCTGACCTTGGACTCACTTTGTGCTTAGCCTGCTCTCTTGCCTGTTTTGTTCCTGGCACACAGAAGCACCTATCCCTGTTGCAAGAGGACACAAGAGTATTGGTCATCAGGACGGGAAAACAAAATCATCCTTCTTCAGCATATAGGTTCTCTCTCTCTCTCTCTCTCTCACACACACACACACCTTCTGACCTCCTCGCCCCCCTCCCCCCAGCCTCTGTAGCAGCCCCTGTCCTCCTTTTATCCTGCCCTAATCTGTGGCTGTGCTCAGGGACAACTAGTGACTCTTTCTGGGCTAATGGGAAGCCTGGATTCAGGAGGTTATGTGGGGCTAGACGAGGAAGGAGAAATCCTCTACTTTCCTTTTGCCCCTTACTCACCAGCATGAAGTTTTTCTCCCCTGGAAGTGGGGCTCTTCTGGTCCAGTCCAGGGACTTCTTTAATCTGAGGAGAGCTCTCCTGTACTCAGCCGGTGTCCTTGGGAAGGGCCTACTGCCGCTGCTCCTTCCTCCTCCACCCCCAGTCACGTTTCCAAGGTGGGCTGGGAGCTGCAAAGAAGGTTAGAACTGGATCTGGCTCAGCAAGTAAAAACTTGCCTCTGCTAGCTTGTTTCTCTCCCTCTGCAGCCCAGCCCTGGGAAGGGACGTCCAAGTGCTGGCTGACAGGAGGCATGATGGAATGGAGGCCCAGGTATTTTGTGTTTCTGCAGTCATTCCTTTCCTTTCCTTTTAAAATTGCAAACTGCCGGTCAATTTCTTCTACATTACCTCAGTATAGTCTTAAAGCATTTTAAAACAATTATCTTTAGCAGTTATGTTGATTGTTTAGCAGGGAAGATTTTCAGTCAGTTGAAGAGGATCCAGGGATGTTACACTTTTTCATAAGAAAAAGGTAGTTTCCTAAAGACAAGTTTGGCTGACTTTAGCTTTAACAAGGGGTACATCTTGCCATCGAGGTGATGTAATGCTGATAAAAATGTCCATTTCATATGAATGTTTTCCTTGTTTTGGAAATATCCAGAGAAGATTATATAACTCTTATTCCCTGCCAGAAGCCTTTCTGAGTACCTCACATTGATGCTGAAAGAGTAATTTCTCAAAAGAAAGTTGCTTTGCAAGATGACCACCTACTCAGACAAAGCACAAGTAGAGCCTTCCCAGCCCCTCAGCAGGCACTGTCCCACCACAGGCCTTCAGTGGGTTCAGCAGCCAACGGCATGGGGCCAGCCAGCACATAGGACTGTTCTTATGCTGCAGGCCGTCAAATGCCCCCGTGCCCTGAAGGAGCCAGACAACCACCAAGTCCTCCTCAGATCTTCCAGGGTGTGTGTATGTGTGTGTGTTAAATAACTAAACGTTTTAACATTTCTTAGTTTTAATTTCTAACACAGCAAATATCAATAGCTATAACCCACGTAAAGCAAATCTCTTTGGGGTTCTCAGTCATTTTAAGAGTATAAGGTAAAGGGATCCCGGTACCAAAATGTTTGAGAACCAGCTATTGGGACTCCCTCCGGGGTCTCCACCTGAGCAAAGATTGGGAACCCCAGAGGCCCTTTTCCCAACTGTAGAGCAGCCAATAGTTGTTGGAATTTTGGGTCAACATTTGTGTACACTACCATGTACATAAAAAGTGAAGGGAAATACAAAATAGAGGGTTTGAACTGGTGCAGACAACAATTGACTAAGTATTTAGAGTTCCCTTAGGGTTTGAAATCTGCCAGTCTTGCAACCTTTGCAATGCTCAGTTATTTGGGGGGGGGGGAGGGGGCTTGGTCTTGAATTTTACTGAATTTTTAAAACTTTCAGTTAAATTGTCTCAAAATGTTTCTTAAAACAATTAAAAATTGTTTCAGTTTTTTAAACTGAAAATTCAATTAAATTTTCTTAAGTCTATTTACGGTAGAAAATATAAAGGTAAACTATAAAACTAATATAAAATAACAATATATGTAAAAAGAAAAATCTAAATGAATTCATTTTTAGAAAAGAAAAATATATTAAAAATAACCAAGAGAAAACAATTTGAAAGAAGAGGGAGGGAAAAACCAAAAATAAAAGTTGAAAGTCTAGCAGAGGGAGCGTGATGAGAGAGAAGTTCTGGTGAGAGAGAAATTCCCTGAGGATGGGCTCCAGCAGGAGTCCGAAAGCTTGGAAGACCAAACCTCTGCTCCTGGTAACCGACCCAGATTAGATCCCACAACATTATCCTGGGACACATATATTGGCCTTCATTCGTTAATTAAACCACTTTTTAGAATTTGATGCTTAAGCATCAGGAATAATTTGCAATACTCCAATAACAATATATCCAAAATTCTTCATAAATTGAAATTTTCTTCAATTTTAATTACAACACTTGTGTTGCATATTCAATCATTAACTTCCTTCCGGGGTGTGGGGGAGGCGGGGGGGGGGGGGAGGAGAGGTTTTCCAGGTTTAGCCTGATTTCTCAAGGTATCCTGCTGAAATCACAATTCTCCACTAATCCACAAGAGGGCGCTCAGACATTAGCTTTTTGAAGTGAAGTTTGAACCATGTCCTTTCTCAGAACTGCAGATAAATAGTCCCTTTCACCACCTCCACTGGCAAGAGAATTTCTCTTTCCCCTTCTCCACAAGTAAGGCTCACCTTACAATTGTGCTTAATTTCAGATAGTGGGGAATGAAATGTCATTTGTAGCTGCTGGCTTTGACTCATTACTCATATACTGCACAAGTCAAAAAGAGGGCTGTGAAAATATTTAGACCCCTCGCATCCTGGACATAAATTGTTTCAACTCCTACCCTCAAAACGACGCTATAGAGTACTGCACACCAAGACAACTAAATACAAGAACAGTTTTTTCCCGAACGCCATCACTCTGCTAAACAAATAATTCCCTCAACACTGTCAAACTATTCACATTAGTCTGCATTAATATTGCTATTGGTCTTCTCATCGTTCCTGTCGCCCATCTCCTCCCACTTGCATGACTGTATCTTGTTCCTTGTATCCTTGCGGTTTATATTGATATTGATTGATTCCTAGTATGATTTGATTGCTTATTGTACCATATGACTGTCACTGGGTGTTGTGCCTTGTAATTCTTGATGAGTGTATCTTGTCTTTTTATGTATACTGAGAGCATATGCATCAAAGACAAATTCCTTGTGTGCCCAGTCACATTTGGCCAATAAAGAATTCTATTACTTGTGCCTCTGCTAGCAGTAAAGCCCTGTAACAGCCACTCTTTGGGACAAATCGTAAGAAGACTAGCAGAGGGTGCCCACAAACACCCAGAAGACAGGACAAAAACTCCTTAATTTCAGAACACATAGACAGACTCAACCATAGTTTCGATTGGGAAAGTGTGAGTATCCTACGCCTAAGACTAGACCAAGCTAAAACTAGATCAAGGTATATCCCCCAAATACTCAAGAATTCCTAGAAGCTTGGCATTCAGACAAATCAGCCAAAAGCATGCACATAGAAATAAATCACATTTTCACACCATTCAAAAGAGACAATAAGAAGAGAACAAAAAGACCAGCTGTTGCTCTCCAGCTGCTAACACTCAGATAAGCAGGGGTTAACATCCGACAAACATTAAGCATTAAAATATATCCTAATCAAGGAACTACCAAGGAGAAAACCACATTGCTACCAACACTGGCAGGTCGAGTCACTGTATATAAACAGGGAGCAAACCCAAAACTTACTAGCACTGATGATGTTGAGTAATGAAACATCCGCAAGCAAACAACCAAGCTCAGAGAGCACCAAGTATTTCACAGTTCAACATTGAGCCAGAGAGATTCTCTTTATTGGTACTGGGAAATAACCTTGAACAGACTGACAGATACCCATAGCTGAGTATCATCAGAAGGTGATGGCACTTAACTCTATACCAACAAGTCCCCTTGCCCAGCGGCTTCATATAGAAGTTAAATAGGACCAGCAGGGAAAGAGTTGAGTCTTCCAGATCCTGCAGAGCAGAGGTTTGGGGCCAGACCTCTCTACCAACACTGACTAGAACCAAAGGAAAAAGGCTAACAAAAGTACATCCCTATTTCTTTAAACTGCTCCAAAGGCTGTGATGAGTGATGGCACCGAAGACTACTGAAAGATCAAAGAAAAGTTCATCTATAACTCTTTTCCATCCCATATTAATGTCATTTTTCCTTACTTGGAAGTTTGCATATATTTCTTTTGAAATTTGTCTAGCTACATTTTGGCCAAAGTTCCTGTTTGCCAAGATCCTCTTGAATCTTGATATTATCCTTTAAGCTATTTTCTATTGGCTCACCCTTTGTATTGCTTACAAATTTTATAATTATATTTCCTAATCCCCATCCAAGTAATTGCAAATATATTGAACTGCACAGGGCCTAGAGCAGAGTCCTGTAGTCTGCTACTTAACATTTTCTTCCAGCTTAGACATACACTTGCTGGCTACGGTTCTTCCACCATCCATGTCCATCTAACAGCAGAATTCAAGCCCCACTTTGTCATATATACTATGGGAGGTCTTGTTGACTGCTTTGCTGAAGTCATGATATCCATCACATTGCTGACAGCTAAACTAGTCCCTGTCAAAAAAAGATCAGGTTGTTTGGCCACAATTTATTTTTGATAAATCTATGCTGGCTCCTGACAAGCAGTATATTAGTTTCTAAATGCTCACAGACAACTGTTTAATAATTTGTTCCAGAATTTTGTGAGGGTCAATCTCCTGCTAATGAGCCCATAGTTCTATCCATTTCCCGCTTTTTGTACAGAGGGAGAGGATTTCCCCTTTTCCACTCCACTGATACAACTCCAGTGCTCCGTGAAGATGTTGCAAAGATTGCAGAAAGGGGCTCATATGGCATTCGCAAGCTCCTCAAGACTCTGAGCTGTGATTGCTCTGGTCCCAGACCTGAGACAAAACTCCGCCTCTGCTTGCCCGATCATCAGGACACTCATCGTCCTAGCACCAGCATCAGCATCCCCAGCCTCTTCTTAAATGCAGGACTGGGTGATGTCACTCTCCACCCCCTCCCATTGCAAATGCACCCCTCACTAGTAGTTTAGGAAGCTCTATTTTGCTCTGCTTCAAAGCCATTGTTTTCCCTCCAAAGCCCTTGGAAGTGAACAGCTGGTGCAGACTCACAGTCATCCAGGTTAGATGCATTTTGATCCTGAAGGACATGTGCCTAGCAGCTCTTTGGAAATGACTGGTCGGAAAAGGGATGGCATGAATATAGGAAAGAGAAGTTTCTGTGCAGGACAGAAGATGTGACCTGGGAAGCAGGGAGAAGCTTTCTAGAGCTTGATGAACCACTTGGTCCTCTGCACTTGTCAGTTGCTGGCACAAACTATTTATTTTCCTCACTCACTTTGTTAGAAAGCAGGGAAAGCGTGCCTTATTTTATTACATGCTAATCCATAAAAATCCCCAGACAGTTTGTTGGCAGGACTAGACCTCAATGGTCTTTTAATTCCACTGTAGATCAATAATCTTGTAATTGGCTTTAACAGATGCTCTCTGGAGCCACATTCTAAAATACAAGCTGCTGCAATGCCATCAAGTTATGACAGCATAACAGGTCCCTGGGGCAGGCCTCTGAGGGCCCTTCAGCCAAAGAAGCCAGAAGAGTCCCAAACTCAACAGGTTGAGTGAGCCCTATGCAAACTGGTGGAGCTTCTCTCAAAAGGCCCCATTGGGAGAAGACAGATTGCAAATCCTGCTTGAATGGACCTGCACAGTTCTTTCCCCTATTGGTGACCTTGTTCAAAAAATAGTTTACTAAATGGCTCTATTGGTGTTTACACTTTTGACATGAAGTGTTAGGCAACCCCTTCACCAGACCTACTCTCTCACCCCACAGAAGCCTCAAATCCCATTGCTTGCAGTGGGCCTGGGGACTCCCCACAAAGGGGTAGGGAAACAGAGGCATGAAGGCTGGTGCCTGCCAAGCCAGAGAGGCCGTGACCTTTGGGGCCCGGAGAGCTCTGCAACTAAGTAGGGATGGCCTTCAACTCAGAGTGAAGCCCTGCAGGGCTGGAGAAAGATGGGGCTGTCCTTATTTCAGGATGTGTTGAGGACTGCCATCAATGGGTAGACTGCCCGGGCATTAGTTTCTGCACTACCCACCCCATGCCACCCGTTGGCAGAAACAACACAACAAATCACTTTCCTTAAGAGGGGGAGGGGCTGGGAGCCTTGGGAACCCAAAGGGAACCCACAACAGCTGGCCGTCGAGGTCCCACGCTCCCCGAGAGTCGAGCCGAAAGCCTCTCAGCCAAGCGTTGGGCTCCTTTCGAAGGAGCCTAGCCCGGCAGACGCGGCCAAAGTTCCTTTGCGGCTGACCGGGGCGCCAACTCCACCAGGCTCCCCCCGGGAAGCGATCTCCGCACCGCGCAGCCCCTGCAGTAACGTAAGGGGGGCCAAGCGGTTGTCCCCCTCGCTCCCCCCCTCGTCACCTAACTGCAACACCTCGGAAGAACCGGAGAGGGTCCACTGTACATGCGGCAAACCTGACGGGAAGTGGGGATTTAGACTCTGCCCCCTTCCCGACCGGGCCGGCGCCGAGTCTCGCCTTTGGCGCGCGGGAAGGAGGTCTTCCTCAGCAAGCCTCGGCCGGTTAGAGGGCCGCACCTCCCCGGCTCTCTCGCCAGCGGCGCTGCTCTGACCGTGTCCCGCGCTTTGCAGAGGTGCAGTGCCGTCGACGCTGGAGGCTCGATCGCAGCCGAAGCAGCGGGCCTCAGCCGAGTCTTCCCGCGAGCGCCGGAGGAAAAACGTCGCCTCCGTTACAGGTGGAGCGCGAGGCCGGACACAGCCCGGCGCGCTTCCCCTGGCGCGGGCGGAGACGAGGCTCCGAGGAGCGGGGGCGGTGCCGGAGAGAAGCGCTCCGCCCGCGCCGGGCTCTGCCTTCCGAGCAGCCTCAGCCTCAGCACCAGCAGCGTCGGGAGTCAGCTGGCTGCGCTCTCAGCGCGCGCCGAGGAACCGCCCGCCGGTGGAGGCAGCTTTGGCGCCGCACTTGAGTCGGCGCTCGCTCGCTTTGCGGGCCCAGGGGCGACACCGCCGGCGCATCTCCTCGCCGCGGTTCTAGCCCGCAACCGAGCCCAGCCGCTTGTGCCAGCCCGGCCGAGTCGCTTCGTTTGCAGGCTCGCAGCCGCCCAAGTTTGCCCGGTAAGTTCCCGCGGGGCTGTCGCGGGGCACGCGCGGGAGGCCGGGCGAGGTCCACTTTCCCGGTGCCCGGTCTGCCTGGTACAGCTGCTGCCAGTGCGAGGCCGACCGGGCGGCTGCCTCCTCACACTGGAGAGGCGCTGCGGTTTCCTCCGGCCGGTGGCCTCGCCTGGGCTCGGCCGTGCGGGCGCTCCGGGAAGCTGGCGAGGCGCGGAGCCTCTTTGGGGGCGGGAGGCCAGTGGCTGCGGGCCGAGCAAGGAGGCCTCTCGGTGCGAGCGACCCCGCCCCGTGCTCGAGGTTTGGGCGCGCTCGGCGTCTCTCTGGGGATCGCGGGAGGCTGAGGGAGGGCGGCGAGCGACCGGCCGCTGAGGCAGTAGCTCCACCTTCGGAGCTCCCTGCCTCCCTCGGGGCATCGCCGGTGCCCCGCCCCTCCGGACCCCTGAGAGCGGGACCAGGGCGGCGGGAATGGTCGCCCCCAGGCAGTCCGCTGTTGCTGGCCGAAGCAGGTGGACCGAGCGGCTCGGCCCCTTTGCGGCCGAGGCAGGGCTTTCCGAGCCGCGGCTCTAGCCCCGCCGCAGGAAGGAACCCGAGCGGGGTGGTCGGCGCGGCCGCTTTTCCGCGAGCGCGAAGCTCTTCCCGGAGGCCGTCTCCCCTGCAGCAGACAGTGGCGCCAAATGCGGGGACCGTGGGGCTGAAGCTGCCTGGGAGTCCCAGGTTCCGATTCGCTTTGAGGACCGGAATGAAGTGCAGCCGGTCGCGGAGAAGAGGGAAGAAATATTTCGCTCTACTCCTTTTGGTTGTTAGTGTCCAGCCCGCAAAAACAAGGCAGGATTAATGCGATAGGAAGGCATCCCAGCGTGAAGGGTTTCCTCACCGATTTGCTGCAATGTTTACTTTGTAGACCATCCTGGGCAGACCTTTCCCTTGCAGCCTCTCAGGGGGAGTCTGTCCCTTGACCTCCCAAAGGGTCTTTTCCCTTGTCCTGGCCCTTCTCCACAGTCCAGAGAAGCACACAAGGCCGGACAGGGGAGCACAACTGTGCCTAGGAAATACTGTTGAGGCCAAGCATGCTGCAAAGGGAGGCAGTATAACAACAACTCCTGTGATGCAGCTGCTGGTCTCCGGCCAATCTCTCTCTCTTCCCGAGTTCCTCTTTCTTTCTTCCTCCTTCCTTGACAGAGCAGCAAGCAAGGCACTTTGGGCTGCCGGGCGTGAATGCTTGCGGTTCCATGAACATTCTTCAAATCAGGAAAGACTTCAGGATGCCTGCCTGTCCTCTGGTGTAGCCTTGGACTTGGGGTCTCCCAAGGGAGGCTTGGTAGTCTCTTGCTTCTGAGCAGCATTAATCAAAATGGACACGTGACTGCAAGCTGTCTTTCAGCAGCCTAGTCACAGTGCCTTTTCACGTGTTTGCTGACCTCAAAAGCCCAGTTTGGTTCTTTTTTTATTTTGCATTGCAGCTTGTTTAAAATTCACAAATGTCCTGCAAGGACTGAAGTGAACTTGGCTGGTGCAGGGCCATCCTGTCTTGACAATCACAACATGCTTTCTGCTCTACAAGCCCTTTAGAATCATAGCTGGTCCAAAATGTGGGTAAGCAGCACAGAGTACAAAGGTTGCACAATGGCTGTGCTGAAAGAACCACCCTGTTTACTGTGATGCTGTTAAGATCTGCAGAAGATCTTTTGAAGACACTGTAGTAGTACAGCCTTGCGTTTGGCCACAGGTTGGACTAGATGATCTCTTGGGACCTAGCATTCTGCAATTCTGAGCCCCCACTGTCAGAGAACCTTCTTTCTGGCCGGAGGAAGAAAAATTCCAGACTATGAAATACACTGGGAGAATTTGAACTTACCATAATTAACTTTGAACTAACTTAATTTAAATGTGTTTAATATTTTAGAAATGTAACTATAATCTGAGGATTTTCTAAGGAATCAACATCTCTTCATATAGTTGATTTGCCATATTGGCAAAAATAAAATGGAAATTAGATGTAATTGATATAATAAGAAAATAATAATTTATTGTGCTCTTATGCTCCTCCTTATAATCATATTTTTAGAATGGAAAATAAACAGACTAATTGTATAAAAAATACCGTGTTTATTTATTATTAGCACTTCATTTTTAAAATCTTGTAGATTTTTGATTCTAAGAAAAGTCTTGTTTGAATTAAGACACACTTTCTGTTCTTTTATATAGTAATCCTGCATACAGAGAAAATTATGGTGTTCTGATACTATAAAAAACTTTTAGTTATTTGTATCCTGCCTGATTGTTTTATATTCAACATTATTTCAAAAAATTGCAGGTTTTTTTTCACTCTTTTCCCTTCTTCTTCCTCCTCCTCCTCCTCCTTCAGTAGAAGAAGTGTTGAGGAGAACAAATTCCTTCTGCTCTTTCCTAATTTTTTTTTCTTTTTCTTTTCCCTTGACGTCTAGAGCTTTTCTTTCAAATTATCTCTGCACTACATATTGCATAACAGTCTTTTGCATCGTACCACTTAGAGGGTTGCTATAGGAAATTTTCTTGTGTTGCACTTGTTTTAGCAATGCTAAAACAGACTAGGTGGATGTAAAGACAAAGGCATAATCAGATCTGGTTACTCTCTGAATATGTGTAAAGTTCTCCTGACTTCTGAGTGATGCAATTAAAAAAATGTGTAAAGTGCAAATCTGCCTATGTGTGGTCAAAAGAATTACTAGCAAGCAGTCTCTCTATAGACTACATTTAACTGCCCGACTGCAAATAGCTTTGAGCAAAACATTTTGGATACTTGAGGCTTGCTGACTTTAATGTTTCTTTTTACAAAGGTGTCCTATCTAAGAACACAGCTGTAAAGGTTCTGTTGTGGAGCTCCAATTTGATACATCACTTATTTTTTTTAAAAAAATATTTTTCTAATCCCAAAACTGACAGGTTTGTTGAAATGTGCATGAAAACAACTTACCTAACTTTCTCTCTTGATCAGTTTTTCTTCTGTAAATAGGAAATGCAGTATCTCCAAATGTCATAAATTACTTTTTAAATAATTCTATGTATCAAAATGTCAGATGAGCAAGTGTTCAGTATTTTTGACATGTATAACATTCTGAATTTAGTTTGGAAGTCATAGTAAAAGTGTTCTTTGCTTTTTAGATGCTGCAGGGAGCAACGGAAAATAGAACCAGGATTTTTCAGACCTGTGGGATCCTTCCTGAAGCTGTTCCTGCCTTTTGACTTGCCAACCATGGTTAACACATAACTGTGTATATTGTCCTGGCTTGTTAAGAGAGCCCTGCCTCATCTTACCTTGGAAGCACACAAATGGTTGCGTCAAGAAGGAACTGCTATCTTTGTGGGGAAGGATAACTGAGCTTGCCTTCCATGGTTTCTGCTCTCCTCCAGAACCTTTACATACCCAGGATTTACAAAGGAATGTTTACAAAGAAATTGGAAAACAATACAAAGAACAAACAAGAGGGCTGTCAAAGCAAAAAGGAACTAAATATTTCCCAAATTGGACAAGTAAAGCTATTCTCAATTAATTTAAAAAGCACAGTAAAAAAAATAGCTAAGCATACCTCTGTTCGCAATTGGTCAGCTAAAGAGGAGAGAAATAACCACGAATTTTCTCTGTCTCCAACTTTCAGCTATCGGGCAGCTATTGCAAATGGATTGCAACAGAGAGTTTTCTTAAATAAGAATGAAGATCCTTTTCAAGACACATCTTCTAACGAGAGTTCATTCTCAGAATTTTTAAGTGAAGCCAAAGACCAAAACAGGAGCAAAGAATATTCATTGCACACAATGCCCATGAGACGCAACAGGAAGAGTGTGAGTAGCCTTGCCCCTTCAGATGGCAGTTCCGAAGGGGACCGCACACTGCATAATCTCAAGCTCGGTGCTTTACGGAAGTTGAGGAAATGGAAGAAGAGCCAGGAGTACGTCTCGTCAGACTCTGAGCTCAGCATGTGGAAAAAAAACTGGGGCCTGAGGAGCAAGTCTTTGGACAGAACTGCTCGCCCGCCAAAATCCAGCACCTTGGAAGCAAGCTTCAGTTCCACTGGTTGCATCAGTCAGACCCACGATGTGATGGAAATGATATTCAAAGAGCTTCAGGGGATCAGTCAAATAGAAACGGAGCTCTCTGAATTGCGGGGACACGTCAATGCCCTCAGAGAGTCCATTGATGAGATCTCCAGCAATGTGGAAGTCGTGCAGAATGAAATTGAACAGTTGAGGACAGGATTTGTACAATCACGAAGGGAGACACGTGATATATATGATTATATCAAGCAACTTGGACATGCAGGAAGCAAAACAAGTCTTAGATTTTTAAATGTGCCAGAGGAGAAGTTTGAGAATGTTGAACATGTAGTGCACAGAATATTAATAGAGAAAATGGGATTCTCGGAGGCTCAAAATTCTGTCAAAATAGAATTTGCACAGCGATTGGGACAACAGAGAGACTGTCCTAATGCCAAGCCACGGGCCATCCTTGTTTATTTTGAAACATCCCAGCACAGAGACTTGGTTCTGAAAAAGTCTTACAAGCTTAAAGGGACTGGGATTGGGGTTTCAGCTGAAATTCTGCCTCGAGATTCAAGAGAGCGGAAGCAGAGAAGCCTCCTTTCGTCTCAGACGTATGAGACCATGGATCTGAAATGCCTAGCTGCTGATCTCAGAGCCAGAGAGCAGGACTGGGAATTGTTTGATAACCATGGCAAAGAACTGGAATCTGATATCAGTCGGAACAGGTATGCAAAAATATCCAAATCTGCACCACAAATGAAAAGAAGTTCTGCAAAAGACAAGGGAGATATTCTTAAAAGGGCTCCAGGTGACAACGCTTTCCCAAGTCAAGGCAGCCCACTGAAGGAGATCAAAGCCAGCAGCTCTTCCAACATGACCTCTCTGTGGCCATCACAGGATGATTTGGCAGCACTAAAGCTCAGTCATTCAGAGTCTGATTTTTCTAAACTCTGCCAATCTTTTTCTGAAGATTTCTCAGAGAACCAACACTTCATCAAAACGAATGGGAGCTCGCTTTTATCTTTTTCAGACCGGGAACTCTGGCAGAGAACACAGGGTGACCCTGCCGAGTGGACTGGTGATCTGCAGGAGCAGGGTTTTAATCCAGAAGGCCCCCCTCGTAGACTTGAGAGTGAAATGGAGAATACGGAAACCATTGACAGTGGGGTCAGCAATGGGATGGCATGTGCCTCAGGCGACCGGAGCCATTATAGTAACTCTCAGATTTCTTTAGAAGATGCGTTTTCGCCATGGAAAGATTGGAATCAGCTAGACCAGAATAGAGACATGGGAGTAGATGCCTCAAGCTACAAACATTTGGATTCTAATGTAAATGATTTTTCCCACCAACAGGTAGACCTCGGCCAGTTTTCAGATGCCCAGTATGAGAGAGAAAATTATGATTATGCCCTAGACAGTTGCTGCCTCTCTGGGGGAGGGTCCACGGCTGAAATGCAGTGGTCCGACCAGCTCACTGAGGAGCAGCAGCAGGAGGCTAGAGCCAATGCCCTCTTTCCCACCCAAACCAGGAAGCCTGTGATGTATCGAAGCCAAAGTGAATTGCCCAGCACGGATGCTGAGGAAGGGCCTCCCAAGTCTTGGCACAGCCGGCTGAGCATTGACCTTTCAGACAAAACCCTCCTCTTTCCTAAATTTGGAAATACCCTGCAACGGGCAAGGTCAGCTTTGGAAGTGGTATGGAATAAGAGCACCCAGAGTTTAAGTGGCTGTGAGGACAGCGGGTCATCTTTTATGGGGAGATTTCGGACACTGTCTCAATCCACCGCTAATGAGTCAAGCACCACCTTGGACTCTGACATTTACACAGAGGCATCCTATTACCGAGCTGAAGATGGGAAAGATCCCAGCGAATCCACAGGGGAGCTTGAAACAAATTATGTGGAAGTCATGGAGCAAGTCCTTGCTAAACTAGAAAGCAGAACAAGTGTAACTGAGTTGGAAAAACAGGTGCAGGAAGGGGAAGTGGAGGTGGCAGCTTTTGTACGAGAAGGCTCTGCTCCTGGTGGCAGTTTGGAGAACCAGGTGGCTGATCAGCATACGTGGGAAGTTGCCGGGGAAGGCATGGTGGTTGGAGATGAACTAGATGTATGTGAAGACAAAAATAAGAATATTCCAGTAGTCCCTGCTAAAGCGCCCCTTAAAAAAAAAGGCATCCCATGTTTTAAAGAAGCTGCTCTGAGGGCATACAAGAAGCAGATGAGCGAGTTGCAGGAACAGATCCTTGCTGGAGGTAGGGTGGATTTACATTTTGCTTTCAAACAGCAATTAATTAAAAAAAAGAAAAGAAAAGAAAGAAATGTTCAATTATAAGAGTCCTTTTTTTCAGTTGGAATTCAGTGTGTCAGAGAACCACTGTTTATCTCCAATGGAAATTCTGCTGAATTCTGCTGTAGAATCCCTGACTAACATTGTTACAAGCTGTGCCTTATGATCTGAGTTACTGTCAGAGATTTGATGTGTTTTGTCCCACTGAACTAATTAGAGTAAATCAGTTTAAATACAATACAGTTATTATGGCTTTAGGGCAGTGCAGATCAGTTAGTTTGTGACCAACTCCAAGATGGGGGATAAATTCACACATTTCCTTGAGGCTACAGAGTATGTTCTTTGTTTTGAGGGTGAAGTAAAGTGTGATTATGGTTTAGTATGATACAACAGGCAATATAAATCATGGTTTAGAGATCTTAATGATGTGTATTATTATGTATCAATGAAGCTAGCATCTTATTTTTTAAATTATGTTTAATGGGTGCAAATCTCTGTTAAGTCCTCCAGTGCCACCTGTGAGAGACCACCTGGAAAATTCTGTGGGAAGTGGTTGATTACCTGGAGTTTCTGGGGTGAGGCCTCTTATTTTCCCAAACCCTGCTTTGATGCTGATCTCTACCTTTAATGTGACTATAGGGACACATCCAAAATCTCTTAATAGTTTGGGGCTAGATTGGCAGCCTGCCTAAATAATGCTGCCTGATGGTCTCAAAACAGTTTAGTACAATTGACCATGAAATGCTTGCATGGTGCTGTTTAAAATGTTTTGCACTGGAGTAGTAGTCAGGGTTGTGGACAGGGATTAGAGAAGAAACCATGATTAAAATTAGGAGCAGTAGACATTATAATAATTA
Organism: Arizona elegans; assembly: GCA_022577455.1. Taxonomy (NCBI): domain Eukaryota; kingdom Metazoa; phylum Chordata; class Lepidosauria; order Squamata; family Colubridae; genus Arizona; species Arizona elegans. The sequence continues at coordinate 2,087,958 of JAKOOJ010000065.1, read as the reverse complement.
CGTGGGCTCATCTGCTCACCTCCAGAGAGATCATTTGGATGGCAGCCAGGTAGGTAGAGGCCACTTTCAGTTGGAGGTTTATACATTGCCAGGGTCAGGCCCACCTTGCACCTGTGACTGACAGGCACCTTCGTTTCCCTGGCTGAATCTGTATGAAGGATGGGTGAAGGGTGCTGAAGGGTGGATGCCCAAAGTGGGAGGCTTCAGATACTCATGTCCAAAGTATGAGCAGCCAAGGATTGATAACCACCAAAGCCACCGTGGATGCAAAGTGCTCCATTTGGCCGGTTAGGAAGTGCCACGTTAGCTATTTCTCCTTGCGGCGTCAGAGAGCAGATTATCCAAGGAATCCGAACACCTATTTTCTGACCATTTTGATTTGGAGACTTCACGGCTGATATCAGCCGTGAAAACTGCACTGTAAACTGAACAGCCAGGAAAGAATCACAGAAATGACCTTGGAGAAACTGCAAAAACAGTTACAGAAGCAAAAGCATCCATTAAGCTTGGGAAACAGAGAAATCAGCTCAGATTAATTTACTGGGAGGGACAGCCCAGCTCTCAAAGTCTGTTCGGGACTAGCCTATATCAGTAAAGTATCGCTCCAGTCAATCCTCTGGTTCCCCCACCCCAAATACACTCTTTGCTGGCTTTAAAGATGCTGCCTCTGTGTAGTGACTGCTTCCTCCATGCCAAAGGTCTTGCCTCTGGATCTTGCAAAGCTTTGCTGATAACACAATTCAAGAAAGATTGTGCAAGAGAATGGCTGCCTCACTAGCCATGTGCTCTGGATGGGGCTGGCTGGATCCCAGCCTGGAGCTATGGAGGAGCTTGCCTACTCAGTCCCAGCTCTTCACAAAACGAGAGGTCTGTGCTCATACCACATCCCCAAAAGCAGCTTCCCCAGGCCCGTGTGTTTCTGCACAGTAGTCCCATGTCTAATCATGATTTCTGACCAGAAGCTCTGGCCAGCACATTTCATGGTGGGTCTGAAGATTTTAGATAAATGCAGCAGCCCCCTCCCCATCTCGTCTCCACAGACTTCCTTGTGCCCAGTTTAGTGGGATTTCCTCACTCTGTCTAGTCCCATCTGCTTCCTCTAGAAACTGACTGCTCTGGAGCATCATTTTTTGTGGATGGATTGATTTGGTTTTTATCCTTATCTTTATAAGTAACTCAAGGCAGCGAGCATACATAATGCTCCTTGTTCCTCCTATTTTCCTCTGAACAACAACCCTGTGAGGTGGGTTGGGCTGAGAGAGAGGGACTTACCCAAAGTCATCCAGCCAGCTTTCATGCCTAAGTTGGGACCCTCTCCTGGTCTCAAGGCCAGCATCTTCACCATAGACTAAACTGGTTCCAGTTCCAGTAGAGAAGAAGTTTCATGCAGGTGACCTAAAGCAGGAAGAGACTCCATTGTAACGGGTTAAGGTTAGGTTCATGCCTGGGTGGTGAGGCTGACTGTAATCCCTCTGAGTCCATGGGGACCTCAGTGGCAAAAGGGCATCATAGGATGCCTCCTTCAGGAGGAAACTTTTAGAGTCCCACAAGGTAAAGGATGTGTGTTCAGAGTCAGACTGCTTGCCTAGATCCTAAACCTGGAATAGTGGGCCATTGAACAAGCACTGTCTGTCACATTTTCAGGCTTCCTCCTCCATTTGGAGGAAATTCCTCTGAACTGAACAATCCTGGGATGGAATAAACCGGAGGGTAGTTTATTCTGGGAAGGTATACAAATGAATTTGCAATGCTTGGTCGAAAAACTCTTCCTGTGTTAGATCTTCTGGAAAGAGGGTGCTCTCCACTTAGAACAGGGATGTCAAACTTGCTAAATGCCAAAGCTTTTTTGCACAGGTCGGCCCCACGAGACCATTTATTTATTTATTTATTTATTTAATATAACTTATATGCCGCCCTATCTCCATAGGACTCAGGGCGGCTCACAATAATTAAAACAAGCCAATAAAAACATAAAATACATTCATAAAAAAGTATTAAAACCCATTAAAATAATCTAAAACCCCCTCAGTCCAGGCTAGGTGCCGCCAACAGCCATGTTTTTAATTCGCGGCGGAAGGTGCGAAGATCAGGAGCCAGCCGGAGCCCAGGGGGAGTTGATTCCAAAGGGTGGGCACGCCCACAGAGAAAGCTCTATCCCTAGGGGCCGCCAGCTGACATTGTCTAGCTGACAGTACCCGGAGCAGGCCCTCCCTGTGGGAACGCACCGGGCGATGGGAAGCTGTTGCTGGTTGCAGATGGTCCGCCAAGTATCCTGGGCCTAAGCCATGTAAAGCTTTATAGGTCATTACCAGCACCTTGAATCTCACCCGGAGGGCAACCGGCAACCAATGCAAGCCGCGCAGGAGAGGTGTTACATGGGAGTATCGGGATTCTCCCATCACAACCCGCGCGGCTGCATTCTGTACCAGCTGAAGCCTCCGAGTGGTCCTCAAGGGCAGCCCCATGTAGAGAGTAATACAGTAGTCAACACAGGAGGTGATGAGTAACTGTGCGTAGGGCATCTTGGTCCAAATAGGGGTGCAACTGGCACACCAGACGGATCTGGGCATATGCCCCCCTGGTCACGGTTGTTATATGATCTTCTAGACTCAACCACGAATCCAGGAGGACACCCAAGTTGCGTGCCCTGTCTATGGGGGGTAAAACTTCATAGTTTTACCCCCCTATAGCCAACGATGGAACCTCTCCTTCGGACTGAGATGCCGGTATCCACAGACACTCAGTCTTGGCAGGGTTGAGCCGAAGCCTGTTCCTCCCCATCCAGATCCACACCGCTTCCAGGCTCCGGGATGTCACTTTGAGGGCATCACTGGGTTGGTTCGGGGTGGATATAAAAAGCTGAGTATCGTCAGCATACTGATGGTACCTCACCCCGAAATCACGGATGATCTCCCCCAGCGGTTTCATATAAATGTTGAACAGAAGGGGTGAGAGAACCGACCCCTGGGGCACTCCACAAGTGAGGGGCCTCATGGTCGATTCCCCCCCCCATCAACACCGCTTGCGTTCACCCCAAGAGGTAGGAGAACCACCATAAAACGGTGCTTTCCACTCCCAACCCCTCGAGGCGCCGCAGCAAGATATCATGGTCGATGATATCGAAAGCCGCTGAAAGAGCCAACAGGACTACCCCCAATAGTGGAAAGTCTTTTTGAAATTATGGCCACACAGTGACAGTAGCATTCATTTGTCTAGAGGCTTAGCAAAGCCAGAGCATTATGCAGAGGACAGACAGTTCTGCCCTGTGCCCAGGAGCCAAAGAACTGAAACACGACAAGTGGTAGAAACTTGCAAAGTGGGCGAGAGAAAGGGATGCAGTAATAGTAATATAGTACGTATGTGCTTATTATTTATTCTTAGGCCTAGTTGCAACAAGCAATGGGGTGAGATAGAGCATGGTTCCACACAAAAATGGTGGTTCGAATTCATAGAATAATTCAGTGCAATGTTTACCTGGGAGAGTCCAACAAAGAATTGAGAGGCAAGCAGCAGGCAGAGGTGCAGTTGCCATCTGGATCTGCCTATGTGCCATTAAGAACTCCCTCCACTGGCCACGGTTGGTTCTTCTTAGGCAAAAAGTACGCAAAATCTAGTGAGTTTGGAAATTGTGACGGATTTTCTGCCACACTGGATTTATTTGGTTTGTTGCTTTCCCTGATGGCCTATTTCCAATCTCTATCCCAGCAGCTCTTTGTAAGGATTTGGGCCATCTCTGCCATGGGCAGCAGACGGGTCTTCTTGGCACGCAGCTTTTGCTCTGGGGAGCCAGTGGAGGAGAAGTCAGCAAAGACTTTTCTGTCAAAGAAACATTGGAGAATGATCTAGGCTGGTCTCTGATAGGGTGCCTAGAAACTGAGATGAGGACCCAACAATATGACCTCACCCCCCTGTGACAGATAGTGCTGACTAATCCTCAGTGTTTAAAATTCTACATTCTCACATGAAACCTCACATAGTTCAGTGTGCAAGATCTGGAGCTTCTTACCTGGCTTATTTCTTTCTGCTGTGGTTGAGAGCAGGACCGAGCCTGACAGATGACAGAGGCCAGGAAATCCCCAGTTTTGGAGGAACAAATGGTGGAAACAAATGGTGATCCTTTATGCTGCATCTTCTGACCAAGAAGGTCCTTTGCCTCAGTGCACAGTGTAATCTGCCAAGGTTCCTTTTCCTGCCCCCCAACTTGTGACCCACTGATTGAAATTTCTCTTTTCTTCTGTCAACCAGCTTTGATTTTGCTTTGGTCTTCTCTGGATCAGACCACTGGTATTCATTTGCTACGCACCATAATCCTCTCAATTGGGCACAGAACATTAGATGCTTTTGCCTGCTGCTAGTAAGATAATAGGCAAACTCTGCATTGGAGTAATGACTTTAGAATAATTTAGTGCCACCATCCTGGGGCTGTGGCAACAGCTGTCCAGGCAGACAAATCCAGGGAGTCAGTGAGTGGGTCCTTCCTTCTCTCCGCTTGGGTTTCTGAGGTCACAGGAATTGTTTGGACGGGATTCAATGCTTGCTGAATGCCGCAATGCTTGCTGCGTCTTCTAACCAAGAAGGTCCTTTATTTACAAGGTAGACAGGAAATGTTTCCTGGCCCCAAATGCATGACAAGGGCTGCATGGAGAGCTAGCTGGTGAGGACAAACAGGCTGGGAAGAGAGCAGCTGATTTCAGCACCATCCCCCGGGCATCTTCACCCTGTCACTAGTTCCAAACTACTAGTTCTTTTCACAGAAGTCTTCTTGGTGCTCTGTGTCTTTTTGGGTTACACCCTTTGTTAAAATGCATAATTTATAGCTCACTAGATCTGGATGCAGGAAGCTTTAATTCCTATGGCCGCAAAAGACTTGATAAATGCAGCATCATTCATAACAAGACATTTGCTGAAGGATCCACTGTGTTCACAGGGAAAATTATTACATTCTGCCTTGTTTCACTCTGGCTTCCTCTGTTTAGTTGAGAGATCAAAATTGAGTAGATTTGTTTTTCTGGCCAAGAAAAAGACACAATACTTGTTTCTGATTTACAAGAAAAGAAAGGCTCCTGTATTAATTGCTGTCCTTTGTTAGACTGTATGGTGTCAAGGCAGAGTCATGGCAAAGCCTGGCTGTTTTTACTGTTAGTCACAGAGATCAACCATTTTTTATTTTTGTTTCTCTTCCAGTTCTGTAATTCCTTCTTGGCATGGGTGGGGGGGAGAGGGACTCCTTTTCTTTAGGCTTGAAATAAAGGCCCATCCTCCCTCCCTTCCATGCCCCCTTACAAAGTGATGGCTCTCAGTTCACCCTCTGAACACCATTGAGCGCACTGAGGCAAGATGTTTGGAAGGCTTTCCAACCAGAGCCAGGACTGCAGGGAGGATGTCAGGGGCATCCGAGAAGGAAATCATGACTTGATGGTGGTTTCCCTGGAATATATGAGGTGGGCAAGGGTTTCCCAGCCTGTGGGTCAGGGAGGTTGCTTTCTCTCAGGCTTTGTAGTCCAGGAGGGGCTTTCACTGCCTTAATCCACAGATTCTTGCTATAATTAGGTGGCCCATGATGCTGCATTGAGAAGGAGCTTTCTGGATCATGAGCTACTTTGCCAGGCATCTGAGTAAGCAGAAGAGCTCCTACTTCTGAGCAGGGTTTTGTGGGATCCCTTCATAAAGATGAAGATCCCCTTGGATGAGTTGCTTCATGGCCTGAGGATTTTTGTCACACCTGAAAGTCTTAATGCACACCCAACATTTTCTCATCAGGCTTCCTAAAGAATGGAACCAGTGTGAGAAAGAGGTCTAATACGCTAGCTCTTCAGATGCCAGCTGTAGCTTTCCCTACCAGGCAGAAGGAAGAGGGAAAGGAGGTCCCAACCTGGTTTAGCATCTGAGTATAAAGCTCAGGAGCCTCTTGGCCAGCCTCTAGGTAGGATTGCAATATTCACTATGCACATTTCTTGGAGACATGTCTAATTTTTATTCCCCTCTTCCCAATTCTTTTTCAGATAGCAGTTCTGTGGATGAAAAGGTTCCAAATTTGCATCTTTCCTTAAAGGGTGCTGTTTTTTTGTGGGCGTGTGGTTGTGGCTCAGTCGACCTGTTTGGTCTTTTAATTTGAGTTGTGAGATGTGCATGCCCCCCCCCCAGCTTTCCATGCTTCTGTCTTCTTCTTTCTCCATTGATGTGTCCAGATGCCTCCCATTGACATGCAGACCAAGTCCTCACTGTTGTGGTTTTCTAACTCATAAATTGTGCCAGCTTAGGGATCTGCTGTTGCCAAACCCAGGTTTCCCGTTTTGCATCCTGGGACCAGCACGTCCACTGACCAACTGCCGCTTGTACTCCAGGTTTTAAAGGGAAACCGCCTGCAGGGGTGGGGTGCACAAGCCAGATTTCCTCCTCAAGGCTGAATGTTGCTCTGTTGTCTTTTCAAACAAGATGGATCTTAGCTTTGGCGTGGTGGAGCTGGCCCTGCTTCGCATTCGTGTTTCCGTCCTCGGTGTTGTTCTGTATATGGCCCCTCTCTGCTTGCTATCTGCCAGCACTTGCAGAGAAGCTGAGCTGTCCCTTCTTTTCTTTCAAGGCCCTTACTGTCAGCGGACGTTCGTTGGAAGCTTCCAAACTTGCCATTCAAGCTTTTTCTGGGTAAGTATCTGCACATCCCTGCCTGAAAAAACTGCCCTTTGAAGATGTTAATGTTTTTTGGAGGAAACATCAATAGCAGCTATAGCAGTGGTGGGTTGCCCCCGGTTCAGACCGGTTCGCAAGAACTGGTAGTAAAACCGGCGGGAAGCCCTGCCCACCGTCCTGGATGTCATTATCAGCGATCTGCACATGCGCAGAAGCAAGGCGCATGCACAGAAGCAAGGCATGCGCGTGAGCGAAGCGATCCCGTTGCGAACTGGTAGTAAAGATAAGTAGAACCCACCCCTGAGCTGTAGCCTACATGCATTTCAACAAGGTGGGAGGAGAAATGAAGCAGCAGAGAGGAGGCTCAGTTGAGGATCTTTGAGAAGAAGCTCAGGACAAACCCAAACTGGAGGCCTGGAGAGACAAAGCCAGTGAATTGCCTTGTTTTGCAAGGACTACTTTGTCTCCCTAAAAGTTTATCCTACATGCAGCCACTGGAGATCTGACTGTTCCTCTGAATCTCCTTGCTCCAGCTATGCTGTCAGTTGTCTGAAATATTGTCAGAGTTGCCACCAGTTAACTAGACTCAATTTTCAGGGTTTTTTTTGCCATGACATCTCCAAAGTAAGAGCCAGAAGAGATCCATTGCCTGCTGGCCCTGCTGATGACAACACAACCTTCTCCTTACTATACAGGCTGTTTTCTGAATAGCCCACTAGGTTTCTAATTAGTTGAATTCTGCTTTTATCAGCTTTGAGGTCTTCCATTGGTTTTAAAATTTTGGAAGAGTTTTATGATATTTACAGAGTTTGTGTGTGTCTGGTCATTTCATTATTCCTCTCTGATCTCTGTGTACTGGTCATTTCTTTTCTGTTTATAGAGGTTTTTATTATTCCTCATCACGCAAACAGCCAGCATTATCAAGTCCTTTCCAAGGACTTGGGATAGGCAGATGTTGATAATATTATTAATTATCGCATAGTCAGCTGGATGTTCAGACTGGGTTTGGAATTTTTGTCTACGTATCGAATCCTTCCCAAGGACCTGGGATAGGCAAACCTGGATGTTTGACGGTGTTACAGATATTGTCACAGGATGGAAGCTGTTCCAAGTACTAGTACTAGTACTACTACTACTACTACTACTACTACTACTACTATTATTATTATTATTATTATTATTATTTACTTTAAGTCAACTGAACATTTAAAAATGTGTCACAAATATGATTGACTGGTGCTAATGGTTGATACGGGTTGCTGCCAGCGTCCTAGGTATCAACCAAGTATCTTCTTAAAATATGATGTTCTGAGTAGTGCAGTTTTTTGCACTGGTGTTATTGCAGAAAGCTGCAATTTCTTGATGTGTTTTGCAAAATTCTTGGACATGGTACCAAGTGCCCCGATGACAACAGGTATCACTGTTACATGTTTCATCCATAGCCTTGTAGTTATGGCCAGGTTGCGATATTTCGTGATTTTTTCCAGTTCTTTCTCTTCAACTCTGGCGTTTCCTGGTACAGTGATATCAATAAACTGTATGCTTTGGCCCTTGACAACCGTAATATCTGGCGTGTTATGTTCCAAATGATGATCCATCTGTATTCTAAAGTCCCACAAGATAATTCACTGTCTCATTTTCAATAACTTTTTCTACTTTGTGCTCTCATGACTTTTCGGATACAGGTATGTTGTATTTTTTTTACATAATGACCAGTGGAGTGCTTTGCTGCACTCACATATTAAGTGTGAAACAGTTTCAATTTTGTCGTTGCAAAGTCAGCAGTTTGGATTGTCAATGGATTTTGTATTTTTTTGTATTTTCGCTTTCATGGCATTAGTTTGTAGTGCTTGTTCTTGAGCAACAAGTATTAAACCTTCCGTTTCTTTCTTGATGGTTCCTCTCTTAAGCCATGCCCATGTCAAGTTGTTATCACATTTTCCTTCAATGTTTTTCAAATGCTGTTCATGCAGAGCTTTGTTTTTCCATTTAATCCATTTAATCTGTCATCCAACTGTTTTTCCTTATATTATTCCTTTGTTTCTGTTGTTCTTATGTTCTCCATTTTCACAGCCTGCAGCAATCTTTCTGTGCTTTGGTTCACATGATCATTCAATCTTCATTTTTCTTCTACGGTTTGATGGATTTGCAATAGCCCTCTGCCCAGGGGTGAAATCTAAATTTTTTTGCTACCGGTTCTGTGGGCGGGGCTTAATTAGTGGGTGGGGCTTGGTGGTAAGGTGACTGGGAGGGTGTGGCTTGTTGGCCAGGTGGGCGTGGCCAATTCAATGTCACTTCTTTGCCCTTTTTTAACCTACAAAACACAACACAACACAACTGGCTCACCCACAATATAAAAGCAGCTGTGCTAGACCCAAAATGGACCCTGCAACAAGCAGGAAACTCACACAGCCACAAAAAGTCCAAAAAACCAACTTTCACACTTTACATACACAAAATTCCACATACAGCTTTGTGAGATTTTGTGTGTTTGTGTAGTTAGAGTGAAACACTACAGAAATACACAAAATCTCAGAAAGCTGCACAAATATTATTTATTTTATTTTATTTTTATTTTTATATAAAAGCAGCTAAATTTAAAACTTCCTAAACTTTAAATGGCTAGGTCTAAAAAAAAGAACAACTAAAAAAAACCCCAATTAACTATTTTTTTTAAAGCTCCCAAAGGGGGAAAAAACTTGCCCAATAGAACGGGGGTCTCCAATCTTGGCATCTTTAAAACTTGTAAACTTCAACTCCCAGAATTCCTCAGCCAGCTTTGCTGGGAGTTGAAGTCCACAACTCCCTGCCTGCTTGATTGCAGGCAGGGAGATTCAGTTGCTTGCTGATGCAATGGATGCAAGGTGTTGCGACCAGCAGCTAATATAAGCAAGATGAGGGGGGAGGGGGAGGGATTTTTGCTACCGATTAGCAGGCAACAGCTGGGTTCGTCAGAGCTTGGTTGGTCAGAGGAAAAACATTTTTTTCTTTTAAATGGCTCTGGCGATCCAAGCTGAGTTGCCTGATTAGCAGTTTAATTAGCATAATTAAAACATTAATTATGTTTCCAGAATTCACTTTTGATTTTAATATTTTACGGACCTTCCTGATGTATTCCTTTCGCATTGACTCTTCGACTTTTCCATTCAAGGTGTTATCTGCTTCCAATATGCCTAGGTATTTGTAACCATCATCCTTTGCTAATGCTTTCACAATGCTTCCATTTCCCAGTTCTATTCCTTCTATTTTTTCCATTTTTCCTCGCTGCATGGATAGTATAGCACATTTTTCAAGTCCAAAGTTCATTCTGATGTCGCTGCTGAACAGTTGAACTGTGTGGAGTATTGATTCAAGTTCAGTGGGGCTTTTTGCATACAGTTTTAAGTCATCCATGTATAGTAGGTGGTTTATCTTGCCATGTTGGCTTGAGATTTGGTAGCCCAGTTTTCTGTTTTGTAGGATTATTGTCAGTGGAATTAATGCAATGTTGAACAGTAGTGGCAAAAGTGAGTCCCCTTGGAAGATTCTTCGTCTGATGTTGACTTCGCCAATGTTCTCCCCATTTGCTGTTAGAACTGTTTTCCATTTTTGCATATTTGCTTTCAAAAATGTACAAATATTTTGCTGATTTCAAAGTTAATCCAGCTGTGGGGTAATGTGTCAAATGCCTTCTTGTAATCTATCCACACCATATTTAAATTTGTTCTTCGTTTTGCATTTTTTAGTACCATTTTGTCAATGGCAGCTGGTCTTTTGTTCCTCTTGATTTTTTGTAATTTCCTTTTTGTTCTACTGGGTACAAACTGTTTTGCATCAGATGATTGAATACTGAATTTACCAGTACTCTTGTAAAAAGTTTGAATGTTGTTGGCAGACAAGTAATTGGGCGATAGTTGCTTGGTTCCGTGCCCTTTTCTGGATCTTTCATTATCAAGTATGTTCGGCCAGCTGTTAACCATTCTTCGCTTGTTGTATTTTGAAGCATTTCATCAAATTGAGTGGCCATGCGATGATGGAGGTTGGTTAGGTGTTTTAACCAGTATCCATGAAGTTAGAATAGAATAGGTGTTATTGCTATTAGAACAGAATAACAGAGTTGGAAGGGACCTTGGAGGTCTTCTAGTCCAGCCCCCTGCTTTTGTGTTTCATCATACATGAGTGAACATTAGTATGGTCTCGACTTTCATCGTGACCAGTACAAGAAGGGTTGATTTCTTCTGAACTGGACATTTTCACGATATTGTTTTATTCATCCTGCGTATCTTTCAATTTTCTTTGCTATTGCTATTACATTATTGTTTTAGTTCTTCCATAATTTCTGTTATTGTTTTTTCCTCCAGGTTGTATTTTTTTGTCTAAACTATTTTTCAGCTTTTTATTCTTTAGTTTTTCTTCTTTCAAGTTTTTCGAATTGCTGACATCTCCTCATATTTTTTTAAATTTTATTTTCAAGTCAAATTTTCCACTTTGGTGTTCCAGTGGGTTTCTTTTTTGGCATTTTATAATCCAATTGTGCAGATATAACGGCGGTTGTGCTGTACATTTGTTGGCTTGTTTTATGTAGTGTGCTGAATGGGATAGAAGTTAAAATGTTCATGGTATTTAGTAGATCTTTCACTCGTTTGCTATGTACTTCGCGAATGGCAGGCAGTCTTTTTCTTTCTGTGTTTTATTTTATGTTTTCAATTTCTTTTTCAGCATTTTCACTAGATCACTTACCTCTACACTTTCGAGTTGTTGCACAGGAAGATCTTTATCCTGTATATTGATTTCTTCCAGTGGTTGGTCAGTTTGTCCATTAATCCTTGTCAGTTATGTCACTGTCTGGGTGTTTTTACTTCCACAGTTGCATCATTCTTTTTTGAAATCCCCTGGCTGTTGGTTCTGCCTGGTAGTAATATTTGATGATTTCTCGATTTTCTTTGGTTGTGCAAGTTTTGCCCTTTTGTCCCAGTCGCTTTACAGTTGCACGCCCTGGTTCCCCAGCAGTAGCAATTGAGCCCTGTAGCCCATTTTTCGGCAGATGTTCAGGACCCATAGCATCTGACACAGTCCTTGTTGACCTGGGCGACGACTGATCCGGTATGGAATTTTGTTGATTTCTTTTCATCATTGGTGATGGTAGGTGCCTGGGTTGGTTCATGGTGGCTAAGCCACTACCGATCCGAAGATCAGCAATCTCATAACCATAGGGACTGCACCCGATAGCTGTCCAGGCCCAGCCATGGGATTATCATCATCATCATCATCATCATCATCATCATCATCATCATCATCTCTTTTATTCATTAAACATGAAACTCAGTCAACTGAACATTTAAAAATGTGTTGCAAATACCATTGATTGGTGCTAATGGTTGATATGGGTTGCTGACAGTGTCCTAGGTATTAACCAAGTATCTTCTTAAAATATATACATTTTAAGAAGATATTTTTAAAGAATATATTTTAAGAACATATATTTTAAGAAGATGATGATGTTGATTTTTATTATATACTTTATTAATTGAAACAGGAAAGTCAACTGAACATTCAAAAATGCATCACAAATACCATTGACTGGTGTTAATGGTTGATACGGGTTGCTGACAGCGTCCTAGGTATCAACCAGGTACCTTCTTAAGATATACAATGTTCCAAGTAGCACAGTTTTTTGCAGTTCCACTCAGGGGTGGGTTCTACTTACCTTTACTACCAGTTCGCAATGGGGCCGCACACGCTCTTCTGCACATGCGTTCTGATGATGTCGGGGTCGGTGGGTGGAGCCTCCCGCCAGTTTTACTACCAGTTCTATAGAACCGGTGTGAATCGGGGGCAACCCACCACTGGTTCCACTGGTGTTATTGCAGGAAGCTGCAATTTGTTGATGTATCTTATAAAATTCTTGGACATGGTACCAAGTGCCCCGATGACAATGGGTATCACTGTTACATGTTTCATCCATAATCACATAGTTTCAATGGCCAGGTCCCGATATTTCACGATTTTTCCCAGTTCTTTTTCTTCGACTCTGGCATTTCTTGGTACAGCGATATCAATATCTCCTGGTACCGCAATGTCAATAAATTGTACGTTTTGGTTTTTGACAACCATGATATCTAGTGTGTTGTGTTCCAAATGACAACCCATCTGTATTCAAAAGTCTCACAAGATCTTCACCTTCTCATTTTCTATAACTTTTTTCACTTTATGTTCCCATGACTTTTTGGATACAGGTAAGTCATATTTTTTACATAATGACCAGTGGATTAATTTAGCAACTCAGTCGGGTTTAGCTTTGTAATCGGTTTGTGTGGTTTTGCTGCATTCACATATTAAATGTGAAACTGATTCGACTTTGTTGTTGCAAATTCGGCAGTTTGGATTGTCAGTGGATTTTTGTATCTTCGCTTTCACGGCATTAGTTTGTAGTGCTTGTTCTTGAGCAGCGAGTATTAAACCTTCCGTTTCTTTCTTGATGGTTCCCATCTTAAGCCATGTCCATGTAAAATTATCATCACATTTTCCTTCAATATTTTTCAAGTGCTGTCCATGCAAAGCTTTGGTTTTCCATCTATTTAATCTGTCATCCAGCTGTTTTTCCTTATATTCTGCCTTTTGTTTCTGTTGTTTTTATAATGTTTTCCGTTTTCAAAGCCTGCACCAATTTTTCTGTACTTGGTTCACATAATCATTCAAACTTCGTTTTTCTTCTTCTACAGTTTGCAATAGTCCTCTGCCCCCTATTTTTTTTGGCAGGTACAACCTGTCGATGTCACTTCGTGGATGTAAAGCGTGGTACATATTCAAAAGTTTACATGTTTTCCAGTCCAAGTTTTGTTATTTAATATTATTATTATTTTATTTATTATTTTATTTACTTACTTACTTACTTACTTACTTACTTACTTATTTATTTATTTATTTATTTATTTATTTATTTATTTATTTATTTATTTATCATCATCTTCCATTACACTGTCAGAGCAATGTCAAATTTACAGCAATGTGTCTCCTTCAGCCTCTAACTGGGTGCAAGAGAAAGCATCACACAGTTTTCCTGGGAAAATGAATATGGAAGAGGCTGAATAGCTCATTGGCAGAACCACTTTGGAAGAAGCATAAAACCAATAGCAATGTATGAACTTTCATTGTGTGCCTTTTGAGCTCAAAAGGCCAAAGTATTCTTATTCCAAAAGTCCTGGAGTTTTTAAAAGGTTTCCCAAAAGGTCTCAGGGGACTGCAGGAGTCTATGACTTTTAACACTGATGTGGTTTTCTTCCATACGAGCCATGCATCTTGGTATGTTCCATGCATCCACCTCACTTTCTCACCTTTTCAGCCCTGGGAGTGCTCTGTACGGGATCGATAGCATGCCAGACCTGCGACGAAAGAACACATTCCCTGTCATTCGAGATGTGGTGAGTTGCTGGCAGCATGCTATCACACTAATGCAGTAATGCCCAGTCCGCCCTGCTTCAACCAAGTGCGGTTATTCTCTGCTCACCATGGAACCCAAAACAGAGAGAGGAGTTGGGCTCTGGGAAGAGGGAGCCTGTTTCTAGTAGCAGGGCCAGTAAGTCTCAGCCTCAGCTCTGTCCCACTGATTCCTTGGGAAGAGTCAGTGGCAAGAGCTGCAATCCCAGCCAGGCCGGGACTGGCAGATTACAAACGAGGCATTCCTAGAAGAATGAAATTCGTTATTCTCACATGTTTAGTTAAAGATACGCATAGGCCTCTGGGTTTTGTGGTTGGTTATGATAGGTAACTGCAGAAGTACAGGTAGCCCTTGACTAAGGGCCACACGGAGACGGGAGTGTCTGTCATAAATCATTATGGTCGTAAGTCACTACATGAAAGGACCTGATTGTATGACCATTTTACAATTGTCATAAGTCTATAAGCTGTATTCATGAAGCAGATCCAGCTTCCCTGATGGTGTTTTTTTACCAGAAACCAGCAAAAATATTGCAAATTGTGATCATGTGACCACAGAACACGGCAACTGAGCGTAAATTCAAGCCGCTGCCAAGCACCCAAATTGTAATCAGTTTGTGACGGTTTGCAACAGTCATAAGTGCAAATGTAACTTGTAAGAGACTTTTCGGAGGTCATTGTGAATTTTGATCTGTCATTAAAAAATGGATGTCAGGCTACCTGTAATTTATTTCATTTTTTGAAAAATTTGGATTTTACCTTCTTGATCAATATCTCCCAATTTTTTAAAAAATATTATCCATCTTTTTCAGTTAGAAAATATTTTAGCCTAAAACATTATGTTCAGTGAATTTAAGTGGGAAAAATATGAGATATCTAAGAGATTCCTTATACATTGTGGATCAGTTCAGTTGCCCATTTGAATGTTTCAAGGTGCAAACATAAGACAGGATTTAGTTGTGGTATCTCTGCAGCCTTGATGGCTGTAGAAATATTAATCATTGCATGTCATTGTCCTTACAACATCTGACTATTAATGCTTTTCCTAATTCTTTCTCATCAATGCTGGATTTTCCAGGCAATGGTAAGTGGATTTATTGCTTAATGTATTCATGTATGGCATTTCTCAAAAGGTTCTACCCCAGGGCAGCTTCTTCATTGCAAATTAGACATTTTCTGCAATAATGCTTTGATGTCAAATTGATTTTAAGATGTTAAAATCTGCCTTAAAAATGATTTGTCCCAGCCCTAAAAACAGCTTAAGCCCACCCAGAAGCCCGCTGGTTGCAGGCGCATCTCAGATATCAGTCTTCATTCTTGCAGAGGTCCACGTGGAGCTCCTGGCCTGCTGTATCAGGGTGGGCTTCTCTCCTGCTGAGTTAGCTGCAGCTAAAGCGGACACAGCAGTGATTGTGGGACTCTGCAGGGATCTGTTTTAGGGGCAGGATCATTTGAAGCAATGACTGGAGAGCTGCTCATCAGAGCTGTGGATGATATTAAATGGGATAGGAGGTCTGATCAATGCTCAGGGTAAAAGAATAAGATCTGTGACTCAGGACTTCAAAAAAGAAATATTTATTTATTTATTTATTTATTTATTTATTTATTTATTTATTTATTTATTCAATTTATATGCCACCCCTCTCTGAAGACCCAGGGCAGCTCACAATACACTCAAAAAATCGCTATAAAAACACTTAAAAATTAAAAACATTAAAGACATTAAAACCCATTCACACCATTCATGGCCGGATCTCATCAGATCGCAAGAGCGAGATCAACGGCCCCAGGCCTGCCGGAAAAGCCAGGTCTTCACCGCTTTTCAGAAGGCCAAAAGGGTGGGGACGATCCGGACCTCAGGAGGTAATTGGTTCCAGAGAGCCAGGGCAGCTACAGAGAAGGCCCTCCCCCCCGGGCCCACCAGCTGGCATTGTTTAGCTGACGGAGGAGACCAACTCTGTGGGATCTTACCGGTCCCTGGGAGCTATGCGGTAGAAGGCGGTCTCGAAGATAACCTGGCCCTGAGCCATGTAGGGCTTTAAAGGTAATAACCAACACCTTGAATTGTGACCGGAGACCAATAGGGAGCCAGACACAATTGACAAACACTGGCTTCTTGTTGGCATCGGCCTTGCTTGCTGGAGTCATGTTGGATGAACAAACTGATGAGCTTATTGGACTGGGTTTCCCCAGAAATTGCAGGGGATTTTCTGCCTGATCCTTTCAAGGTTTTCCAAACATGGGGGAAGGGGGGACAGCCTACAGTGTTATGAAATTTTAATTTTGCAAGGGGGAACAACAGATTTCCCCTCAACAGAGGGGGCTGCTGGTGGACTCCAAACATTATGCTTAAGGTTAGCAAGCTTCCCATGAAGTTAATGCTGCTAGAGAAAATGGCATCTTTCCCCATTTATATTTACTCCTTGCCATGATAGGGAACCATTTTATGGTCTAGGTTTGAGTCTAAGGAGATGGGTGTGTTATGAGGAGAAATATTTATTATTCATTATTAAAGTAAAAGATAAATGGCTTTCAATTCTGAGCAACTTGTGCCTATGCAAGATGTTCTTGGAAGATCAGCTGACTTTCCCCTGGGAAACTGAAGACTCGGTAGAAATCCAGAGCTCGAGTTGCTCATTTCCCACTAATGGTACTTGGGGAGGATGTGAAACCTGGCCAAGCCAGAGCGGACAACAGAGTTGCCTTAGAGGCAGCCGGGGTGGCAGTGCTTGGTGGCCAGCTTGCCTTTCCTCCCCTCCACAGTCTCTAACAGCTAGAGGAATTCAGAGCTGTCCTGCATAGCTCCCTGGGGCAGGAAGCCCTCCTGCTTGTGTGGAGGGGGATGCTAAAAGGCCCAGACTGCCAACCTTCTGCCATCCCTCCTGGGCTCAGCCCTTTGTAGAAAGGCAGGGGAAAATGTGCTGAGACACCCTTGGGGTGATGGTCTTTGTATTTCAGTCCCCATGGGCAAGGGTGACCAGCCTCAGTTCTTAGCCTGTCTGTGCTTGGGCAAAAGTGGGGTCTCCTTCACCACTAGCCTTGGCAGACCATTAATCACGAAAACCCATGACTTTCCTGTTAACTCCTTGCAGTGACCAGATAAGCAGCAGCAAAGTGGTGTCAACTTGGTGCAATATTCAAGGTGAAGGAGGAGGATTGGGAGCCACAATTTCCCTTGTCAGAGAGGTGATTATTATTAATCATAATCCAAGCCCATAAATGGTTGGCTTTGGAAACAGTTTATTTATTTAATTTATATGCCTGCTTGATCAGGGTGGGGTGCCTCCCATGTAAACCTCTATGGCTTTTTGCAGAGTTTTTGCAAAGAGACTTGAACATAGCTGTTGTAATGAGTTAAGAGATTGATACATCTTCTGATAAATTAAGTTGCCAGTGAGAGAAGATAAGGATTTGTTGGATCCTTGACTCTTCATAGAGTAAAATTCCCAGCAGATGTCAAGATAATTTGAAGTGCCCCTATTGAAAATCTGATCAGATTTTCTGAGGCAGAAAGATGCGCAGATGATCAGCAATAAACTCTCAATAATGTCACTTTTTTTCTCTCCTTTTATTCTTGCCCAAATACTTTCAACATGAATTCTGTAATTCTGTGCAAGTGTATATTTTCTTTATATGGGGTGCAATCTCTTTGTTTTTCTGCTGTTCCTTTTGAACAAACTGGAGACTTTCAGTGCGCTGTGCCAGTCACAGTCATTATCCCACTGAGTTTCAGCACTGCCTGCCATATCATATTTGTCTTCCTGAGGGAACATTTTTCCTTCATTTTCTTTCCAGTGTGCACTGATATACACATCACCTAACCTCTCCTAGCCTCTGTTGTAGTTTTCAGTCATATTTTGGAGTCGTTTTCCCACCTTTGTGTTCTGCTGTCTTGGCTCTGGTCCTTGGCTGAAAAATGGAAGGTGACAAGCAAACAGAAATATTCATAATTAATCATTAGCAAGGGGAATTCATTATGAGTTAGCACCACAAACCAGCTAAATTGCCAAGAATTTGTAAAGAAAAGCTTGTGAGATTAATTTATTAACCAGATTGCTACAATAATGAAGTAAATCAAATAACAACATGCCAGTGATTTGTTCTTACTTCACTTCATAATTATGTGTGGAGTTAATCATGTGTGATAGAAAACTCAGCTAAGAACGCAACAATAATTTATTAAAGCTGGCAAGTTGACAGTGAGTCACTGGTCTTCTGCAGTTAATGCTGAAGAATTCAGAGACTGGTCATCCCAGGTTTAAAATAAGTTTATAGAGATAGCGAACCTGCTATCCATTTGGCCACTGACAAGGAATTGTTTTACAATGGAGAGCTTCCAGGGTGTTGAGATTCATGAATGCCGTCAGTCAAATTGATTGTTATTCTCATAGTTTGACCCTGCATTGTAATTTGAAAAGGAGAGGTGTGAATACTCCTGTTGTCAGTGTCATGGCTGACACTGGCTGTTCTTGAAGATGTGAAACAGAAATGGGTGTTAGGGACCAGCCTCCGAGAGAGCTGCCGTCAGACAGAGTCAAGAGCATTCTTGGTCTTGCCTCTCCCTCTCTCACATGTTTCCCAAAGTGTTTCCTGCAAATCGATCCTTTCTGAATCAATAATGTGGACAAAAAGGCTCACACAACACTGATTATTTGTTTTTGGTATTAACTTTTCTAGTTTCTCCTTCTGTCAATAATAAAAGTAAAACAAATGCTACCTGATATGTTTTGTCAGCAGCTTGTTATCCATTTGTAATAAAACCTGAACATTTTAAATGAAATTGATTTAATATGTTTATATCTATTGTCCAAATAAAATATATTTTCAATCTTTTGTACTAAACATACTCCAGTATTCATCATACTTGTGAGTTCCAGTATTCAAATTATACCACAGATTTTATAATGATGTGAAGTGATTTAATATCTGTGAAAGGTACTAAAATAATGTTTAAAGGATTTAATGTCAATGTTTCTCAAAAATGATGGGCTTCCTGCTGCTTTACAGTTTTGTTTCTGTATTAGTGATTATGTTTCATGGAGGCAGGAAATTTGGAAGTGTCTCTTTGGTACTTTTCATCCATTACCCTGGTTGCTGGAAAGCTTCTTCAGGGGAGGAGCAGCTGAGCAGGGCACCAGTCCTCCAGGGAGATGCCATCCCAGGCAAAGGCCAGAGAGGATAGGATAGCAGGCCTTTGGCTAGCTGGACCTGGGCTAAGTGTTGCATCTAGGTGTGTAGCCTGCCAGGCTCAAGTTGGCTAAAACAACCACTTCTGCCTGAGTTCATAGGAGCGACTGGGTTTCCACTGCACATTGGCTTCAAAATTTTTTAGACTTGCCCTGGGATTTTGAGGTGGCAAAGAGAGGGGCGGGAGGCAGCGTTTATGAGGACTCTTGCCCAATGTTCCTGGCGGGACCTTCTGCGTGACCCAGAGCTCAGGGACCATAACAAACTTTGGACAGGATTTTGAGAGCAGCCAGCTGCTGTTTCCTTCTTTTCCTGCCACTTTTTCCTGCCTGTGTCTTTTGCCTTTAACAGACACTGACTGCCCGAAAGCCAGGGGTCTCACTGGCTATACTTGTCCGGACATCCCTGAATAACGAGATGGTAAGCGCAAGAAAGGAGCCTCTTTCTGGGGCCTCCACCAGTGCTGTGCTTTGGGTGGGGGACCTGCCTTAGTGGTGAAAAGAAGCTGGCCTTGAACTGAAGAAAATCCCCCCCAAGCCTTCCTAAAAAGGAAGGGCAGGTAGAAAGTCCTTGTGTGTCCAATTACACTTGGCCGATAAAGAAGAAAGAATTGTAACACATTGTGTGGGTGGGTGGGAGTGGTTGCACGCACATGTATGTACAACTGGCTGAAGTCACACTCAAAAGAATGGGCAAGGGCAAGGCAAATTAATTAAATCAATAACAACCAATTGAGAATGGTTGCCTCTGCACCCAGTGGCTGTTTTCTCTCCTACAGAGAGGGAGGCACATCCTCTCACATCCCCTGATTGTTGTGTTCTTCCCACAGAAACTGCACGTTTTCAAAAAGACTCTGCAGGCGCTCATCTACCCCATGTCCTTGACCACTCCACACTACTTTGAAGTGTGGACAGCCACAGCCCCCACCTATTGCTATGAGTGCGAAGGGCTGCTCTGGGGCATTGCCCGGCAGGGAATGAGATGCAGTGAGTGTGGAGTGAAATGCCACGATAAGTGCCAAGACCTCCTCAATGCCGACTGCCTTCAGAGTGAGTCTTGGGTGCCCCCTCTTTTTCTTGGGGGGGGCTGCTTCTGTGGGCATTCAGGGGTGGTTTTTGTTGGGGCGCTTTGGCAGCAGCATGCAGTAATGGCATTTCCTAGGGATATTTGCTGTATTTGGTGTCCAAGGAACCAGCCTGCTAAAATCCAAGGAGGGGATGGGTCAGAGGACCTGCTTCTGAGGTTGCAGGAACCCTTCCTAATGACCAGATCAATGAATTATTGCATGTAATATGATTATTATGGTATTCCCTCAGGGGCAGCAGAGAAGAGCTCAAAGCACGGGGCTGAAGATAAGACCCAGAGCATCATTACAGCCATGAAGGAGCAAATGACAATTCGGGAGAAAAACAGACCAGAGGTCTTTCACCTGATCCGGGAGGTATTCCAGGTTTCAAAGGAAGAATTCTCAAAGCACACAAAGGTGGCCAAACAGAGTGTCTTGGATGGCACCTCCAAGTGGTCAGCAAAAATAACGATCACAGGTGTGATAGTTTCCCAGCTTTTTATCTCCTTTTGTGTCTTTTTTGTCCAGCAAACCACCTTGTGGCTTGTGAATGAAAACAAAACAGGGTGGCATTATGAGAAAGAAAAGGCTGTTCTGCTGGATTTCATGAGGAGGTTGAGTTGGCTCCAGCTGAGCTTATCTTGTGTGTCTTGGGCTGAGCCTAGGAAGAGTCCTCCGATGGGGTTGAGTAGTGGATCAGTCTGCCCAGAGCGGAGGGAGATTCCCTTCTCTGGAATCCCTTCTCCCAACCTCCCATTGGGCAGAGGTTAATGGATTCCTCCCCTGGCCCAGGGGATGGGTCAGATATCCTCTTTGGTCCTTTCCAGCTCATGTGTGCTGCATTCATGGTGAAATAACAACTTTCATCCCTTTCTAGCAGATAAATCAATTGGCTGCCTAGAGATTTGTTTATGCAGCCCCAGGCTCACAAGGGAGAATGGAAATACTCCAGGGGCTTTGG
This sequence comes from Arizona elegans, assembly GCA_022577455.1. Classification (NCBI taxonomy): domain Eukaryota; kingdom Metazoa; phylum Chordata; class Lepidosauria; order Squamata; family Colubridae; genus Arizona; species Arizona elegans. The sequence goes on along the minus strand of JAKOOJ010000065.1, from coordinate 2,066,701 downwards.
CTGAATCTCCCCTTGCTGTCGGTGCCCTATTCTGACATCCCATAATTCAAGTTTACTATCACCTCTGGCAGGAAAAGTTGGGCTAAATCAAATTATCTTCTGTTTTCATTATGGCATTTCCTGTATATTCCACTTTTCAGTATATCTTATTATCTGTAATTTTACTTTATGGGAAGAAATGCTCCATTGTCTGAAACTGAATGTAAGTTATGTAACCATATTGACAATATGGTTATTATTTATTATTTAAATTTTTATACCACCCTTCTCCCGAGGGACTCAGAGCGGTGCACAGCCAGCAATAAAACACACATATACATAAAATTTAAAAACAATTTAAAATATATTAAATAATTTGGCCCCAATATTATTAAAAAACTAAGACAACCATTAAAATTCATGTTTAGGCCAGCCCAGCTTGTTGGAACAATAACGTCTCGAGGGCACGGCGAAAGGTGCGTAGGCCAGGGATCATCTGTATCTCCGGGGGCAATTCATTCCAGAGGGCAGATGCCCCCACAGAGAAGGCTCTCCCCCTGGGGGTCGCTAGTCGACATTATTTGACCGACGGCACCCTGAGGAGTCCCTCTCTGTGGGAGCATATTGGTCGGTGGGAGGCTATCGGTAGCAGAAGGTGATCTCGTAAGTACCCAGGTCCTAAGCCATGGAGCGCTTTAAAGATGGTAACCAACACCTTGAATCGCACCCGGAAGATCACCGGGAGCCAGTGCAGCTCGCGCAGGAGAGGTGTTACATGGGTGCGCCGTGTCGCTCCCTTAATCACCCACGCGGCTGCATTCTGGACCAGTTGAAGCCTCCGAGTGCTCTTCAAGGGGAGCCCCATGTAGAGAGCATTACAGTAGTCCAGACGGGAAATGACGAGGGCATGAGTGACCGTGCGCAAGGAGTCCCGATCCAGAAAGGATGCAATTGGTGAATCAGGTGAACCTGATAAAAAGCCGCCCTGGCCACAGCTGTTACATGATCTTCTAGAGACAGCTGTGCATCCAGGAGGACACCCAAGTTGCAAGCCCTCTCTGAGGGGGCCAAGATCTCACCCCCAATAGTCAGCGATGGAACCAGCTGGCTATACTGGGATGACGGAAACCACAGCCACTCGGTCTTGGAGGGCTTGAGTCTGCATAATTATCATTCTGCATAACCATATTAATTGACAGATAGTTAATAGCTAGTTGATTTATTTATTTATGCAAATCTGTTTTATTGCTCAGTTGTGAAACTATGCAAATCCAGTCCTTAATTAAGCATATAAGAATCTACAGCAGGAATGTATCCAGAGCTTTACAGTAAAGAATACTGTGGAAATGGACATACTCTATTATGATGCCATAGTAATGACAATTATAGGCAGAGGCTCGAGTAGAGTGTAATGAATTTTGGTTGAGGGATGGATGAATCTGGCAGGAAGATGGGCAAGCCCCAGGAGGGTCTCACAGCCAAAACTGGGAGGAGGGAAAGCTGTCTCTTTCTTGAATTTACAGAAGATTTTGCTTCTTTTTGTCCATGGAATCTTAGCATTGGAAGGGATCTATCTCAGAGGCCCATTCCAAAGCAATGGCTGCCCAACCAGGGATAACTTTTCAGTAGTAACACCAAAGCACCCAGCAGAGAAAAGATGTTCTGCACAAACCAGAGAGTCAGCTAACTGTCATGGAGCCTTTCATCTGGCGGGGGAGGCGGGGGCTCAAGAATTTTGTAGGCAGAGGAGGAAATGAGTCCTAGAGATGAACTGCCCCTTATTCTGGCCAAGCTCCAGGACTTGATAAGAAGGAACAGACCCTGAAATGAGAAATTAGCTGTCGGCCTTACCATACAGGAAACACAGCCAGATAAGTAAATTCTACTTTGTTGTAAATCTACGTTGACAGAATTTTGCAAGTCTGGAAGTACCATTCTCTTGTCGTCACCTTTACAGCCTGAGAACGTAAGAGAGAATCCCTTGAGAACCTCTTGCTTGGCCCACTGTGCAGCTGCGGGCTGCTCTCCCTCTTATCTGGCCATTTGGTGCCCGCTCTGCCAAGGTCATTGCAACATTCCATTCCATCACAGGCTGTTTAGGCTGCAGGGTCTTGGCTCATCTGCTTGGATGAAATTATGATCTTGATAGGAAGTGGCACTTTTTCTCCAGGACATAACAGGAAAGAGCAGACCTTGAGCCAGCAAAATAAAAAATGAAAAACCTGCCCGGCCTGGTCTCATCTCCTTGGCTGGAGAGTCTCTTTCAGCTGCTGTTCACCAGGCTCCCTTCCTGCTCCAGGATGACTGTTTGTTGAACAGTTTAAAACAATCCTGATCTTCCAAGTTCAAGCGGAGCTTGGGGCAGTGGGACATGGTGAGCCAACACTTCTCTGAGCAGGCATCCGATCAGCTCACTGTCCTACCAGGGACTATTCAAAATGTGGCTACCCTGCAGCTGTCTGGATGCTGTAAATAATACAGGCAAAATTAATATTAGAAATTGAGAGGAAGGGAGAGACAGGTATGGCTGGGATGCAGCTCTAGCTTTCAGTGGCCTCAGCTTGCTGCTGGCTGAGCAATTTGCTTTATTATGAATTGTGATGGAAGAAGCAGCTGACAAGTATTTATATTTATAGCAGCATAAGCACACACTAGCTAGCATAAATTCTGATATCTGCAATGGGAGTGTTTTCAGTGGGGCTTGCAAATGGGAAAAATGGGATCTGGAATTTGTGCCTTGCTCCAGTGCAAAACATGCCATTTCCTCCTGAGAGTGAGATATTTGAAAGATTTACTGGGATATGAGAGGCAGAAAACATCCTGTAGCTTTGATTTATCCCACCTTCCTTAGGAGCAAGGGAGGGATTTCCAATTAAAGGCTTTCTGTTGGTAATAATCCTCCCCAGCTGGAGGGAGCTGGACTGGTGGGATGTGGGAGGGGAAGCACAATTCCTTTTCTTGTACCTGAGATTCCCCAGCTTCAGCATCTGCTTTGCTGGTTTTAAACTATATTGTCCATTTTGAGTCTAAAATTTATCTGCTTCTCTGAGTTTTCTAAATTGTTTTTATAGTCAGGCCCATATTTATTTCTATCGTATGCTTGATGCATATAGGATATATTTCTTCCTGCACAGGCAGTTTCCACCGAGGGTAAAAAGAAAACCAAGCCAAAATGTTCATGTTCATAAAAATCCAGTTGATACAGATCTAGACCTGAGACCACAATAAATAAGCCTCTCCAAGTCAAAAGAGCCGCTCCCTTCTTTGGAACCCAACCTTTGGTCTCCTCTGGCTCCATTAGGATCTTCCCAGCTCTTAGTGGAGATCCCAATCGAATCTCCTTACTTTCCCTCAGTAAGAAGAAGGGAGCTCTGCCCTCCTTGGGCTCAGAGGTCAAAAGACACAAAAAAGGAAGAGGAAGAAGGAGACCAAGCAATCTGCAGTTCTCAAATTTTATGGGATTCAGAGCCTCCTCCTTTGCTGCAGCTACCAAGTGATTTACCACAGTGGCTTGGGGGGGGGGGCTTCCTTCCTCCTCTCTCCTATCTCCAGAGCATCTTTCTGTCTCTGCAGTTTGTCTTCTAGGTAGGCAAGACAGAGGTGTAGCCGTGGGGCTGAAACCAAACTCTGTACTTGACCTCTTCTCTTGTTCTGACCTGTGTCTTCTCTCACTGACTTTCAGCTGGTCTCTTTGACCAGGCAGCTGCTCCGGGGTCTCCATCAGATGGTCTCTGTCTATTGCTTGACTTTTCCCTAGTGAGATTGACCAGGCAGAGAGTCTGGGACAGTAGTGGAATTCAATTTTTTTTACTACTGGTTCTGTGGGTGTGGCTTGGTGGGCGTGGCAGGGGAAGGATATTGCAAAATCTCAATTCCCACCCCACTCTGGGGCCAGCCAGAGGTGGTACTTGCTGGTTCTCCGAACTACTCAAAATTTCTGCTACTGGTTCTCTAGAACCTGTTAGAACCTGCTGAATAGCACCCCTGGTCTTGGACCTTTGGGACGCAAAGCTTGCACTCCTCCCATTGCATGCAGGAGCATCATAGGTTGGGGCCAATCCTGATGTGCCAGTTGGATTGAGCTATTTCTCTGTCTTGTTCCCACAGTGCTTTGTGCCCAAGGCTTGCAAGCAAAGGACAAAACTGGCTCCAGTGATCCATATGTTACTGTGCAAATTGGCAAAACAAAACGGAGAACAAGGACTATCTTCGGAAACTTGAATCCAACATGGGATGAAAAGTTTTATTTGTAAGTACTAAAACTAAAGGTTTTCTGCATTCTTGTTTGCTACCATAATTGCATGTTTATCACTTGGGCTGTACAAAAAGACTTGGACTTTCTCATTCAGCTGAGTTACAGCCAAAATATTGTTTCTTATTCTTCAAAGTTCATGCATTTGCATTATGGAATAATCAAGGAGCTGTGCACATTCTAATTTTGGAGGATGGGAAAGTAAATTCTTCTGCCTCTTCCATCTTTTCATTTTCTGGCCAAGGAAATGGTCAACTTTTGGTAGACTAGAAACACAGTTCATTTGATGCTGATTATTTTTCTTCTTTATTAGACATACAATGCAATTGTGATACATATAGCCATAGCGTCATCTGTAACATTGATAGCTCTACCAGCCACTGAGCAACTCTACAATTTTAGTTTAATTTAAGGAGAAGGGCACTCTCACAATAGTATGATGGTTATCCAGGATGGTTGTGTATAGATTGTTTCTACTTTAGATTTTTCTGAATAGACCATGGAATGTTTTTATAGAAAGGGTTCGTGAAACTGCGGGCCATCTTGGTTTCAGTTTGAGAGAGACCATAGTGGGGTGTCTCCCTGCTGCTCCTGGAGGGGACCCTCTGCAGCCTTATTTCTCCATGATCTGAGAAGCCTTAGGAAGCAGATGGAGGTTTTGTCCTGCAGTCATTCTGGGTGTCCTCAAGATCAGCCGGGACAGCAACTCAGTATGACCCCCATTGCAGGTGCTTCAGAGCAAGGGTTAGATCCCCTGAAATGCTGCCCCTGTCTTAGCTGGTGGTGGTATTTTACTGACTCTGGGTGAGTTTTGACTGGCTGGCTGTCCCCGAGCTCCCATCTGGCATCAATAACAGTTTCCACCCCATTGGCTGTTCACTCTAAAATAGACAAATAATTATTAATTATCTCAAATAACACAAACAGTGGTGCTTTTGAAGTCCATGAATTGCTCTTTCCACCAATACATTCATTCTGAGCTAATTTTGTTAGCTTGCCCTCCCCCTGTCCCCAGTCATGAAATTGGGGAAAGCAGGAGAGTTGAGAAACCAAGCTTTGAGGGAACATATGCTGCATCTCCACTTTACATAAACAGCTTCTTTTTTTTGGAGAAAAAAAACCCTTTCTGTGTGTTACAGCAGAAATTGGCAGTGCACCATGCCAGCCCTGTAGCAGAATGTTTTCAGCCTTTAAAAACAAAGTGGCAGCATTTGGTTGATTTAATTAACACACATGCACCCATTCATAAACAAAGATTAAAAGCAGCCAAATAATTCAGCTAAAACTTTGAGCATGGGGATGGAGGGTGACCAAATTGTTGCTCTTTAATTATAAAATATACCGGTGACGATTTCTGCGGAAGGAACTTGAAACCTCATTATAGTCCCTCAGGAAATGCAAAAGAATTTGGACCTATTCACTGTGGAGTCAGAGACAGGGTGACAGGATAGTTTTTCCCCTGAAATGTTGCTGGAATCTGGAGAGGAATCAGTGCTGCACTCAAAAGACCATCCTGGGTGTTCCTGTCTGCCTGCAGCACAAACCCAGAGCGATAGAAAGCCTTCCTTTCTTTCTGCATGGCTGAGACGTGTCCTCTTTCTTTCTTTCTTTCTTTCTTTCTTTCTTTCTTTCTTTCTTTCTTTCTTTCTTTTTTTTTCTTTCTCTCTCTCTCTCTCTCTCTCTCTCTCTCTCTGAGAGAAAGAGGGAGAGAGAAGAGAAGAAGCTTTTGTTTCATTTTTTTTCTGGAAACCAGGGGGAGGGGGGGAAAGGTCTTGTGGCTTACTGGTGGTCTTCCATGTGGCCTCTCGACACTTGAGAATCACCTTGAAGGTTGCCCATTATTGAAAGGAATTGAGGTTGCAGGTATGAATCCGGACTTTTGGTGGATTCTGATTGGGCATTCCCTGAATTGGTTCAAAAGGGAGTTGTGCAAATTAAGCAAAGGTGAACATTTCCAGCCAATCTCTTTCCTGAGAGGCTTTTTCCCTTCCAAATCAGCTGAAGAATGTGGTGTCCCTGTGGCTTGCCTGAGCCCTGGCAGTTGTGAGAGATGATTTGTGCCACCCGTTGCTTAGACTGTGCTTTGTCACCACAGTGTGGTGGGGCAGGGATTCCTTCTCCTCCTGGGCTAAGATTGTTGCCAGGCTGGCAGAAGAGCACAGAAGTGATGAAACAGATCCTCTGCAGGCATTTTTGTTCCTTCAGGCAGTCTGTTGACTGCAGGAAAATCGATGGCTTCAACTTTCAGGGTTTAAAACGAGATTCTCTGTAAATCAGCAAGGATTCCTTTTGAGACATGCTAAAACATGACAGGGCTCTTCTACCAGTTTTGATTGCTGTGGGAGAAAAGACGCTGGTTCTAAAATAATTATTTCTGCTACTATTGTACATTTAACTGTAACATCTCTCAGTGTATTCATGATCTATGAGAGATTAAAATAAATGGCCAAGGATTTAGAATCTACAGCTTTCCGATTACAAGTATGGATTTATTTTACATTATGCAAATTGTATCTTTGATCCTGCTTGGTCTTCGAATAACCCCATGTTTGCTTTGAAAGAAAATGTGGCTATTGTATTGAGAAAAATATTCTGTCAATCTAGCTTTTTAACCTTTGATCCGACTCTCATCCCTATTTCATCCTTTTTTTAATCTAATGGCATATGTGTTTGGATAGGCAACCCATGAAATCATTGAGTTGGGATGGATCTTAGAGGCAGTCCAGCTTACCCTGTACTTGGTGTGGGAGCCATAAGAGCATCTCTAACAGATGAGCGTCTGCCGTATGTTTGAAGCTCTCAAGAAAAAAGTTATCACTTCACATGGCAGGCGTTCAATTGGCTGACAGCTCATGCAGTCGGGGAGTTCTGGTTTGGTGGAAAAGGCAAATGTTACCAGCAAGAAAAGCATCCTAGTGAAAATGTTGATTCTTTTCTATTCCACGTCCGGCTAAGGAAAGTGAAAGAAAATGGGTTCAGAATCTTCCTTGGTGTGCTCGGTTTATTGATTGGTCTCCTTTTCATTCATGGTGGGGCGGACCTCTTTTTAAATCCTGGGAATTGCTACTTCAGACCTATTCAACGCAGTGTTGATGCCTTGGATGTTGATGCTCTGGAGACCCTAACATCTTAAAGGAATTTAAGTGGAAGCATCTTTGGGAAGGAATCTGAGTTGTCCACATGTTTGCAAATGATGGGGTTAATGAGATTCCAGTGTCTCAGTGACAAGAAAAGAGGAAGCTCTTTGTGGGCAGTTTGGACTGCTTCTCACTGTAGCTTGAGGACAATTGACGGCCCTCCAGAACTCACTTCTTCACTTCCTCTAACTATAGTGAAAAGTTGATACTGGGTATAGGGACCTCCAGAAATAAACCAGTTGTGGGGGGGAGGGGTATTGAAGTGGAAAGGAAATATTCTTCATTCCCACAGTATAGGACCATCCAAACTGCCAGGCTGGTCAGACTCTCTTTTGTTTCCCATGTTTTTTTAAAGGTCTTTGACATTTCCAGAATTCCCAATAAGAAGCTCCTGGGTTGTGTGGGTGTGGGTGTCCCCTCATGTTCTGCACTGAGGGATTGCAGCAACAGCTTACTTCCAGGTAGCAGCTCTGCAGTATCTGCCTCAACGCCAGTGGGCTGTAGGGCTCACCTCTTCTGCTAGACCTACAGTGTCCACTGCCAGCCTGCCATTTGCTTTCATCTCTGGTGACCATTTTCTATCAGCAGAAAACCTGCACATGCATCTTGCTGTTGTCTCACAGCTTTCTGGGGTTCTGGATGGAAATTATCTTTGGGTAGATGTGGCACAGCCTTCAGTAGTCCAGGCTTTCCATGGTAGCCTTTTGTAGGTCAGGGCAAAAAAATGGAGAGGAACAAGGCAATGGCAGAAATGGGCAGCCCAAAGGAATCCTGGAATCCAGTGAGGAACCGGAGTAGTGCCAGCTACAATGGATCTGAAAGGTCTCATGTGTCCCTGCACTCCTTTGCAAGCTCCTGAGGACTGCAGATCTCATGACCTGAGGGAAGGACCCCCTCAAAGCCACAAGCTCCATGCCCCCGTTCCATTGGCCTGGTTGGGCGAGAGGGGATGGCCCAAGCCCCATTCAAAAGGGAGATCTTACTGCAATTGAATTACACTTGGTCTGCAAATGCTTCGCTGTGCCTTTGTGCTGTCTTGTGCCTTCACTTGGACCGCCGCTCCCCTCAGTCATAATCAGCTTAGTGATAGATGGGAGGTACATAAGAGGCTGCTGGCAGAGTTGTAACCATAAAATGTGTTAAATGAAATGGATCACTAAAGGTAAACAGCTGCAGGGTCTATGAACTGGTGTTACTTCCATCCATACCCTATGAATTGGTAAAATATCATGTTAACTGGTATTCCTTTCTTTCCGAAGGGCCATATCTGTTTCTAATCCAGGATTGGCAGAGTAGATGATGGTGGGCAGGAAAGAGAAGCAGAGAAGGTCTTGAGGAAATGCAGGGCAGATTGAGCAGAAGAGTTCCTTGTTTAAAGGAGGAGATGGGTGGGAAGGTTGAGATTTCAGGGTAACACACCTTTGCATGCAGCAAAATTAAATCCAACTCAGTCCAATGTATGGTATATTGAAATTTAATGCCAGGAATACAAAGCAGCCTGCCTTCTACAAACGGGTTGCTCAGGCAAGGCGGTGAAAAGGTTTAAAAACTGAAATTTTCAAGGCTGGAGCAGGGGTGAAATCTAAAATTTGTTACTACTGGTTCTGTGGGCGTGGCTTGGTGTGTGTGGGGGGTAATGTGACTGGGTGGACATGGCCAACTTTTTTTTTTTTTCTTTTAAAGGCATTTTTTCTACAACCTTAAGAGGTTGCAGAAAAAAATGCTTTGAAAAGCCTCTGAGATCCCAGCTGAGCCACCTGACACCATCGCTACCAGATCGGGCGATCTGGTCCGAACCGGGAGCATTTCACCCCTGGGCTAGAGGGAAGGAAATGCTCCTTTTCCTAAAAAGACCTGGAGTCACTTACCTCCAGTGCAGTCTCCAAACAGAGCCTGAACCTGAGGCGATGGGCGCATCCTGGGTTTTGAATGGTTGGGAGCCAGAATAAACCAAGGAGCCTTGGTAGTACAGTGGCCTAAAGCACCCTGTTATTAAGACCAGCTGCCTGCAACTGCAGGTTCGAATCTCGCCAGGCTCAAGGTTGACTCAGCCTTCCATCCTTTCTAAGGTAGGTGAAATGAGGACCCAGATTGTGGGGGCAATAAGCTGACTTTGTATAAATATACAAAAGGATGAAGGCTATTGCTTAGCACATTGTAAGCCACCCTGAGTCTCCGGAGAAGGGCGGCATATAAATTAAATTAAAAATAAAAATAAAAAATAAATAAATAAACCCCTCTGGTCAAAACAAGAAAGGAGCAGAATATCCTAATGGTTCTGGTCAGCAAGCTGGAGAGACCCAAGCATCCCTTGGAATTGCAGGGACCTCACCAGACATGTGGCAAACTGGGTTTCACAGAAAATTGGACTGGTTCATTTTAGCAGCTCTTTGTTTGAGCCATGGGGGGGTGGGGGAAGGGGAGGAGTCTCAAATGAGCAAGTTGCTTTTTTCAGAAAGCAAGCTGAGCCCCACCCACCCACCCACAACTGTCTTCTCCAAAATTGGTAAATAAATTTGGTTCCTGTTCAAGTCTTGAATTAAAACAGTAAGGATGCTGCCTGGTGTGCTTAGCAGAGTGAGAGACTCCTCCCCATTTGGCTGTAGCTCCCCCTAGATTACATTATTCAGCCAGACATGGCAGAAATGCAGTCTTTTCTTCTTCAATTATTCATTGTGAGGAACAATTGATTGTGCAAAAGTGCTGCTAATCCTGGGCGAAGAGAGCAGTACCAGCACTCTGAGGGATAAATCCATTTAGGAGCTTGGCCCGTGGATAGCATCCATGAGGCAGGTGTAGCACAAAGAGCTCCTGAGGCAAAGGACACAACAGCAGTCAGTCATCAAGGACTCTGTTCTCCCAGAACTTTTCAAGGCTGCTGTCCAGGCCAGCATTTGAACATAGAAACCTTTGAGGGTCCAGGCAGCAGAGGGTCCCCGGGATTCCTTTGTGTGTATGTTGGGGGTGGGTATTGGTTGCTTGCACTTTTCCTTCTCAAGCCTTGAAAATTCCACCTCCTCATCTTGAGAGTCATGCTTGGAGCTAAAGAAGATATGTGGTTAATTAGGGGTCTAATTAATGATAACTGGCTGGAAAGAACCACAGTAATGGAGTTATTTATGCAGTGACCTAGATTTGTTCTCTGAATGTTTTTGGTAAGACAGGACATAAATTACTTTCCACAAATAAGCAAAGGCAAATACTTTCTCCTAAGAGATCAAGAGTTAAACCCAAACATGCTTGCATTTTGCTCCAATTAGCTTCTCTGGATTTATTGTTCCAGATCTGTGTCAGAAAATGCAAGGAAAGTTTCCGACTGGTGAGGGTAGGGCAGGGGGGGTTGCTGCTTTCTGTCAACCCAACCCAGCCCAGCCCAGCAGTCCAGCCCAGCCCAGCCCAGCCTCTCTCTTCAGGATTCCAGTTACAGGCTTTCCAAACCCAGTGGGCTGGCTCTGGTTTTCTCTGTCCACATGTCCCCCAAATCTTCCTGTGTTCAGGAAGCCTCCAAATGCAGTAGTTGCTTGTCACCCCCAGTCACGGTGGGCCTTTGCCCCCCCCCCCATTTTGTGAGATGGATCGAGTGTCTCAAAAGCTTGAACTCAATGAGTTGCCATGCCAGGCCCTTCCTGGGGTGATGTGGCTTCTTGGCCGAGATTCCACAGGGCCCTCCCTGGCCCCAGGAGAAAGGGAGTTGGGGGACTGTTGATCCAGCGAGTTTGGAAACCCAGCACCTGTCTGTCCTGGCCCTAGTTGGTGTTTTCATCACCCTGGGTTTACCATTGTGCTGGCTGTCCATGGAGACTCCTTAACAAAGGCAAAGAAGTGGGGTCCAGACTCCCAGGGAGGAGGGGAAGGGGATGCTTCTTGGCCAGCCCCTGAGCTTTCCCTGCCTTTCCTTTGCAGCGAATGCCACAATTCCACAGACCGAATAAAGGTCAGAGTTTGGGATGAAGACGATGATATTAAGTCACGAGTGAAGCAGCATTTCAAAAAAGAATCAGATGACTTTTTGGGACAAACTATCATCGATGTGAGAACTCTGAGCGGGGAAATGGATGTCTGGTACAACCTGGGTAGGTGATTCCTGTCTCTGAAAGGAGTCCAGCCCTTTTCCCACAGCACCCACAACATATGGGCAGACATTTTTCTTGGAATCCTAGAGAGCCATGCTTTCCCCTGACCCCAGAACCTGGAGGTTGCCTCAGGGCACCCTTCTTCTTTCTTCTCTTCCTGGTCTTTGCGATAGCCAACATGTCCCTTTTCTTCTTCTTTGCTAGATAAGCGCACTGATAAATCTGCTGTTTCTGGGGCCATTCGGCTGAAACTCAATGTTGAAATCAAAGGAGAAGAGAAGGTTGCACCATATCACATGCAGTATACCTGCTTACATGAGGTACATGGTAGGAATAGCTTCCTTTCAGTACATCTCCATGGAGAGCCCTTGCAGTCATGTGCCATTAGGGTTTTCCTGGGTCTGAGAAGAGGCAGCTGGTGGAAATAAGTCAGGTTGCTCTTCTGTGGGTTATAGGTTATAGGGGAGGTGGGGTGGAGAAAGCAGCATCCCAGCTAAGTATGAAGAACTGCTGGGGTAGAGAACGGCCAAAGGCGGCATGGCTGAGCCTTACTGCAAGGCCAAGGGGCCAAAGCCTTCGCTTCCTGTCTCCTTGCAGCACTCCAGCAAAGCCAGGGTGAGCAGAAGAGAGGAGCCCCTTGCAGCCATTCTTGGCTGCCCCTTGCCTGGAATGGTGGTGCTATTCCCCCAAGTGCCCAGGATAAGGATTGAGGGCGCCAATCACACTTCTAGCCCAATAACAAAAGAAGGGATTAATGAAAACTTAAGCATAATGTAATTCTATTTTCTCTGATAGTAGCCAGAAATTGACATTTCCGGTTGAAGTGAAAAATGTGTTTCTTTCAGAGCCTCTTCCAGTACTTGACTGAGGTGAAAGCAGGTGGAGCTGTTCAGATCCCAGCAGTCAGAGGAGAGGATGCTTGGAAGGTCTACTTTGATGATGCTGCACAAGAGATTGTTGATGAATTTGCAATGCGCTACGGAGTCGAAAACATCTACCAAGCAATGACGCAAGTAGCATCCTATCTTCAGTCAGTGGCTTAGCGGATTGTCCCCAGGTTTTTCCTAAGGCTTCTCCTTAGCGAGAGCAGTTGACTATTTCAGTCTGCCTTAGGCTCCTACCAGGAGCTGATTTTGGTTTGGAAACCCCTGGCAGAAGAGTGCATAGCCTGCCCAGTCACAGTGGGACACTGTAGATGTGGAAATGCAGATTTCTCTTTCCTGTGATCACCAGCTGCTCCCTTTAGGCCAAACTGTTCGGTATCCTCTCTTCAGGATCCCAAATCCCCAATGGCCCAGTCCAGAGGACAATGCTATCCAAACTAGGGCACAAGGCAGCATTTAAAGTATGAAGGTATCAGGATGGGGAGGCTGTATCTCACTGATCGAGTCTGCAGGGGTATGGCAGGCCTTGTCAGCTGCTCACTGTGGCAAGGCCATAATGCTGTCACCTGGACAAATCAGGAGGCAGCGTCTGCTGAGAACAGAAGTCCAGAGAGGGAAGCAGGCATCTACTAACCCTTCCAAGGCTAAAGAAATCTCTCGGACAGTTCAGGAGAGATGTCCTGCTCCTCCATATGTATTGGCCAATGTTCCCTAGCCTGAGCAAGACCTCTCTATCCAGCTCATTTACAGAGCTCTCTATACTTTTATGGAGTGAGTGTAGCTGTTCACATTTAGAAGCAAACAAGAAGGCAGCTTTGAAATTCCAGTTCATCATTCTCATCTTCTCCAAGAAGATGAAATAGAGACAGTTGAGGTTTCTGGAGGGTTTTCAACATGTAGGGATTCATTATGTCCACACACAGCCCACATTGTTGGAATTTCAGGGAGACCAGCAAGGCAAAGAAGTCTGCCTGCCTCCCTTTTGAGAAATGGGTTTTGACACACTAAATTATTTGATTTCAGTATTGAAGCCCTGCTTCTGAATGACACCTTTTTAGCTGTGCCCAGGAGAAAGATAAAGCTCTTTGTAAAGGCTTTTTATCATTTTAAATCCATTTTGGTTGTTATACTAATGAGTTTCTACAGTGCAGCCAAGCTCCTTCTAATCAGCGCTTCCACCAAGGGCATTGTCTGCCTGCAGGAGGCAGACACAGTTTGCCCAAAGGGAACCTTTGTTAGGGTTTGACCTTTGAATGCTGGTGCCTGATCCGAGATGAGAAAGAGACACACATCCTGGCCCCTGCTGTGCTTGTGAATGGATTTCTCTTGGGTGCTCAGTGACTGAAAGGCAGCCTTAGGCAGACCTGCTGCTCTGGGGAATACAGGCTGAGACATGGAGCCCAGTGTGGGTCTGCAGTCTGCGGCAGCCTGCTCAAAAACCATCCTCTAGCAAGTCCTACTGAGAGAATAAGCAGGTCTTGATCCAAAGACCTGCAGGGGAGAATTTTCAAGAACAAAATGGGACAGCTCCAACAGAAAGCTGTGTTTCACAGGCCTAGGGCGCTTAAGCCCTTTGGTCTTGCTGCTAAGAGATACCTGGCATCTCTGGATAGCAGCCGCATCCTTGGTTTGTCTTTCAGGCACTTCTCTTGCCTGTCTTCCAAATACATGTGTCCTGGTGTTCCAGCAGTTATGAGCACTTTGCTAGCCAACATCAATGCTTTTTATGCTCACACCACAGCCACCACCAGTGTCTCTGCTTCTGATCGATTTGCTGCCACTAACTTTGGGGTAAGTGTGATTTTCCTCTACTGCTCCTCACAATCAGTATTCCAGTTTATGAATACAGGAAAGTTCCCCCCCCCAAAAAAAACTCTAAGATAAATTAAAAACTCATAGAAAACAGTCATATGTTTTTCATCCATGAAAATAAAACAAATCCATGAAAATATATCATTTTACTAGGATCAATTCAGTTGTCCTTAAAAGATTCAGTCCTGTTTCCTGAAAGAGTTTGTCCTGGTCTTAAGAATGCCCCTTCCAGTGCCTTGTAGAATTGCTGTGATGAAGCTATAATTTTATGCATTGTCTCTTTGAGGGACAAATACTTTTCTTTTGGTGGTGTTTATGTATTTTAGAAAGCATTTTTCTTTTTGCAGTGTGACTTTCTGTTCTTTCCACCCCTGCTGAATGTGGCAGAAGCCTGCCTTTCCAACAAGATGAGGGTAGAGTGAGAAACCCGCGCGCGCGCACACACACACACACACACACACACACACACACACACACTTAGAGTCAGGCAACATTAGGGAAAGGTGTGGCCTTGGGGAGCTCCTCAGTCACCAGACCCTGATTTGTTCATGTGGCAAGAAGAGTCTCTTTCTCCTTGTTCCAGCCTACCTGATGGGTGGTTGTTAGAGGGGTGGGATGGAAGAGAGAATGGTTGCTAGTCCTGCAATTGATTAATCACTTTATCAATCAATAGAATAAAATCACTGAAAAGCTTTGGGTCATGAAGAAGCCACAATGGCCCTAAATTAAACTCAGGGAAATAAACATAGATTATTCTCACAGTTTCTAAGGAAATGTATGCAGTTCCAAAACACTTGGACTTGCTCACTGCAATGGGTAAGATGTGTGAATATAAAGAGTTTGCAAATACTGATTTTAGAGATTTGATTCAAAAGTGATTTATGTCTTGAAATCTAACCAGACGGATCTATTGGGATATGTACAGAAATGGTTTTAATGTCATCCTGCTTGAATTGGTTTGATTTTCAAATTGGTTCACCAATGCAAATCGAAAAAGATGCTTCAATTCAGATGATGCCTGATTCACATCTTACTATTAACATTTATTGCTTGCTAAATAAAAAGTTTTAGCATAAGAGCATAGACTTCCTAGAAATCATGATGTCATGGCACCTCTGTGAAAATACAATCGCAGTAGGGCAGAAATTAACACTTGTAGCTGATGCAGAAGCTTCTTGAAGGGAAAGAATGCTCTTTCTTTTTTTTAGTTGAATAGGTTGGCCAAGGTACAGCCCCCTTTATCTCAGAAACAGTTGGCAGGCAGCCCCCCAGACATCAGCCCTCTCAGAGGCTGGCTTTCATTGCTTGATCCATTGGTTGAGGTGCTGTAGTTCACTTTCTTTCTGGCTGATCACCCAAGACCATGTGGAACAGGCTAGTTGAGAATGAGCAAGTGACCTCACGGGCATAAAAGAGGAGAGCAGTTTCTTCTGTGCCTGCCCAGGGTGAACCCCTATTGAGATCCCCTGATTGGGAATGCATTCTCTTGGCTTCTTACCTTCTCTAGCATTGCAGCAGACAGGGGCATGCTGAGTGCTGAAGAGGCACTTTGCCTCTAAAGGACAACCTTTTAACCAAAGCCTGGAGGCAGCTGCAATTTTGGGAAGTACTTACTTCAGCCTGACCATTGGGTAGGGAAAATATGATGCATCCAACTGAGCTTTCCTGGAGGCCCACTGCTGCTCCCAACCTTGATTACTGACTCAGGATTTTGTTTCTCCAACCACCGTCTTAACCAACTACCGCCGGCAGACTAGTTTCCACGAAAGAGGCTGGCATAGCAAGGAAGATGGCACTTGTCAGTGCAATTGGGGCAGGTGGTCACAACTGTTGTTTCCCAGGCCGGCTCTTCCTAGGGATAGCAGGATAGAACACGCCCTCCTGTGGGCTCCTAATCAGTGGACCACCACTATAGCCCTCTCTTCAGCTGGTCCTGACAGCTCCGTATGTTTACCATGCAGAGAGAAAAGTTCATCAAACTCCTGGATCAGTTGCACAATTCCTTGAGGATTGATCTCTCTAAATACAGGGTAGGTATGCTTTCCTTCTTCCAAAGCAAACAGGTGTTTCTGCCTAGAAGGCTGCAGCCTCTCCCCATTCTCTGGAGAACCAGCCATTTCGATCGAAATCCAACTCGGGCAGAGGGTAGCCCCATGATGGAGTAGCTGGTGGGCCAAGTCACGTTGGCTGTCAGCTGGCTATCTTTCACTCTGCAGCTGCTGTAAAGCACCAATTATTCTGTTTGGCATCTGAGAGACCTTGAACTCTTAGTTCTTCATTTCCCTCTCTTCAAGGAGAAAGCAGAAAGTTGGTTATGGGGAGGAAGGTAATTTGGGGGACAATCTGACTCAACTCAGTCTGACTCACTTGTGTAGAACATATGGGGGCACTGGAAGCTATGCCCCCTCTTTCATGGGAAGGTTGCAGATTTGGACTAAAGCCTTGATTAGCTGTGCCAGCTGAGCAGGAGGGAACTGTAATGGGGCACTGGATTGGGATGTCTCTGGCTTTTATCAAGAAGTGTGGGTGAAGCCTGGGGCAGTTCTTCCATCCCACTGTTGATGGGCAAGGTGGACTTCTTCCTCTGGCTAAAGGCTCTGTCTGCCTGGACCCCTCCTTAGCCACCTGCCATACAGACTTTTATGTTTCTCGGTTCTGCTCATCTACAGGATAATTTTCCTGCCAGCAGTCCGGAGAGGCTTCAGGACCTAAAATCAACTGTCGATCTCCTGACAAGCATCGCATTTTTTCGCCTGAAAGTAAGTTCAACTCCCTCCTAGATGTTTACATATCAGAATCTAAATCCAGGACATTTCCAGAATATTTTTTAAGATTGGCTTTAAACTTTGAATAAAGCCAGTGGAAGGGAAGAGAATCTTGCAGCTAGAGACTTCCCACGTCTGGTAAGTTGCCAAAACTGTAATGGCTGCAAAGAGTAGAGAAGCCTGTAAGTCAGTTCTGTGCCTCCCTGCCCAGGTTCTAGAGCTGCCGAGTCCCCCTCGAGCCAGCACCGTTGTGAAAGACTGTGTCCGGGCCTGCTTGGATTCTACATACAGATATATTTTTGATAACTGCCATGACCTGTATGCTCAGTTAATGGACCAGGTGAGTGCTTTCTCGCTTCTTCTGCTCAAGAGGCCTCAGATGCACTTAGAGGGAGGTTGGTCCTGTCCTATCTTTAGAGCAGGTTTAAAGACTATGAAAAACAGGAGATTGGCAACTAAATGATCCATACTGGAAGACCAAAGAGTGGGGCAGTGTTCCTCCTAGGGTCCTGCTTAGTCTATTGAACTCTAATGGTCTTGGTCAGGGGTGTCAATTTCAAGGCCCGGGGACTGGATCTGGCCTGCAGGTTGCTTCGTCTGGCCCACAGGGCCATCCTGGAAACAGCAAAGGATCGGCCCGCAGTGCCTCTGCCAGGGAAAACGGAGCTTGCCCATGGTCCTCCCAAGCTCCATTTTCGCTGGCAGAGAGTTGCAGGAGGCCGTTGCAGCCGAAAACGGAGCTCGGGAGCCAATTTTCGCTGGCAGAGTGCTCGGGCCACCACAGGCACTCCCGACACTAGTGACGTCAAGTTAGCCACACCCACCCTGGCCACGCCCACCCTGGTCCTCCAAGGTCAAACACAACCCTGATGTGGCCTTCAATGAAATCGAGTTTGACATCCCTGGTCTTGGTGATTCTTTGGTTTGACTGTTTACCATTAGCTTGTTTGGCAACTCTCAGCCTGGCACTCTGACAAATCAGCCCTCAAAAAACACATAAACATATACAAAATCTACATGCAAGGGAGATGGGTTGTCTAGAACTAAGAAATATAAATCAATAAATATTGTGCAAAAGAGTCGACCAAAAAGCCAGAAACGAATACTTCAGTACTTAGATGAGCATAGATTAACACCAAGATTAACGTCAGACCAGCAATCAAACAAAACCCCAATCAAGTTAACAGCCCAACTAAAGAACCACCAACACTAACAACGCAAGCCACTACAATATAAACTGAGAGGCTACCAGCGCTGATGTTTCGTAGTGAGGCTCATGAAACATCAGCCAGAAAAACCACCAAGCTCAGAAAGCATCAAGGAGCCCTTGAGAAATGCTGGGAAAGGCACATGGAAAGAAAAGCAAAGTGGGTGGACAGTGGCAGGCGATTCATCATCAGAAAACCTGAAGAATCAGGTTGGAGAAAGACCATCTTGGAGAAATTCTATCGATGTGGTTGCTAAAAGGCAATATGGTGCATAACTAGGCAGGAACAGCCCTGTAACAAGCACAGAGGCCAGCTGGGTGACTTCCTCACCTATGACGAGAAGCCTGCCTCAAGAAAGGAAGTTTCTGAGCAGACTCAAAGTGCTTATGCAGAGATCCTTTTAGAGATGTTCTTTTGGGGCGTCAAGAGGTAGGGGAGGAGAAGGAAGAGGAAGAGTTGCCAAAAATAGCAATCCTGGAAAGAGTTTTTTGCAAGGCTTTTGCTAAGCATTTGAAATGAGAAACTCAGATGCAGCATTTTCCTCATTTTGGCCAACAGGGGAAGAAGCAAGATATTCCTCGGGAGGAACAGGGTCCAACGGTTAAGAATTTGGATTTCTGGACCCAGCTCATTACCTTGATGGTCACCATCATTGATGAAGACGGAGCTACCTACACTCCTGTCCTGAACCAGTAAGGCGAGAAAGGCCAACATTCTTGAGCTAAGATCCCTCAACTCCCTTCCAATCACCTCCGACTTCATGTTGCAAGCTGAGGCTTTTCTGCAATTTACTCCAATGTATTCTAAAGGGGGTCCATTCAGAATACGTACCCTTGCACCCTCCCAAGGGGAGGATTGCATCAGTTCCCTTGGCAGCAGTTCTGCTTCTTTATTGTTAGGTGATCCCGTCTTCATGGTTACCGGAGGAGCCTTGGAGTCACTTTCTGGGCACCCCTCCTTTGGCCCTGCAAAACATCCCCGGTTCCTCCTCTTTGCCCAGGTTGACTTAAGATTCCAGATTTTCAAGCTGGGAAAGATCAAGGAGCCAGAAAAGGCTGCTCTTCTCCCAGAAGAGCTGATTGCGCCCTGCTTGGCTTCTTGCAGATTCCCTCAGGAGCTGAACATGGGCAAAATCAGCGCAGAGATCATGTGGGTCCTCTTTGCACAGGATATGAAGTTTGCTCTGGAAGGTAAGGTTGCAACTTCAGGGTGTGCATGTTGGGGCAGGAGGAGAGGGAATTCCACTCAGCCCCAATCTCTTCTCTTTCTGGAGAGAGTCTTTGAAGATGCTTGACTTCCCCTCCAAAAACAATAATGTAACAGGAGGTGGAAGGAGATGATAGGAAACCAGACAATGTGGTTAGTACCCGTGTTTCCCCGAAAATAAGACCCTGTCTTATATTTTTTTGAACCCTGAAATAAGCACTTGGCCTTATTGCCATGCGCTCAAAAGCCCAATTAGGCTTATTATCAGGGGATGTCTTATTTTGGGGGAAACAGGGTATTAGGTTTCAAATGAAGCAAAATGCCCACCTAAGGAACTATCTTCCATACTGGCAATAGATCTGGTTAGGAGAAGAGAGGTTGACTTTAACTTGGGCTTCCAAAAACCACATAGAATTTGTATTCAAGTTGTTTGCTGTACTTGATAAGAACTTTGGACAGCAGAGAGATGAAGGGCAGCTTGGTCACAGTCTACTCAAAAGGAGGTTGGATTGAGCACTTCTGAAAGCAAAATGTATAATCCTTGGCTGGCTCTCTGTCTTCATCAAGTGGAGCTCCTGGCAAGCCTATGGACACAGTTGGGGAAGAGGAATACCGGCGTGAACATTTGGTTACCTTGGGCAGTGGCTCGCTTACTCAGGCTGTTAAATTAAGCAGCTGCCAGTTGTGAAAGTCCAGTATGATTTATTTTTCTGGAGCCAAAATGTGTGCCAGGAGACCGTAATCTTATTTATGGCTGCAGTTTTATTAAATCTTTGTATTGTCTTGTGTCCATTACAGAACACGAAAAGCACAGGTTATGCAAGAGCACAGACTATATGAATTTACACTTCAAAGTGAAATGGTTTTATAATGAATATGTGCAAGAGCTCCCCTCATTCAGAGACACGGTGCCTGAATACTCTCTGTAAGTGAAGTGGGGATGGGAGTTGCATGGGGGCTGGACTGAGCTTTCATTTCCAAGTTGAATGCAGACAACTTTCAATCTTTGTCCAGCTCTGCCTTAAAACTGGAACCCCTTAAAACTGGTGTGCACTTAGAACTCCAACCCCTTTCCTTGACTCCTCATTTCTCAGAAAGATGCCATGGAGAAATCATGGTTGATTTTTCCATCATTGCACTGAAGAGAAGATAGTTTGGAGAGATTCTGCCCTCCAAGAGGGCAGCAGACCAGGTGATCAATCCAGTTTTCATTGTTGCAGGAGGCAGAAGGCAAATTCACGCCCTTCACTTCTGCATGGCATTTCCTTTTTTAGACCATTCCCCCCACAAAAAAAAACATAAGGTGTGCAGTTTCTTGCTATTACAATTTACAGAATAAGTGAAAGAGCCACTAAATTAACCTGATTTCTACCCCTATTTGCAAAAGACAGTTCTCTTAATTATGTCCCATCATGGTGGAAAGGGGCAAGAAGACGCATCCATTTACACCAGCACAATCCATTCTCCTCTGAGTGTACAGTCTTAATGTGAATTTAGTGGAATCTGGTTTTAAGACAAAAGACTGCCTGGAAAACCCACCCACACGTATATGTCCACTCCTAGGTGGTTTGAGCCATTTGTCATGCAGTGGCTAGACGAAAATGAGGACGTCTCCATGGAATTCCTCCACGGCGCATTAGGAAGGGACAAGAAAGACGGGGTGAGCAGCATCAAGAAGTGAAGGCCAAAACCCCCACCACCTAACCCCTGCTAGATGTCGCCGGCCCTTTTCCCATAAAATGAGAGTGGGGAGCTAGAACTATCAGGAACTGTGGCCTGATCCCAAAAAAGGGAAGGGAACTGCTGTTATATCAGCCAACATCCCTGACCAGGAAGATCCCTTGAGTGGTCACCACATTGCAGCCTCTCTAAGCGATAGACTTTGGGATGATTTCCAAAGCCCTCTTTCTTCAGATCCAGTCCTGTAGGGCTACTACCCTGAAGCGACAGCGCAGCCACATCTTTTGAGAAGAAGCTCCTCACACCAGGCTTCTGCACAGCATGTCTTGTTTCTTCTTCTCCCTGCAGTTCCAGCCCACATCAGACCATGCCCTCTTCTCTTGCTCAGTGGTAGATGTCTTCACACAGCTCAACCAGAGCTTTGAGATTATAAAGAAGCTGGAATGTCCTAATCCTGAAGCACTTTCTCATCTTATGAGAAAATTTGCAAAGGTGGGTGCACTTGTGTTGTATTGTTGCCTTTGTAGTGGAGCCTGAGCTACACGTGAAAGCTGATGACAACAGAATAAAATGGATGTCCTGCCTTGAGACATTTTTGCTTTTTGTCCCATCAAAGGGTACCTCCTCTTTCTAGCTCTGTGGCATATCAACATAAATCTCAAGGCAAAAAGAATGTTGTCTAAGCTAGCTGTGATCTGTCTAGAAAACTTGGAATTCACATATTACATAAAGAATGTTTGAGGACTTCAAGAGAAGAAGTCAAAGATACCAGCTTGATAGAACTCCCATTAAGATTCAGCAGCAGGATGGTTTCTCTGGATCCATCCAGGCACAGAAAGCCATGGCTTTTTAACGTGGTTTCCACCCACTGGAAGAGAAATAAGATAACCAGAATACAAGAGCAAACAGGGTCAGGAGTCCAGAATCCTGCTGAAACCAACTTTTCTGCTCTGCGCCCCACTCCTCCGCCCGATTCCCGTGAGGAGGTGGCCTCTGGGAGACATTTTAGAGTTCTTATTAAGCCATATGCCATTTCTCATATCTCCTTTCTTCTGAAGCCACCTGCCCCATAACAGGTTTGTCTGGGCAGATTAAGAAAACCAAACGAAATAAGAGCTTAAATGTAACAAAGAAGATAAATCAACATAAAATGTAACATTACCACTCAGAAGAAAAAAAACAAATGAAAACGTATGAATTTTAAAAGGAGGGGTAAAGATGAGAAGTTATAAAAAGGCCTAAATGAACAGAAGCATCTTCACCTGATGACCCGAGAGGTGCCAGGCCAACTTTTCAGGGAAGCTCCCAGGAGTGGCCTGTTTCCATTTATTGGACTGAAACACTCCCTTGTCTCTCTAGGAAGGGGCGCTTGTGATGCACCTTTTTCCACAAACCCTTCCCCACCCCTATTTAGTTTTAGTAAATGATCTCCCTGGGCTTCAGCAATTTTAGCCAGAAGAGATACACACTTTTGGGGATCTTCTTGGACCCTTCTTTATAAATCATTTCCCAGAAACTGATCTTTAGGATACATTAAGCTCTACGAATGTCGCAATGAATAGGACCATCTGCATAGGAAGGCCTGTCACAGAGCTTCTGGCCTGAAGGAGGATGTAAGGGTCTCGGTGCTCTTCTGAGGGCGAAGACTTAGCTTTGTTCCCTCCAGCTCCAAGAGGGGCCCAGATAGTGTCATATTTTAGAATAGTAGTGCGGTTCCGCAGTAACTTTTTTCTTTTGTTCTAGATAATCCACAAAGTGCTGACTCAGTATGCTGCAATTATAACAAAGGATTTCAGTTCTTACTGTGATAAGGAAAATGTGGTGAGCAAAGTTTGATTGCTACTTTTTCAAATTTAATACTGTGTTTTGTAACCATTGTATGATCAATAGGGAACCAAAGACCACAAAGGAAATAGGGTGGAGATAAATTCTCTGCTCTCCTTTGTTGCATAGTGACCCTGTCAGCTTGCTCTGAAAATCATTTCCTTGGTATTTTGAGATCTCTTGTTTTCTGATCAGTAACCCAAAAGGCAGTTTCAGGCTAGGGGAGCAACCAGGGGCCCTTCACAATACCCAGCCTAAGCCAGACCCAACCTTGCCATAGCAATGTTCCTTCTGTGGAAGGATGCCATCTTCTTCTTTTCCAGAACCTTTGGCAACTGGAGAACCAAAGGTATTGCCCAGGTACTGTGCAGCTTGAGGCTGCTGATCAGCTTATGAGGAGTCCACAACTCCTGGGCATGGGAATCCTTTCTCCCAAAAATAAATGTTAGCCGGTCTGTTGAAGACACCTCCTCCCAAAGCTTAGTGGAAACACTACCGACTTCCCTACTGCTAAGTCTTCGTGAAGTCAGAAGTGATGCTAAATAGAAAAGCAGCAGTAAACAATTTGAGTCTGGAGAAGCCAATGAGATTAATCTGAGGCCAATTGTAGGAGGGGGTGGTGGTATTGCCAGAAAAACAAGGTCCAGTTTATGTGAAGGAGGCCCAAGAACCCATGATTTCCTAAAGGCTGACATGTCAGTCAAGGAATTAGTGAGTGGTATGGCCCATCTTCCAGCCATGTTTCAGGAAGCCTGGATTCCTGGCTCTTCCTTAGAAGAATTGTCTTGGCCCGATGTTTCATGGCAGTCTCCTAATTTTAGGAGTGGGCACTTAGCCAAAACCTGCACATTCTCACTTTCTCTCCAACACAGCAATTTGTCACTTAGTACATCAGCAGACACAGCTGTCTGGTGGGTGGAGAGCCAGATGATCTTCCCTATCAGTCTTCTGATTCTGAGGAATCCATGACATGCAGCACTATGGTGGGTCCAGAGAAAGGATGGGTTGTTTTTCAGTCCCCAAAGTTGTTTTCCTACAATGGACAGAAGGCATCAACATGGTTCCCATGATTGGCAGAATAATCCCTAGAAAAGTAGAGAACATCCCTTCTTCCCAGTTGCAATAATGGTTTTGTCATGCTATGGAGAACATTCTTTTGGTCATCTTCCATTCTGTTTCTCCTCTTGAATTTCCTTTTGGAGGTCCTTCTGCTTTCCAATCCCATCCCTGGAAGGAAGGGACAAGGGCAAGGGGAACTAGCTTTCAGGATACCTACCATCCAGCATAGAAAATAACCATAATGATACGTTCTGCTTAGCTCACAGTCAAAGAGGTAGGCTTAGTGGCATGGAAGCAGAGAACCAGATTTATGTGCCCCGTGGTGGAAATTGCCAGTGAGAGAGAAATGGCACTGAACTGATCACTCGGAGGAGAAAGGGGGTGGGCTTTGCTGCTGAGAATGGCTTGGCCGAATAATGTGCGAAGAACAGGTGAGCTCTTTGCCACCATGCACCTCTTCTTTCCAGCACCTCATTCGGTCAGGTGGTTTACAAACCTCCAGGTGGTCTTTGAGGACTACTCAACCAGCCGTTTTGCTCCTTTCTTGTGATCTCTTGCCCAGTCAGTTCTCTCCCAGCAGCTAAGACAACTTTCGTCCTTGTGATCTCCAGCCCTGCATCTTGATGAACAACATTCAGCAGCTGCGAGTACAGCTTGAGAAGATGTTTGAAGCCATGGGTGGGAAAGAGGTGAGTGTCGGCTGCCACCTTCAACTGAACACTAAACTCTTCCCAAGAGAAAGGGGGACAGCATCGGCCATAGAAAGGGAGTGGCTGACACGGTGGCCAGTGACTGACAGATGTTGAGTAGGCCCGGCCCTAAGTCTTCTTGGGTTCCATGCCTATAGGCATGGGGTAGAGCACCCGTATTGGCTGTGCTGAAGTCAGTGGCTTCTCTTCCTCAACAGGATGGGAGCCCGTCACCTTATTTAATTTTGGCTCAACAATAGGAGGCCATAGGCAGCTCCTCCCCATTTACTTCTTCTGGAGAGATGTCAGATATGGCTTTTTTGTCATGGGGGCTAAGCAGTTTGAGGTCCCCCCATTGCTAGCATTTCTATTTGGAGGCATGAGGGGCAAAATGACGCCATTTTGCCTTTTCAAGTTGTTCAAATGCAGAGAAGAACAGATCTAGAGTCATTGGTCCCTTCCCACTGCAATGATGCCAGAAGAGCTCCCTGCCACCCAGGCCAAAAGAGCTGGTTCTCTTTCCTGCCCAAAAGCCGAGAGAAAGATATGATGCCAGCCCAGAGCTGCGCCCCATTCCCTGATTCTTCTTGTGCTATGCCCTGCCATGGGGCAAGTGGGGGAGATCCACCCAGTAAGTAAGTTCATCCACCTGTCTAGGTTAGCCTTCTCTGGGTACCTTGCATGTAATTGATTTGTACCCAGTCCTGCCAGTCATAGCTCGAGGCGGGGGAGTGGGCATGCCCATGTTTGTCTGTAATGTGTCATCCTGTCTTTGTCTACTGCCTTTAATTTGCCATCCTTGAGAAGAAGCAAGAAGGCAAACACTTTTCCTACGAGGTTTGTGATGTTGTCATGTGTCCTGTTTCCAGCCACTTGTTTGGGGTGCAGAAGAATTGCTCGGGCGAGGTCTGTGGGTCTCTGTGTGAAAGGGGTGCCTGCAGAGATGTGCAGTCATTAGAAAGAGCTTCCTGGCTGCCCAGTCTGTGCGCCTATTTGTCCGTGGGCAGAAAATGGGTATCTGGGTGCAGAGGATAAGGCAGTTGGCTTTCAAAATGATCTGGTAGAATTAGAAGCTGCAAGTTAATCTGAAGCTCTCGGACTTCAATTGATTGACTCCTGGAACTGACCAGGCAAGAGGAAAGAGGCGCCTTCAAACGGTGCAGATTAAGGCCCATAACAAGGGTGTGGGGAACGGCAGCAGATGTACATGTGCATAGGCTCCCTTGTGCTCCCTTCCACACAAACACACACGAGGTGGCCTCCAGCGTGGGTTGCAACATTTCCAGGAGGGGGACTACATTTGACCTCCCCTCTTCTGTGTCCAGGCGAGAGATGATCAGTTCCCCAATCTCCCCCAGCCTCACTAAAGGACTGCAGAACACAGCACCCCCTTCTCCCTCCACTCAGGCTTAGGAGACAGAGGAGGGGCCCTCAGGCCAAGCAGCAGGAGCTCCCTGGGAGAGCCTGGGTCAAGAAGCCATTCTCCTGCAGTCAGGGGTGCAGCAACGGGGGGAGCTGCCTGAGAGCTGGCTGGGCCACGTCCATTTCGGAATTTATGGGGGCTGTGAGGAACCTGTTTGCCCACTTGGGCTGAAACAAGGCCTCCGCCATTTCAGTTCCTTGTGCTCCTCCCCTTACCACATGTAGCTCTAGGCAATGTCCTCCAGTGCCCCATGGCACACAAACAGGGACACATCTGAAGGGGAACACCAGCATCCAGGACAAAACTGGGAGCTCTCCAGAAGCTGTTGGCACCCCCCCACCCCAACTGCTGTTTATCAGTGAATTTGGTGAGGCAGAGGGTGAGGTTCCTGAGCCACTCTCTCGACACCCCCCACAATCTCTGTGACAGCTTCAGGGGGGTTGCATTGTGTCCCCTGCTCTTCCTAAGGGCTCCCTGCGCTTGCTGAGAGGTACTGCCTCTGGCGTGCCTTGTGCCTGAGAGATGGGTAGGACGCAGGTGGCACCAGGCGTGCCTGAGGCACACCAGATGCTGCCAAGCTCTGTTGGGGACAAAGCTGGCACAGTCGCAGCCTTCCTGGACTGTCACCAACAGCTTCTCTGCAGTCCTTCCTCAAGAAGTGGCATGGCCTCCAAGAGTTCCTTGCACATGTTTCATTGCCGGGTGCTTGGCTTCTGTCCACCATTAATGCAAAACAGCGTGGAAACTCCCTCTTGTAATCCAATCAGCTCCAAAGGGTGGGGTGGGATGGGGAGATGTGGGCTGCTCTGTGGGTCCCTCGGGGGAGGGAGCTGAGGGGCGACTCTTCCAGGCCTCAAAGCTGCCCCTTCCCCAACGGGTCCGCTTCACCTCTCAAGTGGCCCCACAGAAGGCCAAAGAGGGAGAGGCAGCCGCCGTTTGTGTCTTGAGAGGCCTCGGTATATTCCCCTTTCAGCCCAAGAAGTGCTGGATTCCACGTTGGTTTTCCATTAATGCCGTCTAATGGATGGGGATTTTATCTCTTTGCCTGCTGATTATGCCAGCGAATGGAGGCAAGGTGGGAGGAGGAGTGGCTAATCTCACCCCTGCCTTCTTTTCAGCTGGACCCTGAGGCCAGTGAGACCTTGAAAGAGTTGCAGACCAAGCTCAGCAGCGTCCTAGATGAGCTCGGCCTGGCTTACAGCGCCAGGTAAGGACAGGTTCCTCTCCATGGGGCTCTCCTCCTCCTCTTCCTTCTGTAGATCCCCAGCTGCCTCACCTGTTCCTTGAGCCCAAGAAACTCAAGGAGAGATTCAACCTAGAAATAAGGAGAAATTTTCTGACAGTGAGAACAATCAACCAATGGAACAGAAGTTGCCTTCAAAAGTTGTGGGAGCTTCATCACTGGAGGCTTTCAAGAAGAGATTGGATCTTCATCTGTCAGAAATGGTATAGGGTCTCCTGCTTGGGTGGGGGGGGTTGGACTAGATGACCTAGAAGTTCCCTTCCAACTCTGTTAATATAATCTAATCTAGACACCTGCAGAAAGGAGAAAGGGCAGCATAAGGGCTCCATTGGAGAACCATACCTGTGTTTGTGTGCCTCTGAGGGGCCAGGTGGCTATGACCAAGGGCTTCTCTAAAACAGATGGAGCTTAGACTTGAAATTAGCTTCTATTTGGTGGTGGCTATATAATTAGCTTCAGTCTGGATAAATTTTAGATGATTTATAAGCAGCTTTTAGCATTCTGTGGTTCTGGTTTTGTTATGTGTTTACGTGACACTGTTTCCAGTTTTAGTAACTTGACTGGTAAGGGATTTTCCTAAAAGTCAGACTATTACTATATTCCATCAACAATAATAGATTTCCAGATGCACAACTGTTTCTTTGGCATCCATGGGAAGGGAAGGGGGGAACAAACAGGGACCTAGAGGTGGCGGCAGCAGCAGCAGCAGCAGCAGTGAAATGAGGAAAAAAATGTGTGTCTGTTTTGCAAAGGGCTTTCAGTCCAAGTGGCCCTAGGAAACCTGGACCAAAGCAACTTCCTCATTCCCCATACCCTAACCCTAACCCCACCCCCATCCCTGCGGGATCCCGATGAGATCACTTGGTGCAGCCAGAGCTGGGGTGGGGGAAGAGGGCAGCAGTAGGGACTCCAGCATGACAGAGATGGTGGTGGGCAGCAGCAGGGGGCATCTGGATCCCCTCCCCTCTCCTCTCCTAGTTTCCAGCTTCTCATTGAGGAATGTGTGACCCAAATGAGCCTGGAGTTAAATCGGATGAGAGGAGATGGAAGAGCAGCAGGCAGCAACAGCGCCGTGCAGGCTGAGATTGTGCTGCGCCCCTTGATGGATTTCCTTGACAAAACGTAAGCACAGGAGGCGGGTGCCAGTGAACTGCCACGTTTGACAGATGGTGCCACAGCTGGGGACAATGGGGGGGAGGGTGGGCACCAATGCTAAGCAGTAAGCTTCTGCCCAGCACCCTTCTAGTGCTCAAGCCTTCTGGATGAGACCTCCTGCTCTTCCAACCCTCCCTTCATCGCTCCCTTTCCCCAACCCACTGGCTTGGTTTGGTTGGCAGCTCGTCCTGGCTATTCCTGCTCCCTTGGCCTTCCTACGAAGAGGAGGCTCCTCAGGGCAGAGGGAAACCCAGGCTCTCCTGCTGGGAAAAGTGGCCCTCCCTCCCTCCAGGGGCAGAGGGCTGGACCCCGAGTCTCCGTCCTGCACAATTTTTGGGGAGGGGGCTGGGGAAGCATCTGTGTTTTCCCGCAGTGTGCTGCATCTGGGGTCATCTGCTGGCAGATCCCCCAGCTGACATGGGCAAAATCATGACACAAGACAGAAATGGTTTGTTTCTTTGCAGCTTAAGTACCTCAGCAAAAATCTGTGAGAAGACTGTTCTGAAGCGGCTTTTGAAAGAGCTATGGAAGTTGGTCCTGAGCAAAATAGAAAGGCAGATTGTGCTCCCACCCCTGGCAGACCAATCCGTGAGTCTCCAAGCCACCCTAACCCATGGGCAGCTCCTCCTGCATTCAGCTGTAAAAAATTAGCTTACCTATCCTGACAAGGGAGGTGCTCAGGTATTCAGCCCTTCACATGAGTGAAGGGCTGAATACCTGAGCACCTCCCTTGTCAGGGTAGATGTTCCAAAGACGAAGCTCCTTTTGCAAGAAGAAATGGTGGGTACCCTTCTTGTTCTCCCTTTGGCATTTAAAGACGAGGTAGTGCAGAGCTGGCTCCTGTGGGTCTATGCCCTCCTTTTGGCCATTTGATGTAGAGGGGGAATCACTACTAAGGCAACAGTCAGAGGGGCTTGAACCTGGGCCAAAAAAATAACAAGATTCATCTATCTTAATGGGCTGGCAGTTCGCTCCTGGAGTGTTCAGCTGGTGGCCTTGAGGTGCCCTCTTTGTATTTGTGCATGGCATCCTTCCCTTGAACACACAGCCCGAGGGTCCAGAGACCGCACTGGGCCTCCCCTGCCCCACACCTGGAGGAGAGGATGGCTTGAGAATTGTGCCTCACCTTCCCCTCTTTGGCTTTTCCTCAGGGCCCTCCAATGATTCTCAGTGCAGCCAAAGATTTCAGCCAGCTGTCGAAGCTGAAGGTAAGCCAGTCTGGGTGGAAGAGAGGGGCAGAGACGCCTGTGCTTGCCTTTGAGAAAGAGGCCAAGAGCCAGTCTGGCCAGATGCCTTGGGGAATCCCAAAACACAGCAGGAGACAATGGCCTCCTTTGATCCTGTTCTCCAATAACTGTAATTCAGAGATAGCTTGAAACTGAAGTTGGAGGCTGATGGTCCTGGCACAGCTTCTCTTCCTCCATCTTAGCCTGGGGAGCTTTTTCTCAGAGACTCGAGAGGCTGCAGTGAGAATGATGTTCTCTCCTTTGATGAAAGAGGGAAGTGACCACTGTGTTGAAATATTTCCATGGCAAGAAGGCTTGTTGCAGACATGAGGTGGAGGGTATGGTCGGTGCAGGAAGATGTCTCACCTCCAGTTCCTCAGTTGCTGTTTTTTTTTACAGGACCACGTCATCCGAGAAGAAGCAAAAAGCCTGACCCTGAGGCAGTGTTCAATAATGGAAGAGGTTCTGGCCACCATCAAGGTAGAGTGGCAGGAGGGTGTGCCCAGTGGGTTGAGGTTGGGGCAGAACAGCAGTAGGGGTGGTGAGGGTGTAGAAGTGAGCCCGTCCCTCCATCTGTCCAGATTTCTTGAACCTCCTGAGCTTGACACTCTTAAGCACCAGCCCAGCAGGCTGTCATCCCTTGGACCTGGAAAATGGGTTGACATGGATTTGGAAAGGCAAAAATAGTTAACCATTTAAAAATGCCATAAATTAATTAGGTTTCTCTTTTAGTAGCAAGAGGAGACTAAACTAACTTGGTTAGTTTAAATATACATCAGCCCCAGCTGAGAAGGTCAGGACAATTGAGAAGCCTGGCAGAATAAAAAGAGGGTTTTTTTGCATCATACTGTGATTAAGAGGGAAAGAGATGAGGTCTTCATTGTGGGAGAATCTCTTTTATATTACCTAGTTTCCCCCAAGACTTTAAAAGCTGTTCTAACTCTTCATTTGGCATTATGAAATTTATTAAGTGGAAAAACATAGTAGGAATAGCAGTGAGAAGGGTAAGGAAAAATTCAGTGCTTGTTCTTTTCTTTAGCAAAGAAACACAACAAATTGACAGCAAATTTCAGAGGGTTACAAAGCCAGCTTGCATAACCATTCTTGTTTGCATGACAGCTTTTCCTTGTCATGGCCTTCTGCGTTTATTCTTTTCATTGCGTACCTGAGGGTGCCGTCAAATACCTTTTGTGGCCTTGATGGGTCTATGTTTGACACAGCTTAGTCAAGCACAGAGGGACCTGGTTCACAGGCCATGTGGCCTAGATGGGGTGGATGGGGGGAGGTGGGGAGATGGAAGTTGGGCTACTGTGTGGAGCAAAAAGCTGAATCCAGCCAGTTCTGGTATTGCAGGAAGTTGTGTTTAATGCAAAAGAGCCACAGATTGCTTGGGGCTGAACCATCATTCCCTGGTCAGCTGTTTCATAAAACAGGGACAAGAGCTTTAATGGAGAGTTGAGCCTCCCTCAGATAGAATCCTACAAAAATGGGCTTTTCCATCTTTTTCTCATCTCTCAGTTTGGCCAGAGCATCTGTGGGGGTGTTTCCCTCCAGACAACACCTGTCTGACTCAGACACAGCATGTCAGCCCCCTACCAGATGCTTCTGGCTATGGACATCTGTCATCTTCCAAAGCAACCTTTTGGCTTAACTCATGGTTAAGGTGATAACTTCCCATGAGGAAAACTGGCTTCCTATGCCTAGGGCTTATTCCTCTGGCACCTGAGCCACTCAAATCATCTTGGGAGGACCCGAGAGCAGGTGGATGAATTCTCATCTCTTTGCCCTTTTTGTAGCAATATTTTCATGCTGGAGGAAACGGACTGAAAAAGAGCTTCTTGGAGAAAAGTTCAAACTTGCAGTCTCTCAAGTATGCCCTGAATTTGTACACGCAGACCACAGATGTTCTGGTCAAGAAATTCATCAACAGCCAGACTTCTCAAAGTGAGTGTGTTGGTGACTGCACAGTCCCCTCCTTGGAGTTTCATGGGCAGCAGCCCAAGGCTTTGAGCTTGGGGCGGTGGGGGGAGGGGGCATGAGGGTGCTGTGGAGCGCATGGGTTCTTCCTGCTCAGCATTGGGTGCAGACTCCACCTGGATGGTTTGGCTTTGTCTGATCTGTCTCTTCCAGTCCAACTAGAGGGATCGGGGATGCTGTAGTAAAATTTTTGGTTGCTCTATGGCCAAATTCCTTATGCTTCCCCTCAGATGGCTGCAACATTAGTAGGTTAGATGCAAAGCTCTCACTGTTGTGTTTTCATCTGTGAGTGCCTTTTCCCCAGGACCATCTGCCTCCTCCAGAGGCTCTGTAGGAACCTTCATCCACTTAGGTTACTGCCAAGAAATAAAGTCCCTGTTTTCCACTTGCATTGTTATTCCGATGTGGGAGAATATAGGCAGTCTTTCACTTACAACCGCAATGGTGCCCAAAATTTCCATTGCTAAGCAAGCCAGTTGCTAAGTGAGTTGTGCCACATTTTATGACCTCTGTGCCACAGTTGCTAAGCAAATCCCTGCAGTTGTTACATGACTCATGCGATTGTTCAGTTCGTCTGGCTTCCCCCCCGACTTTGCTTGTCGGAAGCCATTTGGGAAGGTTACAACTGGCTTCCAGAGGATCAACCGTCACAAATACATCCCAGTTGTCAAGTGCCAGATTTTGATCATGTAACCATGGGGATGCCGCAATGGTTGTAAGTGTGAAAACCAGTCATAAATCACTTTTTTCAGTGCCATTGTAAGTTTGAATGGTCACTAAATGAATGGTTGCAAGTCAAGAACTACCTGTAATTAACAAGATCTCCAGGTCTCATCTGCTCTTTTAAGATGGTCTGCCCTCTTGTATGCCAAGCTGCAGCAGTGACCAATTAATGGGGAAGCCATTCCCCCCTAGGCAGCGGCCCCACAGAGCTAGGAGCTATCCATGGGACCTCTAAAGATCCCTCTGCCGGTGGAGCAGCCCCTAGCTGGAATCCCACTGCCCTTGAGTTCTTCCTCTGAAGTAGGCTTGGGGAAGGGAGGCCTGATGCTGTGCGAAGGACAGGCACCTTCAGTTCTGCGGCCCAGCCCCTATGGCATTTCAGTGGGGCCACCACAGTTCCACAGCTGTGAACCGGTGCCAGGGAAGTTGCCCAGCCTTGCTGAAATGGGTGCAGCCACTGCAGCCTGGAGGGTGAGTTACATCACTGTCTCAATCTTGAACAGGAAAGATGGTGCTTGTGACAGGGGCCGCTCTCCCAGGCCTGCCCTGCAATTCACAACCAATTCTGAACCCTGCTCTGGCAGAGAGGGAATGGCTGCTTTAACTAATTCTGTCTGGACAGTGATGAATGAGCTTTGTCAAAGGGCTGTGCCTCTAAATTAGCAGTGGTAGCAGCGGCGGTGGTGGCAACTGTCGCGTTGAGCAGGTAGGATGGGCTGCTCTCTGCCTTGAGCCAGGCAAACTCCCAAGTATTGTCCCAGGCATTTCCTGGGACATCACCCCACCATCTTCTTGCCTCTGCGGTGACTGACCAGAAAAACCAGTCTCCCTGAACTGAGTTATTTCTTGCCCATCCTGTAGGGACCATCCCCGGACAGTAGGGACCATTTCACCATCTTCGTTTTAAAATATGCTTATGGCAAGGAGC
Source organism: Arizona elegans (assembly GCA_022577455.1). Classification (NCBI taxonomy): domain Eukaryota; kingdom Metazoa; phylum Chordata; class Lepidosauria; order Squamata; family Colubridae; genus Arizona; species Arizona elegans. Next base: position 2,033,458 of record JAKOOJ010000065.1, on the reverse strand, counting down.
CACACGGTCCCCCCACTCCTCCCCAATGAAGCCGGGAAGACCCAGCCTGGGCTCAGACACACACTGAGCTTTTGCCTTCACCACAGGCCTCTCCCAGCCAGACCACTTGTTCATTCGGTGACTTTACTTTCCTGAACTGTTGGTGTGGTGTGGTATCCTTGGGCTTAACCTGGTGGTTGCAGGGAGTGGACTGGTGCCGCTTAGGACCCTGTAGATGGAGGAAAAGAGGTGGAAACAGCAGCTGCTGTCCTTGCTTAGGGACAGTCATAGGATCTGGCTTCCAAGCTGCATTTCTCCTGAAGGCACTTTTCATCTGCATGCACTTTTCTGCTGCAGGGACACAAGAATATCATTGAAGAACATTTTCCATGTCTCTTGTGTCTTCCTTTTCCATCCCAGTGCATTTGCTCCAAGCTCTTACTTACTTCCCACAATGCCAACATTCGGTTGTAGCCTAAGCCACACTTCTGTCCGCAGGTCACCATCTCCTTTCTGATGCAGGTCAAACAACAGACAACACAGTGGGGAAGATTAATCTCCAGGTGGATCTGGCGACGCACCCTGCAACTGGCGAGCATAAAGTCACTGTCAGAGGTATGGTTGGCAATGCCTCCTTGTCCCAAATCCAGCCCACCTCTATGGAGAAGCAGGCTCCTCTAGGCAGTTGAAAAGGGCTCAAGAGGGATGGGGAAGGAGGGTGGGACTTCCTTTTTTCTTTGCTGGAACTCAGTTTTGTTTTCTGATCGTTCAAAGCCAGGGGCTGATGGCTAGGAAGGCCTTTAAAAATGGCTGTTGTATCAATGGGTCATTGTCATTTGCTGCGAGCACAGAAGGGTCAGCGTCTCAAGACAAGCTGCTTGGTCAGTCATGTAGTTTGAATAGCAATTAGTTAAGGGCCAGCGTCATTTTGATCTCTGGCAGCTCATCCCCTCCGCTGCTCCTTTCTGTACCACTACATGGAGTAAGATGAGGCAGAGAGTTTGAACGAGTGGGTCCATAAGGCTGCCACATGATGAGCCATGTCTGCCTGTGGTCTCCATTGCTGTGTGCAGTTGTAGCCATCGAGGAACTCGCCTGGCAGACCAGCGCCACCTTCCGCCCCTTTGTGGAGGTCTGCATTCTGGGGCCCAGCCTGAGCAAGAAGAGGAGGAAGCACGGCACCAAAAGCAAGAGCAACACCTGGTCCCCGAAATACAATGAGACATTCCAGTTGTAAGTGGCTTTTACTGCCTGTGTGGCTGAGGGGCAGGGGGGGTTCTCTTTCTGAATCCCCCTCTCCCCTCTTCCTAGTTTCCTGAGCAGTGAAGAGCGGCCCAGTGCTTACGAGCTGCACCTCTCCGTGAAGGATTACTGCTTTGCAAGGGAAGACCGGCTCATTGGGATGGCCGTGGTCCAGCTGCGGACCCTCCTGGAGAGCGGCGGCTGCAGCGCTGCATGGCACCCCCTACTGAGAAGCATCTCTGTGGATGAGGCTGGGCTGACAATCCTGCAGATCCTTTCTCAGAGGACCAGCGATGAAGTTGCCAAGGAGTTTGTCCGCCTCAAGTTAGAAACACGATCCACTGAAGAAACAGCCTGAAATTCTGGCAAGGAAATGCAAACTTCCAGCTCCAAGAACCTGTCTTTGGACAGAACTTGGACAGGCTCTTGCACAGAACCTGTCTAAGAACCTTGATGAATCTGTCTTTTCAATGTCTGACTCATGCATGTATGTGCAAGTCTGTGGGAATGTTTGACTCTGTTTCTGTGTTTGCCAGAACATAAATTACTGTATTTGCAAGGTACGTTCAAGAGCTGTTAATCTTTTCTACATGTTCAGATTCTTGAGGAAAAAATGGAACTGTTCCAATGAAGTGCCAAAACTGCAGCAAAGAACAAAATTATGAACGGCATCTTTTGAGATATACTGATTTTGTCTCATGACAGCCATTTCCTCGTGGTCACTTCCTGTTTAACTGTCCTACAGCCCATGGCAACCTCATGTTACTGCAGACCCATTTCTCCACATCACTTTGGACACTTGGCCTTATTTCCCTCCCATTTTATGCAAAGTCCATTTAAGTCTTGCTTTTGAAATCCTTTTTCTACCATCTACAGGTGCAGTTACTTCAAGAAAGTGTTTGTAATTTTATAGTTGCTGATTTAAAGAAATGATTTTTGCATACAAACTTTTAAAAAGTGGAAATGTTTTATGCTGAACTTTCTTTCCCAGTCTTTCATACTTATCACTGTGAGGAAGAGCTGGCAGAGCAAGTTCTCAAGACATCTGGTCACGTTTGTTACCGATCTTTAATATCTTGAGATACATTTGTTCTCCAAAGCTACCAAGGTAATTCCATACTTTTATTAAGGAGTAATTCTGTCCCTGGGTTCAGTGCTTTTTGGGTCTGGATAGGGCCCAAGTGAAATGACCGTTCTCTGGGTAGGGCATCTGGGGTGGGACCCCTGGAATGAGGAGGATGTGCCTCAAAAGGATGCTGGTACCGGTAATCCGAGGATACAGGGTTAATTAGCTGGAGCCTGCTGGTGAATGGTTTCCATCAAGAAGCAATGTTGCTGTTAACATTTCTCACTCTGGCTGTTAGAGATTTTGTTTTAGATTCTTAGCTGAAATCTCAGTTAAGTGCTTTCTTGTTTTTGTTTTCATAAAAGTTTCTACTTATGCAACATGCCTATGTCCTGCATGGAGACAAACATCCATGTGATGTAAATATATTTCATGAGAAATTGTAAAATAAAGGCAGAAGAAATTGCTCCTCCTTGTTCCTTATTGGCCCATCAGCTTCTCCCTAGAGGCCCTGAGGCGACCTAGTGGAGCTGCTTTAGGTCTTCTTCCCTTCCCCAAGACCAGAGGAGCCCTGGAGTCACACCCAGCTGCTAGCCACAACAGGCTCTGTGCAGAAACAGCTCTCAAGCCTTGCTCAGTGGAAAGTCTGGGTGTGGGAAAATTGTACCAAGTCTTGGTGGAGAGACCAACCTTTCCTTACACACAGTTGCTACACGGCCCTCCTGATGGTTGAAGGAAATGGCTGTTATTTTTAAAAATGGGACAGGAGAATCTGGGAATTTAATTATTTAGACCTGGAAAGGTTCTGAAGTGGAAATAATCAGGAATCAAGCAAGTTTTGCCAAAGTAACTTTACCTCATTTGATCAGGTAGCTTTCTTAGTAGACATCTGCAAATCCTTTGAGAAAGCACCCCATGCCATCCTGGTTAGCCAGCTGATTGTAGTGGATACAATTCGGAGGGACGCTCTCTAACTGGCTCCAAAAATGTCTGATCAGATTAGAGGGGGGCGTTGAACCATAATGGCTCTGGGGGGAGGGGAAAGAAAGAGGAGAAACCTCCAGACCCTCATGGCTAAAGGTAGCTGAAGTGGAGGCTGTCTTTCCAAAAGCACAGCTGATCTTTTCAGCTCTCAGGAGGTCTAATACTGCTGTGAATAATGTCTCTTCTGCGGGCGGTTGCTAGGAAGCCTCCAGCCTTGAGGGTGCCATCCAGATGGTATCCCAGCCAAAGTGCACTAACATTTGTGCAGATGCTGCCTGGACATCTGCAATGCATCTTGTACATGATGGCTTTAAGATTCTCCTAAAGGTCTGATATCTTAGCATTTGTTAAACAATGTGAAACAAGCAGGTCTGTCAAGAAGAAAGACGAGACTGAACAGAAAGGCTAGGTTGAAAAAACAGGCCTTCCCAGGGAAAAGAAAGAATTACACCAAGATTCACAGCACATTTTTCTGCAAAGCAATTTCTGATGTTTTTAAATAACAATATTTTAAAAAGAGAGAGAGAGATGATAGATATAGATAGGTATGATAGACAGATAGATGATAGTTAATGGATGGACAGATATAAATACATAAATGAATGAATGAATAAATAAATAAGAAAAATAATTAATCAGGATTTGCTATGACATGAGCATTGTTGTCCTGCATTATGGGCAACTTGGACATTAAATCCTAATTTGGAGGAGGGGGCTATATTTTGTCACTGCTTTGGCTATTTGTTCCCACCTATACAGATAGTAGGGATGCAGTGGCTCAGTGGCTAAGACGCTGAGCTTGTTGATCGAAAGGTCGGCAGTTCAGCGGTTCTAATCCCTAGTGCTGCGTAACGGGGTGAGCTCCTGTTACTTGTCCCAGCTTTTGCCAATCTAGCAGTTCGAAAGCACGTAAAAAAAGGAAATAGAAAAATAGAGACCACCTTTGGTGGGAAGGTAACAGCATTCCATGCGCCTTTGGCGTTTAGTCATGCTGACCACATGACCACCGAGATGTCTTCGGACAGCGCTGGCTCTTTGGCTTTGAAATGGAGATGAGCACCACCTCCTAGTCGGGAACGACTAGCACATATGTGCGAGGGGAACCTTTACCTTTACCTTTATACAGATAGTCCTCTAATTACAACAATTGAGCCAAACATTTATGTTACTATATGAAATATTTGTTGAGTTTTGCTCCATTTTACTTTTCTTGCCTCAGTTGTTAAGTGAATCATTGCATTTGTTAAATTACTAACATGGTTGTTAAGTAAATCTGGATGCCCCATTGACTTTGCTTGTCAGAAAGTTGCAAAAGGTGACTGAACATTGAAAGCATCATAAATATGAACCAGTTGCCAAGCCTCTAAATTTTAATCAGGTGATCATTGGGATGCTACAACAGTTGTGTGAAAAACGGACATAATTGTAACTTCATCATCACTAAATGAATTGTTGTAAATTGAGGATTACATGTACAAAAGTGGATCCTTAACAGATGCCTCCTGATCCCTTTTTCCTCATTTTGTGTTTGGATTTTGAGTATAACAGGGAGCTGAAGCAGAATGGTTTGCTTTGCTTCGTGCTGATTGTCTGCTGCCATCACCACCAAGAACAAAGACCAGCCCAAAGCAGGAACCTTGGAAGCTCGGCTTCTTTTTGCAGAATGCAACTAAGCGGCAAGAGAATCTGTCCTGGAATGCATCCGTGCAAAACCTCCTTTTAACCTGAGCTTAACCCCTCGGTTGAACCATTGGTCAAGGCTTGCTTCCCCCACTGCAGTCCCTGGATGTTCTCTTGCCAGTTGGCGACTCTGGTAGGAGAGAAACAAAGCCCAGGGGAACCCCCCTCCTTACTCTGCCCAGTACACCATCACCAAGATTGGCACCATTTTCTGGCAGGAAAGAGATGGCCAGTTCAGGCAGTACATTCTACTCTGAAGTACATCTGATTTAAAAACATGTCATATTTGAGTGCAGTTTGACATCCCAGCTGCTCAGCCATGCCTGGGAAGAAGAGATCACCAGACTTGACAGATAAAGTTGGAAAGGCAGGGCCCTGCTCTGTTTCAAAGGGAAACAAATCCTTGGCTTGCAGGATAGATAATGAAAATCTCATACAAAATTAAATTAATGCTATATAAAAAGCCTTCTCAGCCTTCCCAGGGTTTAGAGCAAACCTACAGACATGTGGCCTTCCATTTAAGCATTTGCTAAAAATTGTTGCTGATGGGGATGAGGGCCAGCTGGGCTTCTTCCACTCTAGGTGCTATTATTGGGGAAGTGGTTGCCGCTTCAGGCTTGATAGGGCATCGGCAGTGAGAGGTCGACTTCCCTTCTGCTGCCGTTTTAACAGACTAAAATGACTTCTCCATCTCCTGAAGGTGTCTTTCTCTTGGGCTGTTGATTACCCTGGAAAGGCAGTTGGGAGAACGAGCATCTGGGTGGTAGGGGAGAAACTCTGTTCCTGCTTGAAGAAGTTATGAAGATGTGTGTTTCTGGCTAACCTTTGTTCTGCCATATAGGAAGTCAAGTTCATCTGATAAACAGGGCTCCACAGCTTTGCCAAGCAATATCCTTTGCTACCTGATGTAGCAGATATAGGTAAACAGTTTCAATCAGCCTATGAATAAAATTAGCTGTCCAAAGTATTATGCCACTGAGAGAAGACTAAGGTGGCAGATCCAAGGGTAAATGGCTGCACTTTTCCTGCCTTGATTCTCCAAGCAAGTGCCACCACAAGCCACCTTGTGTGATTTCCCTGCACCTCCCCATCTTTAATAAGATGCGAGAAATTACATCCACCCACATTTGAGAAGAACAGGCAGTGCAATTGTGGCTTTATGCCAGCTGTGCCAAGGCAGCTGTCAGTTTGTCTCAGGCTGCTGCCAGTCTCTGTGCCGTTCGATCCACTCCTCCCTGGGTCTCTCCGGGTGGGCTATCCTATACAAGCAGAGATGCTGAAGGAACTCTGGTGCTAGCCCTGCCTCTCTGGGAACCATACACCAATATTTTTCCAGAAGCAGGCAAGGAGTCTTAAGGAACGGTTAATCTTTTTTCATCCTTCTGAGGCACACAAGTGCATTTTAATGACCGCCACATAATGCATTTCCAAAAATGGACTGGAATCACCAAGAATGGGGAGTGTTCCAACCTAAGGGGGGGGGGGGGGAAACGTTGTCTTTGCTCTACTGGAGGCAAGGCAGTGCCCTCTGCAGCCTTTGCCAGGCAGCATCTTGGAGACCAGGAACCTTTGAGGAGTTTGGGATCTACAAGGAACCCTGCTGGGTGGAGGGTTTGCAATCCATTTCTCAACTACTCCATCTGATTTGCCAGTTGGGTTAAAGCAGCAAGAATCACTAGGAAGGGTGGAGACACATCCTGGTCATACCTAACCCTTTGTGCCTCCTTTTAGGTCATGGAAGCAATGCCAGACCCAAGTATTCACAAATCTATAATAGACTAGTGAGGAGAAAGGGATCCAAATACCAATAGAAGGCTGTTCCAAATAATCTGTTGTAATTAGTCTTAACTATTCTCTACTAGATGATACACTTCTACAAATGAAAAGGACCCTTGTTCCCAGGGCTTGAAGGCCTAAGTTCTGTGCAGCTTTGCGACATGCTTGAGTTCAGACCTGCTGGAGCTCCAAAAGCCACAAGATCAGAGGCTCTGTGGTCATCCAGGGCATTCATTTCTGCCCCTTGAGAACCACTTTTTCTCCACCCTCATCCCCCTGAACAGCCAACAGGACATGCCTGGAAACTCATGCTGAACAATTTCAGCCTGTAAGGCACCGTCTCCTAACCTGGGCAATTTTAAGATGCATGAATTTCAACTCCTGGAATTCCCAAACAACTCAGGAGTTTAAGTCCACAAATTGTTGTCCAGGTTGAGAAGAATTGTTTTTAGGAGTGAGGTTTCTAAATTGGACAGAAGGTTTCCACCAGTCACTTGCCTAAATGTGTGCCTATTCCCTGGCTATCACCATCTCTACTTCCTCCAACGAAGTCCCATTACAGTTTGGGATTGCCAGGACTGCTGGGTGACTCACATTTGCCCAGTCATCACTTGGCAGGCAGGCCAACATGGAATTATGACCAAGATCTGCCCTTCCAGGTGGGGAAGGCACCTCCATGTAGAGCTGTTTGGTGCTTTTTTCCACATATGTCAGAAACCACAGCACCCCATCAGAATGCAATATTCAACGGTGCAGCTGGGAGCATAAAGTAACCATGGCGTTTGAGCCTCTGCACTCCCATGCGCAGCGTCAACAAAAATCCATCTGCTTTCTTAAAAGCTGAGTAACAGTCCATATGCCCAAGATGGTCCAGCCACGTCGCAGCACTCCATTTCCTGCTTCTTGAAGTAATAACTGTCCACTAGGCTAACTAATTCCTATGCAGACAGCAGCTGTAATAATCTAATTGGCCTTAGTTGAAAAATATTTGAACCAAATCATCATTTTTGGCCCCTATTTTATTTCTAATTTCTCTACTTGGTTTACAGATATTCCCCTTGAAGCTGCAGCTCATGAAATATAAACACTAGCCCCAGCCCCTCCCCCCAAATTAAATAGGCCAGAACCCAAAGAGCATAACTCTTCAAGAATCTTCCATGGGCACTGTGTCCTGTAGCACCTGGACCATCTTTTCCTCCATCAGCTTGGCTTTGCCTGAAAGAAATCACAGGTAAGCAAATGTTTAGGTGTCTCTGAAAACAATATAGTGGAATCCTCGCAGAATGCTGAGTTCAGATGCAGCTTCTGAACCAGTCAGCGAAGAGATCACAGCCAAATCCCCGAAAGCATCAGGCCATTAGGCCAGGACACAGTTTTGGGAGATTAGCCAAACAAGCCTCTCCAAGAATCTCCACTCTCCGGCCATCCTGGGTTCCATTGCTCACCTGCGTGGGGGGCCTGGATGAGGTGGATGTTCTGTTTGACTTCTTTGATGTCCTGTGCTTTCTGTAACTCTTTCCCCTTCTTTAATCTTGAAGGCAAGAGAAAAGGAAAAGCTAACAAGCATCACGGCAGAAAAATTTTACTTTAAGAACCCACGTAACCCACAGCTATACCGATGGGAAGTTTTGATAAAACCCAGTAAAGCTCCTTTCAATATTTGGCACTTTAAGCGATTTAAGAATCTTTACAAAGTCAGTGACATAATTTTCATGCATTTTTTTGATTACATTTCTATATGCCAGTAAAGCCGAATCTCAGTCGGTCCCAAAACGGCAGATTCCCCAAAATGAGATTTTTGTACAGGAAACATCCAAACCGCCCGGCTTATCCCCACAAGGTTCACCCGGCGGGCAGGGAAAGCTGGTACCTGTTCCAGATGAATTTGGCCTGGCGCCTCCGCTTGATCTCTTCCACTCTCTTCATCGCTTCCACTGCAAGGGAAAAACAGCCGCGCGTCAACAGGGAAGCCGCCCGGGAAGAAGGGCGTCTGGCGGACCCCCGCCTCCCCTTCCGCCCTACCGCTCTGGCTCCACAGCTCCCGCTGGTACTTCACGGGCTCGTGGCGCCGCTTTTCGAACTCGAAGGACCGGTCCTGCGCGGGGAGATGAGAGAAGAGGCGGGCAGGGTGAGAGGCGGCTCGCTCGCGCTAGCTCCGCGCCGCCCTCGCCCGCCTGCCCGCCGCCGCCCACTCACCACCGCCAGCTCCTTGCCCGCCGCCCGGCGGAAGGCCTTGGTCCAGCGCACTTTCCGCGGGTTGCGCTTCTTCTGGAAGCTCCGGTGGCACTTGGACCGGCAGAACCGGAACGCCTGCGAGGAAACAGGCGAGCTCAGGGGGGACGGACGGACGGACGGACGGACGGGGGGGGGGAGGGAGGGAGGGAGCGGGGCCTCGACTCACCTTGCAGTCGTTGCGGACGAAGAGCATCCCGTGGCCCGGGTACACCGGCCCGGAGCAGAAGTAGCACTTCTCCACGCGCATGGCGGAGGCGAAGGCGAAGGCGAAGGCGGAAGAGCGCCTCGGAGGCCTGGACAGAGCGACGCTTCGACTCACTGCGCCCCTTGCCGGCCGGAGGCCGCGGCAGCCCCATTGCGCGTGCGCTAGGCACCGGAAACCCCCCCTCCGCCGCAGCAGACGGAAACTCCGCCCCCTCCGCTTCCGTTCCATCCGCCGAGCGAGGCCCCTAGTGGGAGGAGCCACGCCGGGAGCGCCTTTCACCCGCCCTTCTCGTGCCGTCACGCGTTCGGGTTCGTGGTCCCGAGGCGCTAGTCCTCAAGGAGAAGCCCGTCCCCCCCCCTCCTCCCATCAAGCGGCGGCGGCGGCCCAAGAAAACGCGGAATCTGGCCACGGACTGGTTTATTGCGCGTCTGCCGGACGCGGGTGGGCCGCGGCGGAGCCTTCAGCAGCCGCAGCCACCAGCGGGCTGCGGGGGCGTCTCGGCGGGGCCGTTGGGGATGCAGGCGTGGGGCCCGTCCACGCATCGCTCCATGCGCTTCATGAGCAGCCCCAGCAGCGACTCCACGGCCGGGCCCACGTTGGCGCCGTTGGCGGCGCTGGTCTCAAAGTAGGGAGCCCTGCAAACACAGCGGGCAGCGTCAGGCCGGGCGGAGGCCGCCGCGGGCACCCCAGTCCTCCGCTCGGGAGCGGCGCTTCGTCCGCCCGCGGGGCCCGCAGGGGAACGAGCCGCCTCTCCCTCCGCCGCCCCGCCCGGGGAGGAAGCCACTTGCCCGTATTTGCCTGCCAGCCGCTTGGCCTCGTCTTCCTTCACCACGCGCTGGCCCTCCAGGTCGCTCTTGTTTCCACACAGCACCACGTCGGGGCTCTCGCAGTAGGCGTGGGTCTGCAGCTGGCCTGCCAGAAACGGGAAGGGAGCTGGAGCCCCTGGCTTGGCTGCACCCGCCGGCCCCTTGGGAGAGGCCCAGCCGGCTGACTGGAAGCTCCCTGGGGCCGAAGCCACAGGGCTCCAACTGGCTCCTGCCGACAGTTTCCCTTTAGCCCAGGCCTGCCCCAGTCACTGCAAGTGGGGTGAGACTTACTCATCCAGTTCCGGACATTGAGGAAACTTTGCTCGCTGGTTAGATCAAAGAGCAGGAGAAAGCCCATGGCATCTCTGAAGAAGGCGGTTGTCAAGCTACGAAACCTACCAAGAGGAAGGGCTAAGAGTTACCTTACTGCTCTCTCCTCTCAGGCTGACAGTGTTTTATACCAAGACGACACATCCATGTTTGTCCCCTGAGCCCAGAGTCTTCCTTAGACTTTCTAGTTAAGAGCAAAATATTGTTCTGAAGTTTTAAAAGGGATAGAATAAACTTCTTAATGACTAAGGGCTATTTCTAAAGTCATTATGAAGAACACAGGAGCTCCTTAGAGTCTGTCAATGTTCTTCAGCCATAGAAAACACCCAGTGCATAGGTCAGGTGATACTGAGGGATTGCCAACCTCTGGTTGCACTGAGACATTAAGGCGACTGGTTCCATCAGGAGCCAAATTGGCCGGGTAGTGGAGGTGGGTGGTTCAGTCCATTTTTCAAACATGCTCACCTTTCCTGCCCTGCTGTGTCCCACAACTGAAGATGTATTCTCTGTCCTCGACCGCTGACCCCGTCTGGTCTGTTGGGTCGGTACACCTGATTCCAAAAGGATTTGTTAATGTCTCCAGCCATCAGCTGGCAAACCAGGAATCTTTCTTCCTCCCCCCTCCCCCAATGCTTTGAGGAAACCAATAGATCCTTCGCTTTCTTCATTCGTGGAGCTTCTAGAAAAGTAAGCAGATTGGTGTTTCACTAATGTTTGTATAGGTAAATCAGTGGTGCTAAATCCATGGCCTCCTTCCCACGTGAGCCTGCAATAGTTTCCTGCAGTCCCATGTTTGCTGCCTATGCCCTCCCTTAGTTTTCCAGAATCTCAGTGTTTCTGCCTTCCAACTCATTATGCTGCCCCTGTAAAAAAAAGGGGGATGCTTTCAGGTTGGTTTCCCCTTTTCCTATTATGCTGGTGTTTAGCGCATGTCTATATAGTGCAGTGATGGCAAACCTTTTTGGCACTGAGTGCCCAAACCAGAGCACTGGAAACCTGAAGACCAGCTGGCAGGCACATGCATGCCTATTTTTCAGCTGTTTTTAGGCATTTTGGGGGGGGGGGGGGTTTCAGGGCGGTTTTGGCCTGGAAAACATCCTGGAAACAGCTAGAAAATGGCCTGGTTTTTGGCCATTTGCAGGCTGTTTTCTGGCACTCCAGGGCCCGCAAAGACCAGCTGGCCAGAATGCCGGAAACCAGAAGAGCAGCTGGTGACGGTGCATGTGCCACAGAGAGGGCATGCCATAGGTTTGCCATCATGGATATAGTGCATCTACAATTTGCATTTAGTTTCAGCTAATGTTTGCCATTTGCCCTCCTCCCAGCAGTAACACCTATGTTCCTTGCATCCATGCATAGGCCCTGCCTCTGACATGTCTGAACTTGGGCAACTGTGAATCTGCAAAATTCCCTTCAGGGTGAACCAGGATTAAATATTTTTTTTGCTTTTAATGTACAGGAACATCCCTGGACACAGCAGTCCCATATCCACAGGGAGGAAGCAGCAAATTTCAAACTTGCCTGCAGTAACCATATTGAAGCGCTGCAAACCTGGTGGCATTGTGTCTTGTTGGGCACAAAAACACTGGATGCACAAGAAGCCAGGTTCTAAGCCTGGAGGAGGATCGATTGCAGACAGCCCCACACAGGGAAAATTAATTCCCTCCAGAGCATGGCTGAGAGCTTTGAGTGGAAGATAGCCGTTTCTCTGTTTGGGAAAATGCCAGGGAAGGGTCCAGGGTTCGCAATGTTAGAGGCAGGATTGTGTTCTACACTGGAAAGGGGTGGTAGGTGCCAATGGATTAAACCAGCACTCTGGAAAGCTTTGCTCTCCTTGGGCTGATTTGAAAGTAAGGCTGCTTTACAGAAATCTTACGGGAGGAAAGAAAGTTTTATCAACCAGTGACAAAAGTCTCAAGTTCATCAGCCTGAAGAAGGCCAGATGTAGACAACCAGGAGCATATTGTTACTAGGCAAAATTGTCACTAGAGGCATAGTCAGCCTGCCACAGCAGTTCAAAATGGCAACCCAGAACTTTGCGCAGGTGCAGGGATTTTGCAGATGACACCCTGCTTGGACAAGCAGAAAGAGGCAGCATTTGGCTACCAGTTGTCTTCTGCTGGATGCCACAAGATTGGATGGCATCGCCCCCCACAGTTTCCACTCTTGGAAGGGTGGGTGGCTGGAAGGCAGTTGAGAAGGAGTGGATGCTGGCTCTTTCGGTGCTCGGAGGCTTGTGTAATGACAGCCAGTATGTGAGAACAAGGTGTGAGAATCAGCACTTTCTCTGCATCCTTCCCTTGCAGCCAGATCTGGTCCTAAGTGGTGCTTTTTGTCACTGTTTTGTGCCCATGCTGTAACGGTCAATGGCTGTGAAAGCTAAGCTGGTGGCTGAGAAAGTAGCAGGAGTTCAGGTCAAAGGTGCTGAAGATGGACCAAGAGGACAGAAGGCGCAGGGGGTGGGGAAGGGAATCTTGAAGGAAAAGCATCTTTGCCTCTCCCCTTCTTCCTTCACCTGCCCCAACATCAGGTGTGATTTCCTGAATGAGTTTCTGCACAGCTCATCTACAGTTCAGTTTCTTCCAAAAAGGAGGAATGTCGTTGGAAGGAAGAAAGCAGACCATGCCGGGACTTACCAGCCTTTTTTCCCGAAAATCAATGCCTACGGTTGTGATGAATTTGGAATTGAATTTCCCATCTGTGTACTGGTAAAGGAAACTGGTCTTTCCAACCCCAGAATCACCAAGGGCTAGGAACTTGATAAGGTAATCGTAGTCCCTGTCAGACATAGCGAGTGATCTTCAGTAACAGCCTGAAGGGGAGGGTGGGAAGAAAGGAAGAAAAGTTCTGAATCCAGGGTCTCAGAGGAGCCTACCAAGTGTGTGGGGCCCAATAAGAGGCTCAAAAGGACACGGTACCTGGAACGCTGCTCCACATCTTGTCCACAGGTAGCACAACTATGTTGGCAGGTGACTGGTGCACTATAGGTATCAAAAGATCAAAAGCCTCTTTGGAACTTTGCCATTTGGGCTATGGATGATGTGGTATGGAACTGCATGGAGGTGATGGCAACAGAAAGGGCTGAGAAGCCGCCTAAATGGAACTGGAAGGTCAAAATTTCTCTGGGGCCCAGCACTCATTCCAGGAGATTCTGCTGCAGGTGGTATCCAGCCCTCCCTGGTAATCTTTTAAAAGACAGGCTTTCCACACAGATAATACTAGAGAGATGCTCGCCTTTGGAGTTCCTCTCAGTGGAAAAGGGGAGCCATGTACTTTCAGCAGACTCCCACTGCCGCCTCCTCGGAGGTTAGCCCCAGATGCCCATCAGTTGCCTTCAGGCTGCCTATAAGAGTCTATAAACGCTTCCACATTTGTCCCTAAGCACGAACACAGTCTAACAATCTTTCTTCCTTCTCCATGACAAGAACAGTGACAAATCATTTGGATTTGGTCAGGATACCTAAGGGACATTTTCCCTTGGCCTGCTGCCTCCTGGAGCCCCATGGCTGCCTGCAGTTAGATTTTGCCTACCAATCTGCTTCTATGTTTTCATTACTGAGAAAAAAATTGTTTTATCCCTTCCACACAGGTGGTCTAATAATTCAGAGTGCAAGCTCGGTTTCAGATCAGTCTTGGGCATTTGACAATTGGGAAGTGAAAGTGAAATAGCGAAGCAGAGGAAGACAGGTGCTCCCAAGGAAGAGAGCTGGGCTTCTCATCATGCTGAACTTATGAAATTGGCCAAGAGGTGAGGCACTTCCGCAAATATTGAATCTGCAGCCTCCTCCCTTTGTCTATTTGGATTTTGGATTGCCACTGAGTTGCCAGGAAGAAGTTGGGGAGCTTTTTGGCTAATGCCAAGGGGATCTTTCCCAGAATGCCTGGCAAAGAGGCTGCCTGCACATCCAGGATACAGATGGGGCAAGAGTGTTAGTAGCGCACCACTCATGATGGAGACTCCCCCTTCAGGAGTCTAGATTGCAGGAAATCCCTCCCCCTCCAATAGACCTTGCAGGGGATCCCTAACCTAGACAACTTCAGATACCCTGCACTGTCATGCAGCACCAGACCTCTAGCTTGACATGTGGTGGGAGGGAGGGATCAGTCTTCTACTATGCCAATTGGAGGGCAGTGCCAGAAGGCTAATCTTTGAATGTGTACCCTGCATGACTACCCCACGAGCCATTGCAAACAACCTCCCCCAGATCTCTGTGAGCAGACAGATGTGGGTGTTCTTAGGAACATCAAGCTTTCTTTTTGTCCAGGACATCCTGGCACAGCTGCTCTCGGCTTGTCTTCTCCCGGTCCATGCGGCGTCACAAAAACCAACAGGCGAGCAGTGCTGCAGTGGCCTGTGGACCATATTTGCCTGGGCTGATCTCTGCCTCCCCACCTCCTTTTTGCATTATCCTCCTACATTCCCTGATGGTTTCGGCTGCATCACCTTGCCCACAGCTTGTCCATTTCTACAAAAGGAGCCTCCATGCAGAATGCTGGAAAAGGGGGAAAGAGGCTACATGGAAGCCAATGGGCATTGCCTGCTTCCGCTGCTTAGCACCTGCCTCAGTCTTCCCTGGTCATTCCACTTCCCTGGAGCAACCCCAGGCCCAGGATACTGCTTTTGCCACACAAATCACCCCCACTCCTGAGCTGCTACTTTGCAACAAGCAGCCAGGCTGAAACTCTCCTGGTGAAGGGAGTCTTCTCCTTAAGTGGGCCTTGCCCTCCTGTCCCTCTACACCCTGCAACAAAGAGGCTGGCTGCTCACCGTTCTGCTGCTGCTTCCGTCACCAGAGTCAGAGGTGCCTTGGGTTGGCCTCCCAAGCCCCACCTGCTTCTCACCCAGCCAGGAACAGCAGCCGCAGCAGCTTACGTGTCACCTGGAGACTGTGATGGGTGGAAGGTGTGCTTCCTGAGGCCAGCCAAGGGCACCAGAGTCGGGAAAGGGGCTGTGCCATCACCCATCCTCGTTTGCAGGAGCTGAGGCTGCCTTCAATGCCTTATGGGCTTCCTTCTGCCAAGCGAGTGGGTTCAGCTGGACAATTCACAAGGCAGCCTTGTGCCCAGGCATCCCAGTCCCTGCAGAGGGAGCTGCCTCCACCAAGGCCTGGCAAACAGGTAGGCTTGGCAGAAGAAGAGCTAGTCTAGGAAGGGATTGGAACTCTCTGACCGAAGGATCCAGATTTGGGCGTGGCACGGAAGGGGGGCAGATGCAAGAGAAGGGTGTCTTCTGCATAAACCCAAAGGTGCCAAGGAGGGGTGTCCTGAGGAATGTGAACAGATACCCCTGCTGTTGTGGGAGGAGATGGCTTCACAGTTTAGCAGGGTACTCCCACTTACCTTTTAGGAAGACCACTCCCATATGCTGGAGGGGTGTGTGCGCGCATGTGCAAATGTGGGTATTTACTCTGGAGGCTTCAGCAGCTCAAATTTCATCAAGACAGAATACTAAAATACTAGATCCGTTCTGCCTCTCATCTTTTGCCACACACAGCCTCTGTATAATGGTGGGCCTCCCTCAGTCGCAGATCTTCTACAGCTGCCTTCCCGCAGGCCACAAAGCCAGCGATGCCTCTCCCATTTCCCCAGAGGTACAATAAACCAGCCCTGCAGGATTTCCTCTGCGGAGGAGGAGGAGAACCGGACAAGAGAGCTGGGAAGGCCGTTTGGCTGAAGACCAACAGGGGAGGGGGAACACTGGCAGACCTTGCAAGCTCTGTCTTCAGCTAAAGGGCTTCTGTAGCCTGACAACTACAGAGGTAAAATGCACTGATCCCAGAGGCTCTAATGCCATCACACTACAGTGCAGGAGGGATCTGGAGCTGCAAAAAATGAAAGGAAAAGCATCCTGGTATGGCTGGCTTTGGTAGGAAATGGCGTCATCAAGGGCTTATCAGTCTGTTGCTAAAACAAATAGCCATTTCTCATGCTAAATCAATTTGATTGCACATCTGAGGTGTTTTCTTTCATACCTCATCAGAGCAGAACATATGCAAAAGCCTCTCGAAGTGCAGAGTTCACATCCTTTTCAAAAGAATCCCGAGACTCAAAGGCTCATGTCTGGACCCAAGCTGAGGGCACCAGAAGAAACCTGCCTGCAATTTCTGCCTGGCAGTGAGACACCACCCCACCCCACCCCGTTAGTTTGCAAAGCAGGGAGGGGGTCTGCTCCCTTTGATTGAGGACATAAACAAGCAGAAACAATGGAAAAGATAGGTCCCAAGGGCCTATTAATTGAGAGTGCTTAAATTCAGCAGAAAGCGCTTTAAAATATGACTGCATTCATATGAGCATGGCTAATATTCTAAGGAAATCTTTTGTGGATGGGGATGCTGTCTGCAGAATGAAGTTTGAAATCTGCTACAAGATGCCGTGCTGGTGTCAAAAATTAGTGGGACCAATTTGAGGAAATCTGGGGAATCAATGGCTCTTAGCGAGGCTGCTTCTGTGGAGCATCTGGTGGGAGAATGGTGGGCTTTCTTGGGCAATTGACGGACGCTATGGAAACAGACTGGGCAGGATGGGCCAGGGTCCCTGTTCTTATGAATCAGCATAGATGGATATTAGAGATTCACCAGTGGCCTCAGGACAGCCAAGCAGCAGCCAAGCCTCCACTTTGGACACATAAACTATTTTCTCTTAAAGAGTTGTGTATTGCTGAGTCAGGGCAACTGCAGCCAAACCACTTTAAAGTGAAGATGCTTTAAAAGCTGCTGAAGCATGGAAGACTATTCCCCTGCTTCTGCCATACAAGCTGCCAGTGCCTTCCTCTGCTATGCCAGCCTTGCCACATTTACCTCTGCATCCCTTCTCAGAGTGGGTAAAGAGTTGGAGACTGGCTGAAAGTCAACCTGCAGCTTGTCAATCTATAACAGGCTGCGCAAACAAGTGAAGCCCCATCTGCGGGATATAGGCAGCACATGAAACCATGCCCCCTCCAGTCCGTGAAAAAATCTCTCCACAGAACTGGTCTCTGGCGTCCAAAAGGTGCTGACCTATAACCATTGCATTTGTTTTGGAGCAGCAGGAAACCAATGCTTAACGCATTGTAAGCCACCCTGAGTCTCCGGAAAAGGACAGCATATAAATCGAACCAATAAATAAATAATAAATAAGATTATTCAGGAAGTCCATCCTGAGCTAAAGAGCTGCCACGGTGTCTGAGAACATTAGTGGCACATACCTGCTTGGAAAGAGGTTCTGGCAGGTCTGGGAGTGGGAGTTGAAGTGGCCAGAGGCTCTAGAAACAAAGACTGGATGCTCAAGGGGGCTGGCAACAGGCCAGCCAGGAGAGAGGCTCCAAGCCCAACCAACTGGCTGGGCTGGCTCTTATCCTCCAGTGATCCTCAGCTGACAGCCATGTGGCTGGCTAATCAAGAAAAACTGGGCAAGGCGCAGTCCCTGGTTGGAGCCCCTTGCAGCAACATCTGTTGGGCTCTCCAGCAGAGGGTGGGGGTCTTCCTTGCCATGCCTAGCTCTTCTTTATACTGGTGGTAGTATCAGGTGTGGTGGAGTTGCTGAGCCCCAAACCGCCACGAGGACTAAGAAAAGGCTAATTTTTGCCTCAACCAGCCCCGAGTTGGCCTTGAAGGCCAGCAGAGTCCAGCCTGGAAGGGAGGAGGAAGCTGCAATATCCCTGTGTCTCATCACAGCTGGAACAATTCTCCCTCCAGAAGCAGAAGCCCCTTTGGCTCCATTCAGAGGGGAATATTTTGCAGGGGCCTGCAGCTGCTGACTAGGGGTTTGGTAGGAGTCTGTTAGAGGGCTGGCTGACAACCAAACTTGGGCCCTTTTGTGTGCTTTGCCCCAACTGGTTGTTCCCTACTTCAGCCCATTCCAGATCCAGGACTGCAAAGAGAAGAGAGAAAGAGAGGCATCAGCCCAGGACCCAGCTTCCCTCCTGCAAAGGCCCGATACCCCAGCTTCTTCAGGACCAGTTTGGACCCCTGTGCAAAGCTCACTTGTTTGCACAAGAGCATCTCCACTCTGGTTGCCTCCAGGTGTGGCTGGGCGGGTGTTACATACATCTTCCCTCTGGGCTGCACTTTAGGGCTATTAGTAGCAGGTTACCCACGGGCGGTTTCGTGTGATTTAAAAGAATAATTTTCTTATCAGGTACCGTGTTTCCCCGAAAATAAGACCCTGTCTTATATTTTTTTGAGCCATGAGCTCAAAAGCCCGATTGGGCTTATTATCAGGGGATGTCTTATTTTGGGGGAAACAGGGTAATAAATGCGGGGTAACAAATAAATAAATGACACCCGACTGCCTTCGAACCTAAAATTCTAGAAATTCTGCTCCCGTCTTCAGTCACTCATAATAAGCAAGGAAAACGGGGTTTTCCCCCAAAGCGAAAGTGGCAGAGCCGCCGGGAAGAAAGGAAGACCAACGTGTCCGTTTCCCAGCAATTTATTCCGCGTCCACGAGGAGGAAAGGCGCTCGGTTTATGTCACAAGCGCCTCGATTTAAGGAGCGTCCCGGCACTTGAGAGCGATGCGCGCTCCGCTTCGGCTCGCGGCACCCACCGAAAGGCCACCTTGGCAGGAAGGAGGCGGAGCAGCGCCGGACTACAAGTCCCGGGGGCCTCGCTTCTCCTCCGGGAGCGGCCTGCTCCGGCAGCTTCGGCGTGGCGCGCCCTTAGGCGGTCGGCGGGGGGGCCTTCCCGGGCGGCGGCGGTTCGCAGTCGGAGAGGGCGCGCAGGCGGGCGGCCTCCCTCCGGATCGGATCGGCGCCATAGATGCCACCGCCCACGCCCAGCACGACCACCACCACCAGGCGCACCAGCGACTCCGAGCCGCGCATGGCTACTGCTGCCACCGCCGCCGCCCTCCACTGCGGCGCACGCGCGGGGAACCGGCGCAGGCTCGCCTTCCGCGCCTGCGCCCTCCCTTCGATGGCGGTCGCTATGGAAGCGGTGGTGGGGGCGCCTGCCGGGAGGCCTCGCAGGCGAAAGCCGGTGCGGCGGCCGGAAGGGCCGGAGCGGCGGTCGGCCGGTGCCGCGCCTGCCCGGGGGCTCCTGGCTCTAAGCCTGGCGCTGCGGCTGGCCTGCTGCTTCTCGGTGCAGACCAGCTTCGTCCCGGACGAGTACTGGCAGTCGCTGGAGGTGGCGCACCGGGCGGCCTTCGGGTATCCTGGATTGGGCGGGCGGCGGGAGGGCCCCTCTGCCCGTCCCTCCAGCCGAGTCCTTAACGGCGCTTAACAGATACGGGAGCCTGACCTGGGAGTGGGCCGAGGGCCTGCGCAGCCCCCTCTACCCGCTGCTCTTCGCCGGCCTCTTCAAGACGCTGCAACTGCTGGGCAAGGACGAGGCGCCGCTGCTGGTGAGGGCCCGCCCTGGGTGGGGCAAACGGAAATGGCTTTTTCAGGGCCAAAAGGGGGAAAGCCCGTTTTTTCCCGGAGGAGGAAGGATGCCGATTGCCTTTTGAAAAAGCACCCCTGAAACAACCCTGACCTGGGTGACCGAGTCTCCACGGACAAAAGGGAATACTGCCTCCCCTTCCGCCATTTCTACCTTCAAAGCCCATTCCTCAGGCACTGTCCAAAGTCAAGTTGCCAAGTTCTTGCACTTTGGGAGTTTGCTTCCCCATCACGATACCCCCTTCAGAGAGCCAAATTAGGTCACCCCCCCCCTTCCCCGGGTTTGACTGGTCATGTGTTGCCAAGGGAAGCTGCCCACCATTTCAAAAGCTGTCTGAGGGAAGCATTAGAAATTGCCAATGTGGTTTTGGAGACACACTGTTTCAATGAATATTTGCATTTTAGCGAAAGATCAGATTTCTGTTTGGAAAGAAGCAAAAATTATTTCCATGCTCTTATTGTGTCTCATCTTCTAACAGATTTGGCTCCCTAGGGTTTTCCAGGCAGTTTTGGCAGCATTTGCAGATGTGAAGTTATATTCCTTGGCAAAGCGACTGGATAACTTTGAGACGGCCAAATGGGTGGTGAGTCTCAGCCTCTCCCTTCAGTCTGCCAGCCACCCAGTGGTGTGAGACCTGGCAGACTTTGCTGTGGCTGGGCCCCTCCATCACACACCTACTCTTCTTCGGCTTTGTTCCCAGTATTTTTGCCAGCTGTGTTCTTGGTTCACGTGGTACTGCTGTACTAGGACACTCACCAACACCATGGAAGCAGTTCTCACCATCTTTGCTCTTTGCTACTATCCCATGGAAGGCACCAAAACGGAGAGCAGGTGAAAAACTTTGTATCATGGGATGGGGGCATGTGTGTCAGGCAAATTATTCTCAGGCAAAGTTTTATTGTGCTTGGCTGGTTTCCCAACATGTTTTCTTCAGAACTGCTTTTCCCTAAATATTTTTAAACCTTGAGCTCAAGGACCCTAGACCTTTCTCTGTTTCCCTCCTCTCTTTTGTAAAATGCATGAATGCTACAGCTCCATGTACCTTTACATTTGAATAAACGCTAGGACTGTATTGTGGTTGGGAGCCCATCTTGTGGCTTTCCTGTAGCTGTTCTGAAGTTTCCCATCTGCTGCTTTTCCAGCTGCTCCTACCTAGCCCTGGTTGCGCTGGCGTGCATCGTCCGCCCGACAGCTGCCATTCCGTGGGCTCCGCTGCTACTTTGGCACTTTGGAAAAGAGTCCAACAAGAGGCGCTTCCTCTGGGGTGCTTGCCTTCCAGTGGGGTAAGTAGGTCTTGGTGTTTTGTCAAAATCACTGCAGTGAACAACTCGCCTTTTAAACAGTGCTCAACAACACAGAAATAAAAGGAAGCATTATTGGATTCCAGGAAATGCTGTGCTTGGCATGGCATGGATGGGAAAGAGCAGAGCAAACTGGAGTTGGTTGCGGACGGGTGCGGGAAACAATGCATGGGCCATCCAGGGCCTCATGAGGGGGAAGACCCTGGGCAGGAGAGAACCTGTCATTTTGCCGTGGAACTGTTGCTTTTCTTTTTTAACAGACTAATTGCTTTGGGAGGTTCATTAGTAATTGACAGGATCTTTTTTGGCAAGGTAAGCTGATATCATCAAATCCTCCAAGGATTGTTTAGCCTTGAACCCAAATGTCAGGGAAGGGCTGCTGGCCCCTCATTGTCTTTCTCTGGGGTCTGCTCTTCCTACAGCCTATAAGACAACTGAGATGGGCACTGGGCCACCAGCCTTGCCTTACCTTCCTATGCTTGTCCCATCTCTCCCCGCTTGTATCTGCCCCCATTTTCCAACGGGCAAGGCACTGGAGAAAGTCTGTTAGCCTAGATCATCTTTTGAGGATCAGATCAATGCAGGGTAGAGGTTGTAGGCCCTCCCCTTCACGTGATTCCTAGCTCCTTTTTCCAGTGGTGTAACTGTGCAGATGGTGGTGGTGTAGGTGTAGAATAATGGGTTGCATTAGAGTGACGCTAGTCCTTGCCAAGCAAAGCAAATCCTCCCTCAGCCTGGGCTTGAGACTGTGCAACGTGCCCTTATGTTGAGCTCGATTGCTAGCATTTCTTTGCCTTTGTCCAATTTCCCAGCCCAACTTAGAGCACTGCCAGGCTGTCCATCTCCCATGCAAACTGTAATCAGACCTGACCCTGCTTATTTTTTTTGCTCTGGAAAAGGGAAAATGGGGCTGATGTGGCTCTTGAATGTTCCCCAAGGAGTGCAGGGGAAAATTGAAAAAACATCCCGTCATGGGGCAACCTGACTGTTCCTTTTCTCATCCCTGCAGTGGGTTATGGTTCCCCTCAACTTTCTGAAATTCAATGTTCTGCATGAGCTGGCCACCTTCTATGGATCCCACTCCTGGCACTGGTATTTCACCCAGGGCTTGCCGGTGATCCTTGGTCCCCACCTGCCTTTCTTCCTTCATGGCTGTTTCGGTGCCCCGAGGAAGCATCGTGTGTTCTTGGTGGTTGTGCTTTGGACCATGACAGCCTACAGGTACCCCATGTTCCTGTTTTGAGATTAAGGCTTGCTTCATGCCCTTGTTCTTGTTACTGCCCGGGATTAAGGCTCTTACTTCCCTGCCCTGCCCAGCTAGAGGTAGCTTAGTCATCTTGCCTTTAATCAGCCAAGCAAAGGGGAGCCCCCTGGTACATGGGCTCATCATGTTCTGGACAGAATGGAGCCTCCCAGGTTTTCTGAGGAAGAGAGAAGCCTTGGACTTAATTATTTAGGTAGAAGTTGGGGGGAGGGCATGTCCATGATGGCCTTGCCCTGTCCATTTCTTCCAGTGTTCTTCGTCACAAAGAATTCCGATTTATCTACTCCATCCTGCCCATCTGTATGCTCTTCTGTGGTAAGCACTTTGGCTTGATGGATATCATCTTTTGTGGGGTCCCACTCTCCTTTTCCAAAGAGTGGCCAGCTATTGTACAATGCCAGTCCTGGTAAGTTCTTCTGTAAAAATGGCACATGCCCATCCCATATATCATGGCAGCCATGGCCATCTGTTCAACAGCCAAAGCTGCTTCCCCTTACTTCAGTTTTCTACCATACAAAGATTCTTTTATTTATTTTCTTGATATTTTGGTCCTTTAACAGGTGGTCCTTGACTTACAAAAGTTCGCTTAGTGACTATTCAAAGTTACAACGGGCATTGGAAAAAATGACATGACCGTTTTTCACACTTATGACTGTTGCAGCATCCCTATGGTCATGTGATTTACATTTGGCTGCTTGACAACTGACTCACATTTATGGCGGTTGCAGTGTCCCAGGGTCAGATAAATACCTTTTTCAATCTTCTGACAAGCCAAGTCAATGGGGAAACCAGATTCACTTAACAACTGTGTTACTAATTTAACAACTGCAGCGATTCACTTAACAAATGTGGCAATAAAAGTTGTAAAATGGGGCAAAACTCAACACATTTCTCACTTAGCAACATAAATTTTGGGCTCAATTGTGGTTGTAAGTTGAGGATTACCTGTAATTCATATCCTGAAGTGACAATAACTTCAGGTGTGTGCATTGTGTATGGCCCTTATTCTTTCAGGCAACTATTTGCCATCTAAGAAATGAACACATCCCTTGGTGTCCTTCCCCTGGTCCAGCACCGTTCAGCAGGCATCTCCAGCCTGGCACTTTCTGACTAGTTCATTTCTGTAGGGCATTCTGTGGCTCAAATGAAGAGTTGGAGAAGGGCTGCCATCTCCTTCTTGCTGAGCTCCAACCTGCTCCTTGCCCTCTACACTGGTTTGGTCCATCAGCGTGGCACTCTTGATGTGATGGTCTACCTCCGGGAGCTCTGCAACCCTTTGACCCAAGGACAGACATCTATTCTCCTGCTAATGCCCTGTCATTCAACTCCTTTATACAGGTAAGGCCAAGGTTCTTGTCTAGTGGACAACCTGTCTCCTACCCTGAAACGGCATGTCCCAAAGGCCGAGAGTGATAAAAAGACCCCATCCTCTAGGAGGTAGTCTGCCTTGCATTTGTACTTCAAGGCGGGTGAATCTGTTGCCTTGCAGAGAACAGTCCCTTTGGACATGAACACACAAGCTTCTCATCTCTGTCCCCATCCTTTTGATGCCTTTTTAGCACAAACAAATAAACAAACAAAGGCACGGTGAAGGAATGTCAGCCCAGCCACCTCCCCTATTCAACGATTGTGGGTTTTTTTTGCTCCTAGCCATATTCACTGCCCACTGCAAATGAGATTTCTTGAGTGCCCTCCAGATTTGATGGGAAGAAGCAACTATCTGGATGAAGCTGACTTATTTTACTCTCACCCTCTCCCGTGGCTCAACAAAGAGTTTCCTAATGCTACGCAATTACCCTCCCATTTGGTCTTCTTCAATGTACTTGAGCAGGTAGGTGAGCCCGAGTCTCCTGATCAGCAGGACCTTCTTAGCAGGGCTCCTTGTGGCCTCAGCAGGGAGGCTCACCACCAAAGGTGGCATGTGTGTTCTGACACGCCTAAGGATGTAAAGTCTGCCTAAGGAGATGCATTCTAGTGGAGGAGCCCACCACCCCGTGCCTCCCTTCACAAGTGGCATTGGATGTCCTAATAGTAGCACATAGTAAATGTTAGTCTCCTTATATCCCTACCCTCAACCAGATTGGTATGAGTCTTGCCAGCTCAAGACACAGTGTCGCAGTTGTTAGAATGCAGTACTGCAGGCTATTTCTGCTGCCTGCCGGCTGCCTGCAATTTGGCAGTTCAAATGTCACCAAGCTCAAGGTTGCCACAGCCTTCCATCCTTCCGAGGTCGGTAAAATGAGGACCCAAATTGTTGGGGCAATAGGCTGACTCTGTAAACCGCTTAGAGAGGGTTGTAAAGCACTATGAAGGGGTATATAAGTCTTAAGTGTTATTGCTATTAGAACAGAATAACAGAGTTGGAAGGGACCTTGGAAGTCTTCTAGATCAACCCCCTGCTTAGGCAGGAAACCTTACACCACCTCATACAAATGGTTATCCAATATCTTTTGAAAAACTTCCAATGTTGGAGCATTCACAACTTCTGGAGGAAAGTTGTTCCAGTGATTAATTGTTCTAACTGTCAGGAAATTTCTCCTTAGTTCTAGGTTGCTTCTCTCCTTGATTAGTTTCCACCCATTGCTTCTTGTCCTGCCCTCAGGTGCTTTGGAGAATAGCTTGACTCCCTCTTTGTGGAAGCTGATGAGATATTGGAACACTACTATCATGTCTCCCCTAGTCCTGCTTTTCATTAAACTGGACATACCCAGTTCCTGCAACCATTCTTCATGTGTTTCAGCCTACAGTCCCCTAATCATTTTTGTTGCTCTTCTCTTCACTCTTTCTAGAGTCTCCACACATCCTTTTTACAATGTGGTGACCAAAACCTAATGCAGTGGCCTTATCAAGGCATTATAAAATGGTATTAACACTTCACGTGATCTTGATTCTATCCCTCTGTTTATGTAGCCTAGAACTGTGTTGGCTTTTTTGGCAGCTGCTAAATGGTTGTCCACTAGGACTTATTGCTAAAGAGAACTGGCTCTTTTACTTAGTGGTTCATCAGCAACATTCCAGATACTTTGCAGTGTATGACTTTGCTCTGATTGATCAAGGGAATACCATTTGCTTCTCAAAATCAGTGTTTGCCCTTCATTATTCATTGGTGTGTAATAACTGTGTAAGATTTGTGAAGAGAGGAGGCAATCTACTAGTCTTGTTGCAGCTTCCCAAGCAAGTTGTTTATTGAATGAACATTTTTCAAAGTAGATGCAATCTATGTAATTCTTAACTGTATTTTTAATTACAGGAAATATCATCATTTCTGATTTCAAACAAATACGTTAAAGCTGCCACATTCTTTCACACCCATCTGCCTCAAGGACGAGTTGGAAGCCACATTTATGTGTTCAAAATTTTTTGAAGATTTATGAAAGTGGTTTAAGAGATGGGGGGATGGGCTGATGCAAGAGAAACAACAAAACAGCAACCACTGACCTGAAGTATATGGATAGGTAGGATACATAAGTGTGGCTCTGGAGAGGTGGAAGGTGCCAGCACATTTGTTTTTGCAAAGGTGGCCTTTTCCTTCTGCTAAGATTTCAGATCTGCTCAGAATATATGCAGCTATGCAAACCTCTATGAATAAGACAGCTTGGAACGACCTTTTTATTATTTTTTTACAATGTACAGATGTGCAAGAAAATTTAAAAGCAAGATGATCAGAAAGAGGACACGCAACAAATCCCATCATGATCAGAGAAATTAAACAGCTATCAAGATGTGTTTCTGGAGCATGAGATGAAATCTGTACCATATCTTTTAGTAGAACCAAGTACCAACAAGTGCAAATAAGCTTATTTTACAACTTGTCTAAAGCTACTGCTTACCCTGCGGATTTATTGTAATAGTAGAAAGCAGCCAAATTAATTGCTTCCTAAGATTGCAAGGCAGGAAGAAGGATGGAGATGAAGCCAGTGGATCTTTGGGCCCTGGTGAAAGCTCTCAGAGGGGCCAATCATGGAGGGTTTTTGCCAGCCTGCAGGGCTCCCAAACACCTTCAGTACTTAGGGTCAAAAGGGAGCCGCCCCACTTCAATCTCCAGGTTTGCTGTGTGCCTCCCATTGCTGCGGCCCTGCTTTTGCCATCGGCTTTCCCTCTTAGAACGCTGCTGGTGCTTTGGAAGGTGTCTTTCCTGCTGAGGGCTGTTGGAAAACATGAAAGAAGGGGGCTTACTGGGATGGTGTGCAGAAAGGGGAAGCGAAGGTACCCTTGGAAGCCTCAGGTCCAGGTATTCAACTTGTCACTTGAAAGGAATGCCCTAATGGAAGTCCCTAATCTTATATTCCTGATACTGGTGCTTGATGGGGCAAAAAAATTGGCCGACAGACTAGTAGACCTTGTAACTTGTGCCCTTAGCATGAGCCGGGATTGCCTTTTCAACATTTGGACGGAGAGAAGCCTCCCTTATAAAGGCATTGCTATGATCCCCCCTCTTCCTCCCCCCCCCCAAGTGTGCAGCCCCCTCCTTCCCTCGCATTTTACACTCACCTGGATCCACACGGAGGTATCTGGTTGTAATGATGAAAGTAGTACTGGTATATATACTTGTCCAGGCCTTCAAAGGCTCTGTCACTGGCTCTTTGATATTCTTCCATGTCTTTGAGATAGTCTTTGACATCGTTGACAAAGTCTGAGAACAACATCTGGTCATGAATAAAGACACCGTTGCAGAAGAAGTTGCTGATGAAAATTTCCAGTTCTCGCCAATGATGAAAGTTCTTTACTTCTTGCTGCAAATATTTGTGCATTAACTGATTAAATTCATCAGCCCGAATAGGATCCAGGACTTTATTGAAGAGGCTAATAAATTCTTGGTGGGCACAGTCAAAAATGCCAGAACAGCCTTTTAGGATGATGTGATGCTTTGGGCTGCCTGCAGGGCCCTTGGGACACTGTCCGGAAGCAGTGTCTGTGGATAATGGCATGAGGGGCTGGGTGTCCTCTGCCCGAGGTCTATGGCCAAAATGCCTTTGGCTTCCTGGAGCCCGGTACTGGGCCGGCTTTGCAGGACCATCACGAGAACCGTCCGTTTCATGCATCATCCTCTCTTTTCTGTTAGTCTCATGTCTTCTGTCGCCATACCTTTTCTTTTCTCTTCCATCAAAGATATTTTTTGTTGTGTCCTTAAAATGTCTAAAGGTGGACTTGACAGAATCTGAGAATTTTCTCAGGTTCTCTTTCACAGCTTCTTTGGCCTGCTTGATTTTTTCTTTATGGTGGCGTACAAATTCCTTGGTAGAATTCTTCATTGCGTCAAATGTTTCTTTTACAGAACCAAAAAAGGTTGCTTTTGGCTTGGCTTTACTTGGGTTTCTTCCTTTCCCAGCTGGTTTCTGGGCTTTTCCTGCTCTCTCTTGCTTCTCTGCATGATCTTTAACTTCAACGTACAGCTTCTCCCACAAATCTGACCGCTGCTGTTCAAAGCTGAGCTTCTTCTCCAGTTCAGTCAGCATCCCTCGAAGGGTTTCTATCTCTTGGCTCTTGTGTGAACTGGCCTCTGCCACCAGCGGCACATGCTTAGCGCTCAGCTTTTCCAAAGTTTCCCGAAGTGCTACCGTCACTTGACGCTCTTTATTGAGCTCCCTTCTCAGCATCTGAGCTTCAGCCAACAGGGTCTCCTTTTGTTTCACAAAGCTCTGCATTCTGTGCTTTTCCTCCTCCAAATGTGCTTTGAGTTTTTGATTTTCAGTCACAACCAGAGACTCTGGGCCAGGGCCTTTGCTTTCCAAGTGTCTTACTTGTTCCCTCAACTTCCTCAGCTCTTCCTGTAGCAATGCCAAGGCTTTTTCCTCTCTCTGTAAAGACTCTCTCAAATGCTGGTTTTCTGAAGCAAGGTGATGTTTCTGAGATTGAAAGGATTTCTTTTCCATCTGCGTTGTGAGCCAGCACTTTGCAAGGCCCTCCTTCAGAGACTGGGTGGAAAAAGAAAGCACACAGGTTGCACAGAAAAAGAGACTGTGCTCCTAGCCAACAGGACAATTTAGCAGCAGCAGAATTATGAGAGCAGAAAGCCCTCCCTCCCTCTAAAGAGAAAGGGCATGAGGTGCAAAGAAGTTTAATTCCGCACTTAGTGTTTTGATGTGGGACAAGCCCTTAGCTTCACCTTTGCCTTAGACCTAGCGACTGGTGGCTTTGCAGCTCAAAGCTTGAAGGATAACAAGTATGATGCATTGCCTCAACTTGTTTTTGCCTACTTGAAGTGCCAAAGTTGCAAAACGTTAAGGGAGAGGGGCAAATGATCAGGGCTGAGATAGCAACAGCACTTAGACTTATATACCACTTCATAGTGCTTTTACAGCCCTCTCTAAGCAGCATATTGCCCCCAACAATCTGGGTCCTCATTTTACCGACCTCGGAAGGATGGAAGGTTGAGTCAACCTTGAGCCGGTGAGACCTGAACTGCCAAACTGCTAGCGGCCTGTGATCAGCAGAAGTAGCCTGCAGTACTGCACTCTAACCACTGCGCCGCCGTGGCTCAGGTATTTTTGAACTGTAGGGAATGGAAACATTCTCCTTACCCCACATGGTGTTTTACTTCCTTCTTGTTGGCATTGCAAAAGATCTCCCTTCATACCATTCAGTTTGTCTTCGTGAGTCTTCTCCACTAGTTCCTGTCGTTTTTGGATCTGAACTGTACCTTGAAACATAAAATTTTCTTTTTTATCTGACAAGAAAAATGGGAAGTTAGGCAGCTTATTAGAGAGACATCTTATTTTCTTTCTTTAGTTTTATAAAGAGCTATTACCTGGTAGAGCAGATTGAAATGCTCAGCTTCAATAAAAATGAAAGGCTGATACTGCTAAAGCAGCAGATTGTATAGCATGAGTGCACAGATGCAATGGGAGCATCTATCTTACAGCCAGCATCACCTGCTTAACACCTATTTTGAAAAGAGTGAACTGGGTGGAGGAGGGGAGGCAAGCCTACACCAGCCCTCTTTGGAACAGTGGTTGCATCAACCTGGAGAGGAGTGGAAAATGTAGTAACTGAACCCTGCCTCACAGCCACTTGATATTACAGCTCATGCAGCAATGCCTCAACAAACAGAAAAGACTTCCTCATGTCAAAGGAGCAGCAGCCACGGCCAAAGACACTCAGGAGAGGCAGCACTGAGGAAAAGTAGGGGGTGCAGAACTGACCTTAGGCCAGACAACCTGGTCCCAGGAAAAAGGGCTGATAAAGATTAGCTTGCCCACAGTAAAAACAAAAACAAGCACATCTGGCAAAGATGGCTAAACTCAGTTTACAGCAGCCCACTTCAATTGTGTCTCTTACCTTCAAATTTCCCTAAGGACAAAAGCAGATGGATATCAGCATTATTCTGATGGTAAGTATAATGTTTTCTACCTCCAAACCAGAATCGGACCACCAAAAACCAATGAACACTATTGGTTGATCTAAGAATGGCTATGGTGCTTCATTCTGAGCCAATTCATTACAAAACCATTTTACCCATCATCTGGGTTCCCATCTAAATAAAATTCTGGAGGATATTTGTGTTTCTCAGCTGGCTGGTTATATGTTAATTATATGACTAGGCATGGAGTGCCGAAGTGTGGTCCATGGCTGATTTACAAAATGGCTGCAACACAAAATGCTCCTTTTGCATAGAGTCTGCATGGGCCTGGAAGTGGACTTCTCCACTGCAGCTAGCTATAAAGAGAGTTCCACATCTAATCCTTATTTTGTTTCTGGAGATGGGGCAAGCAGTTAGAAATGTTAGATTTTGCACGATTCCTCTGACGAGTCGTCTTATCACCTGATCAGTCGTTGCAGAAATTGCCTACTTTTGCCAATGGATCTCCATGTTCTCCTCCCAGAAGGGATTATCCCATAAGAGGCAGTGCCTGGCTCGAGCCCACAACTCAGACGTGGAAATCTGGAGTTTGGTCTCCATGTGCTAAGCACTACCTAGAACTCTCCTATTTAGACCTTTGCTCGCTTCTTTCCCAGAAGTTCTGATCTTGAATTTTATTTATTCCTTTATAACCCACCTTTCCTGGAGAACTTCAAGACAGAGTATGCCCTACACTCTCCAATTTTGCCCCACAGAACCCACCATATGAGGCTCTGACCTCAGATCCACCAGGTAGTAGCAGCCTTGCCTTTTTCAGCCTAGGCTGGACTGTGTGAAGCCCCTGACAGAGTTTCTTAGCATTTCCAAAGCCTCAGGCTCCCATTTTACCCCTTAAAATCGCTGCACTCACCATAGAAATGTCCAAAGCCCATGCTGACCGCAATCACCAAAGCGAGGATAATGCATCGGTTCAGGCCGCTGCTCAGCAGGTGCTTGGCCTGCTTGACGTCGTGAGGTGGCAGTCCTTCCTCAGACTCTGAGCTGGAGAGAAGCCTCTTCTTTGCCCGCCGGCGCCTCAGGGCAGGGCTGGAGCCATGACTGGTTTCATCACTGCTGGATTCCTCTCCACTTGGCTGCAGTGGAAAAACTGAGCAGCAAATTCAAGCAGTGAACACCACCACTCTGGGATTCCCAAGCAGCAGCAGCAGGCCTGAAAGAGGGGTCTGCCCAGGCCAGGCCCTTCCACCACCACCCTCCCTCCCCAGGCTCCATGCCACTCTTCTGCCTACCAGCGCCTTCCCTTGTGCTCCAGAGAATGTCGCAGAGGCATCTCTATGCAGGCTTTCTGGGGCTGAATTCTTGGCAAGTCCCCTACTGGCCAGTCACATCTATTTGGAGCCATTTTATAACTAAAACCTTGGCCTTCAACAGAAGGGGCGAGCTTGTGATTCCTTTGAATGCAGCTCATTTTCAAAAAGCTGCTCTTGTGCCAAATGCAGAGTAAATATAGTTCAGCAATCAACCGATCTTTGGATCCTATGAATTCCAGAGACCACTGCCAGCTGAGGGCATGGCAAGGCCAAATGTTCCAATTGGGGCCAAAGCTTATGCCAAGGCCTAATCTGGCCAGAGAAGCTTCTCCCTCTTGCATGAGTGATCAGGTATGGGGAAACCCTTCTCTGAAAGCCCCTGAATCTGCATCCTGGTTCTATTCTCTCTGCCTGTGGGCAAAAGGCCAGCAAGGACTCCCTTTTGTTAGGGGCTGGGAAGTGCGTCTCTATTTCCAACCAAGAAAAGTGTACTTCATCTTTAAGGGACAGCAGGCCAGCATGATAAACCTCATTATCTACAGTAGGTAAGTCTTCATATTATGTAAAGGATTTCATTAAGCATATCACACTTGCAAAATTGCATGCATGGAAACATATAACAAGCACACTGTGAACAGCAAGTCAGAAACCAAAAGCATAAAGCTGATTAAACATAAGATTTTGGAATGGTACAAGTGTCTCAGTCTTGCAACATGAATGCATTTTCTTATACTGATCTGGGATTTCTGAATTGGGGCTTATGTTAGTCTTTTAATTTGCCAGAGACCCTCAACTGCTCTTACACTTGTCTTTCTGTCTGGGGGCCCTTCTCTTCCACCGCGACCACCCAAACATCTCCCCCCAATAATTCTTTCTTGTGGGGGAGTGGTAGGGAAATGCATCCTCTCTGCTTCAAAAGCATGACAGCATGCCCAGCTCTGGCCATCATGCCAGCCAAGGAGGGGAGAGGCCGGATATCAGCTGCTTACCCCATCTGCTCACCCACCGCAGGACCACCATCCAAAGCTGCTCCAACCAACCGGCTTTCATATACAAAATGAAGGGAAATATTTTTAACTTCCAACCAAGGGAGTGCTGCAAAGGGCCAACCCCAGAGCAGCAGATCTACAGTCTATGGAAGAAGAACCATGCCTCCTTCGAGCCCTCCCGGTTCAAACTCCAGACTTAGCCATAGGGCCACAGCTCATGTCCCTTGACTGAGGCCTGGCTAAGAAAGAAGCAGCAGCTACTTGTTTGCAGGACCCCAGAGTTGCCAGACTAGGACACTCATCACTGTTTTCAATTAACCTAAATGACTGGCAGTTAGTTTGCATCTCCTCCCAGAACAGGTTGAAGAGAAGGAAAAGTTATTCTAATGCCAGAGATGACTTAAAACACTCACTTTCCAGATAAACTGTGATTAGAAGAGATCAGCTATTTGAGAGGTTATAGACCAGAAAGCAAATCTAAACTCTGAGAATCAAGCTTAATCTGAGGTTAAATATTAACTCTACATAACAACTCTAAATAAAAGCTTAGAAATACTCTGGTGTGCTCCATCTTGCTTCCTAATAGAGGTTTAAAAAATCCCAATAACCTTTATTTCAAATGAAATGGATGAGTGGAGGAGTCCCAAGTCCCATAACAAAGACTCCCCTCTGCCTCTGGTTGTTGTGTGCAGAGAGCAGCATTCTTTGCCAGAGGTGGCATGGAGCATGGGACTGATTCTTCAGGACAAGGCCTCTCTATAGCCCATAACCAGATTAACACAACTAAGAAACCCTGAAGGATACTTAGCCTTACTTAATCGGAGAGGAGAGGTTCTTATTTGTGGCATATCTTTCAGGGTGTTCAAGTGATTAAACGGAGAGACTTATGAAGCCTACGCTCAACAATATAATGATACAAAAAGAGACAGAGAGAAGGGAGAGATTTTTTTTAAAAAAGTCCTAACAATGGGGAGCCAAATACATGAGCTATTTCGAATGCTCAAAAGACTTTGGGTGAAAACTAGTTTCCTATTCTTAGTTAAAAGAACTCAAGGACATATTCAAAGTTGGGGAAAATGTTTGAGGACTGCTGCCTTCAGGACATTCTTTTAAGAGATTGAAGAACTCTACATACCTGTTTCTGGCTGGCAAAAGGTATACTGGCTGCTGGAAGAGGAACCCATGTTGAAATTTTCTGATGCCTGACCTTCCTCCTCTCCCGAGGCAGCTTCTTCCTGGTTTCCAACTTCTTCCACCTTTGGCACCTCCAGAGTCACAATGTCTGAATCATCACTTACTGCTCCCACACAGGAAGTCTCATCCAGCAATTTTTCTTTCTCATCCTTGGATATAATGTTAAATGAGCATTTTATTATCAACTTGAAAAATTAAATGTACAGCTTTTTGCAAGTGCCTTATCAGGCTGTTAATTCAGAATTTACACACAGATGGTCTGTCTTCTATAGCCTGCTGACGTACAACAGTCTTATTGGTTGGGAGAGAAAACTCTTGAGCATAGGCCTTCTGAGGCCCAGCAAGCTGATGAGAACACCCATATCAGGATTGGGTAAGACCTGTTCTGAAGAAGGGCAGCACGGCTTTCCTGCACACAGTTTCCATAGGCGGTACCTTCCTGGCTGCCCTTATCTCCTATGGCTGCAGCTTTCTCCTAGCTGGAAGCCTCCAGAAAAGTTGACCAGCATTTTGCAGGGAAATCCCAGCAGAGAGTAAGGAGAAATAAACACCCCTTAATTTAGGGCACATTCACAAGGACTCCTCTAGCAAGGTCAGAGCCTGCTGGCATCAGAACAGAACACAGCAGGGATGGAAAGATCCCTGCACCTCCTCTGTTGGCACAAGCTCTGTCAAAGAGGCCACCTGTAATGTTTCACCTTTTTGCTGACAGCTACAGATGTAAGAGGCTTTTTCCCCTTGATGTGATCTTCTGAGCCATTTGTTGAGTCATGACTTACCCCAGGAACCAGCTTGCTTGTCTCCATGGGGGGCTGGCTTATAGCGCTCACTGGTGCCCCATCACCCTGGCTAAAATCAACTGCAGAAGGAAAGGATGAAGACATACAAGGTTGCCCACAGAGCTTTCCCATGACCCCTCTGCATGCACGTCTCTGCTCTTGCACACACTCATACTGCTCAGGCCAATCTAAGTGGGCTTATTACAGCTTTCACCTGGAGAACCTGGATTGGACAGCATCAGTTATACGGCATGAATGTGCACTGTACCCATTACACAGGAATCTGGCTATGAGAACCACAACAGCTTGGGAATGATTCTACTACAAATGAGACTTTATCTCCAAGGCTGATGTAGTTCCATCACAAACCAGTGACTGGAACTCTGGAAAACTGGCCTGCTTTGGTGCTCCTAATGCTCCCCATCGACGTCCCACTAGCAACTACCAGCCTGTTTATGCCCCACACAGGGAAGATCATTACAGAGCTTATCCTCAAATGCCTAAGTCAAAACAAAACTTCCCATTTCAACCCTGGCCACCCGAACCTCAGATCTCTTCCCCTTCCATGCAGCCAGACATCTCTCAGTTGTCTCAGCAATCCTCCTGTGCAATTCCCAGAAGCTCTTTGGCCCAAATGAGAATGCTACAAGACTCACCTTGCAGACTGGTGGCCTGCTGCTGCTGGTCTTCCACTTGCGTTGGAGACAGAAATTCCTCTGAGGCCAGTTCCTCGTGGCCACTTATGCTATCAGAGTCTGGTGCTGCTGCTTCAACGTCAGAGCCCTAAAAATACAAATACGCTCACTGGAGATTGAGTTGGAAGCTCCAGAAAGAGTCCCCTGATATTCCACCAACAGCATGGGTGGACGACTAGCAATCCACAAGCAGGATGTATTTTTAGTAGCTGAGCTGTTTGCTCCCCAAATAAATGTGGGAAGATGGGAGGCCTCTGAGAAACAAAGCAAAAAACAGAAATATGTTCATGCCGCCCACCAAGCCTCCCAAACTCTGCCTGACGTAGCAGCAGAGCCTCCTAGGGCCTGGAAGTGGACTGCAGAAAAGGATAGAGAGTGCTGGGAATGCCTGTTGCAGCTCTTCATTGGGCTTCTTCAGTAAATGCCTGTTTTCACTTGTTATTGTGTCTGAGTATATCTCTGACTTAGACAAGGGGCCAGAATGTGTGTGTTATCCTCACACTTTTTGAAAATGAGGAGAGGAACTGCTCTAAGCCAACACAGTCATGCCACTTTCAAGCATCTTGAGACCCTGGGCTATAAGTGAACTTCACCACTGGGAATCTTGGAAATGAACTCCGGATGGCTTTCCTGCTCGGAAATAATCTGAAAACCAGAGCAAACATCGGATGCTGGAATTCAAAGGACCTGTTCTTCCTCCCTTTTATCTTATACTAGGGAGTGCAATTAGCTTCCCACCACCCCTCCTCCTCTTAAGGTCTGGCTTGCTTTGGTTCCTGAAACCAAGTCAAAACCTTGTTTTGTGTGGCAGACATCGAGGGCCTCCCAAGGGGTTCTCCCCTTCAAAAGCTTTGATGCAAGCAGTTCATAGGTCCCAAAGAAGAGTTTCTCCAGTGAGGTGCTTCTGCCAAAAAACCCCAAAGGTATCAGGGATTTTAAGCGGACTTTAACTGAAGAAGGCCAAGAGCGGCCATGATTTGTCTCTTTAAGGATGGGGTTGCTTCCAGGTCAGCTGTGCTCGAGATGGGGGGGGGGGGGGTTGGCTGAAAGGCAAAAGGCCCCGAATTTGACTGGCAAGTTCTTTGCTTCCCGCTCAACAGACCTCATGGAAGGGGGCGGGGGGAGAGAAAGTGGGAAAAACTCCAGCGGTCTTGAAACCATTGAAGGTTTGAACGTTGTTAGAAAAGGTCAAGCCAGCAGCACACAGTCAAGACAGGCACAAGCTGTCCCGCATCGCAGCCCCTCTAGGGCACGGCCAACCTTTTCTGCCTCGCCTAGCCCAAGCGCTCCCGCCCCTTCTCTTCCGGAGGCCTGTTCCGCCGAGGCGCTCCTGCCCCGGGAGCCAAGCACGGAAAGGCAGCCTCGGCCCCGAAGTCTGCCCGGTACCTCGTGGTTGATGACCGTCCAGCCACAAGACGAGTCGCTGTCGCTGGAAATTTCTGACATTTTGAAGAAGCTGCAAGGAAAAGAGCCTCTTCAGCGGGCGGCCTTCTTTCTCTGCCAGAAACAGAACCGACCGAGACCTTCGCTCGCCCCCTTCGGCCGCCAGTTCGGAGCCGAAACCGCCGCTGCGGGAGGGAGCGCGGGCGGGGTCCCCCCTCCCTTCGGCCGCCCCGCCCCCCCGCGCCAAGCCGGCTTAGCTTCTGGCCATGGGCGGCTCTCTGGGGGTCAGCGGGCCCTGCAACCCCCCCCCCCCCCGCTCACGGGGAGCAACGGTCCTCCGCCCCGCGTTTCCTACCGGGCAAACCCTCCTGTGCGAAGAGGGCGCAACCGGCGCCTGGCGGGGAAGATCGGCCAGGAGACCGCGGGGCCCGAGGCGCAGCGGGGCCGCGGCCGGCCTACCTGCTGGAGCGGCGGGCAGCGCAGCGACCGGCGGCCTCTCCTCCTTCGTCACAACAACCGGGGATGGAAAAGACGCCGCCGCTGCGCCTGCGCCTTCCGCGGGGCGTCCGCCGGGAAGCGTAGTCCGCCTCCGCCCGGCGCTGCGGCAGGCTGGCCGCTGCGGGACTACACGCCCCAGGGGGGAGCGCGGCCGAGGGCGGCCCCGCGCATCAACAAAGGGCGGGGCCGAGCCGTTACCCGGGCGACGGGGAGGGCGGCTCTCCGCAAAGGCCTCTTCCTCCGCCGCCGTTGCTGCCGGGCCGGCCGAGGCAGATGGCTTCCGGGGGAGAGCGGCCACGGAGTGTCGACGGCGCCAACCCGGGCAACCCCGTCTTCACGTGCCTGGCGAACGCGCGGGCGCTTGTGACGGGCACGCGCCTGAGCGCGGCAGTCCCGCTGCTGTACAAGACCACGGCGAGCGACTACGGCGCCCTGCGGCCCACCTCGGCCACGGCGCCCTGCCGGTTCTGCCCACTGGAGAGTGCCTTCACCGCCCGCCTGGCAGCCGCCGGGCCGCCGCAGCACAACGGGATCAACACGGGCGCCGACCATTCGCCGGTGTAGCCTCCCTTCCTCCCTCCCTCCCTCCGTCGCCCGCCCCCGCAGGGAGAAGAACACTAGAGAGGCGAAGGAAGCAGCAGCAGCAGCAGCAGGAGCGGAGGCTTTATTGGGCCCAGGAAAGCCCCGGGAACGTCCTGAGAGAGGGATGCTCCAGCCCAAGAGAAGAACATCCAGTACACAAAAATCTTCTAAACTTGCCAGAAGAATTTTTCTAGTTGCCTTGAATTATGTGCCGAATCTTCTCCACATCTTGTTCTATATTTTTATCCTTAGGCTCGATCTTGAGAGCGGCCAGATAATCTTGAAGGCCTAGGATAATTGTTAGCACCCATAATTTATCTTTGAAGCCACACCACATGTCCTACAGATATGCTATATATATGTAACAGCATTAACAGCCTTCCTCAAAATACCTATACACCCAGGTAAGCCTACAGGATCAGGGTCCAGACACAACTCCTCAGACACTGAGCACTGGGGCTTCCTGGCCTCTTAATATGGCAAGTGAGTAGAATATGTGAAGTTTAGTAGAATACAAGTAATTTAATCTAAATACAAAATATACCAACCCACAATTGGCATTTTATAAATAATTGCAAAATCACAAGCTAGACTCCCAAATCACATTTCACAAATAACAATGAAGAATGTTAATGGGCCAAGCTATATTGGTGGTGATGGTTTTTTAAAAATAACTACTGTGATTAATATCTTTTTTGGCATTCACCATATGGAACTTTTGTACATTTTTCTCTGGGACAGACTAAACTAGAACAATACAACTGACAGGAAGAGCCTGAGAAGAGATGAAGAAAGGAATGGCTACATTATACAAGACTGATGCAAGAAAGCAGCTGATTCTTAAGTTCTTAATGAAGTTTAGCAGGCAACAGATTCACGCAGGACTAAACTTAGAAAAAGAATGGATTTGGAGTTTGACAGAGGAACAGATGTTCTGAGCCTAGAAAATAAGTACCCCCCCCAATTTCCCACAAACTGAAATATTTTACGTAAATAATATTTTTAGTACAGTAGTTCATTTCTACTAGTTTCAAGAAGCACTGCGATTAAACCTACATAATCCTTTTTGTAAGGAGAAAATGACAGCAATATAATGGAACAAAAATAAATAAAAGTAGAGGCATTTTACCTTTTAAAGACTCCCTCTCCTTACCTTCTGTATACAATTCAAGTTCACAGAATGCTGTTCCACGCCTCAGGTGAGCTTTTAATCTTGCCTTGGCATTGTTGGAAACAGGAGGGATGAGCAAATCCAAGGCCTGGCAAAATAAAATATACAGATGAAGTGTGAACTAACCCCCTTCTTTGAATGTAAGTGCATCACTTAGGTCCTTTCTACAAGAGCACAAATATATCCTCTTTAAAGGGAATCTGTAGTGGAAGCTTCATGAGTGGAATTTATCTCGGATCTGATGCAGTGGGCTGATGTAACCAGGGGGAGGGGATCCCTCAGATAGCATGGTCCCATGCTACAAAAGGCTATAAAGGTCAAATACCTGAGAGGAGTCCTCTATTACTTTATGTAGATTTCTCAGCCGCAGGTGGCAAGCAGCCCGGTTCAAATATAAGATTGGTATCTTATTATTAATACGAATTGCCAAGTTGTAAGCATTGATGGCAGCCAGATAGTTACCAGTTTCAAACATTTTGCTAAAAAAAAAAAATCCATGTGAACAAAGGAATAGCTGCTGTATTTCCAACAGGGCTTAAGACTTTGGCATCTTTACTAAAGAACCATAAACTGATTATGTCAACCACCCACTTATTTAGTAAGAGCTGAACATATTTACAGGGCTTTGTGACTCAGCAAATGTATTTTTCTACTTATTGACAGCACACACACACACAAATACACTGCTGACTCCATAAGGTTTACAAGAAAAAAGTCTTAAAACCAAACAATAACCTAATTTATCTTGGTATGCATATGAGCCGCGGTGGCACAGTGGTTAGAGTGCAGTACTGCAGACTACGTCTGCTGACTACAGACTGCCAGCGGTTTGGCAGTTCTGGTCGTACCAGCTCAAGGTTGACTCAGTCTTCCATCCTTCCGATGTCGGTAAAATGAGGACCCAGATTGTTGGGGGCAGTATGCTAACATTGTAAACCACTTAGAGAGGGCTGTAAAAGTACTATGAAGCAGTATATAAATCTAAGTGCCATTGCTATTGCTATATACAACACACCCCATTTCATTATAATTAATGAAGAACCCAGTTACACTATGATTGCCTTGAAAATGCTGTTGCACAGGGGAGCACTTGGGAGCTGCCATTCTGGTTGCTTAAGAAAGAAGAAAGAGAGAGAAAGCTGTATACTAACAAACAAAAATATTGAAGCCCTCTTCTCCCCCAACTCTTAAGCCAGGGGTCCCCAACCTCCGATCTGTGGACTAGCACCATTCAATGTCATGCCAGAATCCAGTCTGTGCAAACCAGTGAAGCCCTATCTGCAGGATGCAGGCGACACATGAAACCCCACCCCTTCCAGTCCACGGAGAAACGTCTCTCCATGGAACTGGTTCCTGGTGCCCAAATGGTCGAGGGCCACTGCTCTAAACCATAGCAGGTTTTGGAGACCACCTTTGGGAAGCCCATTCCAAACTCACTTTCCCTTGTCTTTCAACCACTCTGGGTTCTTTTCCTCTTCTTTTAAATCCTCGATCTCAACAATATCTGCATTTATTATCCTGAGAGCCTCTGCTTGTTTACATAGCCACTGCAAATAGAAGACACACACACAACATCAGCTAGATGCTCCTAGGTAAACTATCAGATAAGTATGGCTTCAAAACAAGCTCTTCCTGCCTAGGATTCTACTCAGAGAAGCTCAAAAGATTCCACCCAACTAGTAAAACTCGTTGCTGTTGACATCCTACTCTTGCAGAGGCTGCCTCTTCTCCTGGGATCTCTGTTAACAGAAAAAAAAATCCCTGAAGAGAAATGGCAACATTTCTCTGTATTTTCCCTAGTTTATATCAAAATTTGCAGTTACAATCTTTATTTTTGTGATGTATAATTAGCATAGTGAAGCACTGAATACATAGACATCATAAAATCGCTCTCTCTAACTGGCCTTCCTTAAACATTTTCCCTTCAAGTATAGCTTGTTATGTGCCATTTTCATTTTCTAGCATTTTGCCTCCAAGACAATATTGCTATTAAGGCGATGCCAGTCCTTCTACATAGGCCTAATCAGGAGATATATTCTATGTTTGTCTGGGAAAATACTTATGCTTCTGTAAATGTTCCAATATGGTGTCTCTAAGGCTCCGTGGCTCTCTACAGGTAATGCAGTGGGGTTGAAAATGCATTCCTGATACTACCTCTTTTTTGCCAGAGTATTTAATAAGACCATCCCCTTTTCTTGGGGCTATGGCTTAAAGCCATGCCTCATGAAATACTGCAGAGCATTTATTCCAGATCTGCAGGGAAAAGGAAAGCGAATATCAGCTGGGAAAATCTTACTCTTCACAAGCCATTACAATTCCTCACTGTTTTATGAGGCATGGCACAAGACAAGTTGCTGGTGCCTTTCCTACCCAAGGGCATTGAATCTTTTTTCAATCTTGGTGTTGAAAAGTAGCAGAGGAAGCAAGCACCATCTGTTTTCCAATAACATGCCGCAACTCCTCTGCCTGCCAGCCCTCCATGGCACAAAGCAGGTAAGCCCCCTACCTCTTCCTCCTCTGGGATTCGTGATTCTCTCAGGGCTGTGGGAAAGACACGAGGCGTAAAATGTATCATAATGCTACCAGGAGGACGTGGAGAAGGAATTGAATCTTCCTTTATCTTTTCTGAAAACATATTTCCATAATTTCCACCTGTAATAGTCAAACACAAAAGCTATTTAATGCTATATTCCTGTTAATTGTAGCAATAAGGGAGAAAAAGGACTCTAGCCACAGATATGTTTCTTGTTTCTGATATTTATAAGGCAGTTATATGCAGATACAAATACAAGAAGATTTGAATGAAACCAAATACTAAATATATCCTTATGAGGCATTCCTAGAATGTACTACTATGAGAGTTATGTCCTGTGTAGATGGGGGGAAAACACAAAAAAGAATACGGGGCTGTAAACTTGTATCATACCAGCCTTTTGAGGCAGATTCCAAATATCTGAATGGAATTTTATTTCATTGATACAGGCCACAGAAACAGAATCTTGAAAGCACCCCCACCCCTACCCCAAGTTCTCCCCACTCTCCCTCTTAACACTATAGTGAGCTGGAAGGAGATAGACTCTTTGCCACATATTTGCTATTGCTGGGGCTTAACACATGTTTTTGTATATGTAACCAACACGGCCTCGGTCTGGTTTCCCCAAGGTGATATCACTGCAGAACTTGAAGCAGAGTTTAGAGGCTGAATACCTGCAAGTGCCTTTGTCTCTAACTGTAACCCTTTCCTTGAGCTAACAAAAGAAGGCACTACAGGAATTGATCAGCATTGTTTGAAAAATGCTTTTGAATAATATTTGTGCATCTTTGAAAGGGTTATGGTTTTAGTTCACATCATATGTTGTGAATCTGTACACTGAAATTCAACGTGGGAGGCTTTTAATTAAAAAAATATTTTAAATAAACACAGTCACAGCAAAGCAAAAAGACTGCAGTGTCCCATGAAAGAAAGTGCAATAGTAACACAATGAGAATGTTAATACCTTTAGTTAATGCTCCTGATGTGGACACTCCCTTTCCAGCAAAAGATTCCAAGTTCTGGCATTCTTTTATTTCTCCAAGGACTTCTATATTTCTATCTGGCAGTTGCAACTTAGTACATACTTCCTTTTGCATCTCATTCTGCCTCCTCCACGCCTCAATCTCCTCAGTGCTTTTTTTCCGTTCTTGTTCTTTTAGCTCTTCTATTCTTTTTCTTTCTGCTTCTTCTAGCTGTTTGAATTATAGGACATTCATTCTGAAATTATTTTTCTGTTGAGGGGCAAGCTTCCTCATTAATGACTTATCAGGCAGGTAATTAAGATTCCCACTTTCAGAGACACTGTTTTCAGAAGGCCACAGGGAAGTTAAATATAAGGCAGAATCTAGGAGCAGCCTGCTCCATAAAACTCAAAGACACCTGCATCTCTTCTCTACAGTATCATCTGAACATAATGAGGATTTGTAGAAATGCTTCTGATTTCCCACAGCAAATGGTAGTTACTGAACAGCTAGTTTTAATTATAATTCTTCATCCACCTACTGATAGTATAATACCTCATTTCCAGAAGCATTTCAGTATTAGCCTTTTATTTATTGATTTTAATAGACTTATGAGTTGCTCCACTCACAAATGACTCTGAGCTGCATGTACAGTATACATAGACATTGCTAGCACTTAAGAGTGAAGTAGGTGGAGACTGGATGTTCACCAGACTCGATAACCCCTCCAATGGGTGCTAGGAAAAGCAAAAGTTCCACTCCAATGAAAAGGGGGTGAGTGAGAAGGAAGAAAAGAACAGAGGATGCAGGTTGAGTAGAGAGAAGTTTTGAGGCTGAGTACTATGAACAGATGTAGGGAAACAAGTTTATTGGGACAACGGAAATTAGAATTCAACTGTTGCAGAAAGAATAGAGAACCAGTTGACCCAAACTCGAGAAGAGTTACAATAAGAAAAGGAACAAAATGTGTACTGCAATGAAGCTGCCATGGCTTGAGAAAGAAAAATAAAGAATCAGCTATGGGGGTTCAGATGTGAAAATACCAGGCCAACAAGATGTAGAGCTTAGACACAACAGACGGTAAAGCATTGGACACAGTAATTAAGACACCCTTATTTGAGAAATGGTACTTCTGAAGAGGAGGCTCCATGGCCCATAAAGTAGAAAGGCCAGACGTGTGTTGTAATTGGAGGGGAAAGAGAAAGACCACCAAGAGGTGTGAGTTGTGATGGGTCAGAATCCTAAGGCTGGAAGGCAAACTAAGCTGATTTGGACAGCAACCACTGGCGGTGCTTTACCTCCTTGAATGACCGTTTACCTTGATGGCGGCATCCAGAGCAAGTCTGCCGCGTTCCCGTTTCTCTGCAGACTTCGCCGCTGCTTTCGCTCGGGCCTCCTCTTGAGTTTGGCGGACGGCCTCCTCGCGAATTTCCCGCATCTTTGCTTCGTTTCCTGAAAAAGCCATTTCGTCTGGGAAAGGTTCGGGGCAGGAGACAGAAACCGGCTTCACGGGAGGATTTGGGCAGGACCCCCACCCGCAGCGGAGCCCCCCCCCCCGGGTCCCTCACCGTCCTCCGCCCGCAGGGACGCCCACGGGGCCGCCTCCTTCTTGAACAGGGTGAAGACGACGCAGTCATCCCGGATCTCGGCGCGGCTGCGCTCGGCGTCAATGGGGGCGAAGAGCGCGGCTTCGAAGAGCAGCGGCGGCGCGTTCACCTGCGGGAGGCGGGCAGCAGCTGATTACCTGGCGTCCGCCGGGCCTTCCGCGCGCTGCCCCCCAGGCCGCCACTCGCGCCAACCTTGAGGTACCGCTCCGTGCAGAAGAGGCCGTGGCGGCGGAGGCGGCCGGCCCGCAGCGGCACGGTCAGGCGAACGGTCTCGGCCGTCTGCTCCCAGCTGAAGTCGCGCACCCAGACGGGCATGGCGGCCGTTGCTAGGACGCCAGGGTTGCCGGAAGGCCGCGCCTCCCGCAGACTTCCGCCTGAAGCCGCTCTAGCCGCGTGCGCCAGCTTGGGTTCGCCTCGGTCCGCCGGCGCTTCTCGGGCCGGCGCCTGTTCGACGCCGCTGAAGGGAAACGGACGGTGTGGCGGCAACCATTTCCCAGAAGAGGACGACCAGAGCGGACACAAATTCCACGAACGACAAAATAGATCAAAAACCGGTTTAATCATTGGCGTGTGAGGTCCGCTCAGCTCGCCATCCATCCATCCATCCATCCATCCATCCATCCATCCATCCACATAGAAAAAACAGAAACGTCATTCCTGCACTTCATTGAGTAGCTCACCCAGGCACCATGATATGAAATCATTTGCATTACATGGTAATTTCATTTCTTACTAACGGAACAATAACGAACAAAGTTTGGGAGCTTGATTCCAATTTGAATTACATCAACTTTGCCGCAACATTCCTATTAAAAATAAAATGAAAAACATAAGTCACATTTTTTAAAAAAATGTCTCAGAATTGAACATCCACATTAGGGTATTTAAACATACCCACAATTTGTAAATGTGAAATGTTATTCCACACATAATTAGGGCACAGATGAGAAAAAGGGAAGGGGTTAAAGGGGGGAGGAATGGGAAAATTTGTATTTGTAAAACTTTTTCAATTAAAAAAAAAAGAGAAAAAGGGAAGGGGTTCACAAGTTATCTTCTTTCAACTTGGGTGGCTTCTGTGTCCATGGGGGGTGGGGAGAGCAGTGGCCTCCCCCAGCACAGGGTCAGATCTGTAGAATGAGCAGCAGCGGCAAAACCCCTGCCTGCTTTGAGACTCTACTTTGGACCAGCTAATAAGAGCGCCAGGTGTTTTAAAGCCACACAGATACCTGAACCAGGAATGGAAGAGAACTAGTTATAACAGTCCTTCCCCAAATTCCAGGAGCATGGAAGCTAGAATCAATAACAGATTTCTAAATTGGCTTCCATCACTTATTTCTGGATTAAGTTGTCCAAATTATTATTTTTGCT
Source organism: Arizona elegans (assembly GCA_022577455.1). NCBI lineage: Eukaryota > Metazoa > Chordata > Lepidosauria > Squamata > Colubridae > Arizona > Arizona elegans. The sequence goes on along the minus strand of JAKOOJ010000065.1, from coordinate 1,988,861 downwards.
TCAATTATTTCCAGCCCAGAGGTACAAATCCATTCTGATTTATCTCCCAAGACAAGGAATGAAAAAAAATGCTTAGTGTGGTGTTTATTTGTTCATTTTGTTTTTATTGTTGGATTGATCTTCACAGCTATGAAGGCATTTACCATTTGCTCAATGAAGAATTCCCAGAATGTATGGTCACAACCAAATTTTGGATTCATATGCACAGTTGTATTGCTGTGGTGGTTGCTATCTGGGAGACTTTCCTACCCCCGGGAATAGCGCACCATATTTCCTCTAGAAGAAGAAGGGGAACAGCATGTTCCCATCCACAAAGGAAACACATGCCAGTTTACCACCAACTTTTCCTGTTTTTAGGCAAGCACCTGGGAATCAAAGCCCCTCCAAATGCTCAAGATGGTTTCAAAAAAATGGCCACTGGACTGCAGGGAAGGTTGGGACATGCAGCCCCTCTCCCATGAATGGTGACCATGTGGTTGCTACTACTCCTCTCAAGATGCTTCTGTAGGGTTGTCCATCCTCATCCTAATCTCCCAGATAAAACTCCACAATCATGGCTGGTAGCCATGTTGATTGGGATCTCACACTCAATTACCACCTGCCAGGGGGTCAGTAGATGGCCACAGTGGCCAGCTCTGTACCTGGCATTTCAGGGAGAAGGCTTACATGTATGGCTATTGGGCACTGAAAGTCTGGTTCTCGAGGACCCTTGTTTGGTAAGGGCTGCTTGAAACTGACAAGAGAGAGGGAGGGGGGAGGGAGGGAGGGGAAGAGAGAGAGAGAGTTTGAGAAAGACTTGGATCTGTTTATTGCAAAGGCCCTGCACATAATACTAAATGTGATCAAAAGTAGGCACTATAAAAATAGCAGAAGAATTCAAAAAGACTAGCTGGGTTACCCTCACTAGATAAATTCCAGCTCATATACAAATCATTTCCCAGGGATCCCCATAGAAGAACAACTGCTTTGCTTTCCTTCTGGGTTGGACCTTCTGCCTTTTCAACTGGAGAAAGCGCAGAAACAGAGTAAGATAGTAAGAGGTACTAATAATATATTGCGACATTATGGTTCGTCCACTGCATTCCATCAGCAGTTATACAAAAACAGCCCTTTCGTAGGCCTAAACCTCACCGTCAGGAAGAAAGCATCTCCTCAAGTTCTTCTGATGAAAGCTTAATGCACTTGGGCAGATAATAAAATGTGTGGAAAGTAGTAGTTTCACAAACCATGGGATTTGCTCAGGTGTCCGTGTTCAGGGCCAGTGGTCCCACCATTTCCCTGATGCACATCAGCTGCACATCCTTGCCTGCTATGCAAGTATCACAGCCCCAGACTGCCGAAGCCTCTGTGGTCAGCAGACCGTACAACAACTCTGTCATGCCTGTGCAGATCTGGTGAAACCATTTCTGACAGGCAGCTTTGCAGAGGATGGCATCCTGATGATCATTCACAGGGTACAAATCCCACATGGGTAAACTGGCTCAGAGAGCACATGGCCGTGCTGGGGTGGGGGTGGGGTGTTTGCAGCGGGATTTTGCTGCCGCCCCCCTCAACTTCTCAGAGCTGCTTCCCTCGGGACCTCTACAGGGCAGGCAGGGCTTAGTGGGGGTCCCATTCGCATGGGCACTGTTCAGGTTTTCCATGTGCTTTGGCTGGACTCCCTCAGAAGTGCCCACTGGGCTCTGCCCGTGCCCGCTGGCCTTTACATCCGCGCTCCTGAACTCAGCAGGTCCTCTGCTCCGAGCGAGGTGGGGTGGGATGGTGCCGCTGGGAAGGGGGCTGGTGCTTGTTAACCCCCAGCTTCGGGAAAGCCTTCACCTGGGCAGGGCCTGGCTGGCGCTGTAGAAGGGCTGGTGGCCGATGCCCGTCGCGTTCTCGGGCGGCCCAAAGGTTATGGCCGGAGCCCTGCTGAAGGCCGTCCCCGCCGGGCTCTGGTCAAAGAGGGGCGGTGGTGACGGAGTGGGAAGGCGGGCGCCCCGTACGGGGAGGCCGCTCGAGACAACAGATAAGGCGGCCTCCTAAAGGCGTTGTAGTCCCCGAAGCCAGGATACGCGGGGTAAGTGAAGTAGGGCCCCTCCTCAACGCCGGCCCGGTGGGAAAGCGCGCCGGTGCGCTGTCTTACCTGCACCCCGTCTTTACTCTTCTTCCCGTCGGGGCTGCCCAGCTGCAGCCCGGCACCCAAGTCTTCCAGGCCACCGTCCAACCCTGCAAGAGCCGAGCGCAAGCTCCGTATCGCCGCTCTGGGGACGCCCCTTCCCCACTCGGCCGCGGCACCCACCTCGGAGCCTCTTGAGCACAGCGCCGGGCTCTATGGTGGCCCGCCCCACCTGGCAGGCGCAGCACCCAGGCAGCCGCCGAACCGGCGACTGCGATGCACAGCCCGACCTCTCCGCCAGCGGGGCAGACCTTGCACTGGCCGCTTCTCCTCCCGCCCTGCCCCCACCAGGAGCCGCAGCTCGGTCTGCTGGTGGGTTGGAGGTCGGGGTGGCGTCCCCGGGTGGCGGACGTTACTCCTCCCGAGCTCCCCATCCAAGGAAGTGCTCCGTTGTCCGCGGACCCCCAAGAGCCCCTGCCGCCCGCTGCTTCGAAAGATGCCTGCGTGCGAGGCGCTTCCTGGCAACGGGCCGGGATCCCTCCCCCGCCCCCCCAAATGCACAGGTCCTGCCCTGGTTGTTCGTTTGCCCCGGTCACCCGGGTCCCGCCGCGAAGAGTTGGGAAAAAGAACGACGGAGCCCTCAAAAGGAAACAGGCCACAGGTTACTACAGGAAACTTTTATTTCAACTGTGCAATCCATTTGTGTAAGATAGCAATTTCATAAACATTTTGGCATTTAAATTTCTACTCATTTTTGGCATGACGTTTGTGCTAGTATCAGGACAAGCCTGGGAACTGATGAAGGGAAAGAGGAAGGACACAGGTAAATATTCACTATGCTATCAATTTTTTTAAAAAAAAAGTACATTATAAGCAAAATGTTTAAAAAAGACATCTTAAAAGGTACATTCATTATCAGACCGTCACCAACTGTCCTGACGCAATGGAGTTCACAGAGCTGATCCCCTGAGTCAAATATAAAATTAATATAATTCAGCTCGATTCCCCCATTGGCCGGCCAGCCACTGATGGCCCTTCAAGAAAACAGCAGGAGTGGCAAGAGCCAGACCACCCTTGGCCAAAAAGCCTTGCTGGACTCCCCCACTGGCAATTCATTCACATCTTCAAGAATACACGAAAACGAATTCATTTTAAACAGCCATTTAGCAAAGTGCCAGGCCTGATGCAGCAGGTGCTCTGTGTGTGCAGCGACAAGATTGAGACGGCTTTGGGGTGGAAGCTCCATGTGCCAACTTGCCCAAAGAGTCTGGAGTCAGCAAAGTACACACCAGTGATGAGGTTCACACTTGCTCCAATGCACAACTGGAATCCAGATGTGATTGATTTCAGGCACTTCACCTTTCCCTCCTGCTCTGGTTTTAGTTACTCTTCCAAATCGATGGAAAATGAATTCCGGTGCAAGTGAGAGTTGGGTGGTGTTGCCACCCATTTTTGAGATGCAAGGCAAGGCAGCCAAGGTGTGCAAGGGGATGCCCTGGTGATGCCATTGTAACCCCCTTTTCCTGAGGCTTCACTGCCCTGCTTTTGAGGCGGGGTGGTACTTGAGAACAAGAAGAGTAAAAGCAGCAGCAGTTGTGCCCAAAGAAATGTGTCACAGAAAAAAACAGCAAATCTTGTGGTGACAATGCCAGCTAGAATTCTGAAGCACCCCAAGGATGAGATGGAAAAACATTAAACTCTTTTTAAATAGATAGATAAATTCAGGATAGTGTTCAAAACAAAATTAAGACGTGTCTTAAACCTGCAACTTGGGATAAGGGTCTCCCAAACGAATGGAAAGAAGGTTTGCTGAACCTGCCATGACTGGTGAGGTTCACAAAGCACAGGCTTTATACACAATGCTTGGAGATCATTGTGGCCGAGCCCACACAGCTCAGCTGTGCCCCCCAATACAGGTCAGGAGGTCCCCCAGGTGCCAGGGGGAGGGAGAGAGCCACACTCAACTGCCCAAAGACCTGCAAACTGCACACACAGACACCTTGTGCACCTCACCTGGCTCTTTTTCTGGCACTGCATGGACTATATGCCCTGAACCGGTATTTGGAAAAGTGGCCTTCACTCATGGGGTGTTTCACTACTCTTCAGAATGGAGAACCTGGTTACAGATGTTTCCATGTGAACCAACTGCTCCACCTGTGCAGGTTGCTGATGGCACAAGCTCAGCATATGCCCTGGGAGGGTCAGGTCATGCTTCCAAATGCTTTCTTGGATGTCCCAGGGAACTGATGGGGGCAGTCCCTGGTGAGAGTCACCCTCAACCCCCACCCCACACTAGCCCAAGTTTGCCCTGCAATGAAGGAAAGATTATTCACACACACACAGCCCTGTATACAGGTGTGTGTGGGGGGGGGGGAAGCACCTGAAAAGGTAATGTCAATTCAAAACAAAATAAAACAACAAAAACAACAAAAGTAAAGAAAGGTCACCTACCTACCTAGCATAGGCCTCTATGTCGAGGTAGCCTTAAATATCTTTGGTTTTCTTCATTTGCTGCTTTGCAACCTTGGACACAAACTATTTCCAAATTGCAAATCCCCCTCCCTCCCTCTCTTGAGCTTGTGCTCTGGCAACTCGGGAGAAAAGGACACTCTAAAGGAAAAACGGAAGACCCAAGGAGGTCATCAGCGCACCTTCCTAGGCCAGGATGCCTCTGCTCCAGCCCCACATCTCTGTGTGAGGGCAGGCTCCTCCATCCTGAGGGCTTCACCAAAGGGCTCAAGGGACGGGGCGTGTCTTCAGCTGCCAACTGCCAGAATCAAGAATGCCCTGGCAATGCCTCCTCGTCCCCAGAAGAGGTCCAAAAGTGTTAATATTCACAGCAAACAAGTCTTTGGAGAAGAAGGGGGCCTCCTCAGCACAGCGGGCCTTGAAAGGTATTGCCATGAAACTCAGCAAGCTGCCCACCTGAGCAGACATCATTTGATGGTAGGGCAGGCTCAGCTCTGGCCAACAAGACCCCCCCCCCAATCAATCTTTGGCAAACGAGTTCCCTTTTCTTCAACAAGTATAAATGAACATTCAGAAATATTCTCTCTGCTACTTAATAGAACTGCTGAAGAAAATGAAAACAAAATGACACTTGAAGTCACTGGCGCTGAGAGGTTCTTACTCCAATTTTTATAAAACTATTCTGGCAGCAATAGCACGAAAGATCACTTTGTAAAACCACCCAGTCCACTCCTAATCTCCATTTGGTTCTCAGCTCTTTTGGGTTCGTATCTACTTAGGCATTCAAATTATTTGATGCTGCGTTTTTTAACTATCTTAATTATCTTTTGGGGAAAATATGAAGCTTTCTTCTCCTTTCCACAGAACATTCTTTGGTACAAGATTATTATTTTCTTTAAAGCCTTTGCATCAGAAAAATGGTGGAAAAGACAGTGTCGGCCTGGCCAACGCTCTCAGATGACACAGCAGCCTCTGGGGGCTCTTACAAGGCCCCATTCAGACCCACAACCAGCCTCATGTCCTAAATGTATATTTCCTGTCACCTGCAAGACAGCCATCTGGGAGTCACATCTAGGATGTTTGGCCAAACCTTTTCTAAATGGAAACAGTAGGAAACTGTACCAGCTAGCTCACATTTTTGGTGAATACGACCTCTCTCTTTTGCTCACCATCTCATTCACTCGCTCACTCACTAACGTCAGAACAAAACTAAACACGAGATACCCTGTCAGTATGCCTTACAACACGCAAGACAGCTTAAAAGTAATTAACTGCACCCTGAGCACAGGAAAACAATAACACTACAATAATTTTAAAAAGAGGTAGTATAAAACAAGAGCTGTGTGGGAACCAAGAGGATGCTCCACTGTGCCTTTAGGGGAGAGGGGCTCGTCCGAGCACTGGCCTGGGGGCCATGTCCCAGGCTAATGGGCTTCCATGCTTAGGACCAGCCAGGGAAATCAATGGGGGATTCCCAAGGCAACCTGCAGAGCACATGTAAGGCCTCGTTCTGCACTCCAGAGAAACTTCATAAGTAAGGCAAGCAGTGAGTTCATAACTATCTAATGGAAGGCACCGTTACCACCAGAACACTTGGGGGAATCATCTGGCCAAGGGATCACAGCAGAGGCAGAAAGCCCCTCCCCTCCCCTCCCGGTCTCCCCAACTGTGGACTCTACAAGAAGGCACTGACAAGGCAGGTGGGACCCTGGGGGTGGGGTGGCCCATGGAGGGCCCCAGAGCTACCTGCAGCCTTGGCCCCCCGGCCCCAGGAGTGACCCTCTTTTGGGGATCGTTCTGCCCAAGGCCAGTGGGGCAGACCCCTCTGCTTCCCAACACAACTCCTTGGCTCACAGGCACACACTTGCTCTCCATACATTCAGGGAAAGGACTTGGGGCTGCCAGGAAGTGATCACCAGTCCTGCAGCCACAAGCAATACTTTCACACAAGCAAATGAGGTAGTGCGGTTGCTTCCTTTGGCATCTGCCTTGGCAAGCTGAGGTAGATATCCAAGCAAAGGGGGCACCTTTGCTCCAGTGACAAGAGAGGAGGGCCATCCTGCTCTCCTTTCACATTTTTGCACACTGGACATTCACTAGGGAAGGAAAACACAAAGAAGCGGTGGAAACACAGGTTGCCTGCCAGTTCATTGTTCCCTGCAAGATGTCCCATTGCCACTGGCAGCCAGCGGCAGCTGGAGAGGCTTAGAGACAGGACAGCTGGTTGTCAGATGCGAGTTGCTGCCTGGGAAAGAATCTGCAGCCCCAAAGCCAGGAGGGGGATGCAGCTCCTCGTTGGACTCGTGGGAGAACCTTCCCGAATCCCCAGTCTCGTGGCTGCCTTGGCTGTTGGCTGAATGCTCTGTGTCAATTCCTAGGCTGTAGATCACTTGGGCACTTGGCTGCTGCTCTTCACCAATGAGCATGGCTGCCCCTGACCGGTACAGGAAGGCTGCTGAGGCCATCTGCCTCGGGGCCTGTAGGAAGGATAGAAGCTGGATGTTTGATGCAGCTCCCACTAAAAGTGGGCCACTCACCCTGCAGTTGAGCTTTGTGAATGGAACCTGCCTCACTAGCAAGTAGCCTTCTTGGGAATGGAAGGGCCTGTTTATTTGTGGGACGGCCTGCTGAGACACCTGATTTTGCTGGGCAGTGACTGGTCCTTGCACATTGCCAGCACCTGTGACTGAGGAGCAGAAGGGAGTAAGATTTTTCCAAAGAAGCAGGAGAAATCAAACAAGGAGGTTCTGGCAGCATTTGCTGTGGGTTCAGAGAGCCCCGGGATGCCAGCTGGAGTGGATGGCCCTGTGACCTCTCCCAGCACAAGCCCAGCCCAGGTGCCTTAAAGGCCCCTTCCCAAGCCAGTTCCAACTTCTCAGGGGCCTGACCTGCCCCTGCTCTGGCAAAGCCTGCTGGGCACACAGGATGCCTGAAAGGGCATCCCCATCACTTGGTAAGCAGTCCAAGAGCACAAACATCATGCACAGGTGCAGCCTAGCTGCAGCCTCACAGTGAACTTCTTACTCGGGTATTGCCAGGCTGAGGGAGAGGGGAGTGCCCAGGGTGTTAACTAAATTCACAGGGAGTTAGACCTGAAGCGTGGCCCCCTTTGTTTTTGTGCGGTTGCCACCGCTGGAGAAGGACATGCAGAAGACTAACATCCCCCCCTTTTTCCAGGCACTTAGCGTGTTGTATCAGGGGAGGAGCCAGCGAAGAGTAGAAAGCCTGGACCACAGCAGAGGCACTATCTCCCCAGGAGGCAGACCTTCTCCTGTGCTGGTCAATGGGGCTGCAGCTCTCACCTCTGCTTTCTTCTTCCGAGAGCTATGGAGGAAGAGCCGTTTCTTCTGGGCTCTCTTCTTCGTGACTGGACCAAAGCGGTTTATAATAAGGTCAGTTCCACCCTGAAGGGGAGGAGAGTCTTCCATTATTCTCAGGGAAAAGGAGAAGAGCCCAAGGCCAGCCTGCCTACAGACTGGCTCCTAGGTCCAGTCCCCAAGAGTCAACTATGGTCTGGGACTGCTGGACACTCTCATTGGCATAGCCCCTGCTGAACATCGTGGGACTTACTCCTGGGAAAGCATGCAATGGACAAAGCCCCCTTGCCCATCCCCTTAATGCCCATCCCCTTTGCGAGAGAACCTGCATTTCTGCCAGAAGACAGAAAGACCCCAAGAACTCTCCCCCAGACCAGCAAGGGAAGAGATAGCCACAGTCCTTCTGTGAGGCCGAGGGATCACCTAATTGCCTTACTTGGATACCTATCCCACCTGTTGCTGCCGGTATTAAAAATGCAGGTAAACCACCAAACATAGGAAACACACCACAAGTAAGGGCAGAGCCAAAGGCAAAAGAAATCACATCACATCTTTAGCAGCCTCTCCAAGGTGACCCCTGAAGGGTTTTGCTGCTGTCTCACATGAGGACCCCTCCCCAGGGGTATTCCATTCCTATTTACAACCATACATGAATAAAACCTGATTTATATAGAGCTTGACTGGAAAGTCACAATGACTGGATCTCACATCAAGTTGCAAACTCCTGCTCAGGACCCAGTTTTTATTTCTTTCCCTACCCTCAAAGCCCTGGGAAATTTAGTTCCAGGACCCCTCCTCTTATTGCAGCCTGCTCACTCCCTTTTAAGGTCCTCCAGAGTGGTCTTCTCCTTCGTGGTCAAGGTCAAAGGCAGGGGTGTTGGGCCACCAGACTCTGCAATGCCTTGTCCCCTGAGATCTCTCCTATATCTTCCGCCCTTTGATTCTGCAATGAGGTTAGCTAGTTGTTTTGCTATAAGCCACCTCACAAATTGCAACTGAGCCAAAAAAGCAAACAAATGTATCTTTGTACCTTGGCATCCAGAAAGCTTCCCCCTGTAATCCTGGGCAAGAGAGATCGCTCATTCTCTGCTAGGCTTTGCAGAGTTTTGGCTCCCCCGTGGCTCTCTGTAGAAGAGTGGCTGCCATTGCGAGGGAGTGGGTCAGGGCTGGGCTGGCTGCTTTTGGAAGGGGTTGCTTTCCTGGGCAAGAGGAAACCAGTGGTTAAACTGCCCTTCCAGCTGAAGGTTGACCGCTTGATAAGCTCCAATCCACAGCAACCCCATTCTGAATGGAGAGGGCAGTGGAAGCCTGACAATCGGTGGAGGGGCAGGAAGAAAAAGGAAATAATTCCCCCTGATATTGCAACTCCTCTAACCTTTGCCTTCTCCATTTCCCACTCCTTGGCATCGTACAAGTTAATGGTGGGAGAGTGTTAAGAGACAGAACAGGTGCACAAGCAGCCTACCCTCCGAATGGGGCAGCCAAGCAAGAGCTTGAGCAGGAGCTACTTGGTCACTTTGTCCCTGAGCCTAGGCCATTACAGCCTGAGCTTCTCTCAGTAAGGATTCGCTATTGGTCTGCGTACACAGACTCAGATACACTTGCACACCCTACGTTGGCACTGTGGGCCCACCCAGCCTTTCACTCACACACATACAACAAACTTACCTTGCTTTGCCACGGTAGATCAGGATAAGGATGCAGACTAAAATGCACCCCAGGGCAATGGAGACACCTGCAATTATGCCCGTCATTGACCTCTGGTCCAACTGATAAGAGCCAGAACGAGCTGCAACAAGGAAACAAGCACGTCTATCCCAGGGGCCTTGGTGAGACACCCACAGCAAGAAAGCCCACCCCACAATGTGCCAGACTGCCCCTTCTAGGAGAGAGAGGAGGGGCCTAGTACCCAGGGAGCAGAGGGACTGTGTGATGCATGCAGGTTGGGCCAGGGGCTCACTTGTGTCAGCCTCTGCAGAATCCAGGCGTTTTGGTCTTTGGTTTGCCTCCAAGGGTTCCTTTGGCAGGACCACAAGTTCCACCGCGCTAGAAAAAGGCCCTTCGCCCACTTCGTTGGATGCAGCAAGTTTGATGAGGTAGACACTTCCCACCCTAAGGTTCTCTAGTAAAGCCATGGTTATTGTTCCTGCAGGGAGGAAGAAAGAGAGATGATAATGTGCCAACCATTTCTGTCTCCTTGGATAACCAGTGCCAAACTGCACCTTGCTTGGCACAGCCGTTCAGCCTGTTTCTGCTCCTGAGATTCTTCATTGTGCAGGATCCCTGTGAGATCTACGACTGGCCAAGAAGGCATCATGTTATGGAGTGGCTGCAAACTCATCCTTATTATCACAGCCTGACTTCTAAAAGATGAGCCTTGCAAGCTCTGGAAACAAATGCCAAGGTTTTTCTTCTGCTTCAGATGGTCACTTGAAGCAATCAGCCCAGCAGATTAGGGCTGCCACCTCCAGGGCAACACATGTAGCAGCCATAAGGTTGGGGGAAAGTGGGAAGGCACCAATCTTGGCACCCAGAATCTGCAGGCTCCCACTCACCTTCCCGATGCAGGACATGCCACTCGCCTGCGATCCAAGCTTTCCTGGAGGCATATAGAATGGTGTAACGGGAGACAAGGGTTCTGATGCCAGCTGGCGGCTTCCAGGAGACCAAGGCTGTGTCTTCTTCAATCAGTGTTGCCTTCACTTCCAGGGGTGGACCAGCTGGGGCTGTGGGCACAGGTAGGCTGTCAAGGAAGCTTCTGGAGCTCCAGAGGCCTCACCTAGTGGAGCCCGAGAGGCTCCCCTGTGGGCAGGAGTAGATTCTCAGTCAACGAGCACCAGGCAGCATTCTCCTCCTCACCTTCTGGGAGGGTGGTGTGGTAAACCACTGGACTCCATGGGCTGGAGAGCTGATCCACATGCAGCCGAACGGCAAACTCATACTTGGTATTTGGCTCCAGTCCTTGGACCATCAAGTGAGTCTCTGACCTGGACAGAAGGAACCGGTTAGTAGAAGATCCCTGCCCACTGCTTTTTGCAATCCTCTCTGAGTGTGCAACAGGGAGGAGGCATCTCAGCTTTGCCACAGGAGGGGAGGCGCAGCACTGGGCTGGCCATACAGTGGCAGGGCTCCCCTTCTTCCCAGTCAGGAACCGGGGTTGCTTCTCTGCCTGGATTTAGGTGGTAGGGCCTGGCCAGTGGCACTTTCCTCACACAAAGCTACCAATACCCAAAAAAGACCTTGGGCAGATTCTAATGTCCTCATTGAGAGAATGCCAAGCAGGCAATCTTTTATCTTAAATACATAATAATCAAGAGAAACTGCCAGGCCAGCCGCCAGGCCTCAAAACCAGACATGGAGAAGGCCTTTCCAGTGCAGGAGCCGTGGCAAAGGCACCGATTCTGCCTTGTGTGAATGGAAGGGGCGCTGAACAGCTCCTCAGAGGACAGCACGGTGAAAAAGGCCCACGTACGTTTGGAGATAGAGCACCAAAGACGCATTCTGCAGTCCCACAGGGTGACAGCGGAGAGTGTAGTTGATGACTTGTGCTGAAGTGAAGGCAGGCCGCCCCCAGTGCAGGAAGATGGAGGAGGAAGAGTTTGCTTTGGCGTAAAGGTGGTGGGGTGGCGGAGGGGGTGGCACCAGGCGGTCCCGAACAGCTGCAGAGAGGAGATGGCTTAAGCATGAGGGAACCAGATCAGGACTCAACCATTTTTGAAGAGCAATAGTGACCAGAGGCTCAGCATTGGAAGTCTAATCAACAAAGAGGCCCCCAAATCAAGTGACATTTTCTGCAGTCCAAACAGCCAAGACCCCGTGCCCTAAATGGCTTTTCTCCTCCCAATTGCCTTTTCTTTATAGACCCCTGTCAATTATACCAGGAGCATCTGGAGCTAAGGAACAGTATGGGAAAGCTTCAAACCAATCTCCGCTGTTTTGGACCTACATTGTCCCTTTCCAGACTTTACAATATTCACATAATTCAAAAAGCTTCTGGATGTGCCACAATTACAGCAGAAAAATGAGCTGGAGACTCACACACGCAGCCGGGGGTGCTGACAGTCTGGTCTGCCTCGTAGCCTTCCTCCATGCTGTTGTATGCCAGCAGCCTCACGTGATACTTCCTTCTGGGGTCTGGACAAGGTTGAAGAACAATTGCTTAGCACAATAGGACCCAACACTGGGTGGGAAACACAACATCCTGATCCTCAGTCAAGTTTCTAGACTGGCCTCCTCCAACTTGGTGCTCTTGGCCCCCCAGAATTGCAGCCAGCATGGCCTGATTAGAGAGTCCTCCACCTCTCCTTCCTCCTGCAGCAGCCCCAAATTTGACCCTTGGACTCATTACTGCTCTTTATCATGTCTGGCTGCTCCATGGCCACTGGTCTCCCTAGAGGCCCTGCACAATGACTGCATGAACACAGCAACACACTGCATCTACCAACTGGGAGAGAGCTGAGAATGGGGGAGCCGGATGTTCACACCCCCTGGAACATAGCTGAGGGCCCAAACTCTCCCTCCCCTGAATCTCCTAACCAGGAGGACGTAGCTGCAGCCTTACAATCTGTGGAGCTTTGATGCTTCACAGTCCTGTGGTCAACCCCCCTTCAGAAGCATCATCCCCGAACCACTGGACTATGGGGCAGGCAGTCAAGGAAACAAAGCCCACTCCTACACTGGACCAAGATCAGTCCAGCCACAGCTTTGTCCCCCTCCTCCTCCTCTCAAGAGTACTCTGGTCTATCATGAATATCTAGCCCGCCTCTTCCTACAGCAGGACACCAGAGGGAGCCCTTCCCCTTCCTCTTAAGAAGCCACAGGCTTGGAGGGGTGGCAAAATGTGGCCATCCCAACTGAAACCTCTATGGTGAGATCAAGACTATCCAGCCAACCATGTCTTTGAAGTCCTGCAAGGAACATTTATGTTCAGCACCACTTTGGTTCCCTTGGTAGAAACAGGGAGACAATCCCCAAATCTGAGCTAAGACCGTTTGCCTCAGAGAGGGAGATCTTCAGGATTCTTCCTTTGAAGGCCAGCAAAAGGCAGCACTCCAGACCCCCCAAAGCCCCCCCTTTCTTTCAGATGCTGTTTTGAGAGCCTCCAAAGGGGCCCGAAATGAGGCCAGAGGTCAGAATTAGATAAAACAAAGGAGGAACCCGAGGTCAACCTAATCTTCTCCTTGGTACCTTCTCATCCCAGCTGATAAAGGATTGGGAAAGCCCAGTAGGCAGGGAGGGAGGGGGCCAGCCCTTTGAGGTAGGCAGGTCAGCAATCAGACGGGGGGACTATGGAGCAAGAGGCATTTCAAGACCTACCAGAGTTTTCTCCATGTAGAGATGGGGAGGCAGGGCCCTCTCGCACCCACCCACCCCCCTTTCCCAGGGATGAGATTTCATTCCCCTTTTCAAGTTCTTTTGCCATCTCTGCCTCCCTCTGCAAAAGATGGGCAGGAGGCAACATTTTATTAGCTGGAATTTTTTAAAAAATACTGGAAGGTAATTGTCCAAGCTATGCACATTGGGGTGATGACAGTTTGCAAAGAGGCTGGACCTGTGTAGGGCTTCATGGGACAGTCCAGACCTCCCCAGAAAACCCTTTTGGTCATGGGTAAGAATCAGCCTTTGCTCTGTTTCTGCTGTTGGCACCCCTGGTTTTCAGGACAAACTACGAAGTTCAGCCAAGGAAAATTGCAAATGTTCTTGCTGGGATTTGAGAGCTGCTGAAAAAGGGGCCCAGGGTCCCCACCAAATGTCCAGTTTAGACTTTTGTCTTTCTGTCAGCCATTGTTGAGCCCCCAAGACAATCCCCTCCTCCTGCTGCACAATAAACTCCAGATAATCATTCAAGAAGAGGCCGGCAGCCAGGCTGCTCTGACATCTGGGTCGTGGCCTTTGATCTGGGACCTGGGGCTCTCCCAAGCCTGCTCCCAGCAACCGTTGCCCAGCCAGGGGGAAGGGTGGGAACAGCCCAGCAGAGGGAAATCTGACCCTCAGAAGGGGTGCAATGGCTGAGTGAAAACAGGATCCATCCCACCACAAACAGGGTCCAGCTACGGATGCGGGGGGGGGGGGGGGGAGAGGAGGGGGGAGGGGAGAAGAGTTCTGCAGGCATTGCTGTCCAACAGCAAGATATTTTACACACACACACACACACACAGTACGTATATATGTATGTATGCATGCATGTATGTAGAATAACTTTATAAATTATAAAGTCCATCCTTGCAACTTGCAGCCATCCTGAAGCTGCTTGTATTTCTGGCACCTCTCAGCTGGCTGGGTAGATCAAGGATGCTGAAAGGATCCCCTCAGCTGAGTTGGCAGTGCCTCCTCTCTCGCCTCCCTTCCCCACCTCAGGGACCGATCCCTGGAGCTTCCTAGGAGGATAGAATCTGAGGCCCAGAGAAGGCTGGCTTCTTGCTCCCCCCACCTTCCCTCCCACTGCTGGGCTTTGTTCTTCCACAGGAAGGGGCAGAAGTGGGTGTCTCTCTTTCTGGAGCTGCTGGGGCACACCCTGGGCTCCGATGCCAGTCCAAAATGGTTTCATTCTAAACGCTTTGCTTTTTTTTTTTTTTATTGCAAAAGTTTTACAGTTACATTTTCACCCCTTTTTTTTCCCCCCACAACCCCCCCAATCTTCCCAACCTCCCTAACCCACCCTAACCCTCCCCTCCCCACAGACTTCCTAGTATACTCATGTTAGATAAAAGGAAAAAACCCTCCTTTGTATGTAAAACTTGAACCCTTCCCTCCCCCTTACAAATTTTCATCTTCCTTACATTAACATTAATATTTCTATCTTAGTATAACATTTTCAAATAAATTTTCATCCTGATTACCTTAAAGATATTTCTATCTTGATATAACATCTTCTAACAAATTTTCACCCTCGACCTTAAAATATTTCTATCTTGATATAACATTTTCAAATAAAAGCTATTTGGTACTTCCTAGTTTGGTATTTATGCTGAACATAATTTATCCACTTCTTCCATTCCCATTCATAAGTCTCTTGAGAACAATCTTTTAAATATGCTGAAATCTTCGCCATCTCTGCAAAACTGGCCATCCTCAAAGTCCATTCCTCAATCGTAGGCAGCACTTCATTTTTCCAGTATTTGCCTATCAACAATCTTGCTGCAGTTATCATATACAATATCAATTTTGTTTCACCCGATGTAAAACCCTTAACTATACCCAATAAGAACAGTTGTGGAGAAAACTGAATTTTTTTCTTCAAAACATTCTGCATGACCCACCAAATTTTTATCCAAAAATAAACGCTTTGCTTTTCATGCCAGTGTGGAGGGATGCAACCGAGGGCCTCCTCCTTTCCCTTGATCGAATCCCTGCAGAGCCTGCCTGCTCAGCCCTTGTGGCAGCAGCGGCCACTCAGCACCCCTGGTCATACAGGGTGCCCAAACCTTGCAACGCCCCCCTCACTTTTGGCAGCCAAGAGCTTCCAGTGTGATGGCTAGCTGATGGTCCGCCCATGTGAAAAGGCTTCTCTTGTTGCATAAAGGCAGAAAGAAGGCCCTGCTCCCCCTACTCCTCCCTGAAATGCCTTCTCACAAACCTCCCAATGCTTGCTGAAAGTGCGTCCATCTTCCCTGGGACAAATGCTCCCCATGGAAAGCATTGGTTTCAGCCCCACAACTATAAAAATGTGCAGAACAGAACAGAGATCACTCTGATCTGGTGAGTGCTATCCCCAAGAAATTGATCTTTTTTGAGAGAGTTGATTTCACTAGGTCACTTTTATTGGCCTCTGGGTCAGTGGTGGGTTGCTGCCGGTTCGCCCCGGTTTGAGCGAACCGGTAGCAGCGGTGGTGGGAGGCTCCACCCGGGCGTCATCAAATACGCTCTGCGCATATGCAGAAGTGGCGCGCGCGCGAGCGAAGCAAGTAGGCATACAGTACACAAGTGAATCGGTAGCCAAGGTAAGTGAAACCTACTACTGCTCTGGGTCACTTACACTTGGGGTTTGTGTTACACTTCTTGTGAAATGGGTGGTACAGATACATCTAAACAAAGCAGTATGGAGTCATTCTGGTTGCCCTCAGATGCCCAATACAGACTGAGAGGCAAAATCATGGCTTGTGCGGATGACTGCAAATCTCGGTTTTCAAATGCTTCCAACCAAGGGTTAGCAAGCCATGGTCTGAAGCAGGCTAGCCAGCAGTTATTTCAGCAAACCAGTTTAATAGGATGTCCAAACTGGGAAATGCTAGACTATTGTAATGCTCTCTACATGGGGCTCCCCTTGAAGAGCACTCGGAGGCTCCAACTGGTCCAGAATGCGGCCACGCGGGTGGTTATGGGCACAACTCGTTGTGCCCGCGTGACACCCCTCCTGCGCGAGCTGCACTGGCTCCCAGTGGTCTTCCGGGTGCGATTCAAGGTGTTGGTCACCACCTTTAAAGCGCTCCATGGCATAGGACCCGGGTACCTTCGAGACCGACTTCTGCCATCAATAGCCTCCCACCGGCCAGTTCGCTCCCACTGAAAGGGTCTCCTCAGGGTGCCATCAGCCAAGTTATGTCGGCTGGCGACACCCACGGGGAGGGCCTTCTCTGTGGGAGCCCCAGCCCTGTGGAATGAACTGCCCCCAGAAATACGTAAGATCTCCGACCTCCGGGTGTTTCGCTGCGCACTGAAGACCCTGTTGTTCCGCCAGGCCGGGCTATCAACATAATAATTTTAAATTGGGGTATTTTAAATTTTCGGGGTTTTAAACCGGGCCAAATCTATTTAATTATTTTAATTTTTAATCATTGTATTGTCTTGTGTTTTTAAATTGGCTGCACACCGCCCTGAGTCCTTCGGGAGAAGGGCGGTATAGAAATAAAATTATTATTATTATTATTATTATTATTATTATTATTATTATTATTATTATTATTATTATTATTATTATTTACCCCTCTGGCAGTGCCCAGTAGCCCCACTATGGGGTTCAGCTTGAGTGAACACTGAAGAAAAGCAGCGCAGAACCCCAAGCCTCCTTAGACGCTGAAGCCAAAAGCAAAAAAAGAAGAAAAAGGAAAAAAGACAAGCCAGACTTCCCCAAAGCAGCCTGAGCCTCATGTTGGCCTCCCCTGCTCTGCCACAGCCCCTTCCTCCCTTTTGTTGGTGTTCATCCCCCCGCTTTGTAAGATGAGACCAGGGCCTCATACAGCTCACCTCTCCCAACACCATTCAAATGAAATTACACAGAAAGAGGAGGGGGCAGGGGGAAGGGGCACCAGCACCCCCAGGCTGACCGGAGAGGACATGGTCATCTTAAAGCACCTGGTGGAGGAGGGAAAGCTTGACAATTTTTGCAGTTTAGTTGCAATAACAATATAGAAATATAGGAAAGTAAATACCAAACAGTTCCAGAATGCCTGAGGCTATGGCTAGGAGTCACCACCCAGGAAAGGGCCCCACAGGAGGACAGCACCCACTGGTTGCCCACTCAAATGGAAGCCCTTGTTTCAACATTCGGCTGCACAAAGCAGCATAGGGGTTCCTGCCAAACACAGCAGTCCAGGTGAGCTGTGCAAACTATCATTGAAGGGAGAAGGCAAAAAGTGGTGGCTGGCTTAGAAAAAGCCCCAAAGTAGCTGAATATACACACACGCATGCACACACCAGGGGAACACACGGGTGTGGGTGTGGGGGAACAGAAAATGAAAGAGGTCAGATAATCCCACAGCCCTTTTGTCTGCAGACCAAGCCCTTCCCCTAAAACCTTTCTAGCCAAACCAAGAAATGTCCCATGTCGGCAGGGCAGCCAATTGCACGACATATCCCACCATCAGAGAGAGACCATTCACAATGCTCTAACCACCAGCTAATAGCAACCACCAGCTAACTATAACAACAACAACAACAACAACAACAACAACAACAACAACAACAACAACAGGACTATTAGGACTATTGCAAATCGATTAAACTGTAGAAGAAGAAAACGAAGTTTGAATGATTATGTGAACCAAAGTACAGAAAAATTGCTGCAGGCTGTGAAAACGGAGAACATTATAAAAACAACAGAAACAAAAGGCAGAATATAAGGAAAAACAGCTGGATGACAGATTAAATAGATGGAAAACCAAAGCTTTGCATGAACAGCACTTGAAAAACATTGAAGGAAAATATGACAATTTTATATGGGCATGGCTTAAGATGGGAACCATCAAGAAAGAAATGGGAAGGTTTAATACTTGCTGCACAAGAACAAGCACTACAAACTAATGCCGTGAAAGCGAAGATACAAAAATCCACCCGACAATCCAAACTGCCAATTTTGCAACAACAAAGTCAAAACTGTTTCACATTTAATATGTGAATGCAGCAAAATCACACAAACTGATTACAAAGCTAGACACGACTGAGTTGCTGGTCATTATGTAAAAAATACGATTTTCCTGTATCCAAAAAGTCATGGGAACATAAAGTGGAAAAAGTTATAGAAAATGAGAAGGTGAAGATCTTGTGGGACTTTCGAATACAGACAGATCGTCACTTGGAACACAACACGCCAGATATCACAGTTGTCGAAAACTGAAACGTACAATTTATTGACATTGCGCTACCAGGAAACGCCAGAGTCGAAGAAAAAGAACTGGAAAAAATCATATTGCGACCTGGCCATAGAAACTACACGGCTATGGATGAAACATGTCACAGTGATACCCATTGTAATTGGGGCACTTGGTATCATGTCCAAGAATTTCATAAAACACTTCAAGAAATTGCAGCTTCCTGCAATAACACCAGCGGAACTGCAAAAAACTGCGCTACTTGGAACATCATATATTTTAAGAAGGTACTTGGTTGATACCTAGGACGCTGGCAGCAACCCATATCAACCATTAGCACCAGTCAATAGTATTTGTGATGCATTCTTGAATGTTCAGTTGACTGAGTTTCATGTTTAATGAATAAAGTAAATTATATTATTATTATTATTATTATTATTATTATTATTATTATTATTATTATTTATTGGTTAATCTTTAGTGAGATTCACAGCCTTTGAGGCTGGTTAATAGCTCAGCAGCTCGAGTCCTAACCAAGGACCTAGGAACTGTTAAGGTATCGTCGGAGGATGTATTATTATTATTATTATTATTATTATTATTATTATTATTATTATTATTCTGCTATTAAAACTAACTCTCCTCGACGGGTTGTAGTCTGATCCCCTGGAGTGGTAAAATAAAAGCCTCATCAACAGTCCTTGCCCTGTGTGAAACGGGGTGGCTTGTCTTAATGCCCGCTGGTCAAATATCCTCTTTGTGAATATCACATGCCTCAAGAAATGTCCAGAAGAGAAGATAATTACCCGCAAAAGATCCCCTTCCCACGGAGCTCCCTCAACTTGCCTGGCCAATCTCAAGAGGGTCTTCCCCAACTAAGCATCTCCAGATGTGCTAGGACTACCATGCCCATGCTTGCAGAGAGTTATGGGGGCTGTACAAGAGCTTGGAATCTCCAGCTCAACGCAGGAAAGGAAGGGGAACCTGGTGGGAAGTGAGATTCTTTTTATTCTGAGGCTGAAGGATCTTTTGCTGAGGGTACTAACTCTTGCAGAAAACCTCTCGACAATCCTTAAATTTGTATGAACCCCCTTTTCAAAATCTTAAACTCTGGATGACGACAAAACCTACGAGCAAAGACAATTAAAAATTTTAATCCATATTCAAATGTTCTTTTCTGGTTTTAGACACAGGCAGACAGAACAGGCACCCACCAACCCTGGTCGTCTAACTCCGGAACCCCTTTCATGTGCTAATGGCACTTAACAAACTCTCCCTCCCATCTGACTTGGCCAGACCTTCAGCGACCTCACAAGAGGAGCATCTGGGCTGATGGGTTGATTGATTCCCCCAAATGATCAATGGACAATGTTGAATTCATTTCCTCAGGCAGACGGTCTCTTCAAAAGCCTCTGCTTTTTAAATTGGGATCGAAAAGAGCCAGGCTTATCTCAAGGAAATATAGTGTAATTCCCAAATTGTAAACACCCAAGAACAAGTCTCTAGCTACAACTGCATTCTAAAGATTCTTCACAGAGAAAGGAAAGCTTGGCCATCACATCAATCTTTTAAATATATATATATATATGTATATATATATATATGTGTGTGTGTGTATATGTGTGTGTGTGTGTGTGTGTGTGTGTGTGTGTGTGTGTGTGTGTGTGTATATATATATATATATATATATATATATATATATATATATATATATATATATATATTAAATTTATATACCACCCTTCTCCCTGAGGACTCAGGGCGGTATACAGCCAGAATTAAAAAACATGAAATACAAATATTAAAAACAATTAAACTATATATAAATTTGGCCCAAAATTAAAAATACAAACCAATTAAAACATTTAAAAATTTCTTCTTAAGCCAGCCCGGCTTGCTGGAAAAAGTGGGTTTTAAGTGGGTTTTAACTAAGAGGCAGGAACCATTTTAGCCAAAAATAAAAAATTGTTTGAATTTCAGACAGCATGATGATCCATGCTGGGATGTGAGATTGGCTGTGGAGCTCTTTGGGGCTGCTGATTCTCGGGGAACCAAGGGTGGAACCCACCACCCTCTTTGACTCCCACAGCTGTTGCCACCTTCTCTTGCTGACTGCCAG
This sequence comes from Arizona elegans, assembly GCA_022577455.1. Taxonomy (NCBI): domain Eukaryota; kingdom Metazoa; phylum Chordata; class Lepidosauria; order Squamata; family Colubridae; genus Arizona; species Arizona elegans. The sequence continues at coordinate 1,968,335 of JAKOOJ010000065.1, read as the reverse complement.
GTGCTACTATGCATTCAAAGTATAATGAAGGGGTGGGGCCTCTTTTGCCAGGAGGAGTTTGTCAAGCCTAATCCAAGGCAAGACTCTTGCACAGAAGGAGAAGCTTACGTATTCCTCCCTTGAAGCCTTCAGTGTCTTCAAAAAATCTCCCCTCCCATGTGAGAGAGTGAAAACACCGTCTCAGTTGGCATCACTGTCACTTGTAGCATAGCTTGTAGGGTGAGAAAATTACAGAAGACAGGACATTGTCTGAGGACTCCAGAAACAGCTCTGGGCATGGAGGCCCAGAACAAACAGAGATTTCCTGCAACTCCAACTGGGTCACACTTTTTATTTATTTTATTTATTTATTTTTTTATTAAATTTATATCCCGCCCTTCTCCCCGAAGGGACTCAGGGCGGTGAACAGCCGAGAATTAAAATAACATACAATATAAAAGTTAAAATAATTAAAAATAAATTAAATTAAACGGCCACCCCAATTTAAAACCCCTAGCAATACAATTAAAAAACCCCTAAAACCTATTCAGGCCAGGCTGGCTTGATGAAATAAAAATGTCTTCAGGGCCTTACGGAAAGTGTGGAGATCCGGAATCAGCTGTATTCCGGGAGGTAGCTCGTTCCAGAGGGCGGGTGCTCCCACAGAGAAGGCTCTCCCCCTGGGGGCCGCCAGCCGACATTGCTTGACCGACGGCACCCTGAGGAGGCGCTCTCTGTGAGAGCGTATTGGCCGGTGGGAGGTTATCGGTAGCAGCAGGCGGTCTCGTAAATACCCTGACCCTAAGCCATGGAGCGCTTTAAAGGTGAGAACCAACACCTTGAAGCGCACCCGGAAGACCACCGGGAGCCAGTGCAGCTCGCGCAGGAGAGGTGTTATATGGGAGCGCCATGTCGCTCCCGTGATCACCTGCGCGGCCGCATTCTGGACCAGTTGGAGCCTCCAGGTGCTCCTCAAGGGGAGCCCCATGTAGAGAGCATTAGCGTAGTCCAGGCGAGAAGTGACGAGAGCATGAGTGACTGTGCATAAGGAATCCCGACTCAGAAAGGGGCGCAACTGGCGTATCAGGCAAACCTGATAAAAAGCCCCCCTGGCCACGGCCGTCATATGCTCTTCTAAAGACAGTCGTGTGTCCAGGAGGATGCCCAAGTTGCGAGCCCCCTCTGTGGGGGTCAATGACTCACCCCCAATAGCCAGCGATGGCGCCAGCTAGCTATATTGGGATGCCTGCATCCACAGCCACTCGGTCTTGGAAGGGTTGAGTTGAAGCCTGTTCTTCCCCATCCAGACCCACACGGCCTCCAGACACTGGAGGGACATCACTTCAAGGGCATTGTTGGGTTGGTTTGGGGTGGAGATGTACAGCTGAGTGTCATCAGCGTACAGATGGCATCGCACCCCAAATCCACGGATGATCTCACCCAGCGGCTTCACATAAATGTTGAACAGGAGTGGCGAGAGGACCGACCCTTGTGGCACCCCACAAACAAGGCGCCTCGAGGTCGACCTCTGCCCCCCTGCCAACACAGACTGCGACCGGTCGGAGAGATAGGAGGAGAACCACCACTTCCTGACCTTTCCCTACAGCCAGCCTTGGCTACCTCATATGAAGTCCAGGTATCACTGAAGGAGGGCCACCTTATTGCTCATCCCAAGTTGGAAAGAAGGAAGCCATCTTGTACAAGGTGAAGCTTTCCTTTGAGATTCTCCTTTGCTCCAGAAGTGGCAACTCAGCAAAGAGACATGAGGAAAGCTCTACTTCTCTCAGACCTCCCAGCAGATTCTTCCGCTCTCTCCTGGGCATCAAGTGGCAGCTCAGACATGTAGCAGAACAGAGAACTAAAAGCAGAATTTGAGCAAGTGAGCTGCAATGGCAGGATTAGCAACACAGGAGGTTAAAGAGTGCTTTGTCCAAGAGACTTTTATCACTCTCCAAACTCTGGGTTCCCATCAAAGATGACTTTTCCGTTTAAGGCAGCTTCCAAAACATCTTATCCTCCTAATGAAGAGATGATGATCAAGGCAAATCAGTGGGGAGACTTTATGAAGAAGTTTAACCTGGCATCTTCTCAACTGCTTGGGAAGTCCAGTCTATGTTTTCTGCGGTGAAGCAGATTAAGCTTTGTGGGCCACAAAATTCTCTCCCTGACAATGCTTAATTTCTGGAGTATGGATTTCCGGTGACATTTCTTAATAAAAATAAGGCCACCCTTTGGTTGTGTCTGTGTTTTCCTGAGATGAAAAGGCCCGGGGCAGAGAAGGGAGGCCCACAGATTACATTATGTCACTTTCATATCCTTTAAACTCCTTTCATTTCAGATTTTTGCTGAGATTAATTCAAGGTGGAGTATTCACCAAGAGAATATACAGAGTACAACTTCTCTCCTCTTGTAGAAATTGAAGGGAAAACATCTTATTTCACATCACAAAGGAATGTTCTGTTCCAGAACCTCCATCCCACCTTGGGTGCTCAATGGCTGGTTAACACCTTTGATGACCTGCAGCCACAATCAGATCCTCCAGACTCACCTCCTGCCAAGCCTTTGAAGCCTTCCTCTTGTCTTTCATGGTTCAGCATCTCCTTGGCATAATTGGGAAGCAAACTGCTCAACCCCTAGAGACAGCCCACATTCACCTGGGCTACATGGCTGGTGGGAGAGAGTTGATTTTGGCCCTCAGCTACTGACATATTAGACTTTCCCTCAAATTTCACAGTTAGACAAGTCTTAGACTGTTCTTTTGCCTTCTGGCTAAACTGCTTCATCCAGGGAATTCACAGAAAGACTGAGGCAAACTTCTTCCACTTGGCAACTCCTCTTTCAGTCTTATAATTTCCATTTTTTTAAAAAAATTGCAGAGATTGTCCTTCCTCTTGGGAGTCCAGAACCTCAACCTCTGTCAGGGGTCCTAGAGGTGGCTTTCTTGCTTGCTATCTGGAGGTGGTTCCCTGCCACAGTCCTTAAGAGAACAATAGTGAGGGAGCTGGCAGCAGAGCCAGGGAAGTTATAGGAAGGGCGTAGGATGTGGCACAAAGGGTTCCTCAACAGAGGCCCTCTGAGAATGGACTCGTGGCCAGCTGTGTGGGTGGAAAAGCACAGATGTCATCTTGTGGAGGAAGTGAAGCCTAGGCAAGTTGAATCTATGCAGCTTAAACTGAGCCTCAGTGGTGCAGCGGACTAAAGTGCTGTTAAGTGCTAGCACTTAGCTGTCAGCTGCCCGCAACTAGTGCAAGTTCGAATCTCCCCAGGCTCAAGGTTGACTCAGCCTTCCATCCTTTCGAGGTAGGTAAATGGAGGACCCGGATTGTGGGGGCAATAAGCCAACTTTGTATAGAACATCACCACTTGGGAGGGGGGCGAAAGCCCTAATAAGCAGGTATATACAAAAAAGGATGCAGGCTATTGCTATAATGCATTGAGTCTACGGAGAAGGACAGCATATAAATTGGACTAATAAATAAAGGATCTAAAGAAGCTCCTCTGGGAAAGCAATCTTCCATGCAGCCTTTATCGCCTGCTGAAATCACGTATTTCCTCTCCCAAAAACACAGGAACGTTTCAATTCCCAAGTACAGCTTTGCCAGCCAGTCATAGGGTAGACACAAGGCCACCCATAAGCATGGTTCTTGTAGTCCACTTTAATCTTTCTTCTTTCCACACTTTCCTGCAGGGCTAGCATCTTCCGCAAACCAAGAAAATCTGTGTTTATTCCTCAAACAAAACATTGAGAAATCTGCAAAGGGCCCCCTCAGGGAATTTCAATGCCAGGAAAATGTCAGAAGGATCAAATGAAGAGTGGCAAAGATGCCAACCCAGTTTCCAAACAATAATATAGAAAGTAATATGAGCTCAAAGAACCACAACCACTGTTGAATAATCAGCATCTGGGACTTTTAGCACCATCACCAAGGAAGTTGAGCTGTTTGTTTATAAGGGGGCAGCCCAGAATTCAAGCACATAATGAGGAGCATTCAAAAATAAACAGGGGACACCAAGCAGGCAGAGTCTGAAGGGACAGGGGTGTCTATGCAAGAGCCTTCGCTTCCAGGGGCAAAGAGCTTGCTTGCATCTTCCTGCCAGAAAGGGAAGGGGGTGGCTCTGGCCCTGGATCTTTAGGGCAGTCAAGGCAGGTGGAGAGGCAGCCTTCCCGGAGCCAGTAGGGTGGGGAAAGGGCTGTTCTTCAGCAGCAGCTACTCCCCAGCTACCAGCTTGACAGGAGAACCTGAAAAATGGTGAACTGTGCCAAGGGGACTATCCGATGTCTATAATCCCCCTTCAAAAGCCCCCATCTGAATGGCTGGGAGCCCAACTGAACACCATCTCTGCAATGGATGATGCCAATGGAGGCTTGACATAATCTTAATTGGGACTTCACCATCCCACCCTTCCCTCACTTGTCCTGAGTCTCTGTTTCCATGGAGATGCTCAGCACATTTCCAATATGCCTCCTGGTCAGATTCGGCCCCTTCAGTCGCCCTTGCCATACAGATGGTTTGGCTGCTTCTACCCAGTTAACAACCCGCATAATTAGCTTAGCTTAAGCACAACCCTGTGAGCATTTGGCTGCCTCTTTTCCTTTCCAACACCAACAATATTCCAGCGTCAGCAGCAAATATGCCCTCCTAACTGGTTCCTCCAACCCCAGACTGCACATGAATAAGTTGGGCCATATCTGGGCTACTTCATGAGGTCTACAACTGACTTTCACTGACCACCCTTCTTGTTCTCTGTTGCCCCCGATAGCGGTGAAGGAAAATCTCCCCCTGAGCTGAGAGGGTGATCAGGTCCTGCTCACCCAGGCCGCCGATGGTGTAGGTGGAATCCCTGGCCCTGAGCAGAATTGGTCCGCTCTCTTGCTGGCCTTCTTCCTTATAGTACAGCTTGTAGCCTTGGATGGCGGTCATGTCTGCAAGCTCTTGCTGCCACTTCACGGTGATTGTTGTGCAGTTCAGGGGTTCTAGGCGCAATTCAGGAGACTTTGGTGCTGGGAAAGAATGGATATGAAAGGTTCAATTTAAGAGCATCAAGGGAGAACTTACACCTTTATCTGACAGCAAGTCTTACAGCCTGTCAACTTCGGCCACGTTAGTGGTTTGCCACCCTTTAATTTGATAAGGGAGTGGGAGGCAATCCTGCCAAAATTAGACATGTTTATTTATTTGCTGACATTATAAGGCTGACCATCTCACCACAAAACAAATGGGTCCACCACCTCCTGGCCCCAATGCTTGTGAAGAAAGCCAGATCACCCTGGACTATCCGACAATCTTAGCAGCAGCGTCTTCTCCCTGTAACTCCCCTTTTCCTGTGGCTTTATTTGCCTTTTGCTTCTTACAAACAAAGTTATTAAGGAAGAGCCACAATGTTTGGGAGCAGTTCTTCTCAGGTGGGGGGAGAGCTCTATTTAGACAGAATAGCTCTGCTACTCATTTGGAGGAAAAAGAGGGGGCACCTTTGACACTGGTGGCTTTTGGGGTGCGATGGGAAGTCCACAGAGAGGCCTCGCCCCAACCGACTTTTGTGGCAGCAGAAATGCGAACCAAGTAGATGCTGTCGGGCTTCAGCCCCCGAAGCAGGTATTCATAGGTGGTCCCTGGGAGCTCCAGTTCCTGGATGCTGCTCTCCATGCTGAGACGGAAGGAGAGGCGGAAAGCCACCACCTCCCCTCGCCGGTACTTGACTGGGATGGGCAGCCAGGAGATGAGGACGTCAGAGGGGGTTCTGCTGGTCAGGCTGAGCTCGGGAGCCCTCAGCGGAACTAAGGAGGAGGAAAGATGGAAGACAGAGTCAGCCACTCCAAGGGTCTAAGGGAGGCTGCATGCTGGATTGGAAATGGAGCGTTAAGGGACTGAGCAGTCTGAGAGAGAGAGAGAGAGAGAGAGAGAGAGAGAGAGAGAGAGAGAGAGAGAGAGGGAGAGAGAGAGAGAGAGAGGGAGGGAGAGGAAGAGAGAGAGAGAGAGAGAGAGAGAGAGAGAGAGAGAGAGAGAGAGAGAGAGAGAGAGAGGCCTTGTCAGAGGTCCTTCCCTGCTGCTGCTGCGGCTGCTCCTCCCACTTCTACTGTTCTTCATGCTTTGCTTCCAGTGTTTTGTAATCCATATGGAGGACCCTTTTCTAGAGAGACTCAGATTCTCCTCGGTCAAAGCACTGGAAGCAGCCAGGCACAGGCCAAGCCAGGCCTCTTCTGCTGAAGCAAGAGCTCCTCCTCGGGGCCCCGTGCCTGCTCCTGAAGACCCACCGTGACCCCCTTGGCCTATGGCAGCTTGGTGGTCATAAGGATGCAGACCCCCTCCCTTACAGAGTCAGGAGGGGATTCCTCCTCTATGGACTAAACTGTTGCCACCTGTCATTCCGCCCCACCAACCCACCCTCTGGGTTCTAGGTCTCTCGTGGCAGTTTTTTCAGCAAGGAAGCCAGTACCATCTTCCAGTGTATGCCGAGTGACGTGGTCAGACATCTGGCTGGCCCCCAGGGGCATGTAGGCCACCACGTAAAAGGTGTAGTTGCTGGCAGGGTCCAAGTCATCAATAATATAATGGGTGGTGTCATTTCCAATCACCACTTGATATTCTTCATTGTTTAAGCCTGGAACACAATAACAGCAGCATAAGCACATTAGGATGGAAGGCTCCCTCAGAAGCCACTAAACAGCACAAATAGGGCAGGAAATGAGTGAGATCTAGATCTAAAATGGGCTTTGATTTAAAACAGAGCCAAACATCTTTTACTCTTAGCAGTATTCTGGGGAATTTATGTCTGTGCAAATGCTGGATGTCCAGCACAGCCTGTCAAAGGCCTCTGAAGCAGACAAAAGCTGGCAACTGCTCTGGACCCTCCTTAGCACCTAAAGCCTGTCAGCGGCCTATCCGCTGTGGAAAAGGCACACACGCACCCCCACCCACCCAGCTGAAGCAGCATCAGCTCCTCCACTTCAGAAGGAAGGCCACAGTCTGACATTCCACCAGTTGATTTTGAGACAGTTTTGAGTTAAATTGATAGAATTTTAATCAGGCAAGTTCATCAGCGCCTCACAAGCCTCCAATTAAAGGACTGTTAATTAGGCACGATTTCTGACCTGCCACATAGGGACCTGTGTGCAGTGAATGGCTGCGAGGCCTCCTGTGGTGCTGCGGCTCCTGGCTCAGACACAAGAAAGCTGCTCCCTCCATCTTCTTTCTTATTCACTAACCCCGCTGTTCCCACCCCCACAATCACCCTTCCCCCCTATCTTTCAAGAAGAAATCAACTTTCAGAGCAGGTCCTCTCAAGAGACCCTCATTTCTTTCCTTTTTTTTTTTTAAATACACAGACAGACATGTTGGAGAACTCCTGCCGAGGTGCCTCTGATCTACGCAAAACTATCTGACTTGTGAGAAATCTTCCACGCCATTTGGGAAACAGAAAGCAAGAAGCCCTCCCCACCCCTCTCCCAGCAATTAGGGCCCTCAAGAGCCCCCCCGGGGCCCAGCTCAAGGCCTCTCAAAGCCAGCCTTCTGCTCTCACAAGGGTCAAGCAGATGGGGCTCAACTGCTTGTTTCTGCTCCAGTGCCGAGATCAGTCCCCCTTCCAGGATATGCTGGAAGCCCACCATTACTCCCAAAAGAACTGTTTGCCAGCAATTCTTGCACCCCAAATGGGCCTTTTTCCTAGAGACACACATTAAATATAGCCATTTTCTGGAATGAATCAGTATCAGTTTTTCAGTCCATCATCCAACTAATTTATGCAATATTTATCTTTCCAAAGATCTGGTAATCTTTTTAAAAAGTATTTAATAAATGCCAAAATGTATAATATGATGAGAAGGAAGATATGGCTGCCTCTTCTAACTAGGTAGGACTTGCTGTTGAAAACCCTGAAGGTCGCTCACATACAGAAGCAGCTCCATTGTTGGTCCCCCATGGACCGGGAAGGCTCCTGGCACCATGAGCATTTCATGCCTCCCTTTCGCAGCAGCCCCGCTCGACTCACCTTCCGCCTTCATATAGTGCACCGAGTAGGCAATCACTTTGTCTGAATTATAGAGTGGCCTCTCCCATGCCAAGAGAATGGCTGAGCTTGACATGGTTTCTGCATGAACATTGCAAGGTGCGCTGGGCCGGTCTTCAGAGAGAACTACTGTCAGGCGTGCCCTGGCAAGGACGGTCCCTTGGCTGTTCTCAGCCACACACTGGTAGATGGCATCGTCTTCAGGGATGATCTGGTTGATCACCAATTTACTGGAAAGATGAAGAGGGAAGGCATCAGAAGGGAGCCAAATCAGGCAGGTGAGAAGCAAAGGATGTGTCAAGCAGGCCAGTTCATCAGCGGGCCTTTAAGCCTTGCCCACAGAGCAGTGCTGGGAAGGGGGTGACAAGCGCTCCTGTTATGCTATTATTCTGCTCATCAGATTCCACTTACACGGAGGAGCAGCATTTCTCAAGCACCTCTTGAACAGAACCCTAAACTGAGGGAAGGGCCCTGCTCCACTTCTCCAAAGAGCAGGCCCAGTCCTCCTCCTGTGCTGTATGTTTGCCCCAGTGGTGGGTTTCAAATTTTTTTACTACCGGTTCTGTGGGTGTGGCTTGGTGGGCGTGTCAGGGGAAGGATATTGTAAAATCTCCATTCCCTTCCCAATCCAGGACCCAGATTGTGGGGGCAATAAGCAGACTTTGTATAAAATATACAAAAGTATAAAGGCTATTGCTTAACGCATTGTAAGCTGCCCTGAGTCTCCTGAGAAGGGCGGCATATAAATCAAATTAAATCAAATAAATCAAAATAAATCAATCCAGAGGAAGGTTACTGCAAAATCCCCATTTCCTCCCAATCAGCTGGGACTTGGGAGGCAGAGAATAGATGGGGACGGGGCCAGTCAGAATTTTTACTAACGGTTCTCCGAACTACTCAAAATTTCCGCTACTGGTTCTCCAGAACTGATCAGAACCTGCTGAAACCCACCTCTGGTCTGCCCCTCACCTAGGCAGGACCACTCCTTGTTACCTGAGAACCAAGCAGCCTGCTTTCCTACCTGGTATAGGTCTTGATTCTGCCGTTGGAATGGATCTTCCGGCCATTCTTCAGCCAGGATATCTTGGGTGTCGGAATGCCTTCTGCCTGGCAGGCAAAACGGGCTGTGCCAGCTCGGGGCCTGGTCAAGCTCTCCGGCCACTCCACAAAAGCAGGGGGGGCTGCAAGAAACAGGAAACAGGATCCATTTCACCTTCTCCCTTTCTAAAAACAGTCTCAACCAGTTTTTCAAACTGTACATCCCTGGGACGCAGACCCATTACTGACAGACGCTCCTCAGAAAGCCTGGCCCACCTTGGCCCAAGGCAGCCTGTGCAGCTTGTCAAAAGAGCCCTCTTTGCCACAGAGTTTGGCTTGAAAGCCCAAGTCAGATCCCCTCTCCTGGCATCCCCAACCTTCAGCAGAAGAGATCCTGGAGTCCCGCCCTGCCCAGAGCTAAACCTCCTCCAACTCGCTCCTCACCTAGCACCAGCAGTGTTGCCATTGCAGTGGTGAAGTTGCGTGTGCCAGGGATTGTAGCACGGCAAACGTACACACCAGAATGTTGTACCTTCACGTCCGAGATCATGAGGTTCCCATTTCCAAGCACCCGTGTGTTGAAAACATCGATGGACTTGTGGTCTGTTTTTTTTTTTAAAAAAATATCTTTATTAAATATTTACAGTAAAATTAACACACAATAATGATTGGAAGGCAATATAAGAAGTGAAATATAGAAACACATAAACACAAGACTAAAACGAAACAACAAACATGACTAACTGAAAGTTAAGCTCACTCTCCAATTAATATTAACTAATATCATCCTAGCCAAACATTTCAATGCAATCAAGTTCTTTTAACTATCTACAAAACAATTGGCCTGTTTTTATCAAAATTATAAAGAATTATATAGCCTAGTAAATAACTAGTTAATCTAATTAGACGATCTTATCACCCTTCTCCTAGGTTTAACCTTCTTTTGAGACTTGTGGTCTGTTTTGAGAGGGACATTTCAAACACCTGCCTTGGTTTGTGGTGCTTCCTACCTCCTGCGAAGTGGAATCTCAGGCATTCATCCAAATGTCAGACCTCTGGAGAAATTCCAGCAGACCCCTAACTCCCTTGATAGCAAAGGGTCTGATCCTCTTCCCCGCTGAATAGCCTGCAACTCCCATTTCTTTTTTTTTTTTTTGAAGAAAAGTTTTATTTTAGATTAGAAATAAAATAAATAAATAAAAATAAAATAAAAAAACAAAATGCATCAGGATACACAAGGATTGCACAATCAGCTTATCTTGTGACATCGAGAAGTATTTAGCAGAAGACAAGTGGTTTTTAGCTTTCTCTCCCACACGGACTCTTTTCAGCTAGCATGGATGGTGTAGGAGCTTCTGCCACAAGTCATACAGAGATGCCCATCAGGTGGGAAAAGATGGTCATGCCTACAATCTACCAGAAATGATCATTCTCTCCAATGCAATTTTTCCTTTCCAACTTTGGGAGCACTGACTGAGAACTTCAAAGGGACAATTTCCCTTTTCGCATGCCAACCTATGGGCAGCAACAATGAATGCGTCACACTCAAAAGGCTTTCCCACTTATTCTCCCTCATGAGACCTGCAAGTGGTGGCACCTTTCATTTCCCACAGCTGGAAGCCAAAGAGCCAATGTGGACCATCTACCACTCACCAAGGCGACTCCAGGACACAATTGGTTTTGGATTCCCGATGGCCACACACTCAAAGATGACCGTTTGGTGGAGAGAAGCTGTCATATTTTGGGGGCCAGCTATAATGGATGGCTTATGGAAGAGCTTGGTATTGGTAGCTGTTGGGGGGAAAAAAAGCATACAACAGAAATGTGTTGTCCACATCGATCAAATGCGAACCGCTTCAAACCTTAGAAATGGAATTATGGAGGGAGGCACTTTGGTGAAGACCCTTTTCCACTTGATACGTCAGGACTCTGAACATCATTGTTTGCTGGCAACAATGTTCGAAAAGCAGCAAGATTTTCTGGATACCTGGAGCAACAGTGAGTTTAGCCTCGCCACTCCTCCGCCGGCCGACAACTGTTGTAGCAACACAACGGTAACTTCCTGCATCTTTTGGCTCAACACTATAGATCTGTAGCACTCCGGATGGCAGCACAGTTATCCTGGAAGGACAGAATGGTGGTAAGAAAGTCCCTCTGTGCTTCTCAGGGGTCTGCCTTCCCCTCCCCACCAGGTGCCCTGCAAGCCAATTGGGCTGCTTTTGGCCAGAGCTAGAAACAGGATCCCGGGCCCCCCCCAGCCCCACCCCCGGAATAGGTTGGGGGAGGCTGCAACAAGGAGCCAACTTTTTGGAAGGCAGAATCATGCTCTCAAGTTGCACACAAAGCATGGCCGCATTTTCTTAAACCCAGTACTAGCCTCAAATGTCACCCTTTCATTTTCTCAAAATCAAAACAAGAAACTTGTCTGAAGCTGGCACCTTGTGAGTGGTGCTGCTTTTGCATTTCAGCATGATTGGAGAGTCAACCCACAGCCAAGACGGGTGGCAGACTCAGGCCCAAGGAGAGACCCACTTGCATTCCCCTCCCCTCCCCTCCCCGGGCTATGGGACAGGCTGAAAGGGAGATACCCTATGTCCCACCCTCTGAGGTTTAGAGGTACCTAGGAGAAACTCTGAAACCTTACCTGTCCGTCTCCATTAGCAGCACTGTCCCATTCACCTCCCAGGTGATGATGGCTGGAGGGTGGGCTGGGATTTTGCAGGCAAATCTAGCCACGCCCCCTTCATGGACCTCCGTGGGGAGAGGCTGGACTTCAAAGGCAGAGAGGGCTGCAAGGAGGGGGGAGAGGAGAGGCTGAGCCCCAATGGGGAAGGGGTGAGCTCCACCTTTCAGCGCATTTAAGAAAGGCCAGCAGCACAACATATCCAGTTAACTTGCAGTGATAGGCTCCAGTTCCGAGGAGTCCCAGGAGGTCTTTGAGAAGGCAGCTAGGAGCCCCACTGGGAATCAGTGAGCCACTGGGGCCCCTCTGGGAAAGGCAGGCTCCTTGTCCCCACCCGCCCTGCCCTACCAGGAGCCTTATCAGCACTGCAAAGCTATGCCTCAATAAACTGCAATGCTGCTGATAAGAGGGAGCCTTATCAGCAAGGTCCTCCAGGGGTCAACTGAGCAGGCAGGAGCCACTTTGCCTACCTGAAATCTCTCTGGCTTCTTTGCTGGGTAACCAACTTGTTTGACCTCACCAGCGTTCCACAATGAAGCACAAAACTATGGATGCAGTGCCAGTCAATTACAGAAAACCCCAATGCCTCCCTGGGAATTCTGGGCTCTGCTCTCTTCACAAAACAAGATAGAAGGACCCCCTTTTCCCTTCAGGAAAGGGCTGCAAGTCCCACCCCCCTCAATCCACCTCCCTTTCTGCTGTTACCACCACAGAGAAAACTGAGTGTGCATCCCATTATTCTCTTCAAGGGTCACTAAGAGAGTGCCATGAAAGAACATTTCCTATGACAGAGCAAAAGAGGAAGGGTATTTGCATTGGAACCCCGCTCCCCATACAGCAGCACAGAAATCCAAGGGGGCTCTGGTCCAGAAGGGCTGCCCATCTGCAGCACCACCTTGGTGCTACTGACACTCCAGAAATTGTCAGTGGAAGGTTTCTGCAGTGCCTCTACCACTTTTCTCTCTCCCTCCCTCCCTCCCTCCCTCCCTCCCTCCCTCCCTCTCTCACACACACAGCTAGAACCAGCCTTCTGAAAGGAAGGTCGTTTAGAACCTTACCTCCTGCCATGGGGCAGGAGGTAAGTCTAAGGGCTATGGCTCTCAAGCGGGAGTGGAGCTGGCGGGACAGCCAACGGAGACCATGTGCCAGAAGAGCATCCTGGGGAGCAAGGACTCTGCAGGGACCCTTCCCCCACCTTCTGCCCAGCCTGCTCTGCTGCAACAGGATTGCCAGAAGTGTGAATGGTGGGTGTCTGGGTGCTGAGAAACACATGGATCAAAGCATGAGGGACTGGTTTTTCAGCATTGTGTTTCCCTTGGAGAGGTGTAGAGGCATAATAAATCCGTCTTTCTGGAGAGACGGAACAAAAGCTTTCGTGGATAAAGAGGAAGGGGCATTCCAGATGCAGTAATGAGGGAGGGTCCCAGCCATCTGTCTCTCCTGCCAGGCCCTATTCATCACCTCTGCCAGGATAAATCTCAGCAGGGGCTGCTCTACACAGGTCTCACAGTCACAGGAGGGCTGACCCACAAGAAGCAGGGCGAGCTCTGGGGTGCCCCCCCCCAATAAAATAGAGGAAAGTAACACAGCTGTGCCTAAGGGAAACCAATGGGGGGGGGGGTTGAAGGTTCTTTGGCACAGTCCCCAGGGCACCCCACTCCCAGGGACTCTTGGTGTGGCACTGAGTCACTTCCTGCCTCTTGGCAAGATGGGGGGAGCTTGGATAGCAGCCAGACTGTAGCTGAGACTTATGGAGAAATGATGATTTAAGTGCATGCCAGCCAACTGACTCTCTTTCCCTGCAACAGGCAGCAGCCTCATGTGCCGCCTCCTCCTCACCTTCCTTTACAGAGTTTCTTCCTCAGCAAAAGAAAGGGGCCCTTCAGGAGGCAGGATGGCTAATTGCTGTGCCAGGAGAGCTGTGTGGCAAACACAGGGGAGGGGATTTTGAGCCCCCATATCTAATGTCACCCTCTGCAGAAGCTAAAAAGCCAACCAGCCACGGAGGCTCTTGGGCCAAGCCTAAAGAGAGAGGAGCCCAAAGAGCCAGGTGGAGCTGGCCTGCTGACTGGGGGGGGGGTGTCGTCCCCCCCCCCCCCGTGGCCTTATTCCTGCACAGCAGAGTGAGCAAATCTCTCCCCCCCCCAACTTCACAGCCTTCTTCCAAATGGCCAGAATCCAACCTCACCCCAGTCAAGGGCTCATGGCCAGGGAAGGCAGAAAGGGCCTGGCCCCACAGATCACTGAACCCTGTTCCCCACCAGGCTTTGAAATCTGCAGAAGCCATCACTAGGTACAAATCGCTAGCGCAGATCAGGAAGCCTGTACCATCCTTTGGAAGGGAAGGGCAGGAAGCGTCCAGCACCCATCAAAGTAGGCATGTGGATAGGTGTTCAATGGGCAAAGAAGTGAAGCCTGGGGAAGGGGCGGGCAGGTTCAGGGGGCAGCATTTCTGCAGGGTTGGTCTACGTGCAAAAAAGCAGAGGCCAGGGAGAACTGCCCTCTTGAAACCCGAGCCATCCATCTCTTTGTAGAGCTGGAGAAAAAGAGGCCCTCCCTAAATCTTATTTGATGGCAGGCCAAGCTGGGCAGGGCCCTGGTGACCCCAAGCACTCCCCTTCTCTGACGGACCCCCCCCCCCTCTTCTGAGCAGATGAATAGCCTTCCTCAGCAATGTCTGCCCCCCCCCCAAACAAAAGAATGTGAATCTGGACATTGGAGGGAAGCGAGGTCAGCTGCGCTGGCCAGAGCAGGACAAGCGGCTGCCTGGCGCTTCCAAGTGTGGCCTGGGCTTCCAGAGGTCAGACGGGAACCCTAGCAACGCTCCCCCTGGCCCACGGGAATGCTGGGCGCACTCACGCCCCGATGGGCTCTGTGTGGCCAGGCAGCTTTTGTCTCTCGCAACCAGACCAACAGTTGGGGATGGGGTGGGGGGATTTTAAGCCAAGAGACCCTCCTCAAAGGACACGGTTTTAGTTGCAAACACATTTGCTTTGCCTGTGCATGCGTTAGGGCCTAATTAAAACTGGCCTTTCCTTTGATCTACGAAGGAGCATAGAAGTTTGTGTTGATATTGCAAGGGCTGAAGAGTAAACCAAGATAAGCATTAATGGGGATGAAGAAGCAACTTCTTTGCGATGTTCTGAAGCAGCCATTGAGGAATTTCCTGACTTGCAATGGGAATCACTCCTGTCCAGAGCACCTATTAGCCCAAAGGCTAAGCAACACACAAGACCTCCATTGCTCCCTGAGCATCCAATGTGTGTGCTAAGCAACACACAAGACTACCACCCCAGCAGCGTTGTTCATTTCTGTTTTTTGCTTCCAGCAGGTTTTGAATTACAGCTTCTTGATATCCACAGACTCAAACCTCTACAAGCAAATCAGGAATATTTGGTCCTTCCTTCATTCAGGGTAACCTGTAATATGAATTTTGGATTTATAATAAGGAACACATTTTTTTTCAGTTTGGGAAACAGAAAGACAGCTCCATGCTTCTCTGGAAAACTACAAAGTTGGAGGATGCTGTGGAAATGAGGACTCCGAAGGAGGAGAGTCGTTGCTGGGGGGAGTGGGGGCTCTTCCCCCAATTGCCGTCCCAGCAGTGGATAAGGCCCTTGTCTTCTATAGACAGCGCCTAGGTTTAAAATAAAGGAGAAGCTGGAGAATATCCTGCACCAAGCCTGGAGCCAAATGGGAAGGAGCAAATCTTCAGAAAATCTTTCCCTGCCACCTGCCTGCCTCATCGTCCTGGGCTGCCACTTGGGAGATGCCCGTTCCTTCTGTCACCTTCCCAGCCCAACGCCATCTTCTAGAGCTCCGGGAAGCCAAAGGCAGCGAGGCCCAGAGTGGTGCCCCAGGGCTCACTTCCTTCATGCACCCTTAAAGGGCCCCTTGCGGCTTGCACTTGGGCCAAAAGCAAGAATACAGACACACATACAGCAGCCAGACTGTTCCCCAGCCAATGGGAGAGCGGACGAAAATGCTTCACAGGTGGCTTTCCTACAGGAGCCTAGTGGGGCTTTTCCTGGGCCAGACCAGGAGCTTGTTAATACAGCCCACCCTCATGTAGGAGCCCAGTAGTTCCTCCCTGCCATATTTTGCCTCTTTTTTTCACAGAATATTGTTAAAGGAGATCCCTTGTCTTGTAAGGGAGCTCAATGCAGCTAGCTACTGCAAAAAAGGAAACCACCTTAAAGTGTTTTAACACATCTCAGCACAAAGTAAACACTAGCTGTCACCCAATCCAAGAATCTCTCTGCTGCGCTCCCCAAAGGGGACTATCCTGAGGTTCTGAAGCTGTCCAGGCAAAGAGCCGCTCACTAAGTAGCAGCTGGGCCTCTAGGGCTCAACACCAGCCCTACAAATGATGCCCAAGGAAGACTTTCCACCTGGGAACAGCCCATTCCCATGCAGCAGCTAAGACTCCCAGATGTGGGAATCTGCCACTCAGCTCCATTTGCTCTCCTGCTCCAGCAAGGCAGCCAAGGTCACTCATTGCTCCCTGACAAATGCTCTGTAGACCAAGACAACCTTCTGTGCCCAATAACAGACACAAAGAATGATAACTCAACTGCTGAGCTGGCACCTCCCACAACTGCCGGAGCTCATATCCCATGCGGCTCCACTATGGCTCACCAGCCACCACAGCTGGATGCACACAGTGTCCTAAGCCCCGCACAGACCATGTGACAGCAGATTGTCATGGAGCAACCAAATAGTGGTGCTTCTTGCTTGGGGTAGAAAATGCCAGCAGCCTCCCAAGTGGGTAACCCTAGATGAGAGATGTGATTTCCAACAGCCTTCATAATGTTGCAAACAAATGTTAGGAAAACCAGCCAGAAGGACGGAGTCCTCAAAGGTCTTGCTGGCTATGTGTATGTGTGTGGGCGAGGTGGGGGTGGAGGATGACACATGTCAAGTCTGTTGTAAATCCAATCAGGCTGGAATTTCTGCTCCCCTTAAGGCAGCTTCTTTCTGAAGAACACCAGGAACAGCCAGAACATCCTGCTTGGTCCTGATGGCTTCTGATCCACTCCTTACTTCTGCCAGCTTTGCCCCCATGGTAGCCAGACAAGCACCTTCTTTGGCAAAGTCCTGTAGACCAGCAGATCCGCCTTCTGCACCCAAGGGTCTCCCTTCAGCCCCACCTTCCTTCCAGCAACCAAGCCTGCAGCATCCGATGCCACTTGCTAGCGGTGTTTGCATCTTGACTCGGGAGCGTAATGTACAGCTCTGAAGGGGTTAATGAGGAACATTTGTTCCTCATTTTGCTTGGGTCTTAGGAGCTGCCTGCCATGGCAAGAAGCCCATTCGCAAGTGCTGAGAGGGGGGAGAGGCAGGCGCTCAAATTAGATTTGAGGATAGGATGCTACTTTCTCCTTGCCATTAAGCCCAGCATTCCCCTTTTGTGTTGGCAGCTGCTTCACCTTCTCTCCCCAGCCTTTCCTGGCTGGGTGGCTGGCATCGAGGCAAAAGCTTAGCATTGGGGCTCACTGTCCAGTGGGCGCAAATGCCGCAGCCAGAAAGCCTTCGCTTCTTCCCATCCCTCTGTTGATTGCAGCGAGTGCGGCTGAGCACCCAAAACAGGCAACTTGCATCTTCACTTAGGTGAAGGTGACTAGTTATGAGTAATCAAGCTGGATTACTGGAAGTAATCAATCCCAGTTTAAAGCTGGGCCAGCAAAGCCACCCAAGAAAAACAATGCCAAATTGAAGCCAAGGTGGCTGTTCTGGGGCTTCTGCACATGTGGGCAGGCACTGTCAACCCGACCCCTAGCTTGCCTTCGGACATGCCCCTTGATGACTGACGCCCTGGTCCTGCGGGGGACCAAAAGGCCCAGCTGTGCAGCTGAGCAGCAGGGAAATGGGGCCAGGAGGTCCTTTTGGCCATTGCAGGAAGCTAACAAACGCAGAGGAGACGGAGCCCCAGGAACTCACAGGGCAACCCGAGGAAAACCATTTTGTCTTTCAGCCTTATTCTTTTTCCACCACCCAAACTAAGCAGGATCTGTTTATGCAAACCAGAGGCCAGGGACAACACTGGGTTAGTCTTCTGCAGTTAACATGTGTGCTAGAGGAATGTTTAACTAGGCAAACATATTTGCTGACTATCTGGGGAAGGCAAAGTGCCTGTGGGCAACCAGCCACAGAAATAGTTATTAAGGGGGGAAAGAACTGGTTTTCCTTTTCTGGACTTCAGGCTGTTGGGAAACAAAATGGTAGTTTTCCACCTTTCCATAATCCTCATTCTCCATGTCCTATGAAAGCTGTTGTTCAATGAGGTTAGGTTTAGGTTTAATAATTTGCATTAGAATTAAAGCTGATGCAACTTCCTTTCTGCTCTAACCTGGAAAGCTAAACCACAGCCTGAGATCATTGGGGGAGGGGTGGCAATAGGGGATGCCTTTAATTACTGGCGCTCTAGGAGGCCTTGAATAACAAACAAAGGTTTGTATCCAAAAAACCCATCTCACCTGGAGGCTAAAACAGATAAGAGAGAGAGAAAAGATGGACCCAGTCAAGAATTTTCCTTCCTTGCCCAGAGCAACGTCCTGCTGAAAAAGCAGGAAGAAACCAGACTGTTCGTCCTTCCTTGAACTTCAGAAGGAAGTCTTGGAGGAAAAGGAATTCTCTAGAACTGCAATTTTCCTGTGTCTTCATAGCCAAAGCCAAACCAGTCAATGGGAAATCATGCCCCTTGCTTGCCTTGTTTTATCTTGGCTTGCTCTTATTGTGTTTTTCTGATGCTGCCACAAAGCTGGTCTTGGTCACGGGCTCAGGTGGCTTCAACAGGACTCTTTCAGGGACTGCCAGGCCTGTGCCTGGGTGGTACCTCCAGGCGGGGTGGGGGTGGGGGCAATCCACTGCCACTAGTGGTGCATGAGGCCAGGAGCAAAGGAAGCAGCCCCCATGGGCCGGTCTCGGACAAAATATTGGCCAAAGGGGCCTAGCCCTCATATTATTATTTAATTTACTTATATCCCACCTTTATTATTTTTATAAATAACTCAAGGTAGCAAACTTCTCTAACATACTTTCCTCCTCCTGTTTTCCCTACAACAACCACCCTGAGAAGCGAGTTGGGCTGGGAGAGTGTAAAATGTTGTCATTTCTACACCTGTGAACAGGAATTGCAAAGCCATTTAGAAATGTAGTAAATGAATCTGCCAATTTCAATCATCTCTTCTTCTCTCTGAAAAACAGCTGTTTGAAATAATTTCAGGGGAGCCTGCAGTGTTCCATGAGCTGGATTCTCATTTAGTCCAAGTCCTGCCAGCTGAAATACCGGGGCACAGAGGGCAACTTCCCCAGCCAAGCTAAACACTGCAGATATTGGTTCCGCTCAGCTCCGGTTATTTTACAGGGCATGCAGGGCCAGGGCTGGCTTCAACTTCAAAGGAGCAGCCCGGTTGCTTAATCTTCTAGCCGCTAATCTTCTTCTTCCGATGATATTAGCATTTTACCCTCACTTGGTGCCTCACAAAGAAAATGTAGAGGAGGAACCTCCCCCACCCCTCAATTATCCTGCTGTGTATTAGAAGCCATGCTATTTGCTTTGCCTGGTTACTATCTTATCTTTGGGGTACCCTGTAAAAGGGGAAGGTGAGGAAGAAGAGGTCTAGATGTGAGACCCATCCTTTCCTGCCTCCAGGAATGCAGGGAGGGCAAGCCAGCCCCCCCCCCTTGCAGAATGCCATCCACTTTGATGGGCTCTCAAGATAAGGGCGGGGGTGGGGGGCGGGTTGTGGCAGAGAGGAGGCTGCATTCCTCAGGAACAATTCAGGGCAATCACTGAGGAGTTGACATGGAAATCTCTACCCTGTGAAGGAGGTCATCTGGTCTTTTAAACCTCATCCTGGCCAGTTTCTAACCTTTTAACCCAGTGAATTCTTAATTTGCACATGAATAATGGAATGGTTGCAGAGAGTGCAACAAAACTCCACTTCCAGGCTAACTTTCTGGGCTCCTTCTGTGTTGGGGCCTTAAACTCCATGGCAGATTAAAGTGTTAGATTTCCAAAGGCAGCACACAGGATCGCACTCTGAAACCCAAGGCACAGGAACATGCTGAAAGTCTGAACAAAGATCCACAGGGCGGGGGAGGGGGACCCCCCATGCTTCTCCAGAAGAAGGGAAGGGAAGAGCAGGGAAGGCCCCTCCTCCACCTGCTGAGAATATGGGGGTTCAGCTTAGCTACAAAGAAGAAAGTCGTTTTGTTCTTAAAGGCTGTAAAGCCATCACAGACCAGAACTCTTTCCTCTCAGGATAAAATGCTGGAAATTCAACCACCCATCCCCCAAAGACCCTTGCAGCAGACAAGAGGCAGGGCAGCTTAATTCCATCTACTTAAAAAGAGTTTCAGATTTCTCATGTTAATTGTAGGAGTTATGGACATCAGAGTTTGGACATGCAATATTTTAAGCACACAAGGAAAAGACCATTCAAAACATTCAAACACTATCAGCCTTCCCATCTGCAGGAAAAGTGCTTTTATCATCAATGCGGTGCTCCAAATTGTTGGAAATAATGAGGAGTCGCAACAATGCAACACCCCCTGCTAGATGTCTTCCAGACATACCTAGGAGAAGGATTCCCACAGCTGCAGGACATCAATGAAGTCCAAGGCAGAAGAGCTCAGGGAGCTGCCAAGCCCAGCTGGAGGATGTCAAGAAGGCTATGGGCACAGGGCCAATTTGTGGAGACAGGTGAACTCTGGAGTTGGCTAACTGACAACCCAAATGTGTCTTATTGTGCACCTGCAAAAGCCCTTCCCTGGGGCCTCTGAAAAGCTGAGGCAAAAGTTGGGAGAGAGTCTCCTTTATATTCTCTTGAGAGCACAGTGTGCTGCTGCTTTGCTACTCATCACTGAACACCACATATAGTCACTCCAATAAGATATTTTCTCAATGCCTGAAGGCAGAGTATAAATGTCCTTTCACCCCAGTTTCCACAAGATGAGCACAGCCCCAGACCTCACCCCCAGCCACTTACAGGTTTAGTAGAAGTAGCTCCCAGGAAGATCCTGCTGCAGAAGAGACATCCCCTCCCCGGAAAGGCCAACTCTGTTGCCAGATCAAAGAGGGAGCTGTTGCTGCTGGCCCTTCCCTTCATCAACACCTTCCCTCTTTCCGGCCTGACACTGCCATGCTGATGGCAGGAAGAATAGCCCCCTGCACCCCACAGCTAGACCCTGCTGCATTGCTTGAAAACAGGGATGCTGGGCGAAGGGTTCTTCCTGCAAGCATTGGCATGTCCACCCCTGAGTGCTCTTAAGGCATGAAGCAACTGGAGGAAAGGACCTGCTGGAGGGCACAAAGGGATTCCCAAGGTTTGAGACACAAAGCAAAGCAGAATAACAAACACAACCACAAAATAGTCCCTTATGACTCCTCATGAAAAGCATGCAACCTTCACACCTAGTTTATCTCTTGAATTATTCTGCATCACCACTTGGAAGTAAGGAATACCTTTAAGCTGAAAATATAATTAGAATAATGATCAGACATGCATTAAAACAAGTGTATAAAAACTGTCCTACAAGGTTGCAGGCTCAATACAGCATTTCTTGCAACAACTGACAGGCAGATTTTACCCAGAGACCTTGAAGGCATCTTTGGTCCCACCCACCTCATTCGTCTTACAGACAAGCAAGAGAAAATGCAGTAAGAAATTAACCTACCACAAAATCTCATGGCCACTCTCTCGTGGAAGCACCAAGTTGGTTAATCAGCAAAGTAGTATCTCGAAGGACCATTCTGCTTTTTACAGCTTGTGGGAAGGGGCAGAGAAACATTTTGTGGCCAAGCAAGGTCTTCCCAAAAGTCAGTAGGGCCTCTTTTCTACCATAGGGTCAGCCAGCCAGCCTGCCTGCCAAGGAGCTCTTTTCCTCCTCAACAGCTCAGCAATGTCTCAAAGGCTCAAATGTTTTGAAAGTGCCACAGGATAGCAGTAAATCCACAAATACTAACTGACCGCAATACTTTGGAGAGTTTTTAAAATCAATTTGTGGAATAAGCCACAAGCCATGATTCAGAGATGACAACCCAGGGTTCACACAACTTATCTAGCCACAAAAAGCCAATTGTGGTAGCACACATAATCCTCCAGGTGCTTAAAAACTAACCAACCTCCCGTGTCATCAACTGTATGGATTAGAGCGCCAACCTTACAGAGGGGAAGCAGCTGCTGCTTCTGCTCGAAAAGTGGGTGCAGGTGGGAGAAGGCCCAGCTGCTTTCAGAGCATGGAACACATCTGGTTCTACAAAGCACCCCAGGATAGGTCAGCCTGCCCCAACCAGAGGCCCCGCCTCTGTAATGTGCTGGAACTGGCCCTCAAAGGAAGTCATGGAAACTTACTTGCAAAGGTGAGATGCGCTTTCTGGCTGAGAACAGCGCCGTGTTTATTCAGAGCCAAGCACTGATAGCCTCCTTCATCCAGCTTTTCACCTGGCTTGCTGCTCTCCAGCTCGCGTATGTATAAAGAGCCATTGGACAGAGAATGGATCTGTTCGTTTTCAGAAACTTTAACTCCATTTCTGAGCCACGTGATGGTGATGGGGACCTCACCACGGGCCAGGCAGTCTAAAACCACCGCTTGCTTTCTGGCAACAGTCACATCTTGAGGCTCTTTCACGAAAAACAGTTCACTAAAGCTCCTTATCCCTAAGAGAGCAAGAGAAGTAAACCACCGTGAGCAGGCAAATGCTCTTTTTGCCAGTGGCCTTTTACCCTGTTTTCAGCCAAACATCCCCAGGTGCCACACTGTGGCCAGCAGCCTTGAACCCTCTGAGGAGAAGGGCTGGGCCTTCTGCCCCCCACAAGCTTCTCCTCCTCCACCTCCTCTGGCCGCTCTGCACCAGCCAGCTGCAGAACGGGCAGCTCCTGAAAAGCGGGACACCTCTGGGGGGGCCAAGCCCTCCCCGCAAGCAGGGCCGCCCGCGCAGGAGTCCGGCCGAGCTGCCTTTCTGGAAGGCGAGGGTGGGGCGCGGATTGTCCGTGGGGAGGCACGCGAAGGGACCCGCCGGGGAGGATTTGCGGGCGGAGCGGGCAGCCGGCCGAAAGCAGCGCGCGGCTCTCCGAGAACCCAGCAGGCCGAGGCCGGCCGCTTCGCGAACCGCGGCAGGGACCAGGCAGCAGCGAGCGGGCGGGCGACGCGCGGTCCGGCGTGGCTCTGGCCTTTCCCGGGCGGGTGAGCCGGCCGGCCAGAGCGCACGTGCGGCCAGCGAGCCGGCTCGGCAGCAGCCGCCGCAACCTCTCATCCCGTGGGCGGCTGCCGGGGCCGGGCGAGGCGGGTCAGATGCGCGCCGCCTGGCCGGGAAGGGACTCACCTGGGAGGGCGGCAAGCAGGAGGAGGGCGGCGGCTGCGGCGAGGTCAGGGCTCCGGCGGGGCGCCATTTAGCAGCGAGCAACGGCGGGCTCTTCGGGCATCGCCCTTCCCGGCCGGCCAGCCGCGCGACCCCTCGCTCCACGGGCCGAAAGGCTTCCCTGGCGCGGCCGGCCTCTTGCTCCTCTCCGGCCGCGGCCGGACACAGAGCGGAGGCTGGCGCGCGCGGACAGACGGCCACACAAAAGCGGGGAGGGGCGCTGCGGGGCCGGCCGGGCCGGGCGGAGGGCGCGAGGCTCCCCGGACGCGCCGCGGTCCGGCGCTACTTTTACGCCGCTCGCCATTGGCCGTCGGCGCGGCCGGGGTGGGGCAAACGACCCCCTGCTCGCCCCGCCCCCCGAGGCCGGAGCAGGCACCTGAGGTTAGAGGCTCCGGGCGGGAGCCGCGTCCCCGCTGTCGGCCGCGCGCATTAGCCGCCTTTCCCTGTCCGGCCGCGCACCGCTTGAAGGGCGACGGGGAGCGAGGCGCGCAAAGGCCGCTGGCGCAGCGTGGCTTGGCGGACCCCGAAAGCTCCGCCAGCCGCCCGGTTTGCTCCTGAACCCTCGAGGGGCTTCCCCAGCCTGCGAGCGAGCGTGGGGGTGGCGGTGGGGGTGGGGAAGAGGCCGCGCCTGAGCTGAGGCCGTCCGCCGCTTCCAAACCCCCATGAATGCGCGGGGGGCGGGGGGCCGGCAAAGGCGGCGAGCGGGCTCAGCCCAAATAAGTGCAACAAGTTGCGGCGTTGTGTGGCAGCTGATCCGAGCGCTGGCTGCCCCGCAGCCGCAGGTAATTCTGGGCAGGCGGCTGGGCCAAAGGTCTCTGTTTCCTTTGGTCGCAAGAGAAGCTGAGAGCGGATGGAAGGCCCCTGCCCAGCCCCGTCCTCTGCAGTCTGGCCACACTTCAGCTTCTGCTCCCTTTGTGGTCGGCAACCTTTCGCCCAATCCCGAGGAGCAGCTACGCGACGGCGGCGCTCTCGGCGCGGCGGTGCTTGCAAGCCCCTCTCCTCCCCCCCAGGGTAACCGAACCTTCCGAAGAGGCTGTGGAGATGCTCAATCCTCCGGGTCACGGTTATCCCAAAGGGGCTTTGCTTTTGTTTCGCTTCTCATTCGACCAGCTTCTTCCGTTCTTCTTGGGAGGAGAAGCGAAACGATTTCAAAGAAAACAACCGATCAAGTCCAGGTGCCTTTTGAAAAGCACCTTTGGATTTCCGCTAAAATTGACTGTTGTCCAGTAGGGCAGGATTGGTAGATCTAGTAAGCATAAAACTCCCCGACATTCAGGGAACCTGTTGCTTTGGGAACCGGCGTGGTTCCGTGGGTTTCAGGCGCCCCCTTCTGGGCTGGACTGAGCGGAAAATCAAGTGGCACCGCTTGGATGTCCTCTGCCCTCTGGTGGAAAAGGGGAAGAATTGCAAAGATCTTGGCTTTGGGAATTCCGGCATTGCCCTTGGACTGGGGAAAGGGTATTAAGCGCCTTGAATAAAAGTCTATGGAGATTCTCAATCACCCTGGTTGCCCCAAAGGGGCTTTTCAGTCCATCCTGCCTACTTTTCCCCCACAGCTCAGCCTTCCCTACTTTGGGAGAACAGGAGGGGTGCCCTTGAAGGATGACTGGAGGCTCCAAAGCAGAACCAAGGAGGAAGAGGCCAAGACAATGTTGTGATTAAGCCTCATCATTAAATAGCATAGCATTTGGGGTCCATAGTGCCTTGGAGCGCTCCAAGAGGTTTACAATGTCAGCATTATTTGCATAATGCCAACAATCTGGGTCCTCATTTTACCGACTTCGATCAACTTCAGAAGGATGGAAGGCTGAGTTAACCTTGTGCCCTGTCAGGATCAAACTCGATGCCGTGGACAGAGTTTGCCTGCAATACTGCACTTCAACCAAATTTCCACTTTTGTCTGCATTTCCACTTGGAAACAATTTTCCAAGATTAGGAAGAGCACCCAGCTTCTCTGCAGCAAAAAGAAACCCTGGCCTGTGCATCCCTTCCCCCAGGATCACAGCCGACGCTCCAAGGCCAAACCTTGTTGGGCCATGGTGGTCTCTCCCTTGGGAGCCAGGGGGTCTTCGCAGTGGAAGTCTTCCAGGGCTTCCTCTATGGCAGCCTCCCTCGGGCACTTTCTTGCAGGTTGCCTAATGAGGCTCACAGGTGGGAGGCCACAGGAATTGTGACCATAAGCTTCCCTTGGGAAGCTGGCCAACACACAACTTGCCACGGCTGTCCTCCCACCCACCTTGCCCCACACTCTCCCGTGGCAGCATTTCCGGGTTGGGGTTGTTACCATTAAGAGCCCCTGGAGACCAGCTGCCACCTCACTTCCTGCCACTTTGCTGAATCTGGGACCGCCCTTGAACCCTGTGGCCACCAGGTCTCCCCCATCCAGTCCAGTTCACCTCCAGCCCCAATGCCACTTTCCTGGAAGGCTGGGGGAAGGGAAGATGCAGGCGTATCTCTCTCAGCCCAGGGTCCTCGCTCTTTCCCAAAGAGAAGCACTGGGTCTGGAAGGGCAGAGGATGGCAGTTGCCATCAGTTAGCCTCTGCCCAGGCCAAGAGGGCCCTCCTCTCCACCCCCTCCCTCCCCAGGCCGAGTAAGAATGGAGACCCTTGAGCTCCCAAGAACTTGCTACTGGAGTCAAATTTCATAGAAAATGTTTTATTGTTCCTGAAAACATTAAAAAACAAATGTTGAGCACTTCCAATAAAAAAAATGAACTGAAATGCTACGCGGCAAGACCTATCCACTGTCCTTTAGCGGTCCAACAGACAACGAAACGCTCCTCGAAAGCTGGGCAACCGGGTCTGGGGGGGGGGGTGGAGAGTTCATGAAGAGTCCAGGTGCACCAGAAGTGGCTTCTGTGCCTGCTTGGGGAAGAAGCAGCGTCTGGCCGAGGGTGACCTTTGAGCCTGGCAGGATCGTGAAACGAGCGGGCAACTCCCCATGACAATCTAGTTGTGCAGAACCGGCCCCAATCCAACACGAAGGAGGGAGGGAGGGAGGGATGGGGTGGCTGACGGGAGTCTAACTAGCACAAACGAGGCAAGCCGAGAGAACACCGCATGCACATGGGTGAGGATGCACCAAGAGGTGAGGCAAACACAGACTTTTCCTGCTGTAAGATTCTCAGGTAAGAGAATAAGAGGAGATGTATCTCACTGAGATAATTTTGCTACATAAAACAAGCAACCTTTCCTTTGGGGACACCCTGCCTTTCCTGGTTGAGGAATGGCCCAAAATCTCATCAAAACTGGGCCACCTTGACTGCCCTGATCCCAGGGAGGGAGGCTGCCAGCTGGGCCACGAGGAAGGACAACTGGGAGGCCTGGGTTGTGGCAGTGCTTAGCCCCCCAGAAAGGTCAGGCAAGGGAGAGCGCGTGGACAACCCCCTAGCACCATTAGAGCTGGAATGGGGGGAGCCCCTTCAGCCTGAGGCTCATGCCCGGGTCCAGCAGCTCCCCTGCTTCCAAGCACTGCCAGTTTCCCAGGAAAAGGAGCCAAGCACCAGCTACACTATTGCTGGAAAGGAAACGGAAGTTTTTGTTTCTGTCTCTGAGGCCGAGACTGGGCTCTGCACAGGTGCCTGAATTGGGCACTGGAAGCCCAAAGCCCACTGCTTACACCTAGCACCCCAATGACTCCACCTCTCTGTATCCCATAGGACAGCCCCACAAATACTACTTGTGTGTGTGTGTGTGTGAATCTCTACACGAGCAATATGCCCAGCAGTGTGGGTCATCAGGCCTGGGCCATCCTGGAAAAAGCTGAGGACCACACAGAAACAAGTGGCCCATTCAGCACCATTCATATGCTTGTACAGGAGCAGATTCTCATGGCTGCAGAGGCTTCACAAGACACACCTTTACGTGGGAATAAAACCCGAAAAAGCTTGCTGAGACAGACCTTCTTTTAAGCCAGGGATTGGGTGGATTGGCAGCCCCCAGACAGGTGGTGAAAGAGGCTCCACTTTGTCCCCTCTCCCTCTTTCCCACTGCTGACCTAGCATAAGGCAAGGGCACAGCCTCCTGGGCGCCTCCTCATAAGGTATCCTAGCCCAGAAGGGGATTAGTGTACCTTGAACCATAAGAGGCTCCTTGGCCTGGCTCCCCTGCCCAGTCGGCTGCCTCGGGGTACTCTCTCCCCTGAGAGGCAGGACCACCCCACCTTCCCTGGAGCTGTGCTGGTAAAAGAGGCTCAGAGCTGGTGAGTCGGGGAAGCCACGCAAGAGCAGTGCTCATGGCACAGCTGCTCATCTGTTGGCATCAAAGTGCCAGCCCCAGGGACTCCGCCCCCGCAGTCCCCCTACTTCCCTGTGGGTGCTGGGAGGAGCACTTCTGAGGACGGGCTCAGCCACAGCAGGCTTCCCACAGTTCCTACCATGGAAGGCCTCGGAAATTCACCCTCCAGCGTTAACCAGAGTCCTTCATCAAGAAAGAACTGGCCAGTTGTGTCAATCCTGGAAACACTGACTAGTTTCTGCAGAAAAATATGGTTTTTTTTAAAGCCTGTGAGTTAGGAAAACCCAAATCATGGTCATTTTTGCATTCTAGTTTTTCATGTGAACAAAAATAACTATAAATCCTGACAAACATTTTAGGGTACAGTTGCCATGGAAGGAACAGATTTATTAATCGCAGGGGTTGGAACTAGTCTTCCCTACTCAAGGACATTAAAAAGCAGCATTAAACTGTTTGCTTTTAAAACATTCTGGTGTATTCTTAATATAAGCCACCCTGTGGCAGAATAAATTTTCCATTTGGGATAAAAGATTTGGGCTGCTTTTTCTTTCTTGGAAGCCTCTCCTGCTCCTGCCCACAATTAGCCCTTGATAAGGAGTTAACCATCATTTGACTCAAGTTGTGCCGATTTCCCCCCCTTCCTGTCTACCGCTGGCCTTCCCTGGCAACTGGCCAATGAGGCACCCCCCACCCCCGGATCTTCCTGTGGAGGGGGTGCCAAGTCCACCATATCCTTTGGGAAAGGCCAGCCGGAGACCATCTCCCAACTGAGTGACCTAGGAACGCTGGCCCTGCTGGCCCCCTCTGCCTTTTCCACTCTGCAGGCATATGGTATTTGTGATCAGGATGTTTGCTCTCTCTGGTGTGCCAATTGTGCCAGCAAAGGCGCAGGCTCTTTATGCACCCAGAGTGCAGAAGCACTTCCTGACCAGATGCATCATGCAACCCATCCAGGCACCTTCCCAGTTTCAGCATTGCCTCTCTGAACCCTGATGCCAATGGAAGGCCCTATAGAGAGACGGAGGGAAGGCTGGGTGGGGAGCACTCCCTTTCTACCTCCCAATACCCTCCCGCAAAGGCTCTTTATCCTCCAGAGGCAGCAAGCCATGTTTTTCAGTAAGCAAAATTTTAAAACCTAATACTGGCTCTGGAGCAGGCTGCATCCTTCAGAAATGCCTTAAAAATTGGTTAAGATTGTATAAACCCTGCTGAAGAATAAAGCAGCTGGTAGAGCAGTTCTTTTTTTAAAAAAAAAGTCACAAATTTTGTTTCTGCTGCAGGAGGCACTTCCATTAAGACAAATACAGTATGTCTTGTCTTTAGATTTTCTTAAATACAGTGTGCTACATAGATTTTATACACACACGTATATATACACACATATATACATATATATATATATATATATATATACGCACACACTCACAAATATGTATAGGTGTGTATACATACACACACACGTGCACGCACACACGCACACACTTCTTAACCCAACATTTCCACAGCAGGATGGTCCTTACTCTCCATCCAATCGAAACCTGCGGAAGTCATAGAGCTGATGGACTCGTTGCAGATCTGCTGGAAAAGGGGATCGTTCTTCAACTCCTCCAGTGTTGCCTCGTCGTCTTGGCCTTGCGGGTGGGCCGGATCAAAGAGCAGATTTGGGTCCAGAGCGTTCAGGTCGTTCATGCTCCCCGACAGCTCCGAGGTCAGCCTCATGTCGCTGGAGAAGACAGAGGCCACATTGGTCAAGTCGGCAGGCACCTGGCTGCCCTGCAGGCTGTTCTCCTCCAAAAGCTCCTTCACGGTGCCGCTGAAATCCAGCTGCTGCTCCCCAGCTTCCGAATGGGCTGCGTGGTCCCCAGAAGCAAAGTCTGCCGGATCGGGGCTGCTGTTTTTAGCGAGGTAACCTGGTGTTTGGAATTCAAAAACGGACGGGCTGCATGGGGGCATGTTCTGGGCATTGGCACTTGGAAAGGCGGCAGAAGTCTCCAAAATCTGAGTCAGGTTCATCCTGGCGGTGTAATTGGAGGGCAGGTTGTTGATGCCCAGGCCACGCACGGCATCATCGTTCTCCGAGTCCAGCTTGCTGAGCAAGACATTGGTGATCTTCTTGGAACTTGGCTGCTTCTGAGGCTGTGGAAAAGCCGTCTCCATCATCACCGTCAGGGGCACTGACTGGCTGCGCTGGGCGAGGGTACTGGCACTTGGGTCTGCATGGACGTTTGCCAAGGAAGGGTGAACTTCCAGGGGGACCGGACTCCCAAAAGAGCCCACCATCGTTCCAGAGCGAAGCACGGCCGTGACAGGGCAGACGGTGCTTCCGCTAAGATTCCGCTGGCGGTGCACGGCAGGACTGACACTCCGGCATCTGAAATGGCTGCCATGAGAGGAGCCAGTCCCTTTGTTATCGAGAGGGGCAGGGACGGCAAAACCTTCCTGCTTGTTGCTGATGGGGGAGACGGGGGTCACTCGCCCAAAATGGGGATCGTGGTGCCGTGACTGAGACTGGTAGGACTGGCCAGGGACAGCAAAGGCATGGGGCTTCCTGAAACGGTCTTCCACCGACTCCTGGTAGCCAGGCAGAATTCCCTGGCTGGTGACAGAGGATGCCCCCATGCTGCCATAGCCGGCATTCATCCATTCCAGCTTGGTTTTATCAGGGTGGGTGGCCATGGGTCGCTGCATGGGCTTCACAGGACTGCTGGAAACCACACTGGCGTCATGGTAGGCCATGCTGGAGCTAATTGGGGTGAAGGCAAAGGGGTTTCTACACTCCACGGGGCTTGGGGGCACGCTGCTGCTACAGTTGGAGTGTGGGGTGCCAACAGGCGTGTGCCGGCTGCTCCCCAGGGCGCTGTCAACAGGCGTGGTCTGGGCCATCCTGGAGCATGGACTCTCCCGCGACACGCCTTGTGACCCTGCCATGATTTCCGAGGTGGGGGTGGGCGTCGGGGTGGGCGTCGGGGTGGGCGTGGGCGTATGGACAGGCGTGCTGTTGCTGTGGATCGGGTGATAGAAGTGGGCACTGCTGGGGTGAGGGGCCAAGGATGCCCCCTGAGCTACCCCCTGGTTCTGGAGAGCCATCCCCAGGGAGGCGCTGTAGAGGTGGGAGGTGCTGAGGGACATCTGCTCCTCCATCAGCACCAGCTCCTCCACGATGCTGTCCTGGGTCAGGTCGTCGTCGAAGGAGAAGAAGTTCTCGTGGGACTGGGAGGCGGCATCCTCGAAGTCCTTCAGCTCCTGCTGCAGGGGCAGCTGACTGGAGCTCTGGCCAGGCAGGGGCTGGTCGAGAGAGGGTGGCTGGACCTGATCTGGTAATGGCTGCCCAAAGGCTGTCCCGGTCTGCTGGAACCCTTCTAAGTGCACCGGCTCCCAGGCGGACTTGGGCAGGTCCTCGGAGTCAGATGGTCCAGCAAGTGTCATAACACTGATCGGGGGCTTGCAGGCCTCCTGGACAAAGGGGGAGCCCTTGGCCAGGTGCTGCCACACGTTGGGGTTCAGGCTGCCCTCGGACTTGGAGTTGTTTCCTAGGACAAAGACGTCTCCTTCCAACTTCATTTCCACACCTGCTGAGACGGCTGCTGGGGGCTGCTCTAGCAGAGAGTCACTGGGGGCAATGATGAGGTCAGCATCCAGGGGGCAGGAAGTCTCCAGGCTGATCCCTGAGGCTGCAGACTGGATTTGAAGGGCCGCCTGGCTGGGACTCTGGAGAAGGGCAGCCGGACTGTCACTGTTAGGGAGAGGCAGGCCGCCCGTCTGCTGGGCTTTCTTCGCACTGCTGGCCTTGGGGGCTTCTGCAGATGCCTGTCCCACAGAAAGTTTCTTGACAGGGGGGCCCTGAGCGTCCACAAAGGCAGAAGGCAGCCTCTTCCGCAGGCCTTTCGGGCATCCTTGGTCACCTGCAGTAGGCGAGGGGGCGATGTCGGTGCTGGAGACATGTTGACCTGCATCCAAAGGACCCAGGGGGGCTTCATGCGCCTGGGAAAAGGATTTCCTCTCTGAATCTCCCTCCTGGGGGTCACAGCTTGCTGCTCCAAAACGCTCCTCAGCCCGGCATTTCCAGGCCTCGGCTTCCACAGTCCTCAACTGATCCACAGGTGTTAGCAGGGTAACTCTGACTGCTTGAGCGGGGTTTGCATTCTCTAGATTCTGCTGCAAGGTCTCATCCAGTACCAGTTCCGGCTCCAGTTTGACCTCGACCGAAGACTGGGCAGAAGCTAGGCCTCCACTGCCACCTTTGGTTCCCGGGGACTGGAGTGAAATCACAGATCCTTTCTTGATCTGAGGGAGACTTCTTGGCTCTTCTGCGGCTCCTGAGCCAATGGCGGAGGCTGTGTGCTTGATGGGCGTGCCACTGGCACCGCTTGGGGCAAGCGAGATGGCGGTCATTTTGACCACGTTCATGTGCTGAGCAGGAACCACCGTCTTGATTGGGCTGCTTGTGAAGAGCACTGTGGTTGGGGAACGAATGGTGAGCGCATTGGTGTTGGCTGGCTTTGGCAGGATCTGGGCATAGCGATGACGAGCAGAGCGATCTCCCACGGGACTGGCCGGCACATTCTGAGGAGTCTTTGGAGACTGCTTGATGGACTGCATGGGCTGAGTGACTACCTGGACATTGAGTGGAAGGACTTTGCCATCAGTCGAGCCCATCGGGCTAGGAGACGTTACCAACTGCCGGGACCTTGGCACCTGCGGGGGAGAAAAGGGAGTGACAACGAGAAAGCTGCACTCTGAGCTGACCGGTTTGCTTTCTTCTGGGAACAGGGGACTCCATGCTCCCCACTCCCCTCCCCCAAGCCATGCAGGACTCCCAGATCTCTTCCTTCCCATCCACCCTGCCCCATCTCTTCACCCTCCCAATTCTTGACTTAATGCCTCAACCCACCTCTGCCCCCTCTGGAGTCGCTCCAGCCAAATGTCTCTCCAAATCGTGGAAGAAGTTTCCTTCCTGCACAGCCAGACGACCTCTCTGTAGGTCTCCGCCTGGTCCTGCCCCAACATGCAACGTTACTGGTGGCAGCCCTCCCTCCCTCCCTCCCTCCTCCGGAGACTTACCGTGATCGGACTTGGCACAGCAGCCACCACAATGCCAATGGACTGAGGGGACAGGATGGCTGGGCTCCCATTCGGAAGGCTGGCAACCCCATTGCTCGCTGGGCCCTCGACCTTCTTGGCGGGCGACTCGCCTGGCAGAGGGGACTGCAGTTTCTGCTCCTGCTGCTTCTTCTGGATCTTGCGCTGCAGCTGCTGCTTGGCATCCACGGGCGAAGGCAGCGTCTTCACCTGGGGCTGGAAGGAGTTGCTCTCTGCCGTCGGGACAAAAGCCGACGGCTGGGGGATCCCCTTGAGTCCTGGAAGTGGCAGGCAGGGCCTTGACCAGGGAGAAGGCTCAGCTCGGCCATCGTAGGAAGCACAATGGGGAACCTCAGTACATTGTGCAGAGCAACAGGGCAGCCCTGCCAATAAACCTCCTCTCCGCCATACTCTTAAGGAGCAGGGAGGCCCAGTTTGCTTTTAGGTGGGCAAAGGAAAACTGTGTGCCCAGTGGTGAAATCTGTACCGATTTGCTACCGGTTTGCTGTGTCAAACGCACGGTGTGCACATGCAGAGTGCATGCAAAAAGGAGGCTTGGGAAGGTAAGTAGAACAGCGAGGGGGGGATCAGCTGTGCTGCGCGATTTAGCTTCGCTAGAAAACAGGATTTCATGCTTTCTAGCAAACCCCACGGCACAGTTGATGGTTGGAAATACCAGTTCGGAGGAACCGGTAGCTTTTTTTAACTATCAGTTCGACTGAACTGGTAACTAACTACTGGTTCAACTGAACTGGTAGCTTTTTAAACTACTGGTTCAACCAAACTGGTAGTTCTTATCATTATCGGTTCGCCTGAACAGGAGCGAACCGGTAGCATTTCACCCGTTGTACCCCTCCCTCTCCTCATCATTGCCCAGACCAGCCAACTGGCTGTGAAAGATGCCTGGCAGATCCTCTTACAGGCCTAGTGTCTTCCATGTCCGAAGTGCCTTTCTCAATGTTGGGGTGAAACCATGCCCCAGGAATGAAGCTTTATATCAGCTCTTGCAAGGTTAGATGCCTTCCTGATGCCCCTCAGGGGTCCCCAGGGAAAAGGTGAGAGCAAAACTACTTCCTCCCTTCTTACCTGCAGGGGCGCCTGCCATCACTGCCAAAGCTGCCATGGATTTGGTGCCAGTGTAGTGGCTTTTCACCAGGAAGCGAGCCAAGTCCAGGACAGAATCAAAGGGCTGGCTGAGCACTTTCTGAGCCCATTCGCAGACCAGCTGGCAGGCAGCGGACACGATCTCCTCATCGGCACTCTGCAGGCGCCCAGCAGGCTCTGCCCCATCCAGCTGAAACCAAAGCACAAGGAAGGACTGAGGACCGTGCTAGCGCTGTCCTGCCCCACCCAGCTGCTTTGCCCCCATCTCTGGGAAACCGCCCCCTCTGAGGACAGGAGCAGCTCCCCAGCCCTGAAGACTCCTCCTCTCACCCAGGGAAACAGTGGCTTGAAACAGCTTTAGACCCTGCCATAAAACCTCCTCTAGCAATCTGAGTTCTCGGTTTTGGTCAGGAGGATTATTTCAATCCAAGTTTTATGGAAAGTCAACTTCTCTCTTTAAGACGTTACTGCCTGCAATTAAAGCTGCTGTCGGTAGATGGGGGAAGAGTACTTTGCATTTGTGTAAGATTCAAGCAGATGCTGCAAAAGTAGGCCTTGTCCTGCTGCAGAATTACTTAGCCTCCAGTCCTCAGAAGGCGTCTCCTCGTTCAAAGCCTCTCAGTGCAGGAAGGACTCCGGGATGCAGCTCAACAATTCTACCCCAAATGAACCAAGGCAAGACCTAGGTGGCCTTCTTTTAGAGACCGCTGCCTCTCGCACACATCCTCAGCTACTTTTCGAAGTTTCCCTTCTCTTCACTCAGGATCATCGGGCCATGAAACCTCTTGTTGCAGAAGTCAAATCCTCAAACTGCCAGCACAGCATGGATCTATGTTGTGCTCTGCCAGCTGCAGCTAAAAGACCTTTATGCCACTAAGACGCCCGTAGCTCTTCCGATCAGATCAGATCATGCAACTTTTATAATCAGAGTAACAGAATGTGGCTAGCCTGAAAGTCTCATCCCCCCCCCACCCGCCCTATCTTCATGAGAATCAAGGTGGGTCTGGCCTGAGAGGATTCCTCAAATTACATTTCAGGTGTCAAATTCCTTTCATCTGGCCACCATCTTGGTGGCGGCTCCTGGAGCCCTTTCGCCTGGACAATGCCCAGGAGGTGGCCGCCCACCTGCAGGGAGACCTGGAGGGCAGCGGCAGAGCTTACCCCGTCTCCAGTTTTAGGGAAATCCAGATTGGGGAGGGATGGCATCTGCACGAGTGCTTTCTTCCGAAGTCCACTATAGCAATATGTGATTTTAAAAATTAAGGTGGTATCATCTTTCAATTCCAATGGTGCGAAGCGCTTTTTGTACCGAAGCGCCATCTGCCCACGCAGCCCACAGACAGCCAAACTGTTTCCAAAGGATATTTAGATTTGCCTCGCGTGCCCAGGCGCCGGGCCTTCATGTTGGGAAACACATTCTTCATGATCTTGCCAAAGTCTGCGGCACTGAGCGGGTGGTAGCCGAGATTGTCACAGTAGCTCCTGAAACAAAAGGAGGGTCACAGGAGACACCCCGGAGACGCAGGGCCTGATGCCTGGTTTGGCCGAGGGTCAGAGAAGAGCATCCAAGAGCAAACAGGCCAAGGGGCGGGAAAATCTGGAGGCTCTGCAGGGAAAAGGGCAGCCCAGCACTCCCAGCGACCTCCTGGTTGCCCACAGGAAGGGAGAGATCTGCTTTGTCCACACAGCTCCTGTCCTGCAGTCCCCGCCACTGAATAAGGTCCTGGGATCAGAGGGAACCCAATTCCCTGTCCCACCATCCTTCCCAACTTTCCAGCAGGGAGAGCCCAGAAACCGGAGGAGGAGGAAAGGTGGAACTGCAGCCCCTGGGAGCCTCCCATCAGCCCTCTGGGCAGAGCTGAAATGCTCTCTGGGCGAGAGAAGGGAATTGGCACCACAAAACCTATCTCAGCACTTGGACACCCCCAGCTCTTCCCTGGGGAGCCTGGCTGCCCAACCTGGGCCCGCAGCACAGGAAAGCCCCAGCATTGGAGCAGGTTAACTGTGGCTGAAAGGAGAATGCTGGCATTTCAGCATCTCAGCACGGTTGATGGGAACTGCTGCTCTTGGCAGATGGCAAGCTCAGGCCTTGCCCGTCCTGCCAAGCCCCGAAAGGCGAGCCCGGCCATGGGCAGACTGACCTCTCCTCCTCCCCGAGTTCTTTGAGATTCCAAGCAGGGACCTGCCCAGGAGCTCCCTCCAGATCAGTGGGGTGGCTGCTTCTCCCTTCCTGAGCTGAAGGGCTGCCACCTCAATTTGGTGGTGGTGGGGGAACTCTCCTACAAGCACCCTATGGACCCCTTTTGGGAAGTGAAGGTGGGAAGGGGAGGCTTCAGGGCAGGCGAGCGTGTCCCATTCAACAGTACCTTTGACATTCAGAGTGGGGAGCAGCCTGGTAGGCAGAGCCAAAGGGCACCAGGCCCAGAGGCTGCTGGAGAGGGTGAGGGTGGAAAGCAGCCATCCATTCCCCCCCACACCTTGCAGGCACCCTCCCCGGCCACGGATGGAAGAGACTCACTTGTACTCATCATACACTTCCTGCTTGGGGAGGGAGGTCTCTGGGTGTTCTTCCAAGGTGTTCCGGATCCAGGAAAGGGCGTGCACCTGTTGAGCGCGGCTGGAGGAGACAGACAGCTGATCGCTGCAGCAAGAGAGGGGACATCAGGCGTGGGAATGGTGACATCATCATCATCCCTACCAATGGGCTCAGGAGAAGGGCTGCCTCAGTCCGTGAAGGCCTTTGCTCCTGTGGAACTCCCACCACTGGACCATAAGAGCTGCTTTCCAAGCCACCTCCCTGTGGCTGAGGGCCTTGAGATAGGCACACGAGCTGGGCCCCAGAGGAGAGGGGTAGGACCCGGCCCCCAAAGCAAGCACGCTCAGTGTTGCCACACAGAGCTGTCCCAGAGTAGAGAGAGCATGCTCCCCACGAAGCAGGGAGCACCTCTACACGTGTGGGAAGCACCCAAGGGTCCAAGGCAGGCTCCCTATGGAAGATTGGGGTGCTTTCTCTCAAAGGCGAGGCACTGCACAAACCAAGGCAGTTCGCAGAGGAAGTCAGGCAGGCAGGGAAGGGGGTGGGAGGGCTGGAGGCCACGGAGTCAAGGAGAAAGCCTCCTCCAGCTGGGTAGCAGAGCCCGGACACTTGCAAGGCCCTTCCCCAAAAACTCTCTTTCCATTAACTCTGAAGGGTTCAAGGTATTCCACAACCTGCCATTTTTTGGGGAAATGGCTTCTCACTATATCACCAGGAGCAAACCGCACTCCAAGGAGGCTTCACACAAAGGCACCATGTCAAGCCCCCCACATCCCAAGGAAGCCCCCCAGCACAGCCGTGTGACCCAGTGCGCTTGAGGAAGGGGCAGATGCTCTTCAGATCCTGGGACACGCCCACCTACCTTTTCTCGCCATTGCTGGGACCAGAAGGCAGTTGAAGGTAGAGGTAGAGTTTCTGTAAATCTGTAAACTTCTCAACTTCTTGCTAAACACAGAGAGAGACAGTCAGAAGATGAAGAGGCCAGCATTTTGGAGCCGTTTCTGCAACCTCTTTCCTGGGGACTTTCAGGGCAGCCCAGAAAAGCTGGCCACCTCCTTCCCTGCCCTGCTGTTCCTCCACGTTCCTCCTGCCCCATAGAGCTCTCAGCCAGCTGGCACATGAAAGCAAGCCAGCAGCTCAGCAGAGAAGAGATTTTCACTATGTCAGCCCTTCTTTCAGGATGGGGCCTTCACCCAAGAAGCCTAACGAGGAACCCTCTTTGGAAGTCTCAGCGCCTGAAACCAGCGCTTAGGACACCCTGGAAGACCGCAGTTAAGGAGCCCAACTAGAAATGCCCCATTTCCAGCTTTTACTCACCAAAATGCAGTCCACTTTAGATTGAACAGCTTTGCTAAAGAGGGAAGGGGGAAAGCAAAAAAAAAAAATCCCCAAAGTTAATAGGTATGGTCGTTATAAACAAGTGCATATAATAAAGTCTCTGTGCAGCATCCCAGGCTCCCCAACGGCTTTCTTGGGAAAAAGGCCTGGAGGACTGTCAGCCGCCTTCCATTTTTACAGAAAAGCCAAAGGTATCTGAAGACTGGCAATGGAACCGGGACTTGGAATTCCCTGCTTTAATCAATCAGAATCTTGAGGAATGGTCTATAGGTATCCTTTAAATGCCTTTATTTGAGCAAAAAGATTTAAGGAGTAGACATCTCCAGGCATGTTAGAAGGCAGGTATAAAAATAAAATAATAATAATAATAATAATAATAATAATAATAATAATAATAAAAAAAATATTATTATTATTATTATTATTATTATTATTATTATTATTATTATTAGTATTATTATTATTATGTTTAGGGAGGCCTGGAGATCGCTTCCAGTTTGTGAGGAGCATATCATGTTAGCAACGACATGGTGACCCCTGCTTTCCCAAGTGTGTAGGAGACCAGAAGAGGAAGAATGCTGCCAAACTCCGGACGGGCCCAGACGGGACTCAGCTCCTCGAGAAGCCTCGAGGAGAGAGGCAGGATGACCGTCATGAGCGGCTGCTCCCTGTTTGCTGAGAAGCAGCCCGGCCAGGAATGCCCCAGCTAAGACAGGACAATCCACAATCCACCTTGGCTGCACATTCTCTGGGTCAAACCTCACCTACAGAAAGCAGAAAAATACCTCTGATCCGATTCCACCCCTGCAATTCTCACCCAGGGCGGGCATCCAAGTTCCTTCCACAAGGAAGGGCACCACAAGGCCGCTGCCCCCTCAGCTTCCTCTCCTTAGTCAACTGAAATCCATTCAAAGCCAGCCAGCTCCCCGACCGTTGCCTCGTCTTGTGGCAATGAGTCCTGCAAGCTATAATGGTGGATTCGCTGATCTGTTGATTTGGCCTCAAGTACTTCATCTCCCTGCTCTCCTGAGCCCCCAATTTCATGCTTGTCAGGTTGCCCTCAGGTTGCAGGCACAGCGGCCTAATGCTGCCGCCTTCACCCAGAGGACTCTCACCAGCACCTGGGAGATGCAGGGAAAGGCCAGGCCGCTGGGTATCCCCATCCCCCAGCGCCAGGACAACAGCAAAGCCAAATCAAGGGGGAGCAGAGGCATTTCCACCCTGTGCTAGGCCTACCAGCATCAACCTTCAGCGGCTGCACCCCGCACGTCATCCTGCTCTGCAAGGGACTCATCTAACCCCCTGCCTCTTCTCCTTCCCTTCCCTTCCTTGACTACCGGAGCCAATGCTGGGCTGGAATCTGAAGCAAGGAATGCCCACCGGCCACACACAGGAGCGGCAGTGGGACAGAAAAGGGAAAATGCACCCAACCCAGGAGGCCACAGCTCAGATTTCTTGAGACCAAGGGCTTCCCCAGCACCTGGCTACGTGGGTTGCTTGTAGCTCCTCTGCCCAGCTCAAAGGGCCCCCAAATGTCACCAGGGCTACGTGATAACCTTAGGGGGCAATCCAGAGCACAGGGCCACACCCATACCAAGAGTGACACACATTGAGTGGCACCTGCAGCAGGAGCTCCCCATCTCTCCAGTGACCCTGTCAGACACGCATAGCAGGTCTGTTGTGCAGGGCAGTGAAGTGCCCAAGATAACTGAGTCCATGGAAACAGGTCATATTGAGCTCCTCCTATTCTTGATGCTCCACGTCTGTAGAAGGGCTCTTCCATATGGAGGCAGAACTGACTCCTTCTCTATCTGTGGGGCCAACCTGCTTCCCCCAAACTCAATACCTCCCTCCTTCCTCTTGACTATTCCTGGTCAGGAGCCCTTCTCTGCTGTTTGGTCATGAATTCTCCACCTCTTTGGGGTCTTCCTCCCCACACCCAATTCTTGCTGCAAGAGAAGCAGGACATGTTCTGGCAACCAACACGCGATGCCTAGCCAACTCCCCAGGCCGCAAGGGTCCCAGGTATCGGCTGCCATCTCTGGGCCACACCCCTCCTCCTATCCTCCCAAAATTCAGTAACATCCCACATCCCCAGAGAGCCGAATCTTCCTTGTGGACACAAAGGCGATTAACATAAAAGCTTTAACGAAGCGAAAATAAAGCAAAAGCCCAGAGATTAAATCCCCAAAGGCAGCAGAAGCCCGGACAATCTGCCGTTCCACCCGTGAAGGAGAAAAGGAGAATCTCCAGCCTTTCCATCCAACCGGAGGAAAAATGCAGTGCCAGGCAGCCAGACAAAACAAAGCCGCCACATGGCCTTGCAGTGGTGGGCTTGGCTGCGCCTCCTTTCACGCAAATAACCTGTTGGAGGAAAAATGGCACCATTTTGCGAGGGGGGGAAGAAGCGCCCACAGACACCCTCTCAGCCACCGCGGAGCAAAAAGAGAAGAGTCTGCAACAGCTGTCGGAGGGGGCTTGGGTGAAAGGTGCCCCTCCCTGTCTCGGTCGCCACTCTCTGCATGACTTTCCCCCAACCAAAAAACACCTTAGCCACAGGATGCCCATTTGGGGGGCGGGGGGCAGCCCAGTCAAAAGCTCGGCATGTCACTGAGATGGAGCAAAAGGGCTTAAAGCAGTGGTTCTCAACCTTCCTAATGCCACGACCCTTTAATATAATTCCTCATGTTGTGGTGACCCCCAACCATAAAATTATTCCTAAAACCATTGAAAATATGTGTTTTCCGATAGTCTTAGGGGACCCCTGTAAAAGGGTCATTCGACCCCCAAAGGGGTCCCGACCCACAGGTTGAGAACCACTGGCTTAAAGGATCTCTTGGAGGAAAAATAGAGCAAGGTGAAATGACAAATAAATGGCTGAAGAAAACAGGGATTAGGGGGTTGTGCAAATACAGCAGGGTGAGGGGGTGGGGGGCTTAATGCAAGAGGCAGGGCTGATGGCTGTTGCTGAGCTCTGCTGTGGAGTGGCTGTTTTTATTTATTTATTATTTATTTATTTTTCGTATTTATATGCCACCCAGCTCTCTGAGGACATTCCTGGACAAGCCAGTGCAAAGTGGGGGGAGGGGGTCTCCCTGGAATGCCCCTTTCTTTGAAACAATTTGATGTGCTTTGAGTTTGTGAGGACTTTTCTTTTTATTTAATCAGCATCTGAGAATATGCAGGAGTTCTATGACACCAATTGATGGTCTCTGATTTGTTAGTAATTATTTTGCACATTACATTGTTTTGCCTTAATCCATTTGAACATTTGCTTTAATTTTCTATGGTATTTTGTTGGGATGTATGGCCCACGAGTATTGTGTATCTACACTGTAGATGAAGATTTATTGCAGCTGTAATATTTGTTTACTTGTCCCGCCTTTATTATTTTTACAAATAACTGAAGGTGGTGAATAGATACCACACAGCTTCCTTCTCCACAACCACCCTGAGAGGTAGGCTGGGCTGAGAGAGAAGGACTGGCCTAAGGTCACAAATGCTATTTGTAAACCATTCAGAGTCACAGGTGAGATGAGCAGTATAGAAACTGATAAATAATAAACACAGTAAGTAACTACCATCAGCTATAAGAAAAAGTGACACCATTAGCTAACAAGGCCCTGTGGACTTCTATGAAAACATTTAGAAACAAGTCCCTTGTAAAAGAAAGGCATTTGTCCTGCTGGCTGCCTGCAAAAGCTAAATAAATGGCTCCAATTTATCGTCATTTCTGTTGAGATTATTTTTTTATTATTATGTGTGATAACCCCCTGTAGGATAATCAATCCCACCCTATGGGCTCCTGTGAATTCCTCGTAGGGTTTTGGCGGCATTATTATTTTTGTTCATGTACCACATTGGGTTGAAAAGCTCATTTTATGGCACGCTACTCCCGTAACTGCAGAGCTGCGCTGTCCACGTCCACAGACTTTTTCCTCCATCCAGGTGCATAAAACCACCCACTCCAGATACTGCACAGCAGCCACCTCCGCCACCCTCTCTTCGGTCAAGTGTTTCCAAATACCTTTGACTAATTTGCCGTTTCAAAGGCTTTTCTGGCGCTCCCATCTTCCCGACCCTAGGCAGCTTACAGCACAAGCAACAATGCAACACATCTGACAAACAGTTGACATCATCCTCAGCGGCACAGCTGAGAGCAGCCCGACGACGGCTTCCTCCTTCACAGCCCTTAAAGCGCTTCCCCACCGAGGACCCTCATTGGCATCAAGCAATAAACTGGGATATCAAAAAGCCCCAAATCGGGGGAGGCGGCCCGCACCGCGCCAGCAGTTCCAGGCGCCCGTTCCAAAGCTCTTCGCCGTCGAGCGCAAGCCAAGCGGCAGCTCCTGGCTCGCTCGCGGCTTCCCTGGGCTAACAAGCCCCCCCAGCCCCCAGCCCCCCCAAGCGCCCGCAGCCCCCGACCGGCATCTCCACGGGCGGCTGCCCAAAGGACGAGCGCGCCTCCCGCCCGCCCTCCCCCGAGGGGCGGCCGACGCCGGCGGGGGCCGAGACCGGGATGGGCGGTGCCCGCGGCAGGGGCCCCTCCGAGCAGGCACGACGGCCCGCCCAGGCAGGCCCGCCCCCCGGCCACGGGTCAGGGTTCGGCCGGGGCGGCCCCGGGACGCCGCGCCCGCTGCCTCCTCCCTCCGCCGGGCCCTCGGGGCGCCCGGGCAGACAAAGGCGCGGCGGCGGGGGGGGGCTCGTGGCCATTTTGTCTTCCATCTTGGATCCGGCCCGTCCCCGGCGCCGCGGAGACAATGGCCGCGTCCCCGGCCTGGTCCCGGAGGGCGCCCCCCGCCGCCCCCGGCACTCACCAGATGGAGCCGCGGATCTTGTGCTGCAGCGCGCCGGCCTCCGCGCCCTGCAGGCCGGGCACCAGGGCAGGCAGGGCGGGCGCGGGGGCTCCGCTGGCTCCGTCGGGCGCGGGCGGCGCCTCCTCCGCCATGCTGGGCCTTCCCGGCGAGCGGCGCCCGCCTCAGCCGCAGCTCAGCAGGGAGCCGCTGCCCGCCCGCCCGGCACCGCCGCCGCGCATCCCCGGTACGGCCGCCGCGCCGCTAGGCAGGGGGGCGAGGGCGGCGCATGGCGGGCGGCCCGCCGCTCTGATCAGCGCCGCGATGCCGCAGCTCCTCTCCGGCGCCGCCGGGCACCACAGCTCCGCCGCCGCAGCACCAGCAGCCCCGCCGCCGCCGCCGCCGCCGCCTCTCCCGCGCAGCCGCCGCCGCAGCGCCGCCCGCTGGCCGAGCCCGGAGCGGCAGGGAGAGCCGCGCGCGCGCCCCCGCCGCCTGGCCTGGGACGCGCCGGGCGGTGGAGGGACGCGGCGAGGACGCGCCCGCGGGGCGGGAGGCGGGGCCGGCGTAGGCCGCCCCTGAGCGCGAGCGCAGCGCTGCTTCTCCGGCTGCCCAGCACGGAACGGCAGTGGGGGCCCACGGCCGAGGGCTCCGGCGCGTCTTCCCGGCGAAGAATTTGCTCACAAGGCGGACTGCCAACCAGTGGAGCGTCTTGCCCCCTCACTGGAGGCCTCCAAGGGGCCCAGGGGGCTGGACTAGAAGACCTCCAGGGTCCCTTCCAGCCCTATTCCGAGTGGAGCCGGAGCTCTCCGCCGGGGGACGTCGAGGGGCAACAGCGGGAGCCGAGTCAAGAGGACGGGGAGGGGCGACCCGGCGGACTGCGACTCCCAGGGGGCTCCGCGGCAAGCGAGCGTGCCGGGAGCGGCGCGGTTGCCTAGCGACGGTGGGCCATGGCGGCGGCCGGGCAGCCGTCGGGGGATCAGCCGGCCCGGCCTCGCAGCGCCGCCCCCCTCCTGGCCCGCGAGGAGGAGTACAGGTAAGTCGGGGGGGGAGGGGGCGTCCGGCCCCCGCCCGCCCTGACCGCCCCGTCTCGTTGCAGGCGCCTGAACGCGGCCCTGGAGGCGAAGGCGGCGGCGGTGATGCGCCAGGCGGAGGAGCTGATGGTGAGCGCGGGGCGGGAGCGGCAGGGGCCCCGGGCTCTGGCGGCCGGAGGAGGCTCCTGACGGCTGCCTTCCCTTCTGCAGAGGGACCGACGGGAAGCCCTGGCCAGGCCCGTCTCGGCCCGCGGGGACGCGTTGGAGGAGGAGGAGGCGGCTGCCGCCGCCAAGGAGAGGTACGCCGGCTGCACGCTCCGGTGGGGAGGGCGCTCAAGCCTGGCTTCAGCAAGGTCGCTCCTCCGCCGGCTTCTCTGGAGCCCCCCGGGCTTCGCATCGGCCGAGCCTCTTGATTCCCCCCCCCCCCGTTTCCCCAGCGGTCGCAGGCAAAGGAGGCAACGGCGGAGGCCTCCGCGCTGCCCGCTTTTCACTCGGGGCTACTCTGGTAATTCAGACGTCGAGGAGAGGTGGCGTTCCTTGATTGGCGTGAATGAAACCTGAACTTTATCGCAATATGCTCCTCTCTGCTGCTTCTTTATAGGGATATAAATTCTCCTGAGCCACCACTTCCTCTTGCGCATAACAAGGTACCAGAACAGAGTTTTCATTTTACATCTTTCTAGTAAGTCAGCAGTTCCCTTCTGAGGGGAAACTGAAC
The DNA here is from genome assembly GCA_022577455.1 of Arizona elegans. Classification (NCBI taxonomy): domain Eukaryota; kingdom Metazoa; phylum Chordata; class Lepidosauria; order Squamata; family Colubridae; genus Arizona; species Arizona elegans. The sequence goes on along the minus strand of JAKOOJ010000065.1, from coordinate 1,924,431 downwards.
GGTTTGTAGCCCAGCCTCATCTTCTGCGTTTCGCATACAGTAAACTATCTGGAGAACAAACCACACATTATATCATTAAGTGCCTGGGCCCCAGTGTGTGAAGGAGCCCAACTCCTGCTTTTAATACCCATTTTTAAATAAAGAAAACTTTAAGAAGCAGCATGCCTACCAATTATCTAAAGTGGTTTTTCTGACTTCTCTTTAGCAGCTACACAAGAAGAAAGCCAGCACTGCACCTACAATTCGAAGTCGGCCACTGACTGGAAGAAAAGGGAAAAGACCTCTCTTAGGGTATAGGACCGTGATGGCGAACCTATGGCACACGTGCCAAAAGTGGCACACAGAGCCATTTCACTTGGCACATGCAGCGTCACCCATTCCTCTTCTGGGTTTCTGGCACTCGCATGCGCATCGGCCAGCTAGTCTTCTGGTCATTGGTGTGCATGTGCGTGCAACGATCATCTGGCCTTCATATGTGTGCCAGTGCCAGAAACCAGAAGATCAGCCAGCCAGCTGATCATCGCACATACATGCGTGCCAGTAAACAGAAGACTAGCTGGCCGGTGTGCATGTGTGCCCCGGGACATCTACCCGCTTGCCAGCCAGGAGCACTTCCCCAGTCGCTCCCCTGTGCCCGCCTGCCTGCCTGCCCTGTCACCAACACCATGAGGAAAGGCCCCGAAGCTGCGCTGCCTGGGATTCACATGGACTGCCACAGGGGCAAGCCAGGCATGGCTGGCTGGATGCTGCTCAGAGCGCAAAGCTGGCAGGAGGAGTAGTAGTGGCGGCGACAGACCATTTGTGCTGGCAAAGTTTAGCGCAGGAGCCTTTCCAGGCCCAAAATGGGGCACAGGGGGGAGGGCATATGTGGGGAGGGCATACGTGTGGGGCCACACATGTATTGAAAATAACAGATGAATAAAATTTCCAAAGTGAAACAATCTCAGCTTAAAAGGAAGAAAAATTGTATCTCAGCTGAGAGTAAAAAAGATGCTGCCCTGTGCGCCTGAGCTGGCTGGTTGGGTGGGGAGGGAAGGAAGCCCCGACCCGCCCGTCCTCGCCACCGCCACCCCCCTCGCCCCTGGTGATGGCTGTTGTGCTGCTGCTTCCAGGCAAAGGTTGGTGCAGGAGGCTTTCCAGGCCCAAAATGGGGCATGGGAGGGGGCAGGGCACATGCGCAGGGGGCTGGGTCGTGCCTTCATGTGCAGAGGGGTGCGCATTTGGCACCCGAGGAGAAAAGATTCGCCATCACTGGTATAGAATGTAAAGCTGAGCATAAAACAGGATCAGCATTGGCAGCTTTTGGGATCTTGCAGCTTTCATAATGTGATGGTTGTAGTTGAATTCAGTTACTTCTATCCAGCAGTCTAAGAAGAACACAAGACAGCCAAGCTGTGCCCGGGCAGTTAGGTCAAAAGAGCCGTGTCCATCTCTGATGCCCGCATTCCAAGTCTTGGCAAATTCCCTTTTTATACAGGGGACGGAAGAGCTTTAAATGCTGGAGGAGGGATATGCGTACCCTTTTATAGATTGTCTCTATCTGAATAGAGACCTTCATGGAATCTCCTCACTTGCTCATACTTGGGACTGCTGCCTTGGAAATATGTTTTTTGTTGGCAGATAGCTCTGTAGAAATATTTAAAAAGGTTGCAAAACATTCTTCAATCTTCTTAGCTGGCAGATAATTCTGGATTTAAAGAGGATCAAATCACTTCACACAGATGATTAGTTCCATGTTACAATTTTAATATGCATCTGTTTTGTTGTACTGTTTTGTACAAATGCTGTTCTATGAGTAGAGAATGTTTACTTATATTGGGTCAAATACCCACAAGTATGCAGTCTTGCTTTTACAGTTTCCTAGACATCTGTGTTCCTCTTCAAATTGCTTTCAACTTTCCAGTACAAAATCAAGATTACAGGTTGACCCAAGCAATACTGATGTTGCTGCTCCAGGATGCTCCCTGACAAAACTAATTAGGAAAATTGAAGGGCAGCTGGAAGAGGGAAACCTGCCTGATCTGGAAGATAATCTTATCCCAAGTACAGGATGTGAACTTGGAGCAGGTGAGTGAGGCTGTTTGCTGGCCGGTTTTGCTTTCACTAATTGTCCCTTTCTTTTTGTAGCAGGAGAAAATGGTCTTCTAGAAATTGCCACTGTTCAAAACATGCATATATAATCTACCACCCCAATTTTTTTTTCAGGGTGGCTTAAATAGGGTTCTCTTAACATGGGCTCTAGAATTGTAGATTCTACATAAGATAGATTGTTTTATGGAATTGTTGCCAACTTGCAGAGGCCCAGATCCGGTTCCTAAAGGCAAAGCTGCGTGTGATGCAGGAGGAGCTGGATGCCATTGGGCAAGAATGTAGCAAGAAGGTAAGAGCAGGTGCTGACTTGCTTGGGTTAAGCTATGGATTGTACTTGATGGTGGTCTGCCACCCCAAGGTATCTGTTTCACATTTACCAAGTCCTCTGCACATTCACATTCACAACTTCCTCACGAGAGGCCGGGTTTTCCTCACAGAACATAGGAGAGTGAGGAAAGGCCTGGTAGTGAAGTTGGAGGGATGTCCCAGAAGAAAAAGATCTCCCAAGGAAAACAACAAATGTGTCTCCAGGGAGGAGAATGCCTCGGAGCCCCAAGGACCACCATCCAAACAGGGTGTGGGCTTGTTTTTTGAAGTTTTGATCTAAAGTTGGAATTCGGGGGGCGGGGGAAGAGTTGCAGAGAAGAAACATAGCATTAACCCAACAGGCTCCAACTCTCTTGTGGCTCTTAATTTTGGGCCTGCAGGATGGGGAGAATGAACATTTCAGCAGCCGTCTTAAGGAGGTTGAAGAAGAACGTGGTCGGCTGCAACGCGCAGCCAGCCTACACCAGTCTCAGGCAGAAAAGTACAAACTGCTGTCAGAGGAAGCCACCCGAAAAAGTGAAGGTCTGCAGCAGAAACTCTCCATGCTAGAAAAGGTAACAAAGCCATTTTGGTCCCTTGCCTTCTTTAGGAGGATAAGTGTGACATTGGTCAGAGGGACTAGGCTTTGATTGGTTTAATCATGATTTCATGAAGTTCTAATGGCTCACAAGTTAATCCAAAAACACATAAATGATCTGGTACGAATGTCCCAGAACTGAAGCAGGTAAGAAAAAATAGAAATAAATAGCTGTAGAGCATCCTCACCATGGAAAGTTCCTCTACCTTGTTTGTAAAAAAGTGATATTAATGTTTGTGGGAAGTTATCCCTCAGAAGAAGGCAGGGGAGGTGCCACTGCCGCCACTACCTTTGTCCCTGGCTGGCAGACAAGGCTGGATGTTGAGGCTCTCTTTCCTGCTGCTGCACCAAAGGGCTCCTCCTCTGAAGCCAAGAGAGGCTTTTGGCCATGTATTAACTTGATACAACAGGAACTGGAGAATCTGAAGCGAGCACAAAAACAAGTTGCGGCAACCCAGAGCACAACGGACATTCGCTTGAACCGAGCTCTTGAGGAAGCTGAGAAATACAAAATGGAGCTAAATAAACTGAAGCAAAGTAACAAGGTAGGCGGTATGTGTTAGCAAGAAATGTGAATTTGGAAGCCCCTTAGCCTAGGATAGCACCCCTTACCTTTTCCCATCTGTCTTTTTCTACTAACTGCTCGGGAAACATCCCATTTTTTTTCTCATTTCAACTATCAAATAGGATAAGGCTAAAGTCATCCAGGAAGCTTCATGATTACAGCTTCCTTTCTTTTCTAATTTGCTGCATGGTCTTTTCCTGTCTGTTCCAAGCAATGCATTCAGTATCAGTTCTAAAATGAAATAATTCTGCAAGCACATGCATTGTAGTCTCTCTTTCTCCTGGTGACAGAATCAGATCCTTCAAGGCATGGCTGTATATGAACTGCACATGGGGTTTTGTTAGGAAGTTATAGGAGCTTATGATTGTGCAGCACTGCTGAGCCTTGTCATTTGCTCTCCTTCAGATGTGTCCAAGGGCTGTATTCATAAGGATGTAACAGTTTCTGTATTCTTCCTTTTCTGCTAGGATGTGGTCAACCAAGAGCATAAAAAACTTGAAGAACTAAAAATTGAAAATAAGAGACTGGAGAAACAAAAAGAAGAGCTAGTGGCAGGTTTCAAGAAGCAATTAAAACTTATTGACATTTTAAAAAGACAAAAGGCAAGTTACCCTATGCTATTAATAACTTTAATTGAATTAAAATTAAGGGTGCAGTATAATTCATTTGTTTTGACTGAAATTCAGTCTCTGGGTTAAAAAGCAATAATGAACTGGGTCATAGAGTAAATCCACAGTCAGTATAAGGAATCTCTGTGGCTAGGGTTTTGCAGGGGAGGTCGGGTGGGAAACAGGAGGTATTCAGCAGGTTCTGACTAGTTCTGGAGAACTGGTAGCAGAAATTTTGAGTAGTTCGGAGAACTGGTAAATACCACCTCTAACTGGCCCCACCCCTATCTATTCTCTGCCTCCCGAGTACCAGCTGATTGGGAGAAAATGGGGATTTTGCAGTAAACTTCCCCTGGAGTGGGATGGGAATGGAGATTTTACAGTATCCTTCCCCTGCCACGCCCACCAAGCCACACCCACAGAACAGGTAGTAAAAAAATTTGAATCCCACCACTGGTGGGAAAGGAATGAAAGATGTTAAGCTTCCCAAAATCAGTTTTAATTCCCATCTCAGATCCCAAAGGACATACCAGCTTCAGATGGTTTCTTGTTGGCAGCCCTTCATGTTTGGGCCATTTCAAGATATTGCTTGCTGAGAGGTGGAAATTGGTTTGTCTTTGGATGACCAGGGGTGGCCAGTCAGTCAAAAATATACTGAGGGGAGGGGGGTGTTACATTACAAGAAATAATGCATTTCTCAGATTATTTTTCAGATAGTGAAAGAGAATGAGCAAAACCTCTTGTCAGAGAGGTGGAAGAAAGATTTGAGTAAAAATCTTCTTTCCCCTAGATGCACATTGAATCTGCCAAGATGCTTTCTTTTACTGAAGAGGAATTTATGAAGGCTCTGGAGTGGGGCAATCCTTAATTCAATACACAGCATCATCCCTCTACAGAAGATGTGGGTGTTTCAGAAGAGTGAAATTTTGAACCACACTTTTTTCTGGGGGCAAAAGGCAGAGTATATGCTTTACACTATTCACTTCTTCCCACCAATGTTTTTGCTAATAGCTCTTTTCCCGTTCTCCATCACTTAGCAGGGTTAATCTAACCCTTTACCAACTCTTTTAATTGATAGCTGTCATTAAACTTCTAGACTATAAAAATAATTTGGATGCTCACACTTATTATTGGAAGTAGCTTTAAAAAGGATTTTTTTCCCCAAAATAAAACTACGGGAAATAATTGATCAAGCATTTTTCAGTTAATAGAACAGATGTAATAGTACGTTGTATAAAAATAGTAGCTAACTGGAGAAATGAAAGCTGCAATACTGAAAAAAGCTACTGTTGTGGCCTGTTAGTGGCCAGCGGAGGTGGCAGCAGATTCGGACATTGAGGAGATTGGGGAGGAACATGGGCCAGTCCTGGAGTCTGGGGAAGGCTCTGATGCGGGGACCAGGGCTGTATGCCAGTTACCAGCTGCCTTCGGAGTCAGACATCAGTGAGGCAGATGAACAGCTGGAGCTGTTCCCAGTGTGCGCATGCCAGATGAAGGGAACAGCTAAAGAACAAGGGCCGACTTGGGAGTAAGGCCACAGGTGGACAATGAATGGCCCCTCCCATAGGAAATAAAAGAGGAGCGAAAGGGGAGTGGGCTTTTGCAGAAAACAATTTGGTCGTTCGGTTCAGGAGTGTGAAGATCTGTCCGACTTTGTGCCAAGTCTTTCCTTGCACAGCACTGCGTTTGGAAAATACTTAACATGGCAGCTTTCCAAGCTAGATAAGGTCTGTAGTCATAAATTCAACTTTGAAAGATTGTTTGCCAGGCCTTTGCTGAAGGTGAATGAGAGGAATTCACTGTTTAATAAAAGGGGTTTTGTCGGGATTCCTGGTTTCCTTGCACCAGCATTCAAGGGTGCCCCCATGGCATGGTTTTTTGCTTTGTTTTAAATTGCTAACTAAGCAAAGAATAATACAATCTGTTCTAATGCTTGGAATTATCAATCTGTTTTCAAAGAGAACTCTCAACTAAAATTAAATCCAGATACAGAGTCTAGAAGACAGCCAGTATGGCACAGAGCTGCAGTGTTGGAATGGCATTGGGGAGATCCAAATTCAGATCCACTCCCAGCTGTGGAAGCTTGCTGAAGGACTTGGGCTTATGGGTTTTTTAGCCCGATCCTCCTCACAGGGTTGTTGTGGGGAAGAACGGGGAGGATGCACTTATACTGCCTAAAGCTGAAGAAAGATCAACCAAATAATAAAAAATAAATGAATATTGCAAAGAAACTGGGAACTCGAGTCAAAGAAGTAATTAATATAAAAGTCATTTTTAAAAAAGTCTGTGTAGCGGTGAATGCAGTCCGTAGGGTGGGGTGACTGCTAGGTGGGCTCTTCAGGTGAAGCAATGAAAGCTCAGTTGACTTCGGAGAACCCACCCTCTGGCCTCTTTTGATAAGCTTGCCGGAACTCTTCTCCAAGCATGTGAACGTCTTGCTCATCTTTAAGGATTCCCTGAACACCCCAGAAGAAAAAAGTTAAATGGAACATCATCAGAGCTATTTTCAAAACTGCTATTTAACTGCACAGCTATCATTTTAAAATGATAGACAAAATAGCCCTTTTTTTCGTTCATTTGAAATGTAAAACCCTCCCTTCAAAATAACAGTTCATCCTTGTTCGGTAAACATCCAACTTTTTCAAACAAATGAGAACTAAGAGAGATTCTGCCACTTTATCATAAATCCCCTTTCAAGAGTCAACTGCAATCAAGTACAAAGCAGCCCAGCCATTTCTGGTTTCAGCTGCCACAAGCCCTCCTGCAGGATCTGCTCTACAGATCCAGTGCCACCACACTTTAACGTGGAAACCCACTGAAAGATTGCTGAAAATACTCTGTAACCATTTAGCCACTTCAGGGCAGCTGAGTCCAGTGTGGCTGCAGGACTGAAGGATTTGGGCGACACCATGACATTTAAAATCTTTGGGCCATCTAATTCCCTGTATAAAAATGCGCAGTCCCAGCTGGAAGAAGGATAATCTCCCCATGAGGAGAGGAAAAAGCAGAGACACCAGAGAACTTGGCCACACTCTTCCAGCTGGGGCGTGAAGTTCGGCGCGCAACAGGTCTGGTCCAAGCAAGCCCAGCAAGCCTTCCACTGGGCAATGAGCCTGCTTCGACTTACTCGTGGAAGATACCCCAGCAGTTTAACTGCATGCTCTTTAAGAAGCTTCTGCCGCTCTTCCTCAATAATGTCAGCAACGATTCCGCTCCTCCTTTCTTCCATTTGTCTTTCTTCTAGTTCACGTTCCTATGGTGGTAAAATTGAAGCGTGTGACTTTTTCACTTCAAAAGCAGTTTCGTGCTTTGGCTGACAAATTACCAGCCACTGTTTTTAATACAGGCTGCAGTCTGTACTCCAATGCCACAGCCAGGTCTCCTGGAGCACCCAGCAGGGGCAAATGTGTTTGTGTTCTATTCAAAATGCTGGCTTGGAAAACGCTGGGTTTGTTAGTGCTGCTTTCTTTCAGCTCAACAGATGCTGATCTCTTTCAGCATGTCAAGGCATAAAATAGCCACTACTAACCACAATGGCTAAATTTGTGTTTACTCATGGAGATGGCAAAATTACGTAAGCTAGAATTTCATATGGGGAAATATAAAGTTCTGAATTGGGGTACTGGCTGGGGACAACTAATTTGGTTTTAATACATATGAAATAGATCCGGATGTCCTTGTTGACTGCAAATTAAATACAAGCCAGACTTGTGATGAAGCTGTTGAAAGGCAAACGTAACCTCTGTGCATCATTACAGAGAAAGCCTTAGCTCCCCTTCTCTCTGCCCTGGTCAGGCCCCATTTTCAGTCCCATGTGCAGTTCTGAAGAGTGATAAATTGGAGGTGTGGGAGGTGTGGAAGCGCTATGCGGAATGGTTAAAGGATCTATTCTACACCAAGATGATGATTGAGGGGAGATGTGATCATAGTATTCATACGCAAAAAAGGGAACGAGCTTATTCCACATTCCCAGGGATAGGAGAACAGCAGGTATAAACTAGTAGGAAGGAAGTTCTGGCTAGACATCAGGCCTGAGGAACTTCTGGGCATGATCTATCAACCTGTGGAATATGAAATGGTGCACCCCCTTCAAACAGCTTGGATGCTCATCAGTTACAGAACCTGCATACTAGGAGGCTGGACTGAATGACCTTCCCAGCCTCCTCAGTTCTAGAATTCACTTTACCTTGTCTGCGATGACCTGTTTGCGTCGTTCTTGGATCAGCTTCTCCACCTCTCTCCTATGTTCCAGTTGCTTCATTCTTCGTTTCTGAGCATTCATCTGCTCAATACGGTCATCTTCTGCAAATTTGGCTAACATGGCCTGGCCAAAGGCCTCCTCCTCTTCCTTCAAGGCCTGCAGCAGCATCTTTCTTGAAGCCAGCTGTTCTTCATAGGAGTTCCGGAGCTCTAGGCGCTGCCTGATCCTCTTCTCCAGCTCTTCCTGCACATGGAACAAAGCTCAGCTCCAACCACCTTTTGTGCCCTCAGCCAGAAGAGCAGGACTCAGACATCCCCCTTTCCTTGCTGCCCCCCCCCACACACCCCCGATGCCAATCTGGAACTTGAGCCAATGGCATTTACCATCTCCTTTTTCCTCTCTGTCTCAGCCTGTTCTTCAAAGTGCAACTCGGCTCGGATTTGCTCAAGTTCCTCTCGGTCCTGCTGCTCTTTTTTCAGAACTTCTGTAAGCTACAAGCAAGAGGAAAGACAAGTTTAGGCAGCTCCTACCCAACCAAATCTGAGAGACAGAATGGCAATGTCAATACCATTTGCTGGAGCTTTCTTTTTTTCTCCTCATTTTCATGAATCTTTGCCATTCGGTTGTCTTCTCTCTCCTGCCACATGTTAGCAAATTCCATGATCTTTTGGTTTTCCTCTTCCATCTCTTCACGCTGTCGTCTCCTCCTCAAGGCCTGGTCTTTTTTGAATTCTTCAATGAATTTCTGCGTGGTTCTCTTTTTTTCTAGTCTGTCTTGTCTTGCCCTATGGGAAATGTGCAGAGCTTCAGTAATGCACCTGGAAGAGCCTGACAACCTATACCCCCCACCCTTCAGTGAGCAATTTAAAGTTTCCCAGCTGCATGCATTGGTATGGACACAAAGCGGATTGCCATACATCTATCTTCCAGAAATCCCACTGCTGCTTGTGACCACAAGAAGGGATCACAATTAAAAATGAATGGTATGAGAACCATTTAATGTGGCCCCACCCAGCCATGGAAGGAGCCAACAGCCTTAAAAGACAGTCCAAGCTTTCTCCCCTGTGAAGTAATTGGTCCAAAGATTTCCGAGATGCCTCAAGCAAATGAGGGAATGGACGGACGCACTGCTGGCCCCCCAAGGCCTGGAGGACTGCTTCCTTTGCACAATGGAGCAGCCTGTTATGACTACTCCTCAAGGATGGGAGCCTTTAAGCAGAGATTCAACAGCCACCTGTTTGGGAGAGTGAGATTTGTTCGGAGCAGGAAGATAAATCTGTGATACAAAAGCAAAAAGTGCCAGTCCTAACCCACAGCATGTAATAGCTAGTCCTTGGCTTATGAAAATTGGGCTGGAACTTTTGTCACTGATATGGGTATTAAAGTGAGTCACAACCTTTTTTGCCACAGTCATTAAGAAAACCACGATTGTTAAATGAATCTGGTTTCCTCCACTGACTTTGCTTGTTGAACACCCCCACCCTCACCCCAAGAAGGTTGTACTGGCAACTGCATGACCCCTGAGCATGTTGCAACTATAAATATACCCCAGTTGCCAAATTTTGATCATATGTTGCGGGGACATTGTGATGGTTGTGTGAGGATCAGTCATTTTTTCAGTGCTATCATTACTTCCAACAGTTATTAAATGAATGGTTGTAAGTCAAGGACTACTTATAATTGTCAGGCCAATTCATCCTGAAGAAAATACAAGTAGTTCAGCCAAGCAAGTTTAACATAATATAAACTAACTTTTCATCTTCCTCATAGATCTTCCTCACAATTTCATCAATCAAGAGTTTCTCTTTAAGGAACTCCTTGTAAGCAGCCTGCTTCCGCCTCTCCTCTTCCTCCAACTGTTTCTCCAGTTCTTGCTGATAGAGCAACTTCTCCTGATTGCGTCTCGTTTCAACAGCATTCTCTGCCTTGGCTGCTCTTTCTTGCTCATCCTTCATTGCTTGGTAGATATCTGCATCTTCCTTCTGTTGGCACAAATCCATCTACTTGCTGTGTTTTCCTCCTATTTACTTATAACTTACAATCATTCACTCCATCTTTCTTGTCAGGTACATCTACTTTTGTCTGAGAAGTTAGCTTCCAGATCCGTTCTCTCTACTGTATCACAAAATCTAAGATTTGCTACAAATCATTCAGGTTCTCACACATTACAGCATCATCTGCATATAAAAGACATCTACATTCCAGTCAACAACCTGTAACTGTAACAGCATTCTTTATGTATTGGCCTATAAATATTTCTCCAGTTACATTTTCTGCCGTTTTCAAACATTCTCACATTTATTTCATTAAGAGTCCAAAAATTATTCCATAAAACTAGTTACCATTTTTTCATATTTCAGAGCTTCTTTTTCAGCAATCTGAACAGCCCTCTCTTTATTCATATATGCAGATTTCAATTTCCTCTCTAGTTCCCGCAGTTCAATACTAGAAACAAGCAGACAAAAAAAAAAACCATGGAAATGATTATTGATTCAAGAGCCCTCTAAAGAATTAGCATAAAAGGCACTGGATGGGGTGACAGTAGGAAACAGCAGCAGCTGGAGTGTGAGCTAATTAAGGAGTGCTACAGGCAGTTCCAATGGGGTTGGAATTTTGGTCGTAAGTTGAGGCACCTGTGTGATTGAATCCAATTTTTCTACCATTTCTCTAAATGGACCATGTGGTGGCAAGTCAGAATCACGTAGTCTCCCAAATGGGCAGTTGTTGCCAAAAAAAAGCGAAGAAGTTTGCAAATAGTAGTCATGACCATGGGACACTGCAACTGTTTGTAAATGCAGCCATGCAATCGTGTGTGCGCATGTGACATTTCACAACAGTGCTTTACAAGCCATTTAAGCACCATTTCAGAGTCTACTGTTTCTTTCAATGGTCATTAAGCAACTGGTCGTAAGTTGAGGATTTCCTGCACATGCAGAGACAGTCTCTGAGTCACACCCTCTGTTCCCAAAGATGCTTGGATGGGCCCGAGGAACAACAACTGCTCCTCCATATGCAGCAAGCTTTTTTCCACCTGTGTCAACCATGAGGATGACTCTCAAACAACACAGCCACAGAATGGTCAGTAAAGGAAGTACCTATTTTCTTTGATTTGTTGCCTCATTTTTTCATCTTTAAGTTTGTCATGGTTTAATCTTGCTAATTCAGTTGCCAGTGTTTCTTCCTGCTGCAATTCCAGGTCTTTTAGCCTTTTACTCTCTTCTGCCTGACAAAACAGATTCACATAAATTTCAGTGTGTTTGCAATTGTCTGATGGTTCAATTAGTCCACAAGATAAATTATATGTGCTATGGTCGATAAGAATTCTTACAAAAAACGGAACTACTTGATTAACTTACAATGTGCAGCGCAATAGTGAATAATTTGTTAGCAAAGGCTTTGACATTAGTAATTACCTTAACATTTTTACCAAAATGCTTTTCTTTTGGGGGCGGGGGGGGGCTGAGTTTTCGCTCCTTCTCTTTGAGGAGCAATGAAACGGGGGGGGGGGGGCAAGGATTGCGGGGAGAGCCGGCTGCAACTGCCGCTGCTGACCAGGGAAGGCTTCCCGCCGCGTCCCCGCCGCTCTCCGCCCGTGCCCACCTTCCGCACAGCCTCCTCCAGGCGCTGCTCGTGCTCCTCCTCCCGCAGCAACCGCGTGACGCGCTTCTGCTGCACGCGGTCCTCGGCCTCCCACATCACCTCCAGCTGGTGGACGCGCTCCAGCTTCTTGCGGTGCTCCAGCTCCCGCATCTGCTGGAAGTAGAGCTCGTGCTGCTTGCGGTCCATCAGCTGCGCTGCGGTGGGCTGCCGTCGGCTCGGCTTCTGCGCCATGGCCGCGGGAAGCCGCCCTTCGCGGGCCCCGGGGCGGAGAGGGCAGCCGGGCGGCGGCAGAGGACAGAGCGCCGCGCTGCGTAGCAACGGGCGCGCTTCCGGCGGAAACCAGGGAGGGGAGCGCGCCGCGTCTCCACGCAACTGCGCCTGCGCCCCGACCGGGGGTGGGCTGTCCGCGGGAGGGGCTGGCGAGTCCCCCACGCTCGATCGTGGCGCCGCTACCCTCCCCCCGGGCCCTTTTGCTCCCGGGAATCTGATGCGGCGGGAAGGCTGCCCGTCCAGCCTCGGCTAAGCTGCGCGCCCCCCGAGGTTCTGCGAGAGCAGACGCGCTTGGCCGCCCCGGAGCGCCAGGGGCAAGCGGGCTCCGTTAGAAGCGTGGACCGAAATAGGCTCCTGCGGCAGGATTCGGGGGGGGGGGCGGGGGCGCGCCTACAAGGCCAGGATCAAGCCGCCGAATCTCAACCGACCGGGGGAGAGGGGCGCTGCCTGGGTGGGTTTCAGCTTCCCGGGAGGTACTGCCCATCCAGTATCACGGGCTGGAGCTGCTGCTCTCTCCCCATTGCCTGCCCTCCTTCCCGGGTTTCTCTCTCCTCAGCCACCTAGCCCTCTGGCCGTGGCCTGCAGTTACTATGTAGGTCCATGTTTATGTGTGGTGGGCTTCTTTATCCTATTGGTTTTAAATTTGTAGCCAGTCAAGAATGTGTAAGTTGGGTAGCCTTATTCATCCTTCCAATGAACAAACACACACTTGGCAACAGAGAGGGAGGCTGCTGGAAAGTTTTCTCAAGTGCCACGCTTCCCCTCAGGCACACCAGACTCTTCCCAGCAATCTTCCTCTTTTCACAGATGACCAGCCCAAGATCTGCATCTTCTTCATATTTACTCAAAGGTGGGTGTGCCTGAAGGAATCTCTCCAGCATTGGAAGGCGAACAAAAGCAGCTGTGCAGCCTTGCCTCAGAATGTGTGGTGCCTTGTGTGCATCTGCAACTAAGGCGATGGTACTCAGCTCAAGCAGGTTCCAAATGCATTCCTTCTGGGGAGAAAGTCTGGAGGCCTGCCGAGGGTGAAGAACCATAGAACCCGGGACTCCAAAAGCCAGTTTCAAAAACATACATATTTCAAGGAACAAAACCCATAATATTTTCTTGCAAATATTTACTCCAAAATATGTACATTGATGTCTTAACGGAAATTCAAAACATTTAAGTTCATAAAAACAAACTTCAAGTTCAAAATCACTTTCTACAAGATTTAGAGCAGCATTTTAGTTGAGGGTGTTAATATTGAAAATGCAAACTCCTATTAAATCATGTTATACATTCCTTCACTAGCTACAGTATATCAAAAGGATTTTCATGCCACCCCACCCCACCCTTTCCATTTCCACTTCCTTGACATAAATTTAGTTCCAAAATCCCCCTTCAATACCTGACTTAAATGCTTCCAAATTTCTTCTTCTTCCTTTTGGTAACAGATTACATCTTTTCATCTTTGTGTTTCTTTCAAGCCACTTTGTATTTTCTGGGCCTGCCGTTAACAGAAAGAATAAGAGTGACTGCCCCAAAGGAAGAGCGGGGCCCACCTTTCCTACAAACAGGTATGGTATGTATAATTTTGTTCTGTTTGCACACAGAGAAACTCACAAGTATATTTATAACCATCCACTTTCACTGAAAGTTTTAAGGTGAACTCAGCCTCTTGTTGTAAGATCACACTAATCCAGAGGTACCCAAACTGTTGCCATTGATGGGATGGGAATGCAACCCCCAGCCCAGGGTTTTCCTTTGAGTGTTCTTCTGGTACATAGTCACTTTTTTTAAAAAATGTGGCTTCTGTAAGAGCCCTTACTTTGAATCCAGTAACACCTTTTCCTCCAGCTTCACATATTGTAGAGTCATGGTCTTCTGCGCTTTCTGCCTACCTAATTTGCAACGGACAAGCTGCACGCCCTGCCTTGCTTGTTTCATCTTTCACAATCTGTGTTGTCAAGGAAAAGTTTTCCTTCAGCTGGTTTCATTGTTGGCTTCCTCCTGGTTACTGGATAAGTCCTCTTGGATCGGGCTGCCGCCTCCAGAAGAAAGATCAGCTGGCTCAGAACCGAGCCCGGTTTTCTTGGCTGAGGCTGGGACGCCTCCTTTCTGCTGCAAGATCTCAGTGGCCTCATGTTCGAGCACCTCGGAGGGAGTTAGCGGCTCCAGGTGAATGCTGCCTTGCTCGCTCGCATCGGAATGGGCAGAGTCAGGCTCTCCCCTTCTTCGCAAGAACTGTTCAAAGCTGACCTCTTCCTCATTGGATGCCAGTGGAGTAGAATCCATGTTCACATCTGCCAGCTGAACTTCCTCTAAACTGGTCACCTTTGTCTGGACATCAGAGCCAGTCCATTCTGAACAAGCACTGCTTTTATTGCTTCCAAGCTCTGTTAGTTCTGCTTCTCCTTGCTTGTCAAAAACTGCCTTTACACAAGAGCTCTCCAACAAATTTTCTTGCAACCCTGGAGTAGTACCATTTTTCACAGCTGACAAAGAGGGACTTCCTTCATGCTCATCTGCAGCCAGATTTCCAAGAGGATCCCTCGCCATTCCAGTCAGAGTGTTTTTTGGAAAGGTGCAAAGCTCAGCAATGGAAGATTCATCTCCAACCAATTCAGAGATACTTTCTCCACATTGTGCAATTAGAGACACGGCTTTGTCCCCATCTTCGATTCTGTCCTGACCTCCTTCATCTGCAAGATCTGCAGAACCATCTGAATGAGCTAACTCCCCTAAAGCAAAGGTGTCTTCTGTTCTTTCACGCCTGCAAACTAATAGTCCAACATCACTTTTATTTCTCAGAGCATCTGCATCCCTTGCTGCTTCTGGCACTGTGGAGTCGCTTGAACCGGCTGGGAGTTCCGACTCAGAGGAGCTTTCTGCAGCAGCGGTGCTCCCGTCGTGCTCAGCAGCCAGAGGGCCAAGGTCATTCTGACTGGGGGGGTAGCAGTCTTTGGCAAGATCCACTCTACTTGGACTGCCTATCAATTCGGAAGCGCAAGCACCTTCTGTGACTGGCAAACTGGCTTTGCTTTCAGCAGTTACAAGATTGGGGTTTTCTGGATGTGCAGAACCCTTTATGCTACTATCTTTGGAACAGCTATGAAGTTCTGAAGTTTCAGGGCCTTCCTTTTGTGCATCGGAAAGGTATTCATCCATCTGCTTCCCAAGGATGGTAGCGCTGCTTTCTCCTGTGCAGGCTTCCGGTTCTGGGACAGAAACTGGGTCGTCTTCTTCAAGAGGAGATGGTTTTCCTTCACACCTGGCCAGTGGCACGCTTTCCTCCTGCTGATTTTCAAGGCCCCCCAGTGCCCATCTTGCAGGGCTCCTAGAGCAGGCTTCAAACTCTGAACTAAACCTATTTTCTGGAAATGGCCTTTTAGTTCCTTCACTGTCTGCAGCTAAAGCAGCGTCAATGTTCTGCTTTCCAGGAAGATCTGCATTTGTTTCTCTCGCAGACCCTTTCATCTGCGGGCTGAAAAGCAATATAAGCACTTTAATTACTTGACTGTAATAAAACATGTTAATTGCTTCAGCCTGGGGGATTTTGTGGGGAGGGGTCCTATGCCCCCACGCCTACAGTATAGTGTCAGAGGGCTCTTCCTCTCTTTGACATTCTCACCCTGGCCAGGCAGGTGATGCTCCTGCCCTGCTGGCTCAGTGCCTGGAGGCTGGGAGATGTAGGTGACCAGGCTGAGCCTGAGAGAGGTCAAACAAGAGTCATTAGCCGGTTAGACCCTTTCCACTCACAAGAGATCTAAGTCCCGCCACCTTGAATTCCATTGGCTCTTATCTCCCCAATTTGCTTTGGCCATTAGTGGTTCAGATTCTTGTAGAGAGCTTAAGTTTGCAATAAACCTATACATTCACTTGAACCGCCTGGACTCCTGATTTCCTGCACTGGACAGTTCTGACTCAATCTCAACAAGGAGGAGTCAGGGGACCTGCCCTCTCTCGATTCTCAGTAGGGCAGCTCTGCTGTGGATGGGGCTGTGGCACAATCTGGGGATCTTCTTGGGCCTGCAGTTCCTGCTTAAGGACCAGGTGACAACTCTGCTGGGGAGGGGGATCCCTACACAGGTCCGGAGCACTGGGACCAAGAGCAGAATACTGCTTACAACCCTTTAAAGCAACCACCTGTTTCCCTG
The DNA here is from genome assembly GCA_022577455.1 of Arizona elegans. NCBI lineage: Eukaryota > Metazoa > Chordata > Lepidosauria > Squamata > Colubridae > Arizona > Arizona elegans. The sequence continues at coordinate 1,908,053 of JAKOOJ010000065.1, read as the reverse complement.
GTATTGCCACCTGTTGCATGATCCAGAGAAGAGAGGCAGTTTGCTGCCTCCCAGTCCAAAGAACCAATGGCCCTATGCTTCACCACACTCCCTGCATGTAATTTAAACAGGCACAAATTTATTCACGCTTTAGTTTGAGAAAGATCTAACTTGACTTTTTACCTTTCTGAAATGCATGCTTCTCCTTGCTCTTCACACACAGTGGGCACCAAATGCTTCTAAAAAAGAAAAGAGCAGAATATCACATAGCATCCCCGTATTTTCCCTCAAGTTCACATTTAATATCACCATGAATGAATGCAACCCAAAGAAGCTGGATCCCTGACAGAGGGACCAACGACTGGTACTGCCACAGAAACACCACAAAAAGAAAACATGCAGGCGTGGAAGCACCCACATCAGCCACAAGATAGAAGTAAGCCAACTGAAGAAACAGCTCCAGGGCAAATGGCTAACTGCTCAAGAGGAGAGAAAAGCAGGTAGATCAGACAGTTGGGGGACAGAAAAGAGCAAACATGCACTGGGACAGACGGAAAAGGTGTGCAGCCGGGGGATGGGACGCAGTCCCAAGTGGATTAGGCAACAGGTGGTACCAAATTCTGCGCCTGGCCAGATTTTTATATACAGCACTATTTTCTATCTGCTTCCTTCTGAGGTGGAATTTCCCCCTCCCTTCTGCATCCTCCTCTCTACAACACATGAATAGAGTCTAGAAACCTTCCAGGGCTGGGCCAATTTGCAGCCAGGTCTGAGGTTTTTTTTCCTCCACATTAAAAGATGTAATGGAACATTGTGCTATTGGCACAGAGAAGGAAACGGCTGCTTTTTAAAAATTCCTTATTAAGAATATGATTACCATTTTTAAAACCTCTCCTCTGAAAATTTGAAAGCAGACACAATTTGAAAGCTGTGTATTATTGCCCCATGGGTTATTTAATAGTCACCATTATGGCTGAAATTACACATCATCTACTAAAAACTTTCAATAGATACGGCTACACCAAAGTTTAAGACAAAAAAAGGGACTACCTTTGGTTTTTCTTCAATTTCATTGTTCAATAATGCATCCTTTGTTAGGCTAAAGGACAAAACAACATTGGTTAGCTTTAATATTGATAATATGCTGTCTAAAACTACAGTGAAAACACACTAGCATGTACTTTTAAATTTTGAAGAGCTTCATGAAGAGTTGTTTGATTCTTTCACTTCCCACAAAACAGCTGTCACAGAACTGTCTGTTATTTGTCTATTGCCAGTGATTTGGTCAAGGTGACCCAGAGTGGTGTGATGCTCCCTACCAAAAAAAACCCACTGGTTCTTCTCTTTGTGGCTGCCATCTACTCTGAGGAAGTGGGGAAAGGATGTGAATATCTGGGATATTTGTCTCAGTGCATTAAGTAGATAGTGTGCACAAAACTCACTGCTTTGGGAATGGTACTCAACTGTTTTTAACCTTTTTGTACAATGACTCTCTACTCTCTGCACTTTGAAGGGAAGAATGCAAGGTGCACTTTCCTGGTAAACCCACTTAAAAAGTGTCCCATTCCATTTCAAGCTCAAGCCAGAAAGGATGTCCAGCCACAACTGCTCCCCTGTCCATCCTTTCCCCAAGAAGCAGGACCTGCTAAAGTTGCACCTTTAAGGCGAGGGGCTTCACCACCTCCGCTGTGTCTCTCTTGGGCAGGTTCTCCTGCAGTGGAGCAGAGTTGCAAGGACATCTGCTCACACAAAGCACAGAAGCAAAAAGAAGACAAGGAAAGGGACAGCCTAGAGCGCCTCAGTTGGGCCCTGTGTGGCTGCTTTTGCCAATCTCAGGTTCTTTGCTATGTCAGGCAAAGGCTGTTCATCTGCTTAGTCTATAGCTCCTGCGAAGAAACAAGAGGAGTTGAGGGAAGTGGAAAGGAATGGCTGCCTCCTCTCCTTGCCATACCTTTGTGGTTGTAACAGGTCAACCAAAAGGAGTGGGGGAGCCTTCAGCTCCATCAGTGTATCTTGCCCAAACGAGGCTATTCTGGAATGCTCTGGGCCCTAAAGGCAAGACTTCCATCTGTCACTCACAGCACAGATTTTTCTGCAGTAATTTTCAAGCATAACATAACATGAAAAAAGAGATGTGCCTATATAATCAGTAGCACAGCCAAACTTGCTTTTCCACAACCTTTGTCTACAGAAGGAAGAAGTGGAAAACTTTCACATCCATCCAGCAGACCAAACAATTACATTTCAAAAACTCACCCAGAAACATCAGCAGCAGTGAAGCAATCCATGGGAACTAGAAGTGAAAAAGAGAATTCAATATTCAAGGTAACACCAGTGTTTCATTGCAACAACTAAAGCCAAGGCCTCAGAAACACCTACCATGTTCTACAATCACTTGGCAAGTATGAGTCTGGTTTTCATTAAGGTGAGTGGCCATCTTGTCCAAGCCAGAAACATCCATCAAGAAATCACAGTTAAGACAAACCACAGTGGTGCCCCTGGGGAGAAAGCCATTAGAAGGAGTTGAGCTCTCCAAATACTTACCACAGAGGTCTATGCAGCTGTTGGCCCCTACTTGCCCCGCAACCCCACTGGGGCCCCCAAGGGGCCCAACAGTCTTGTACTGCTCAGGCAGTGCCAGCAAGTACAGGAAGCAGCTAGAATGGCACTGCACACTATCAGAAGTGCACAGCTTAAATAAAATAAAATTAGAAGATGGTTACCTCAGTTCATCTGATTGTGTTTTATAAATCCAAAATCTTTTAGTTTGACGAGTACTATGAAAGCTACAAAGAAACAGAGTGCCTTAAATTGAATTCCTGGAAAAAATGACTTGTTTCTACCATAAAATATACTACATTAAAAAAGCTACAGTCACGTGGTTTGTGTAATGCATTTTGTAAAAAGAACCACATTCTGTGCCAACTCAACATTGGGGAAAGAAAAAACCAGGTTCACCTGAGAAGAGATTCTAGCAGCCCTCTGCCTGGCATCTACAGTCCCAGCTGTTTTTTCCCACCGGCTTCAGGGCAAATGGTGCAACTCAGCCAGAAGCAACCATATAGTGAATCGGTCAGGGAAACGAGGAGTTTTACTTTGTCAACGTTCGTACTTAGGGATTAAGGTATTTTATTTTACTGTGAGCAGCAGCTGATTCTGTATCTAAACAACCCAACTTGATCCAGGCAGAAGCTGCTAGCTGAAAGGCTAAGCAGTGAAGTCAGGCAGCACAGAGCCTTGCCTTGTCATCTGAAGCCTTTCTATCTCTCTTACCCGGACTGGAGCTCAAGGATTCTTACCTCATCATGTGGTTCACATAAGCTTTACTGCAACTGGTGCCATATCTGCACAAACTGCAGCGCACATACGCCGGGAAGTGGCTTGCAAAAGTCCGGATGTCTGAGTAACACTCGATGCATTTTTGAATATTGGGACACCTAAGATTAACCGATGTCACAATTAATTATCAAAGAGTAAGTTAATTCACAGATCAAGCCATTGTCTGCTAGGTAAGACTGGCTTAGCTTAAACCGGGCAGCCAGATACAGTGGCTGTGTGGACCTGCAGAAGCCCCAGGTGCTTTAAGGCTTCTAAATAGTGTCTAGCAACTCCTGAGAAGAGTTACCTTAGGTTATTTAGCGCTGTATTTGCAACCTTATTTGTTTTTTTGCTGCTGCCGCCGCCACCACCACTGCTACCACTGCCGCTGCTGCAGCTACTACTGTGGTTCTTGCTTCCCCCACTGCTGTCCATCCCTAGGAGCAGCTTCTTTTGCACACTCAGTGGCTTCAGCTTGGCTTTTCCCTTGCAACTGGCAGCTGGCTTGTTCTGAGCTTTGCTGTTTGCTGTTTTAGTTCCAGGAGACAACAGCAATGTGGACGTGTTTGTGCTCACAGGAGACGCTGTCACAGAGGCAGGTTGAAGAGATCCAGACGAGGCTCTAATTGTAACCTAGAATGGGAGATTGTTTCAGTTTTTTCTGCCTCATAAAAGCCAGCGCTAATCTGCCTGCTCGGATTTCAAAAGGAATTTGGCCAATCCTTGTTTTTTTAATATGCAAAGTAAAGTAGCCACAGCACAAGACCGCAATGTCCTCTGGACACCGCAGGGCAGCTGGGTAGCCGAAGGCTCTCCGTCCAACCAGCTTCATGCAATTTCAGCAGAGCAAGAATCAAAGTAAACCGTTTCTTTCTCTCTCCCGCACAGGCTTTTTTTCTAGGGCCTCAGCATCCTCATGTATCACCCACAGAACAGCCACATTCTGAGACTGGATCTCACTGTCAAACCAAAAAGGAGCTAGAATCCAATCATCAGCCCCTGCTACATGACAAGTGACATCTCCATCTACCCAGAGCAAAACACCATCTCAAAACATCTCTGTTCTGCCTAAGCCTCCAAAAAGAAAGGAATGGATATGGCCAAAAGAATCCAGAGATTTTTGATTTCATGATCGACAAGTGAAAAGCAACTTAATGAAACTATTTCTTCCACGAGACACCACCATCGTCATCCCGAAGAAAAGCAGCAGACATTCTTCTGGAAGCGCTGCAGGCAACAAATCCTTAGAGCAGAGGGTACCAAAGGGGTCACTCGGGCCGCAGCCAGTGTCCTATTCCCCCAGGGGAGCGGCCAGACAAGGCCCCACTGACATCTTCTTGGCTGTAGACTGCACCTCCTGGACAAGCCGAGGGAAGACTTTCCTGAGCTATTCACACATCGTACCCACCAAGCCACTTACTTTGGTTCCTGGAGGCAAGCCCTCCAACTGCACAGGTTTTTTGAATGTCCGATGATGCTGAGATTTGTGGTCCAGTTTTTCTTTGCAGGTCAAGAATTGGAGTCTACATTTGGTACAGCGATGTATTCCTTTTTTCTTTAGGAAAAGGGAAAAAAAGGAGGGGATTGAAGTATTTGGATGCTCATCCCATAAAAAACAGATCACTGAACTGAATTCACAAGTGACCTAATACAACGTTGCAAGAGGATCTGAAAGTATAAAAACTGTGGCCACTTGCAACAACGCCTACAAAGGGGATTTAAGGACATTCAGCATTCCATCTCAAAAACACTAAGCTGGAAAGCCCAACAGCCTCTCATCCCTTGTTCTTTGCTTTAGCCGTGCCTTCTCCGCTTTGGCCACAGTCGGTGCTTTGCCCGGCATTAGCCGTGGCCAAAGGTCTCTTGGGCGAGTCTCAGGCAAGACGGCCAGCAGCCACAAGGCTCTGTGCAGGAGAGGCAGCTTGGGCGGAGCAGCATGGCGACCACCTTTTGTGGGGAGGAGGAAGAACTATGGGGTGGGTGTGGGGATTAACTCTTCTTTGGTCCCCGCTTACCTTCCTTAAAGGTTACAAATGTTACCTGATGCCTCATAAAATGGTGCATGTAAGGTGCCCCAATTTTAATAACTTTAAGGCAAAATGGGCAAAGCAGGTTCTTTGTGTTTTCATGAATGGATCTGAAGTGTTTTTCCACATCTGAAAATGCTGATGATCTGTAATTGCAAACCTAAACATCAATATAAAGAGGGAGGAATATTTACTTCTAACATCTCTTCTTAGGAACAAGGAAACATAACTATATGTGCAAGGAAAAAAAAGGGGGTTGGGAGTACCTGGCAGACATAAGGCATTTCCCCAGGCTTGTGATTGTCTTTCATATGCTGCAACAGAACTTGCTCAGTTTCAAAAGAGAGTTCACAGATTTTGCAAATAGCTAAAAAAGAAAATAAACAGCAACTTTTTAAAAAATCAGAACACGGGAGTGACATCATATTGGCACCTGTAATTCTGCTAGGACTCTCAAAGGGTGCCTTATAGCCCATGTGGTCCTCCTATTGCCACAGGAGGGCAATTTGAATGCTTGGCAACCTGTTTGCAGCTACATTCCTGTATCCCACTGAAGGAGCTCCCTTCCACGCATGGAGGGCAGCTGAATTCCTTCAGCCGGCCCCAGAGACAGGAGGCAGTGGAGAAGCAAGGTGGGTGGCCTCAAATAGGTGGAAGGCCCTGAGAAGCCCAAATTCAGGTCCCAATTGTGGCCATAAGTCAAATTACCATCTGTAATTTGGCTTCTAAGTGAAAGCAAACTAATGAATATTATTCATGACATAGATATGACAGGTTAATTATTTTAATTAGTTGAACTGTCGTATCCACATCAGAAGCTGTATTTACTTTAAAAGTTAAGTCTTGGGGTGAAGTTGATAATACTGCTTTCTCCACCAAAGGGCAGATAGCTGAGAAGTTCCGAATTCGGTTCATCCCCAGAATCCAAAGTCTACCAAGGTCCTTGTCTGTGGATTGTCTCGCATCCACCCCACCCTTCCCATCCAGAACTCACTGGAGGACTCGTGAGGCGTGTGGGTGCTTTCAATGTGGCACTGCAGCTGAAAGGGGGTAGGAAACTGACGGTAGCAGTGCTGGCAGGTGGTGTGGCTTTCCCAGCTCTCACTGTTCTGCTTCTCAAGCTCCAAATGATGCTTCATGTGGTTCATAAATCTGAGAGGAACAGTTCACAGTTCAAGCACCTGCTTTTAAAGGGAAACCTTTAATTCCACGCACCGAGGAGGGATAGAGCCTTCTGTTTGGCAAATGGTGTCAACAGATACCCCCCTGGCTGCTGGCTCCAGGGAAAACTTTTGCGTAAGTAAATGGTTAATTACTCTGTCAGGCGAGTGGAACCCAAAGGACCAGAAAAATAGTTCATTAAAGTATGTTGGCATAATCACTCATCCATCTGAAGTAGATGAAAACTGGAGGGACTTAAAAGATTCCAGGTATGAACCAAAAAGGTCAGGAGTCCCCAAGCTTGGACACCCAAAGGGCACCCAATTATGGAGGATTCAACTTCCATTTTCTTTGGTACCTGGCTATTGGCAGTGCCTTTTGATTCTCCAAACATAATTGTAAATATTTAAATCTGCTCAATTCTTGGCTGTGATTCTTTTGGGCTTATTGAGCAGAACTCTTTGAAGGAATGCAAAATCAGTTCTGCTAAAATTAAAAATAAACAAGAATGGCACATGAAGCAAGGTAATGCTTAGGCCTGCAACCCTCCACTCTGGCTGCCCCTAAGCTCCAGGTCGGAGCTCTGCCTCTTCCAGGCTAGAAATACCTGATGTTGCTTTTGAGGACTTTCATGCAGCTGGCACACTTGAAAGTGGTGTGGGTCTTCTGCTCCTGGCGAACCTGCTGGAGGTTCCCCTCGTGCTTGCCATAATAGAAGTCATTCACCAACATGATCAATTTCCCTTTTTCTGACTCAGCAATTTTAGGTGATATACCTGAGCAGTCCATTTTGGTCATTCCCGGAAAGGTGTGCACCATATCAGGACAGCAATACTGAAAAGACCAACAACTATCATAAATTTTGAACAAAAGTATTTGCTGAATTGTTAGGAAACCACTAATAAGTTAATCAAGATGCCTTCGCAGGCTTTTAGCAAAATCAGGTATCTTGAGTTCAGAAGGCTATTAAAAAAATATCATCAGCATTTATTGTAAATACTGATAATCCCAAATTCACAGCAAATTAATATACCACCATGAAATGAAATTGCTTCTGATGGAGGAAAAACAGGCCGAAAATGAAGACCACCGGTAAGTCTTAAGGGAGTAAACATAAGACAATGTCAGAAAGAAATCTCCACAAGAAAGAAGGAAAAATCCCACAGAAGTAATAGCTCCCATGGGCTGCATAGAATTTTCCACTCTTCAATCTCATCTGAGCTTTATTTCAGCTATAGCAGTTTGGGCTGTGATTGGTAAAAGAGTGAATATAGTGGGCATTTTCTCACTGGAATGGAAACACAGGTTCAGCTCAAACAAAGATGTGGCAGCTGAACAAGCTATTTTAAATGGGCAAGGCAAATGGGACAAACCTTTAAAAGCCACAAGAAAATGCAGCCTTCACCTAGGTCCAATCCAGTGGTGAGTTTCTACAGGTTCAGGTGAACCGGTAGTGGCGGTGTCAGGAGGCTCCGCCCACCTGCCTGGACATTATCACGGACGCTCTGCGCATGCGCAGAAGGTCTGCGAGCAAAGCGAGCACGCATGCGCTCACAGTTCTGAACCAGTAGCGAAGGTAAGGGGAACCCACTACTGATCCAATCTATACTAAGAATACAAAACAGAATAAAACAGTCCCAGATTTTATGTTTAAAAAAGCCAAGTGACTCAATGTTACATCTATAATTGTATTTTACTTCCATCCCGAAGATATTTACCTTTATATGATTTTTTAAAGGCTCCAAAAGGTTAAAATGAATATTACATTTTGGGCATGCCTGTGGAAAAGGGGCTCCATTCTTAATATTACTTGAAGCAACATCTGTGGAAAAAGAGAATGATATGTGTTATTATTTAATGTGTGTTTGAATATGTGAGACAGATATGTTAAATTCATTATCCAAAAGCATTTTTTAATCCATATGACCATTCACTGGAGGTGAATGAAGCCCTTACATGGATTCCCCGGGATGACAATCTTTGATGTCTCCCACCCTTCTTGTTCAGTATTTCAGAATGGTCTTTCAAACCCCTTCAGACAAGATTCCCCCCAAACAAGACACCCAGCGTGTTCTTGGTAGTCTTTACCTTTCTCAAGCAGGACCAGGTCATCTGGAGGTTTAACAGAGGACAGGAGAGGGGACTCACTCTCAGAGCCTGTTTCGTTAGCCTTGGCCTTTTTGGGAGTGATATTACTGGCTTCAGAAGTGGAGGGACGCTTGGACAACCCTAGAAATGTTTTAAAATTTAAATTTAGGTAGGTTTTCATAGCCAATTACTCCTCAGTCTCTCGAACCCCAGGCCAGGTTACCCCAAGTGACCTTAAAGGCATAAAATTGATCCATAGACACAGCTCACACTGCAATCCAAGTCATTTTTACTCAGAAGCCATACCTATCTTGTTCAGCAGGACTGCCATGCTAGAAAGGCCCTCCGTGCCTTATTTCAAAGTCATTGCTATCAAGAACATTCCTCTGAGATTAGCCCTCAGCTTTCCTCAGATGTTCACACAATATTTGATGGTCCCTGACTATGAGCAAACCCCACTCCAAGTTACCTAGTTGAGTAATGAAACATCTCCAAGAAAACAACCAAGCTCAGAAAGCACCAAGGACCCTCAGTCCCTGACTAAATATTACGAGCCTGGCCACCCATTTTTTTAAAATCCCACATGCAAAATGAAAAACTTGACTTGAACATACCTGCCGTGTTCATGGGTGATCCACTCTGGTATTGTGACCCTCCTGAATTCTGCCTTACACCAAAGGTCAGGCCCAAAGTTCTATCTGGGTTCACCTGTGGAGGATGAGTTCAAGAGCTCAGCCACAGGACTCTTTGATTCTACAGCAATTTTCTGTTGCTCTAGAAACACTTCAAGTTTACCCTTTTAGGCGTTCCATTCTGGCAAGATGCACTTTCTGCCAGGCCCTTCCCCATTTCCAAAGCCCCACAGAGGGGCTCGGACTGGCCCAGAGTCCTCAGTGCTACTGCCCCGTGTCAACTGCCCCGTGCTCAGAACACAATTATTTCCAGGACACGGCAAGCAGCAGCAACAGCCTTCACAGGTCAGGGGACTCTTGCTGCTGGCACCATGGGGCAACTTCAAACCTACCCGGTTCAGTGCAACAGGCTGTGCTGTTACGGTGGCCACCGGCCTGGACGTAGGTGGGGCTGACGCAGGAATATGGAGATTCCGTGACAAGGACTGGGGAGGAGCAGATATATTGACGGGCTGGGGGATTCCAGTACTAGACTTAGCTCCTTCCTGCGGTGACGAACATCCTGAAAGCGGCTTCTGCAAGACCTGAGACGATCCCAAGATGCTGCTGACTCGTGGCTGTGGTTGAACAGCTAGGGTACTAGTTGCAGGTCTGCCCGAAGAGTGAAATCCCGGAGAAACAGCCACAGCACCTGCCGTGAGAACCAGGAAACAAAAGATTACACACTGTTAGACTCAGAAGCGTTCAGAGACTTCAACATTTGGCATCACTGGACAACATCATACCTCTTTTGGGGGCACCATTCTGCACTCCAATTCGTGATGAATTCGGGTTAACTCTGTTCAATATATCTGTTAAAAATGATCATTACTGCTTTCAGAAAATAACGGAGAAAGAAAATACGCTCAAGGGAATTTATCAATATGTACCTAAAGAAGGAAAGTAATATCTCACTGTGAAGTTGCATTAATTCTTAAAGTGTCTGCAGTATTCCTGAAAGAAGTTGCAATTGTTCCAAGAATGGATCCAAGAGCATTGTAATCAATTATCCCAGTTTAATTAAACTACATTTATGCTATGATTCCTACCAGTTCAACAGGGTTTTTGAGTGAACCCATTTTGAACAGACATGCAAGTTAAACTTGACTAGCCTATTAGCAACTCCTTGGCAAACTGCAATGACTAACTTTTGAAGCTTGCTCTTCTTTCCCTTGTGTGTGCCCCCCTTCCCATTTTAAAACAGTCCCTTACAGGTATTGGTTGGTTTGGAGCTCAAGAACTCCCCAACAAAGATAGGCTCGTCGTCATCGTCATCATCGTCAACAACAATGGGATTTGCTTTCTGTTGCCAGGGTTCAAGCTCTTCTTCTTCGCATTCCATGAAAAGCTCTGCCATTGTGGAACTAGAGAGTGAAAATAGCAGCAGGTGGAACAGACCGCTGTTAGGGGCGTACAGCTGTTCTATTCTGGAAAGATGTCGTGGTTCTGACATGGTTGCACTCCTTGCTTAAAGCTGCGGTTTGCCCAGCTGCAAGGCAGGCCAAGAGAGGGCTCAGGTATCCTACCCTACCAGCCTATGCCAATGGCTGCATCTTCACAAAAAGAAACCCAAAGGCCGTTTTCTCTACTTCAACCCACCAGACACGCTTTAATCTAGTGTGGCCACGAACAATTTGTATGACCTGTTTTAGAGGTTCGGAATCATGAAAGCCAGTGACTTTAATGGGTCACACCAAGCCAAGCTAACCATCCCACCCCAACGCTTTAGGCAGTAGGCAGCTGGTTGGTCCAGGTCCATCTGCCACTTCTCACTGGGCCCAGCCCAGATTTCCCTCACTATTTCAGGCTGGCACAGGGACTTCGACGTTCACAGAAGGCCTTGGATAACACAACCCTCACCAGCAAGAAAGGCGGTGGAGACCCAGCGCTTCTTATTAGAAGAGGCAGCGCTGACCATTTTCAGAGCAAAACGGTTTCCCAGGAAAGCCCTTCAGGGAAAGAGGAGCAGGTTGGGGGGGGGGGGAGGGGGGCTCCCGATTAGGCCTCGGCCTTTCCTGCTCCTTTAGCCCATCATCTCCTGGGTGAGCCACGCGCGGAGGGGCCTCCACGGACAACCCTCCCGCCCAAGGGTTGGTTGCCTTGGGTTCCCCGGGCCTTTCCCTCTCTCTGGGGCTTTCCAGCCAGACTCCGGCCTGGGCGAGATGGAGCTCCCGACCTCCGCGGGGGCTGCCCGACGACCCTCCAGCCACCCTCGCTTTCCCCGCCCAGTCACCCGGGAGCCCCGCGAAGCCGCCGATCTCCCGTCCCAGGCCTGGCGGTGGGGGAGACGGTCTATGACGGCAGCGGGCCTACCGGGGAAAGAGGCGCTCACCCTCCGCCACTCCCCGGGCCACGAAGACCCCGCCGGCCGCCCCCCGCCGCCTGCCAGGCCCGCTCGGGGCGGAAGAAGGCCGCGCTCCATCCAAGATGGCGGGGCCGCCCGGGCGCCCTCCCCCTGCCGGACTGCGCGGGGCCGCGGCGAAGGGCTTACCCGGGGGACGCCGGGGTCGGCCGGCCGGGCGAGCGAGCGAGCGAGCGAGGGCGGCGGCGGCTGGGCCACGCGCGGCGGGGGTCGGGACGCGCGGAGGCCCCTCCCCTCGGGCGCCTCACGTGGCCGGCGGCGGCGCCTGACCGATGTGCCCGTCCCGTCTTCCTTCCCGCCCGCCCGGAGGCGCTGGCCGGTCCGGCGGGTAGGAGTGACGCAGCCGGCAGCTTCCCGCGCGCCAAACCCGCGAGGCTCCCGACGCGTCCGGAGGCTTTGTTTCCCGCGCGCGGCCAAGGGGCGTCCGTGGAAACAGCGCAGCGCCCCCTCGCCTGGCCTGCGGGACGCTACCCCAATGAGCGCCGGGGGCGGAGCCACGTGCGCCCCTCCTCTACGGGGCGGGCGGCGCAGGCGCGTCGGGGGAGACGTCGGTCCCGTCCGAGGGCCGCCGTGCCGGACAGGAATCAGAGCGTAATGCGAGCGGGGCGCCGGGTGGCCTGCGCGGGGGGAGGGGCATGGCTGCTCCTCCGGAGGTTGGGACCCTCGAGGCGGCTGCGCCCTCGAAGACACCCCCGCCCCCCCCCCAGCCCGGGCCTCCCAAGGCGCCCGGCAGCCTCCCCAGGACGCAGACCTGGCCTCGGTTCCGACCGAACGGCGCCCCCTTTGCCCACCACGGCCCCGGCGGCCTCGCCTTCCGGACGCGGCTTCTCCGCCGCCGCCCGGACAGCGGCCCTCGGGCCCTTCTCCGGCGCTGCTGCCGCCGTGTCGGCCCGGCGATGGGCGGGGCGGGGCAAGGCCAAGCCCCGCCCCGCGCGGAGGGATCCCGGGCAGGCGGCGCGACGTGGCGGTGCTGCGGCCCCTCAGAGCTCGCCCGGCGGAGGCCGCGCTTTCCGCCAGAGAGGGAGGGGGGAGGGCGGAGGCCAGAAGAAGGCGGCTCACGTCGCCCGCCTGTCGCGGCCGCGGGGGCCCTCGGAGCGGGCGGCGGGGCGAGGGCGGCCTCTCCGCTGACGGCCCCTGTCCGTCCCGCAGGTGGCGGCGGCGGAGGCCAAGATGAACCCGCAGCAGCAGCGCCTGGCCGCCATCGGCACCGACAAGGAGCTGAGCGACCTGCTGGACTTCAGCGCGGTAGGCCCTGCGCGGGCGGCGGGGCGGCCCCCCCCCAACCCGCCGCGCCCCCGCTGAGGAGCCGCGTCTCTCTCTCTCTCTCTCTCTCTCTCTCCCCTGCAGATGTTCTCGCCCCCCGTGAACAGCGGGAAGGCCCGGCCCACCACGCTGGGGAGCAGCCGGTTCGGCGGGGCAGGTGAGGGCTGCGGGAACGACCCCGCGGGGCTGGCGGGCGCGAGCGAGACTCGCCGCGGCTCCCTCAGCGGGCGGAGGGTGGCTGTGCCCCGAGTGCCCGGCGGGGGAGGAAGCGAGCGGGGAGAGCCTCGGCGTGTCTTTCCTGAGAGGCTTCTCCGGTGGCTCCGCTCGGGTTTCCCGCGGGGCTTTTCCTTTGGGTGACCGTTGTCTTTGGTGGAGGTCGGGCGGCGCCCTAAACGGACCAAATAAATAGACGGCCTTGGCTGCGGTGCTTCCCAGCTGCCTCCCCTCCGCGCCCATCTTTTGCCCCGCGAAACGGCCCGCGTGTCCTTGCCAAGGCCCGTTGCCCTCGCTTGCTGGTTTTGCTTTCTGGCGCTGCAAGGCTGCGGCCCTCGGGATCGCTCAGCCCCGGACTCTTCGCCTTTGCAATAGCACAAGCGCCCCAAATTGGGGAAGGAATAAAAGCAACGCTTGGCGCTGCGGCTGCGCCGGGGGCCGAGCCCAGGGAGGGTCGGGGCGCTGTCGGCGCTTTTGCTCCCTCTGCACATGGGGCAGCCAAGCCCAGAGCTGATTTGGATGGGGGCCGTCCTTTGCTTTGGCAAGCCTGTTAGTTTTCTGCAAAAAGTGGTGCCTCCCCCCACTTGCTTGTGACCCATGGGGGTGGGGGCTGCCTAGCCTGCAACCCAGGACAAATGAAGCAGACGTAAATTAATCCTGTGGTGCAGATACAGTGTTCATATTGTACTGTTACTAAAGCTAACCATCCTTATCCCAAGTGATGGTTGCTAAACATACTTCCTTACTATACTACTTGGTAATATGTTGAGGTAGATTTAATCATTAACATAAGAAGCAGAAATAATTAACGATAATTAAGGTTTTAGGGTTTTCTTGATGCTGGAGAAAGAATTTCTTGTACTGTTATCTGTCTAGAAATTGCAGTGAAAATTAGCAAAGCTGCAAACTAGCGACCTAGCGATGATGATATCCTTAGTTTTCTCTTTCAATCCCTTCATTTACTTTCTGCCACGTTTCCCCAAAACTAAGACCCTGTCTTACATTTTTTTGAACCCTGAAATAATGCTTGGCCTTATTTTTGGGGATGTCTTATTACTTTGGGGCCCGTGGAGCAAGATGGGGCTCCTCTTGCAGTCTTACCTGATTTCCAGCTCTTGTCTCCCTAACCCTAACAAGAAGAAATGGGAGGGACCGGCTGCGCATGCATTTAAATATTTTCGGGGAGGGCTTATTTTCGGAGTGGGGGGGTTATTTTAGCACATGTACTCAAAAGCCCAATTGGGCTTATTACTAGGATGTCTTATTTTAGGGGAAACGGTATAAAAAAGCAAATGCTTCTGTTGCATATGTGCATACGTTTTTAACATCTTCAATGTTTTCTACAGTTGATAATTATCCTTTTATATAAATGTAGAAGGAGGGACTGTATTTCAAGAAATTATGTTTTTGATCTAATTGTAATACAGTGTGCCTTGTTGGAGGAGTTGATTTAGTGATTTCCTTGCCAAATCTTGTTTTTTCATATCGGTAAACATACGTTCTGTATGCTGAATATTAACAAAATGTTTCATGTGAATTGTTTCTACCGTACTATGGTACCTGCAAGTTCTTTTTAACATTTTGAATAATTGATGGATTTATTTTATAACCTGAAAACTGGATTTGACAAAATCAGATATCAGCATTTGGTTTTAGGAGCATGGGATAAATATTAATACAGTGCTTACATGGAATCAAAAACTCTATTTCTATTTTAAACATGAAAAAAATTCAGCACTTTCACTTGCTATGCTAAATCACATCTATACAATGTAATTTGTCTCATAAAGCTTTTCATTATATTTGTGTAGTATTAAAATTATAGCACAACTTTTTTTCTATCCCTCTTATCTTTATTTTTTCAGGTCATTGTCTCCAGCATCTTTCATATCATGACTGAATTATTCTAATTATTTCCTGAAAAATAATTGTATTTGCAATTGAGTATATAGTTATAGAACTCAATTGGCTTAGCTTGGGTCCTGAAATCTAGTTTGTTGTGTGTCAGGTAGATTGCCAACTGATTTGTAGTTCAAAGATTCTTTGCCTCTGAAGGAAAAAGTTGTATTTTTGCTGGGTCAGCTTGTCTCACTGTTTCTTATCCTTGTAATGTTAGGATGTCTTTGTCCTTTAGCAAAATTAGAAAACTGAGTTTTCTGCTCATTGAAGAGCATGCTTCAGTTTTTTGTGGTAGGTGCTTCATGGCCAATATTTAAGGAAGGTATGTTGTCTATTATTTAAGTATTCTTCTTCCACTGTAGCTCAGCTATCCTATACAACAGATTTGCTAGTTACTCTTGTGTCTGATGTCGTGTAGACTTGCATGAGAGCTGACAATTCTAGTATTAAATTATAATAGCATTGTTCACTAATACTCTAATATTAAGAAATTTAAATTGTATGTTTCTTACATACTATTTGCTTATTATTCTGACAGTTTGACAAAGTGAAATGAGCACAATATTAACTAAAGTATTTCCAGTAATTCTCCTTAAGGTGTTTCTCTAATTCTCTATTAATAATTATTTACTCTCTAAAGAATATTGCAAATTTAGCTGGCCAAATTGTTTCCTTTTACCATATTATGGTTCTGACAGCATTTTGTAAATTGCATTTTTGGGTATGATTTGAATATCTTGTGTTTGGGATTTGGCAGCTTTGACATAAAATGTTTATCTTAATGGTTTCATTATTATTAGTCTTCTTTATTACAATTTGAGTCTTAAGTGATATTTAAATAATTTAATTTGGAGAAACATGTCTATATTTTTATTATATTATGCTTAATTTTAATAAACATCCTGTATCACTCAGTCTATATAATGAGCTATCTAATTTGGTGGGCTAAGTGGGAAGACATGCCAGAATATTTCAGCATTTCCTCAGAAGTTGGGAGAGCAAAACAGAAATTCTGAAAGAAATTCCCTGGAGAAAACTTCCAAATTCTTATACTCCCATACCATAATCTGCATTTCTATTTTTTGCGCCTTCCTTCTTCAGATAAAATTGAATGGACAAGAAGGCCTCAATAGTGTGTTGGAAATTGATTGGCCTATATCCAATCTCCCCTAGACATTGCCATTAATTTTTATTTATTTGTAAAATTAATTGGCCATCCATCTTACCACAGGTTTACATTTAACTCTGTAGAGTATTCAGTCCATGTTGGGCATAGAGAATAAGTATGCTACCTGGACCGATTCCATTTTTTCCACAGACGACTGGAGAATCCTCTTGGTTTTATTATGTGGCTCCTGTAAAGACTATAACTTTCAACTACCATTATAATCATTGTTGCTGTGGCTTGTAGGGCTTAATAAAGTTTACGGGTCTGTTCTTCATATTGTGCTTCAAAATTTTAGAGCGCTAACTTTAGCATGTGTGAAGATGCCTTGGGAGCTGAGTAGCTTACTACAGACTTGAGTCATAAAACACAGGTAATCTTGACTTATGACCACAATTGAGCCCAAAAATTCGGTTGCTAAGCAAGACAGTTGTTAAATGAGTTTTGCCTCATTTTATAATCTTTCTTGCCACAGTTAAGTGAATCAATGCAGTTGCTAAGTGAACCTGGCTTCCCCATTGACTTTGCTTGTCAGAAAGTTGCAAAAGCGGATCACATGACCCCAGGACACTGCACTGTCATAAATACATTCTAATTGCCAAGTGTCTGAATTTTGGATCACATGACCATAAGGATCCTGCAATGGTCATACCTTTGAAAAAATCATGTTACTTTTTTCAGTGCCACGTTAACTTCAGATGGTCACTAAACAAATTGAACAAAAGTCAAGAGCTACCTGTACTTCCTTTCAAAACTTTTTTTTCAACTAGTCTGTTTGCACTAGAAAACAGATTAGCAAAGCAGTTAAGTAGTCTTACACATAATTATGTCCAGAGAAATTCTTATCAGGCTATAACAACCCAAAATTAAATTCTCAATTAGAAATTATAAACTTATTTCAATATCAGCAGCATTAGTTGCAGGAGTTCTGTGCCAGTGTAAACCTGTAGATAATGAGGTCATAAATAACAATTCCTTGAATCTGTTGAAACTCAGTGTTTAGATTGTGGAGTCTGTGGGCCAACACTGTTGTCTGTCCAATATACAGTAGCTGCATTCTAACCAGAATCGCTGGACCAATGTATGGGGCATTCTTGCTTCACTTACCCCAGTTGTTTGGAATAAAGAGGCTGGGTATGTGAGCAAATACAATTATACCATACAAACAACCTTATCCCAACTCTTTAAAAAAATGTTTATGCACAAATAACCAAAAATAAGGCCAGAATTGCAAATACAAGAATATATGACAGCCAAAATTGAGCCACCTGTATTTGACATGTTAAAATCTTTGCAACTAAGTAGGTACAACAAACTACCTATGTCAGATGGGGAAAATATTCCCAAATTAATTTTATGTGAAAAACAGTTGTCTGGAGTTAATCTTTTAAAGTTAATATAGGAAGGGCATTTTAACTGTTGAAGATATATGCCATTTATTGTGAATGCAATAACATTATTTAAAAATGGCTTAATCCATTTTTGTAATCAAAACATTCCACCTGAAATTAAAAAATCAGTCTGATTTAATAGGGCTAACATTGATGTCTGTAATAGAAAATAAAGAAATAAGAACTTCAGGAGATGATAATGTTCCTAGAGAAGAGCACATATTGAAAATTTAAATGAGTTGGATCGGGGGTGAAATCCAGATTTTTTTTACTACCAGTTCTGTGGGCGTGGCAGGGGAAGGATACTGCAAAATCTCCATTCCCACCCCACTCTGGGGCCAGCCAGTGGTGGTATTTGCCGGTTCTCCGAACTACTCAAAATGTCCGCTACCGGTTCTCCAGAACCTGTCGGATTTCACTTCTTTTCTTAAAATAGCATGTGTTATATTTTGTTACAGAACCGTGCACTTTTTATATCTTGTCCAATAGAATTAGCCACATTTGGTTTCTATGATCTATCTATGACAGATAGATCATAGACAGATAATATCTATCTATGATCTAGATAGATATTTTGATCCTCTCCCGGCTTCCTACAATGGAGAGCATTTAGGATATCCTGAATAAAGTTGACTACCCTTTATCTCCCTGAGGATTTTACTTGCATTTTGTCATATCCACTCCCTTGCAGAATCCTTGTAATTTTAACTTCAACTTTTAATTTTAAAACAAGCCAAGTGCCAACAGCTGATGAATTTCATGTTTTTTCTTTAATTGCAATTGTGGAAAAATGCAGAAAGTTTGATCATCTGAGGATGGAGAAATTGGGTTTATAAAGCTACATTTACAGCATAGCAGTGTTTTAGTTCCCTAAATACTAAAGTTATGTTCACCTAAGTTATTGTGTCAAAAATTTAAGCAGCCGCAGATTTGTGAAATTGTTTTCTTAATGGCTTAATTCCTTTCAGTTAAACAGACACAGCAAAATAAACACCAGCATTTACCTACTGACTGTGACACTGGGGAAATATGTTTTTTAAAAAGTTTGAAAATAAAATGAACAGTGGATTTTTATTTCCACATGTAATATACTTAGTATGTTATTTCACTTGAAATCCTATCAATTAATAACCAATTAAATAAAATGATTTGCCTCTCAAAGCATATCCGGCTACAAAATCAGTTGACCCCCCATCTGCAAGTATCAGTCAGCCTCTTTCACAAACAAACCAGCCACTATCAAGAAATGGAACAGTTGCAACTAGTGAGTTTTCGTGAAGAGAGAAAAAAAGGATGATGAACAAACCTGGATAAAGAGAAGGCAAGAAGAAGCTGATGATATGAGCTAGTAGGAGTGAAAAGGGAAAGATAATAAGGTTAGTTAGGATTTAGACTGTGTATGTGTATTTAATCCAGTGAACAGCCATGCCCCATCTCTTCCAAGGAATCCAGACTTTAACTCTCAGAGATCTGTTAGCTCTTTGTACCTTATGATGCTAATTTCTTTCTATACAAAAGCTTTTTATATCAATTATGTAAGCAATTATGTTTGTCAGCAATTACTTGGGAAAAATTAGATCAATTTTCAATCCTTCCTTGAAAATATTACCAATCACCCCTGTATTACAGTTGGGTAAACAAAATCTTGAAGGCTACATACTGAATTATACTGGTAAAATTTCAAATCAGGATTCTTAGGCTTCTAGATTAATTCCTCCCCTGTCATTTACACTTGGGTGTGTAATGTTGTATAATACTTAACACTCCTGGTTTTCCTACTCATAGGGTGACTATTCATAATTATATGGAGATTTTGTGTATGGTTTCTTAAGCATGCTATATGTGGCTTGTTGCATTTAGATATTTTTCAGCCTTATGTATATTCATGCAGTGAAATGTTGATCAAAGAATTTTCTTCCTAATAGTGAAGTATATTTTTTTTCACTTAGCAGACTTTTAAAAAAAAAAAAATTAAATGAGATGTAATTCTTGAATATATTATTGTGGAAGCCAGAAATGGCATTTCAAGCAATGGATTATAGTTTCCTGAAAAACAGGTTTACTCTGATAAAACAATGAAATAAGAAACTAAAAATGAAGTGTTAGCATTGCCCTAGTATATAGATATATACACGGCTTTTCCCTTTAACTTCATTTAAAGTGCAGAAAGGGAACAACATAATAAGCCAAAGAAATTAAGGCACAAGGGTGTGTGTGTGTGTGTGTGTGTGTGTGTGTGTGTGTGTAGGTCTGTATAATCTTGCTATTTATATTTGTTTGCATGCAACTTCCATTGTAAAATTATGTATTGTCCCTCAAAGTGTTTTAAAAAAATTTAACATTAACACAATAAAGATAATAAACTTGGTGGGCTGGGGAACAACCTGCTTCTCAACAGGGATCTGAGGAAGGCCATGTTAGCTGCTATTGGCAAGTTTTTTAACTACGGTACAAAAAACATGGGGGAAAAGTGGTATCAGTTTTTCTCTCAAGGATATAGCAGCAAGAAACAAATAATTAATGAATTTATTCTCAAGGTAAATTTTTATTTATTTGAATAATAAATAGGATTGTGACTTTGTCAGCCATCCCAACTAAACCAAACTGAAAAATGACTAAATGAACCAATTTTACTTTATTGTAAGGCTTATTGCTGTTTTTTGTTCTCCTGGGAATTTTCTTCAGCAGAACTACTTTATGATGCTATTTGGTTGATTATCTAGTTATTCGATGCTGCTAATTTTAGAAAACATGTTTAGTTGAATTTAGTGTGCATATGTGGAGATCTTTTCTACATCAAGATAGGAAAGTGTTGTACACACACACACACATATATACATATAAATAAAAGTCCCAATGTCATTGGAAAATATTTAATTAAAAAAGCAATTAAAAGGAGAAATGTTACTCCTTGGCTTTAAAAGTTTTGACATTAAAAGGCTTTTGGAAAGCCTTAAATGAAAAAAAACATTTTCAGGTATCCTGATGAATCAGATTTATCAGTGTTTGCTGCAAATTTCAATTATTAAAATATGCAAACATTCTTAATTATTTTTACATCTTTAAAAGTAAATTATGGTACACAAAAGTTTATTTGTGTTATCTTTACTATAGGATTTTACTGACGGTTGAAGTTTGACTGTTCAGATTGCTCTGTTAAAATTCAATGACGCACATTTAAGTAGTTTTGGATAAAGCAGTTGATGTTGTCTGAGTTGATAGCAAGGATCAATCTGTCTGGATAACTTTCGTTGGGCAGAATGAAAGTAGAATGATAATAAATCCACTTCTGCAGCCAGCATGATCCACCAGGCAGCTTCTGGGGCTTTCTTTGATTGGATATTATATTAAATGGGAAAAGTTGCCATAAATAGAGCACATGTACTGTAACGCTCTCTACATGGGGCTCCCCCTGGGGTGCACCCGGAGACTTCAGCTGGTCCAGAACGCGGCCGCACGGGGGATTATGGGGGCGACGAGGCGCTCCCATGTGACACCTCTCCTGCGCGAGCTGCACTGGCTTCCGGTGGTCTTCCGGGTGCGCTTCAAGGTGTTGGTGACCACCTTTAAAGCGCTCCATGGCTTAGGGCCGGGGTATCTACGAGACCGCCTTCTGCCACCAATAGCCTCCCACCGGCCAGTACGCTCACACAGAGTGGGCCTCCTCAGGGTGCCGTCCGCCAGACAATGTCGGCTGGCGACCCCCAGGGGGAGAGCCTTCTCTGTGGTGGCGCCCACCCTTTGGAACAACCTCCCCCCAGAGTTACATACAATAACAGACCTCCGGATTTTTCGTCGGGCCCTGAAAACCCATTTATTCTAACTAGCTGGGCTGGCTTGAGTCAAACTTTTAAACTATTTTAAATTGGAACTGTTTTTAATTATGGCCAAATTATTTAATTATTTTAATCAGTTTTTTAATCTTTCTATGTCTGGATTTTACTTTGGCTGTGCACCGCCCTGAGTCCTATATTGGAGAAGGGCGGTATAGAAATTAAAAACAAATAAAAACATGTTTACAGCCTTTATTTGTTACTGATGGTAAAGGTCTGGCATATGCCCTTCCCTGTAAGAACAATGTTTTGCTTTTTCTATTACAAACCTCCAAATAAAGGCAAGTGTGGATTCATTAGCAACCAAAGTTAATTCCTTGTTTTCTATTATTCAGGTTTTAACATTGTTGGTGAGATTCAGTGTGAGCGGATGGTGTGGGTATAACTTTAGTTTTTAAAGCAATCACAGTAGTCTTTGACCTCCAAAGGGTATACTGAGAATTGAATTTCAAAGCCATGTTATGGTATTGATTTTGGTGGCACTTTGAATATTGAAAGTACCCTGTAATTAATGATGGCTGCTTCTCTCATTCACATTGGAACAAATACTGTATTCCAAAGAAACACTGATATTAACATGCTTAAGACTTAACAATAATTAATGTGCCAGGTGAAAGCCAGTTGCTTAAAAGGAACTGTATTTAAGAAAATAATCCAGGCCTCTTTATGTGCTCTTAAGTATTTCATATGGAATTAAGTGTGGTGGCAAAGGTGTTATTGTTTTCCAAGAGGGGACTCCAGTCTTCCCTGGCCTGGCACTCACTGGATATTTCGGAGTTGTCATTTCCCAGATTCCTATCTGCTGTGCTTTTTAGCCAGGCTGCCTAGGAAGCTTAAGAACTGTTGGGGAACAGGTTGTGGAGAAAGACTCCTTTGACCTGGGTTCCGTGAGAATTGTCCAGCGCTCCTGCCTTCATTCAGATATTTATATAAATTTAGCAATGAATATATTATCTAGTGTAGGGCTGACCTAAGTTGTAATTTTAACATCTACACAATTATTTTGACATCACCTGAGATTTAAGCACTTAATAACTAATACCGTGTCTGATAGTGGGTTTTGTTTACTTTTCTTGGAAGATTTAGGATTTTGAGCCTGTAAATTCCCCTCACGTGGGGATGTTGCCATTAAAAAATTGTATTTGTTACTGTCTCCATCTGCTTGCAGGGAACAACTGTACCCAAGCGTCTTGGAGGATATAGAAGAACTCCATGAAACAGAATAAGCAAGTAAGATATAACCCACCTCACCTCTAATATAGAAGCAATAGATCTGGAAAATGCAGAATGAGTTCTAAGGAGAGAGACTTGTGAAAAAGAATAGAAAGTTTAACATTGGATCCTGTGATCTTAAAAAAATGTTTCATTAGTGATGGGCATAAAATTCAGATAAAATCAAAGGCAAAACAAACTACATGCATCACCTATGACCTTAGTTTAATTACCTTCTCACCCTCAAAATGTAACAAACTACATTTGAAATTGGAGAGACTTTCAAAAAATAAAGTCTGATGATTAGCAAGAAAAAGAAAATTAAGAATTTCTGATCAAATCATATTCTTTTCTATTTCTACTTTACGTATTTTTTCCTGGCTCTATCTTGATGTGAGATAGTTTTATATTCTTCAAGGAAGCCTGTCAGTATGGTGGATAATAAAACACTTGTGACATGCACTTAGTCCTCAACTTGCAAATGGTTAGTTAACCATTCAGTTACGAGGGGCTCAAAAAAATCACTTGCAACCCATCCTTGATGTTACATCTACCCCACCACCTCTACAGTCCCGTGATGACATTTTGGGCACTTGGCAAATGGCTCACATTTACAATCAGTTGCAGAGGTCCTATGGCCACAGGATCATATTTTGCAAGGCTTTTTGTCATTTTCCAGCCAAAAACACTCATTGGAGAACCTGGATTCAGACTTAAGAACCAGGTGATTCACTTAATCATGGTGACCAGTCACATGACTCAACTTACCACAACAATGTATGACCAAAATTCCAGACTCATTTGTGTTCATAAATTGAGGATTTCCTCCATAGGAACTCAGATGCCTCATAAAGATCTCCTTGGAATGAAACAAGGAATGCTGGTCTAAACCTGTGCACATTTCCCTTAACTTTGACTGGAATTAATTTGGCAAGATC
Organism: Arizona elegans; assembly: GCA_022577455.1. Lineage (NCBI taxonomy): Eukaryota > Metazoa > Chordata > Lepidosauria > Squamata > Colubridae > Arizona > Arizona elegans. Next base: position 1,884,533 of record JAKOOJ010000065.1, on the reverse strand, counting down.
CTATGGACAATAATAGGTTGCAGATGTAGAATGTTGACCATTTTAGCCACAAAAAAACCCCTCAATATGTGAAAATTCAGTTGCTAAATTTTTTACGTTACTTTAGATAAAATTAGATGAAGGTTTTTTTGGCTTTGGTTTACTATTTTTGGCAGTTCATTCAACTTCTTTGAACAATTGATCATAGTTCAATTGCTATTTTGAAATTTTGCAGTTGTAAAAGATTTGGAAGAATTGATTGACATTCCTATGCAAATAATCTATTTTTTTAAGAAGTTGAAGAAAGTTGATAACAAATAGTTAACATGAATTTCATGTAAGCTTTGGGATAATGAGCATGGATGTTGTGCTTTTGTAAAGCAATGGAAGTTGGCCTTGAACAATATAAAATTTTGATTTTATAATCACTACAATGGAAAATTCTGTTTCGGGTATATCTGGCACTTCAAAGAATGTTCAATAATAATGAGCTGCAGTTGCCTTGGTAGAAATAAATTCCAGACATTACAATCCTAACTTGATATTATTGTGTTTTGAGCAAAAACTCAAATAATTGTTAAAAAGACTTTGAATTGAATAGTTGGGAATAAAGATGTTCAAATATTACATCCCTAATATTTAAAACCCTTGAAGACTGGGATGATAAAAGAAAGCAATGAACATTTGACGAAAAAATCTGTGGCTGATTTAAAGCAGAGCATTGCTGATAGGCGATAATTATCACTAGCTATTTTCTTGCATGGAGTGGGGGTCTCAGGAACAAGAGGATGAGCAATTGGGTCAGTTTTGGGTAAAGTTTTGTTTATGAAATAATTTTGCATGGCTTTTTCTTTTTTTCCCATTTTTGAAAAATTATTTCGTTAATCCTATTATCGCTCTGCATACTTTTTCCTGTTAAATTATTTGCTTTACTTAAAAGAATCCTCATTGGAATGGAGGAATTTTGAAATGTTTAAGTAAAGGACTACTTTTTGCTGGGGTCAGACTTTTGGATGGATGTTCCTGTTTCTGCCAAAGATCATTTAGACCAGGGATGTCAAACTCACGGCAGCACCCGACATTTCAGAACTTTTTTCCCCTTCGCTAAACCGGGTGTGGGTGTGGCCAACGTGTGACGCATCGGGGCCGTGAGTTTGACAGCCCTGAATTAGACCATGTTTGATTTTATTCTGCAGTAATTAGGCTTTGATCTGCAGAAAGCAGCTGAGGGGGCAGGGAGAAGTGGGAAGGAGGGATGAGTTTTGCTTCCACATTCAGAGGGCTGCTGGAGGCTCAGAACAGGTGATAGCAATATTGTTACATTATTTTCAAGGGTCCTGTTACAACCAGTTAAGAGCATCAATTTAAAGTACTTCTTGGCTTGCTTACAAAGGGATAGCTTTCAGGATCGGTCCTCTCGCCCCTTCTGTTCAACATTTATGTGAAGCCGCTGGGCGAGATCATCCGTGGCTTTGGGGTGAGATACCACCAGTACACTGATGACACCCAGCTGTACATCTCCACCCCAGGCCACCCCAACGATGCCCTTGAAGTGATGTCCCAGTGCCTGGAGGCTGTGCGGATCTGGATGGGGAGGAACAGGCTCAAGCTCAACCCTTCCAAGACTGAGTGGCTGTGGCTCCCGGCATCCCGATATAGTCAGTTGACTCCATCGCTGACTATTGGGGGCGAGTCTCTGGCCCCCTCGGAGAGGGCGCGCAATCTGGGAGTCCTCCTGGATAGGCAGCTGTCCTTGGAGGAACATCTGACGGCTGTTACCAGGGGGACCTTTTATCAGGTTCGCCTGATTCGCCAGTTGCGGCCCTTTCTTGATCGGGATTCCTTGTGCACAGTCACTCACGCCCTCGTCACCTCTCGCCTTGACTACTGCAACGCTCTCTACATGGGGCTCCCCTTGAAGAGCACCCGGAGGTTCCAGCTGGTCCAGAATGCAGCAGCGCGGGTAGTGATGGGAGCAACATGGCGCTCCCATGTAACACCGCTCCTGCGCGAGCTGCACTGGCTCCCGGTGGTCTTCCGGGTGCGCTTCAAGGTGTTGGTTATCACCTTTAAAGCGCTCCATGGCATAGGGCCTAGCTATCTCCGAGACCGCCTGCTGCTACCAACGACCTCCCATCGACCCGTGCGCTCCCACAGAGAGGGCCTCCTCAGGGTGCCATCAGCCAAACAATGTAGGCTGGTGGCCCCCAGGGGGAGGGCCTTCTCTGTGGGGGCTCCCACTCTCTGGAATCAGTTGCCCCCGGAGATAAGGAGAATCCATGACCTCAATGCCTTCCGTCGTTCCCTGAAAACCCATCTTTTCCAGCAAGCCGGGTTGGCTTAGAAGAAATTTTTAAATTTTAAATTTTTTAATTAGTTTGTTATTCTTAACTTTCGTCCCAAATCTATATATATTTTTAAATGTTTTAATATTTGTATTCTATGTTTTTTATCTTGGCTGTACACCGCCCTGAGTCCTCAGGGAGAAGGGCGGTATATAAATTGGAAATTAAATTAAATTAAATTAAATTAAATAAATCTGATTTATTGTAAAGACAAAACCCAGGGAACAGTCCAGTGAAAATGCAAAATAATAAGGAAGCAGGTGGGATTTCACAGCTTTCCTAGAAAATCTTCATTGGAGGTCTTGATAGAATGTTGTTCGTTGGGAAGTGTGTTATTTGAGTCCAGTGCAATTGATTGGATAGCAAAGCCAGTGGCTTTTTTGGCATTACACCTTTGAGTCTGGTTTGCTATTCAATAATAAGAAAGCAATTCAATAAAGAAAGTGTTACTTTGATATTCATTATTTGCATGGCACTGAAAAACTATTTTCAAATTATTCTCAACAGATTGTATAATCATTATATATTTAAAGATGTAAAAAAAAAGAACCATCACCTGAAGATTATGACAGTAAAATAATGACTCGTGTGAAACAAAAATAACGTATTTTTCGGAGTATAAGACGCACTGGAGTATAAGATGCACCTACCTTGTTTGGTGAGGAAAAGAAGAAAAAGAAATCTCCCTCTGCCTCTGAGCAATTTTGCCTTGTTGCAGCAAACAGCTTGCTTTACTTTTATTTTTGTTTTAAGCATAGCTTGATTAGCATAAGGGAAAAAAATCTGCTCCAGCAATTTACCTCTTTGCAGCAAACAGCAGAGCCCTGCGCAAAACAGCTAAGAGCAAATCAGCTGAGAGTCGGGAGACTGATCCAATCAACTTGTGCTAATTAGGCTGTGCTGAAGCTGAAAGGAGCTTTTTTCCTTGCTGTTTGCTTGCAAGGAGGTAACTGCTGCAAGGCAGAGGCCAAAGGGTGGGGGCCAGTGGGTGGGCGGGGCTACATTCGGTGTATAAGACGCACCTAAATTTTCACCCCTTTTTAGGGGGGGGGGAAGGTGCGTCTTATACTCCGAAAAATACGGTATATAGACAATGCTTTTCATTTTTCCATAGTCTGATTTTTGCATGATCTCTTAATAAACCAGTTATTCGGTTTAGGGAGAAACTACTTATTGACCTGGTTTGAATCCTTAAATGTGATTATGAGAATTGTGTGAGTGTGAAATGATTTCTTTGGCTTATTTCCTCCTGTTTGTGAAAATTGTTAAGTAAACCAGGGAACATCTGTCTCTGATTCCTGTCCTCATAACCACAATTTTTTCTCTCTGATCTCCCTATCCAAGAACTTGGTCTTTTTTGTTTTGCGTTTTGATCACAAGAGGAAGAAAGGTAGTCTTACCAATTTAGTATTAGAAGTGAGTTTGATAGAATTTTTCATTGGGAGTGGAATCTTACTTGCATCTATGTAAGCTATAGGTGCTAATTGTAGCGCTATTTTTTTCTCTATACAGTATATTTGAGTCTATGTTTACTATAGATTTTGCAAATCTTTTAAATGTATTGTGTTCTTCACCCCAAAGGTGTTTATTTCAGGAGGCAACTGGAAAAATTCAGTTGCCTCCTGAAAAAGCACCTTTGGGACAACCACGACCTGACTGAGAATCTCCATAGACATATTGTTTTCTTTCTTTGCATCGGAATATGGAAGAGCTTTATGTTTGTATTTGCTGTGGTGGTCATTTTGCCTTCTCTTATGGAGAAAAGAATGATATGCCAAGGGTGACTTCTACCTTCGTTGGTGCCAGCCACCACACTTCCTCACTCCTTGGACCAAGTACCATAAAATTATTACATCGTCAGTTGTAGAATGTGGCAAAGTCATAGTGGAATATGGCTCTGGGAAATGCTCTGGAAAATTACCATTGTATAATGATAATGTACCAATCATATGATGTGGATTTTCTTGCTTTTGTAAGTTATGGGGTTGTATATATCACTTAACAAATGTCATTTCTTTGTGCTTTTTGAGTAAATCCTGCATATGGCATTACTGTATAAAGATTATTCTCAAAAACAAATCATTTGTCATACAATTTATTAGCGTAAGATTTTGTGCCGTTTTAAATTAAGTTTAGCACAGTTGTTACATCCTTTTTACTCACAAGCGTTCAGGTGTGTATCCAAGAAGTTAGAGGAAAAATAAAAGTTACTAAAATTTACTACCAGTAGTAAAAGCAACCTCCTTTCAACACTGATTTAAAATAAATGATGGATGTAGATCCAGAGAATTACTGTCTTGAAGCTTTTGTTCTTGGCATATTGTAGAACTAGGTGGCACTTTGGATATTATTGCAGGATGGTACGTCAGAGGTCACCTAGAGCCCATGTCTCCAGCTTTTTAAAGAAGCCACACCTTTTCCCAGGTTTCTGCAACTCCCTCACATCCCAGAAGGAGCATCCCTGATTGAAGGAATGTCATTCTGAGGCATCTCTTTGGAATCCAGTTCAGAGTCGATCCAGAGCCCTAGGAAACATGCAAAACAACCAGCTAGACATGATGAATCAGCACAGTCATACCATTAAAGCTTTTCCCTTGCCAAACTTTGTGAATTTCCAAAAAGCATTTGATAGAGAAGAAAGCAAGGAAATATTGAATTTCATAATATTTGTGAATGACTTGCAATCAAGCTTGACTCTACAGTATGTAAGATCACAGATATTACTATGTGGCAAACAGATTGAAAGAAATACAAAGAAGAGCTTCCCAAATTGCCTTGTCAACCAACAGGCAAATGTGATTCAGTGTAACTAAGCTTAAAGCATTTTTCAGAATATATCCTCACTTAATACAAACTGTCACCTAATTTGGGTGTGAGTAGTCAGGAGAAAGCTGCCCTGGGGTATCTTCTGAATGCTTTCAGGCGATTGAAAGTTGAGCATAATTTAAACCCATGATTTCTTTGAGTCCTTGCATTTTATTACAGAGCATGCATTTTCTTTCTATTGATAGCTATGGAGGAACGAGCAGGGGTGATACCTTGGGAAGCAAGCAGTCAGTCAAGTCCTTCCTACGAACCTACAAGGGTAAGAGGATAACTTAATTGTAGGTTAAAGCCAATTACAGGAATATCCAATATCTGAGCACTTTCCTGAACATATATTTGCCTTGGGGTGCTTTTAATGAGCAACTCTGAATTATTTTCCAACACAAATAACTAATCAGAAGATGAGATACCAGCTAGGGAAATTTGTGAACAGATCTGAACATGTGTTACAGCATCTGTCCAGGTTTGGGAGCACGAGGTTTGAATCAAGAGTTCATTACTGTCCAGAGAGGGCCTCAAGTTTGCCACAGTTTTCCTGATTGCAGTTTCCTCATAAAAGCTTTCCATCAAACATTTCGTGTCCCCAGCCAAAATGTGGATGTTAGGTTTAATTACTTGTTTATTGTCATCATGTACTATTTATGCAAGTCCAGTTAAGCAATTGAAGTAATTCTTACCTGTAGAATTGGTAATATAGCATACTTGTTTGAAATAGTTTGGGTCATGCTGAAGAAAATAGTTTTTACTACTAGAATTAAATGGTTTTAGATTGTTAGTTGAAGCACCAGCCTATGGCCTAGAAACCAGAAGACTCAAATTCTAATCCTGCTTTAGGCATGAAAGTTGGGTGGGTGACTTTGTGCCCAACCCACCTCACAAGATGGTTATTGTGGGGAAAGGAGGAGGAGGAAGGAGCATTGTGTATATTTGCCACCTCGAGTTACTTATATTTATTTATTTATTTATTTATTTATTTATTTATTTATTTATTTATTAAATTTATATCCTGCCCTTCTCCCCGAAGGGACTCAGGGCAGTGAACAGCCGAGAATTAAAATAACATACAATATAAAAGTTAAAATAATTAAAAATAAATTAAATTAAACGGACGCCCCAATTTAAAACTCCTAGCAATACAATTAAAAAACTAACTCATAAAACCTATTCAGGCCAGGCCGGCTTGCTGAAATAAAAATGTCTTCAGGGCCTTACGGAAAGTGCGGAGATCCGGAATCAGTTGTATTCCGGGAGGTAGCTCGTTCCAGAGGGCGGGTGCTCCCACAGAGAAGGCTCTCCCCCTGGGGGCCGCCAGCCGATATTGCTTGACCGACGGCACCCTGAGGAGGCCCTCTCTGTGAGAGCGTATTGGCCGGTGGGAGGTTATCGGTAGCAGGAGGCGGTCTTCTTTATTATAAAATAATAAAGATGGGATTTTAAAAATATATATGTGTGTCTCCAGATGTTGTTTAATTACAATTCCTAGCCACTTCAATTATTTTGATTACAGTGATTATCAGGAATATTATTTATTTATTTATTTATTATTTAATGACGTGTTTTGGATTAGAGGTTCACCCCTCTAGTAGAATATAGAACGTTCAAGCAAAAAACAGACAACCATAAGTTACTTGAAGAGTACTTTGATAACTAGAATTGTAATGTCTCCCTAGCTAGCTAACACAAGGGGAATCCCAGCTGCACTTAGGTCATTGTGGCCAATACTGCAGCATCAAACCCTGATTATAGCTTTTTTATTTTTTATGAGAGTTTGTATGCTCTTTTCTTAAAGGTTGGCAAGTGCTTTTAGAGATAAGTGGGTTATAAACATGTCACCATCTCATTAATAGTATAAGGAACTATAAGTATACCAGGACAGCATGGTTCTTAAGTGGGATATATGCTTCAAGTTACTAATCTCTCCAAGAGCACCAAGTATGTGTGTGTATAATTTATACAATTATTCATGATATAAACTACTGTCCAAATAGACCACTGATCAGCCTCATCAGTTTCATCAAAACTGAAATCATCGGTTTTCTTATGATTATTTGTTTGTTTAGAAATGTAAAGGCTGGTACATTATGCTAAATGTTTTTTTTCTTTTACAGGAAAATGGCAGCCTTCTTGGGAAAAGCTCAGTTATTTCAGCAGCTCTGGAGAAACTGAAACACGAGGAGGTAGGATTCGCTTCTTGTATGTAGGTGACTCTTTGTAGAATTTCTCTTCTCTTTTATCTCCTTTATATTTTTACACCAGTCTCCCTGAAATGCCAAACAGGAAACTTTCCTGGCTCTATAGATTGCCCATTAAATCATAGAATGAAGAAATAGCATTCCAGGAATAGTCTGCATGTGAGAGAATCCTGTTGGAGGGAGGGAAGCCTATTGAACTAACCCTGGTCCTGGCAGAGAAGAAACTTGTTGTGGCCACAACCCCGGCTCCCCTTTGTGCCTTCCATCTGACCAGCTGGTGTTACGGAAAAAGCTCTATTTTAGTCAAGGGGTGGATACAGTCAGATAGGAGGGTAGGCACAGGGGAAGGGCTACAATTCAGGAGTAGTGCATTAATATGGCATTCAGACCATCTGGCCTCGCAGTATTGGAGTGACCAAGATGAATCCGAGGAAGTCTTGATGGCTGAGGAGGTAAGAGCTAACTGTCAGATTCCAGAAATGTCTGCTTTTAGAAATGGGATAATCCTAATGGGCAGATATTTATTGATTCCATCATATGACACCTTTTCAATTATAGTCTGAACAGTATTTTTATCAAAAGCAAAATATCTACAACAGGGGTCCTCTAACTTTTTAAACAAAGCCAATTTATCGGCGTGGCTACAATGAGCCCACAAATTGGCACGGTGGGCTCAGTTATCGGAGAGAGCAGCCACCACCTTGCTCGTGCCTTCTCATCCAAACTGCCAGGTGTTGCTCCGGTTCTTTCCGCCACAGCCGCGCAGCCTTTTCTTACAATTTTAGCTATGCCTTGGCACTCTCAGCCCAGCACTGCAGTTCCCTCACTCCAACCAGCAGCCTCTGCTTGCATCGAGCTGGCAGCTGGGCGGGAGTAGGACAAGGACAGGTGCAAGGTGATGCGCCGCTTCCAGTGGCTGGCGGGTGGGTGAGCAGATGGCCCTTGGGAAGAGCACTGCACTGGATGATGCATCTCCCGGTTGCGGGCTGGATGCGGGGCCCAAGGCAGAGGGAAGGAAGACTGTGCGGCAGATGCCCGAAGGCCCCACGCAAGCCGAGACGCAGGCCCGACAGGCGGCTGAGCTTTGCCGTCCACAGCCGCTCCCCCCCCCCCCCCCCCCGGCTGCCCTTCAGCCTAGCGGGGCGGATTTCCCTCTCCCGCTGTTGGCCTTAGTTTCTAGTTCCAGCCCGTGGGGCTCACAGAGCTCTGATCACTGCGGCTGCCCACGAAAGTAAGGCCTGCGCTCGGCCAAAGGTCACAAGCCAGCGGGGAAGCCAGCTGGCAGAGTAGCGAGGTGGGCAGCACAGCCTCGTGCTCCCTGGCAACCACAACAGATGAGACCCAGCAGCTGCGGAGAGTGGGGGGTGGGGGGTGAGATGTGGGCTGGGGGAACGAGCAGCAATGGCTCGCCTTCCTCTCTACCACCATCCATGGGAGAAAGGGAAGAGTAGGTGGGGATCGGGGTCACAGCCAGCTGGGAAAGCCGAACTGCTGCCCAGCCCAGAGCAGCAAAAGGTGGCTGAGCCTCGCTGTGTCCACCCCGACGCCCCCAAGTCAGCCCTTCAGCCTAGCACAGCGGGCCTGGAGTGAATTTCTCTCCCCCACCATTGGTCTAACTTTCAGTTGCATTCCACTGGGCTCATACCGCTCTGCTCACCGCAGCTGCCCACCAATTAAGGCCTGCGCTCAGCCGAAGAGCAGGGGTGGGCGGGGCAGCCTCATGGTGCCGTGCAGGCCGGATTATTTGCTTTGGCGGGCCGTATACAGCCCGCAGACTGTAGTTTGAGGATCCCTGATCTACAATATAGAATCAACAATTTAAAACTTCCAACATAAAATGTCCTAAAGGTGCTTTTTCAGGAGGCAACTGGATTTTCTTGTTTTTTCTTTTGAAGACTTTTCACTTCTCATCCAAGAAGCTTCTTCAGCTCTGACCATTCCCCACTATCCTGTCAGAGCTGAAGAAGAAAAATTTTGGATTTCACCCCTGGTCAAAGTGCTATTTTCTCCCTGGGATTTCTGTCAGAAGAGCTTTGTATACTGTAGCTTAGTATCATTGTGGCCATAACCAGAAATATTTGAGCTGCTTCTGCATGCAATCAAGACCCTGCTCCACCCAAAATTGACATCCAGCATAAAGAGCAGCAAATTCCCAATGGTGTAATTAAAAATCATACATTTGCAATTGTTTTATGGAAGATATTGAAGTCTCTTGACATTCATTTATGAAAAACCATACTATAGTATTTATAGTATGATGGAAGTTTAAAAATGGTCAGTTTATATATATATATTCTGTGACACCAACATTTAAAATCCAATTTCATCAAAAAATTACCCACTGTACATCCATGTTTTCATTTCAGTTTACTTGAACTGAGTAAGTGGAGCTGCAAAATAATAGCTGCTTAAATACTGTTCTTTGTGCATAGGGTTTTATAGAAACTCCTTCCTATGGTGATCAGTTGAGTGATGAACAATTAGGACCCAGTGAAAGATTATCTCCAACTCCTTTCCTGAATTCAAATCTGATAGGTAAGTTGGTATTAATTTCTGTGTTGCTCCCTACAAAATGGTTCCTCCCCCCCCCTTTTTTTTTTTTTCTAGATTAATGCCATTGGTATGATCAGGCAGGAGCAAGCAGTCAGTGCCAACACTGAGGCATTAGAAGTTGGTCATAGCAGGACCCCACGCATCTATTTCATGTGTTTCCAAGAGGGATCTTGGAGTCCTAGTGGACAAACACTTGAATATGCTGCGCAAAAAGCCAATACAAGTCTTAGGCTCCATTATCAGAGGGATTGAATCAAGATCACATGAATGTTAGTATCACTTTAGAAGGCCTCGGTAAGACCACACTTTTGCACCCATGATATAAAAAAGATGTTGAGACTCTGAAAGAGTACAGAGAAGAGGGTTGGACTGGAAAACCTCCAAGGTCCCTTCCAATTCTGTTATTCTCTTATTCCATTATTTTTGGCAGAAGCCATTCAATGTGGGAGTCACCAGAAAAAAGGAAAGCAGGGAGGGGAAGAGCAAGGAGGTGTCCAATGCCAGTAAAGGAGGAGGAGAGGTCCCCAGTAGAGAAGTTCTGTGAATAATTCAATTATTGGGGATAGAGAACAAAGGTAAACTGTGGCAGATACACAGAACAGAGGAGTTGGGGTGGGCTGTAGTTTGGGTCAGTGGTGCTGGCAAGACAAAGAAGGCAGAGACTGCAGTACTCTGCTCAAGTATATTTGGAAAAAATCACTGCCATTATTGACACTTGCAAATCCATGGAAGAGATGAACTGCCACTGCAGTGATATCAAATTTCATGCTAATCTCTTAATTCTTTGAATCTGCAGCCATCTGTGTAAGTGTCCATTAGTGCTCTCTCTCTTTCAGCAACTGTGTTGTGTGCCTTGTGGCCCTAGGAGAGGGTGCATGTTGCAGGGCGTTGTACTTTGTAGTACCTCAGCATGGCTTATTTAACCAATTAGGTTTTAGAGGAAGCCACAGTTGGCAATAATGTGACTTACAAACTACAATGACTGAGTTAACAACCTGTGTTAAACCCTATTATGCCTAAGGTGATGTCTAATGTCATTCATAAGCAAGTCTTGAAACTCCATGTATTTCTTTCCCAAGAAATACATGGAGGTGTATTGCTTTTTGCTGATTCTTATGCATTTGCTTTAAACTAGCTTGCTCAGGCTTTCCCTGTTGGTAGTTTAACGGATTATTTTCCACAGTATTTGAAATGGTGTAATTTCATAAGCTTTTCATAAATCCTGTCAATGCATCATTAAAAATAGTTATTTGTCAGCAGAATGGTATTTTATTTTATTATTTTCTATTATTCTATGTTCAGCCACGGGCATGTTTGCCCGGAAAGATAGTGGATTATTAATTTCTGGTGGCTTGACCAATGGAGTTTTAAAACACCTTAATGATCTTTTACATTATGGGAGCAAAAAAATGCTGAAGAATAGAAAAGGATAATTATTCAGGAATGAACATTATGCTTTTTTAGAAGATGAATTTTAAAATTGGTTTAGACATCTGAAGTGTTTTTTGTCAAGAGGAAATTATATTGAACTGATTTATGTTTCCAATTCTAATTTTGTTAAGAGGACAACATGTACAGAATTAAATGTTTTACATTAACAGTAACTAACTGGTTATTAAAGAAAAGTCTCTGACAAATTCATGAGTGCATTTTTTGCTGTGATATTGTTAATTTGATAAATAGTTGCAATGGAGTAATAGTAACTATTAGAATTCATAGATTTCAATTATAAATGAATTGAGGAAAGAAGGAAAAATACAGAATGCTTCTTGGTTAGTGTGTTTATGATGCAACTTAGAAGAAATGTTGTGCCTCTCCCTGGGGAAGTAAATTATCTTCTCTAAGTGCTCTAATTACTGTGCCTTGAAGCTATTTTTATATTAATGATTTAAATTAAAACTAAAAACTTGCTTTTAGCTTACTTTCTTTTTCAGAATCATGTGGAATATAGGGGATGGTTTCAGAAACAATTCATTTTGTCCAGACGTTTTTCAACTAACAATATGTGCAGCTTTCTGCAGTTGTTCAAATGCAGGTTTTCAGATGAGGGTTTATGCAGAGCAGAAATAACTGAGGAAGTAATTATATTGGCCCATGAAACCAGTCAATGAACAATCAGGAGTAATATTGATTCATAAAGTTTACTGTCTGTACAGTTATGTTCAGGCTTTAGAAAATAAAAGAAAGTGAGTTTGAACTCTTGCTATACAAAAGAAAATATTGAATAGTCTGAGACCTCATGGGTCCTGATAGCTGTTGTCCAGACACAGAGGCCATGAAGCTGGGAGCAGAGGCCATCCCAAGTCAAGGAGCAAAGGGGTTACTGTCCACTTCCTCTGCTTTTGAATTTGCTGGCCTTGTGGTTGCAGATCACTTCGACCATGAGAGGGAGATAGATCTACCAATTCAGGTGCTGGTCTTGCTTCTGCCCCGCACTCTTCTTGGGCTTTAGAAAGCAGGTGCTACAGTAAGTCCGAAGGAAGCCATTGTAGGAGCAAGGAATCTCACTCCGGTCCCGCTTGCCGGCCTGGGGAAGCTCGCTCCCTTTCAGAATAGCAATCTAGAGAAGCAGACCTGAGAGGTTCCTTCTTTTCTGTACACATTGATCCATCGCTTGTCTGTCTAAAGTTTGAGAAGGAGGCAACTTACATGCACGCGCTCTCCTGCTGCTGCACAGACAGTGTTGCAGGTAACCTGCTTAACAGAGTTTCCCTGTCTGCTTCTCTGCTACCCCTTCCAGTGCCCAGTGAGTTTTAGAACATGGGGCAGGGATGGCCAGAAAAATATTGGTCCAGAAGGCCCCGGAGAGGAAAAAGACCAGTTGGCCAGTAGTTCTCTATGAAGACTATAGAACCCTTGCTGGCGTTTTGATTGATTGTCCTGGCATACAGTTAAAATGGACATAGCCATCACTTCAGAAAATAGTTCTGAATAAAATGTGAAGGGACCCTATTTGACTGCAGTGTAGTTTTCTGTACAAAATGTTAACTTTATTTAAAATTTCTACCTAGGTTAGCTTGATATATTATCATTTCTCTGTGCAGAGATTAAATTCCTAGTCTTTTAGTCAAGATGAATGAAGTTTTTAGGACACGGGCTGAACAGAAACACTTTTAAGATAGAAATTTCCAACTTCATATAATTCAGCCTTATGCCATATAAATCAGCGACTTCATTGCAAAGAATGCTCTTAATAATGTGCACGTCGTGAAGCGCTTTCAGTGGAGGTTATTAAAATGCTAGTTTGTATCTTTCAGTGAATATAATGATGTGATTATGAAGTCATCAGGCATGGACCAGTAAGACTCGAGAGAGCCTCCCCCATCTAAAGTCCTTGGGGTGCCATTGATTGGCGATCGTGTGTTTGTGTCCAATAGACTGTGAAATGGGGGTGTTGCTGCACAGCTGTGTTGCACCTGCGCCCCGCAGAGGTGATAGATTGGTTTGGTCATGTGGAATGTCCCCATCTGGTCTTCAGTAATGTGTTCCCCAGCAAATAACAAACAAGCAATAACAAAAGACTAAGGAAAATGTTCCTTTTAAAAATAAAGCAATATTTTAAGCCATGCTTTCCCCCATTTCTATATGTTTACAAAGCTAAAGATGTGCAAGTTTCAACTATAGAAGGATGACAATCCTTTATGAAAATCTTTGTCAAATAGACTTTTGAGAATGTCTGAAAAATATTGGTCCAGCTCTGCTTTTGCAGAACATATTTATTGTTTCGGATAACTGATTAATCTATTCTTACAATCTCACTTATTTAAAAAAAGGCTTTATTGTAAATGAGTTTTGAAATCAAAATGATAAATCATTATCTGGATGTTTTCATTTTTTTACTTTTCATTTTTTCTCATTTGATTATTTCTTAATCTCAGTTTTTTCCATAATTGATCAGTTTACTCCACCTTATGACTAATTACATATCCGGCCACTTCATCAGCACTATTCATCATTGTAGAATGTAATAATGACATTTCAACAAAGGAAAAAATAAATATGCAAATAAGACTCATTAACATTTGCACGAGCTGTTTGAATAATCACATTGCTGACAAGGCTGTAATTAACTGAAATTGATGCTGTGTTTAGGGTTTGATGGTGTGTTTTCTTAGCAATTTATTGTTTTTCCTCTGGAGGCCAGAATTGTAAGAGCTCTGCTCTTTGAGCATCTTCTCTGCCTGGGTCACCAGGTCATGCCAAGAACTGAAGGCTTGGAAGGTTTATTTGTGACTGCCCAAATAGGCCTATAAAAATACTTGCTTTAAATAAGTTTAGCCCTAATGAAGCACTGTTGTGTTTCTGAGTTATGCAACATCTATATTAAAGACATGAATATGAGACTAGAAGAATATTCATTTTTATCAACATTCTTCTGTGAATCACATTACAATAACGTAGAAGTTTTATTTTCAGGCACTCCATGCCATACAGGAGGGGTGTGTGTATGATAAATCTGTATTGGTGCTTTGAGTTTATTTTGAGTGAATATTTTTAGGAAAAGTATGATCAGTTCACAACATAAGGTAGAGCACTGATAGAGGGTAGTGGCCCCTCAAGCACAACATGCTGGGTGGAAACTCACAGTGGAACCTGGGCAAGCAAGTGATGGCCCCTTTTCCCTGTCACTCATGGGTACCTTGGATTTCTGGCTCTGGCGGTGGGAAATGGGCATCAGAATGAGTTACCCTGGCATCCACATCTGTGGGTCCTTTGAACTACTTAAACCATCCCGATTCCTCTGTTTTGTGCAAGAAGCCCTTCCATTAACCTGTTCTGTGATAGACTTTGGAGAAAGCGAGACTAACTTCTGCCTCTTCTACAGTATTTTCTGCAACATATCCCAGTTCATGACCTGCTTCCATCTCTCCCATTCCCTGCTTTCTCTCCAAAATGTTTGTCTATAGTTGTTTAAGATTCAGTTCCAGATACTGGTTATCACCTTGAAAGCCATTTAAGGCAGAAGCCTGAGTTATTTGTGGGGCTATTTGTCTCCAGCTATTTCCACTTTCCACAAGATCCCACATGCAAGATCCCAGGGCATGTTCCACATCCCTTTAGTTAAAACCACATTACCTGGTGGGACCCAGAAGTGCCTCTGCACCTCTCCTGTGGAACAGTGTAACCCCTCATATCTTAGTGGCCCCAAGGACCTGGTTTTTTTTCTATACTCTGTGAGTGATTTATTTTTCATTTTTGTTTTGATGAGTTTTTGCAATTGTGCCCAAGTCACATGGTAAGTAGGCATCTATACAAATTGAATGAAGAATACATTGGAGCATTGAGTAAATGCCAAGTACACACACACACACACAAAGCCCCTCCGTTGTTTCAGTAAATTGTTTATGGCAAATTCACTTGGTTTGTCTGGATACAAAGAGGAAATGAAATTTGGACCTCTAAACTATCAGTCAAAGTGAAGCACTAGTTCTCCATTTTTGTACAATCATCAATGTTAAAGTAACCAGCAGGCAACTCAAAGGTCAGCAAAAAGAGGCTATTGAAGTAACAATGTGCTTACCACCATAATTATTTTTATTAAGCTGTGAAGAATAATTATACCTTAGTTTGTGAGTCAATGTTCTGTGTGTTCTTAGTAACTGCTTCTAAACTGTGGCAGTCCAAGAAGAAGACCGTTGGGAGGAGAATGTAATTAAAATGATAATAGGCCATGAGAAGAGCGGTTTTGGCTCATCACTCCCAAGGGAGAAGAGTACCTGTAGCAGAAGCCTCAAAGTGTAAACAGCACAACACGTTTCTTGAAATATTCTTCCAGGAAGCAATTGCTTTAGTCAATCCATTTTATTTATGGTAAAAGGAACTGTGTCCCTTCCGACTTTGTTGTTCTGTTGTTTGGAATGGTATTTCTCTAATAAACTGTTGCCTTCTGATTATCTCCTCAACTGTAGTCGGTGGAGCTTCATTTGCATCTTGTCTAGGAGGTTCTTTGAATGTATATTGCCTGAATTCAAGCAGTTTAGAACTAAATGAAATACTCAGACTTGTGTAGAACTTGGTTTTGGTTTCTGTTTTTAATCAACTTACCTTGCTTGCATAGCAGTTAGATCTGGGGCTGAGAATACAGGTCCTTCCACTTTATCCTCTACAAAAAAAAAATAAAGCAAAGTTCAGGGCTAGAGATGCCATTGGAGTGATTTGATGAAGGTTCAACTGGGATGGCTTTTCGGCCTGGAGTTCAGGGAATTCCGCTGTCCCACCTGGCTCTTGCGGGCGAGCAAGCCATCCAGTGGTGGGTTGCCCCCGGTTTGGACCAGTTCACAAGAATCAGTAGTAAAACCGGCGGGAGGCTCCACCCACTGACCCAGACGTCATCAGAAGTGATCTGCGCATGCGCAGAAGAGAACGCATGCACAGGCACGATGCAAACCAGTAGTAAAGGTAAGTAGAACCCACCATTGCAAACTGTGCTGTAAGAAGGGGTTAATGGCAAAGGAGTACATGTAATACTGTTCAGTAATAGGGGTAGTGAAGCTATTTGTTGCCTTATTTTAGATACAATTGGATTTGCATGATTTTGTGCATTTTATATACAAGAAGCTGTAGCGCTCCAAAGATCTGTTTATCAAGGGCTGATTTTTCAGGAAAGATAAAATATACTGATCTCTGCTGTTAAAAATCAATTTGATTAAACATATTAATGAAATAAATAATACACTAATTAAACTGTTTAGGGCATGTGCAATTCCTTGTTTAAATCACTGTTTCTGTTTAGCAAAAGATTTTGTAGTTTTTCCAGTTGTTCATTCACAACAAGACTAATTCAGTGCCCCTTTGCATAGAAGTTGGCAGAAGGCAGTTAGGAAAAATATGGTGGCCTCACCACCAAATAAGTTTCTTGGCTTTGCCAGAGTTGCTTCTCTGAGATGCCACTAGGATGACTATCAGTCTAATTGTAATTATGCAGACTTTTTTAACCTATTGATTTTTAGTGATCTAAATGGATTTGCTTTTCTCTTTAAATATCAGTGTTATCTTTCATTATTCGGGTCTTGATACTTATTTGTAATGAATACACAGTTAATTACATGTTCGCTTGTGCTATGGATTTTTCTTTAATTGATGGCCGATCTAAAACCTCAGTTAACTTTGAAAAAGGCAGAACTAGGCCCTGGTGGGGTTTGGGTGGAAAGCTCTTTCCAAAGTACCGCCGAGCAGAGTTTGTGGACTGCAGGGAATGTAGCTTGACTTGAAAGAGGCTGCACCTTGTTAAAAGATTCTGAATCATAGTTTTTCACTAATGGAGTAAGCATCTCCATGCTCCTTGCGGTAAGAAAATTGCTGGCATAAATTGGTAAGCCATCAACCTTCCCAAATGGTCAGTTTTGCATGGCCTGCTTTTCTGTAGCTGCTGGGCATGAAATGGTATCTTCCCACCCCACCCCCAACCAGCTATTTTTACTTAAAATACACAGGGTAATATATTTTTATCACCATTTTTAAAAATTTTAAATTTAAGTTGAAAAATAAAAATTGATTAAAATGTTCTAGCCTTTATAGTTTCTAGCCTGGCTATTTTACTCATAAAGTCCAACAAACAAGGCAGCAGCCCCCTCCTGAGGGGCTTTCAAGTGGGCTTGCAGCCAGTGAGGAAAAGCTGATGCTGGCCCTGATGGGAGGGAGATCCTTGAAAGCTTATACATGGTTCCCCACCCCCACCCCAGGATTTTCATTAGGCAAATTTAAAGTTTTCCTGCTGCCTCACAGTTATTTTTCCAATAGTAGTATTTTGCTATTGTGCTAATATTGTGAATTTTACTATTACTATCTTCCTTAGTGGGTCGTGCAAACCGCTATTCCGAACAATACTATTTATAGGGGGTGAGGGGCACTGAGGATGAGTTTGTAGCACCAAGGGGGTGGTGGACTGAAAAAGATTGGGAACCCCTATGCTAACATGTTATTTTAAACCCTGCCTGAAATATGACATAACTTAAGGGTTGTTTATCAGTTGGAGCTGGGCTTTTGATTTATGGGAAGAAAATGCTCAGACAGGTTAACGTGAACAGCAGGGTTAATATTGTTTGAGAAAAAAATGGGCCTGCTGGGTATTATTTTCCTTAGTTGGCATCTGGCAGTTTTTGGAGCACTTAATTGCTTGACTGGGTAACTGTTATTGGTTTTGATTTTGATTATGGATATGAATTTGTTCTCATGAGGAAAGTTGAGATAGAAATCAGGTTAGTTGCATCCAAAACCCATGAAACGGGGTACTCAATTTGCAGTTTCACTGTGTGACTGCCTGGCCAACAAAATGTGTTTGATGAACCTCATCAGGAGACATTTTGATTGCGGGGTTATGAGACCGAGTCCCAACCCTGTACCTTGGGGGGAGAAATACACACATTTATTATTTTAGAAGGTGATGGCATGATAAAGTATATGATAGATAACCTTCATTACCATTTTTGTGTCTACACACTGGCATGCATGAAAACTTAAATTCTGATGCCTGCTCTTAAAAGGAAATTTTGTGTGTGTGTGTGTGTGTGTGTGTATACAAACACACACAGACACACACATGCTGTATACAGACACAGACACAGACACACACACAGAGAGTCCATTTTGTATACGTAGCGGGGGGGGGGGGGGGGGAGAGAGTCTTGAGAGTTAAGGAGGTTGATCCTGTATGGTGCAAAGCTATCAAGAGGCCTGAGCTAGTCCTTCTTAACAGCAACAGGCAAATGGAATTTGCTTTGCACAGGAAAATAATCTTGATCCTGAGAAGTATCAGCATGTTGTGCTTTGTATGCTATCAAGGTGTGTCAAACAGTTGGAAGTATTCTTAAGTCTTTTTGTCTTCCTCCAAATTATTTACTGCTTTTGTTAAACATTGTGCTGGTTTTTAATTTATATTCCCTTTTAAAATGTAAAATTCTGTCATTAGGAAGTTCTCAGTATGTCTATAATGGGCATTCATTTTTAAGTTTGTTTGCTTTCTAGGAAAAGCCTCTGAGAGGAGTCAGTTTCCAATGTTTGGTCAAGATGCCGGGCTCTCAGGCTGTCAGGTAGATCTGCCATTTAAAGAGTTGCCATTAGTTTTTTTTTTCTCTTTGAAATTCTTAATACAAATTACACACACACACACACACATTCCTACACTTTTACAATACAGTAGTAACAGATGAACACATTATCTTTATATTTCAAGGCTGTTGAAGTTGTGACAGAACAAAGTTTCCTGTATTATTTATTAGATTTCTGTTTTATCCTTCCTCCGAGAAGCTCCAGACAGTGAATGTGGCACTCCTACTTTTTCTCAAAAATTGTGAGAATTTTTATAATTTTGTGGAGCAGTTTGGACTGAAGGAAAATGACCAAATCTCCCCATTCTCAGGCAAACTACCTTTCCTCAATAGCTGTGATCTGGTTTCCAGGCAGAAGAACCAGAAATTCCCAATATTATGGTGTATGTTTTTACTCAAAGATTATTAGGCTTCTTTTTACCCAGCTTTCAAAGAAATGAAATGAAAAAGTATCAGCAAATGTCAGCATTTCACTATTTAGTTGTGATTGATTGCATAATTTATTCTATTAAGAAGCTGCTATATTTTGTTTTAGACTGCGGCCTCTTCAATTTTTTCCCCTATAAAACAAAATTCCAAGCTCAATAATCTCTTGAACAGGGATTGTGTGGGAGCTTTTCAGGAAACATGGAGGGTAACTTCAAGCAGCATGCTGGAGAACGAAGGCGTCTTGTGCTAATCTGCATGTGACTGAGCAGTAAAGTCATCTTCCCTGAGGAGAACTCAAAGGATACCTGACGGAAGTGCAGTTTTGTGTTTTCTTTGGAGAGGGTGGTGAAAGGGTTAATTGGAGAATTTCTGCTCTAGAGACCATTGGGAAAAATCAGAAATTCTTGAGGAAGATAGGAGAAGCTCCTGAGGAGGGACAGAAAAAGAGTGAAGCTTGCTTGGAAACCTAAGGAGGAAGGAAGCATATAATGCACCAAAGCAAAAGATCCCCAGTGCTGATAGAACTTAACCCTGCACTCAGGCTTTGCCTTTGAAGACCCTCCTCAACCCTCTGACCCTGCCCTACCACCCCAGCTTCATGGGAGAGGGTGGAAGGCCTTGAAGACCAAGTGGGCCTGTGAGGAACGTCAGGTAACTAGGCTGGAAATAGCATTTGAAATAAGTGCTTTGGAATGAAGAGCAGCATATGCAAAATACCTTCTTTTAACTTTTAAAACGGACCCTTTTTTTTCAAAGATTTGGTTATAAGTATAGAAAATGAGATTTCAGTTGGCTGGGAGACTTCCGTTGGTCTATGCATAACATCTCTCTGAACCAAAGTTCATGTGGAGAATTGAGACAACTAAGTGATCAAGAGGAAGTGAGATCTTGATAATACCAAGCTTCTTTATTGATATCAGTATTACTCTTAGAGGAGTGTATTCTGTCTCCATCGGATGACCTCTGGATGGAATTGATCTTAATATTGTAATTCTTTTATTATTTGCAAGACAGTAAAAGCAATAGGATGCGTTAATTACATCTATATTAATTTTAATTTGGCAACCAGTAGTAATTCATATAAACTTGGTGGGTTTTTTTCAGGAAACAGCAGGAGTAGAAAAGAAACCTTATGTCTTTGAGTAAAGCCCTTTTTAATAGCAATTAAACTTATATACTGCTCCACGATGTTTTACAGCACTCTAAGCGATTTTCAGAGTCAGTTTATTGCCCCCAACAATCTGAGTCCTTGTTTTACTGACCTCGGAAGGATGGAAGGTTGAGTCAACCTTGAATCGGTCAAGATCGAACTGCTGGCAGTCAGCAGAGTCAGCCTGCAATAATTCTGTATTCTAACCATTGCGCCATCAGACCCTTCCTTATTGTTACTAAAGTAGAAAGTTATCTAAAACTGGCCTAATACAGAGCACATTAAACCATAATATGCTCATTATTCTGTGAATTTAGCCATCATGAGTTACAAAACATAGCTTACGGATTAGTGCCTTGCATTAAACCTTTGTTTTCCAAAAAGTCTTCTGAATTTTGATAAGGATAGTTCCTTTGTCTTAATATGGGCAAACCGCAAACCTGCACAGCTATGTTTCCATTGATGATGATAATCACCTCCCACCATTATGTAAATAGAGTCAGGTATTACTTGTTTTGTTTACAGACAAGTCGGCTTCAGTCTGACATTGGCGTTGGAAGCCCAGGCCCCCTGGCTTGCTCAGGAAAAACTGGAACACCATATTATCCATTTTCCTCTGCAAATCCACGACGAAGGTCCCTTCGTGATTCATCTTCCTTTGGTGAGTCAGTCAAGTTGTGCCCCTTTTTCCCCAGGGAACACATCAGATTATAGGCTTCATTTCTTGGATAAGATACATTTCACAAAATCTTTGAGTTAGAAATGGGAGCAAGGGAGAGGAAGAGGCTGCAGAAGGGAACTGCGTTTTAATAGCCTGGAGGGTAGAAGTTGCTGATAATTGTTCCAAGTTTCTCCCTCCCCCACTCCCTCCCATTCACACAGAATATCGTGTGTGTGTGTGTGTGTGTGTGTGTGTGTGTGTGTGAGAGAGAGAGGGAGAGAGAGGGAGGGAGGGAGAGAGAAAGATTTTCTAGTCTGGATAATAGTGTAAATTGCTTACTTCCTCATCAGATTTAACTGTTCAATTTAATTATCTAATAATTCAGTGTTATAGAAAGGAATTTGTTGTAATTTATACTGAGAAAGCACATTTGAAATGTCCTTCATATTACAAATTCAGGACTATTCTGATGATAGCTATTGAAGGACCTCACCCAGTGGCTTCAGGTAGACCTTCTGAGTTCTCTTTGCACTGTGTTGTGTCACTTTATTTCAATACTGCTACATTTTCCTATTAATTAAAGCATTTTTTTTCTGTGCAGATTCTCTGCAGACAAAAAAAGTAAGGAAGGTGCCTCCTGGTTTGCCGTCTTCTGTAAGTCCTAGAGGTTTTTAACCTTTTAATTAGAAGCACACACTTATATATCTAACTTTCTTAGTCATAAAGATTCAAGCTTGTCAGCAAGGAAGGAGACAAATTAAAAAATAAAATTGGAATGCAATCCTGTGGCCGTTTATGCAGAAAGAAAAAGTGTTGTGCATAGGTTGCCTTAGATTTGAACAGAGAAAGAGGATTCCAGAGAGATCTGTGATTATACAGAGGAGGAGGGGAAGGGGCACATGCAACAAACTCATTAAGCATTAAGAACAAAAGTTTTTGAGGTGGTAATACTGAGACAGAGTAGAGGGCAGGTCCCAGGTCTGGTCCTCCCATTAAATCTAGGATTTTTAGAGTTGCCAGCAGCAATTTGTGGAACTCCTATTCAGTTTTACCTGCTAGTTCCTGTAATCCAAGGGGAAAGGAGTGTCCCAGGAACTGTCTCTTGATATACATCTTTTGATGTTTAATTAGCCATTATGTTGCTGAACAGGAGGACAGAGATTAATAGCAGAAAATGGTAAAATTTACATTGCTAATGATCCCAGTGATATTGAAGACCTTGAAATTCGATTGGTAGGACATGTACAGCTCAGCTTGCTTCAATAGGACTGAGGTTACTAATATGCATAAATCACCAAGTCTGATGCTTATTGTGAAGCCCTGGTGAATTTTCAAGTCTTCATTAAGCCTTTTCTAACTTGAGCTGAGCATCAGAAAGGCTTTCAAGCAGCCGGTTTGTTGATCCTCTTGCACATTTTTTTTATCCGTTGAGAATAAAAGGCTGATGAAAAATGGTTTGGAGGGCTTGGTAAAAAGATCATTATCAACTATGATAATCTTACACTTTAGAAGTTTGAAATATTAACCATGTTTCATTCAGTAAAGTAAGAAAATTGTTAAATGTATCTGCATTTAAAATCCATATCAGATAAAAGCAGGGCCCTTTATCCCCCCTCCCTTTCAGAGCACACAAGAACTCACTTCTTTGTTGTGCAAATGGAGGTGTTGGGCTTTTATTCAGCAGCGCTTGGATGAGTTATAGCTCAAGAGTTGTGCAGGGTGAATTGGATGCGCTGCTGCTACTCAGGGCAGGAGCGAAGCCAGTGGAGCCCACACAGTGCCTGCTCGGAGTGGAAGCTGGAGCTGCAACTTGCTTCCTTGCATCTTCTCCTTTGCAGTTGCTCCTCCTCCTCCTCTTCCTTCTCCCAGATGCAAGATGCTGCAATTAACCTGGAAGCCATGCTTAATGCTGGACACCCTCAGAAAAGCAGCTTCTGCATAAGCACCTGGCATGATAAGCTTCCTGATAAAGTCAGGAGCAGAGAGCCAACCATTATCCCTAAATATAGGAACCTTCCCCTCCTCTTCTGTTCCCAAGAGAAATTTAAAGCTACTCCAAGTTACTTTTTATGATATTTTTAATTACTACATTTGAATGACACATACCATGTAGTAACTTGGAAAAGAAAGTCTACCATAGATAATTAACACCTGAACCTGTGCATAATAGTCATGCACACAAAGATAAATGACTCTTTCTGCCATTCTTTAAAAGGTATTTAAGCTCCATTACTAGCTCTGATCTTGCCTTAAGGTAAAGGTAAAGGTTCCCCTCGCACATATCTGCTAGTCGTTCCTGACTCTAGGGGACGATGCTCATCTCCATTTCAAAGCCGAAGAGCCAGCGCTGTCCAAAGACGTCTCGGTGGTCATAAACTAGATTTTGCCTAGATTAAAGCAAATCCCTTTGTTAAATTATACTTTGGTTTTTGATACTGAATAGTAATAGCCATCTCTGCATTAACAGAGAATGCTAAGCTGTTGCATATCAATTGCTGAACGATTCAGGCTCGTGTGAAACTAATTCATAAGCCCAGTTAAACCCGGTACTGAAGTGTTTCAAGTCCCATCCTCTATAGCTCTGAGGAAATAATCCCCACTTCTTTATGAAATGTTGAATGTGAATGTCTTGGTTGGACCAAGAACTCGTGTCTGCCCCAAGGGGTTCTGCTCCTTTGCCCAACTACCTGTTGGAAAAGGTTTTACCCAGTGCTGGGAGGCTGGGAGTTCTCTTTTCCACTGAGTAAAGACTCTATGCTTGAAAGAACATGGGAAACTTTGAATAAAAAGCCAAAACTGGCCATACTTGTTTTGTTGTCATATATTCTATGCAGGGTTTCTTGATAAAATGCAAGCTCTGCTTAATGCAAGGTGAATCTGACATATTAAAAAGGGGGTGAGGGAAATAAGCTGCAAATATATCTTAGAAAGAATTTGCCGTTTGCAATGCTAGGATCATCCAGTGAGGCTGAATTGGTTAAGAAAAATGGTGCTGTCTCACTTCTCAGTACTTTGTCGGATGCTGGCTAGTGCCTGCACTAATGGGAAAACATGAATATATCTTTTTTCTCGTTCTTTTGGAGAAACACTAACTATTCAGAAAAAGACTAGGGCATTTTATCAGATCATGGAGCCAATAGGGATGAAAGAGAGGTTCTTAAAGATTTGGCTTGATTGCTTTCTTTTCATGCTGTACAAATGTTCTTATTCTGTTATAAATGGTGCTAAAATATAAGAGTAATCATTTGCTTTCTTGGTTTTGCAGCAAAATGTTCTTATTCCTGGACATATAAATGGGACATTTAATCTGTTCCTTGAATCACTTTCTGTGCTTATCTATTAAATATGGTTTAAAATCCTAAGAAGCATTTGTGTTAATGGTGCTGTTGCTTTTGAGATCTTCAGTTAAGCCATTTGTATGTGTGGCTCTCTACATTGCATATTGTAAAGCTCCGTGTAAATACATGCATGTTTCTAAGCTGGAATCCAGATGGGTGGGGGCCACTGAGCAGAGGGAGTTGGACCTTCTGTTCTGTGCAAGCGTCCAACATCCCTGCCTAATGACTGTCCAACTTCTGCTTGAAGACATCCAAGAAAAATAGCCCTGCTCTCTTGGCAGGATTGGTTCTGTTGCCAGATGTTTTAGTTGTTAGGAACTCTTTAACATACATGCAGGTGTTGCTATATGCCAAGACACCTTGTGATAGACGTTAGCCATAGAATGTGGCAATTTGCTTCTATTTCTTCATGCACATTTTCATTAGGCATTAAAATATTCTCACAACAGAATAGGTTTAGATTATACAGCAATCTACGGGAATCAGTCAAAACTGCATCTGTCTATGATAGGCTGAGTTGTAATTTAATCTGAATTGGTGAAATATTTGTCAAAAGAATTGAGCCGAGCAGCCTAAATTGCTGGAACCAATCCATTACAGAAGAACTCTCTCGAGACAAAGACTGGCTCAAAGTATGAACCTGCTTAGCTGTTAGAGGGTCTGTTCACATCCACTTTCCTATTTTAACCGTTGCCCTCTACTGGTGGGCAACACATTTGTGGGACAGAGCATAATTGCTGGCGCACATTGGAATAAATCAGTGAGCTCCTTCGGGGGGAGCATGTATATACTCTGCATGGGTTCCAGCATGTGTGAACCAGACATTTTGAGCTCTTCTCGGGACAGAGTAGACAAAAAACTTACACTGGCTTCAAAGACCCTCTGTATTTAGGTATGTATTTATTTCCCATAAACTACCCTTTCTCAACCTGTAGAAATCTTTGCTAGTCATCTTTGCTAGTGGGCAATTCAATGCTTAACGCATTGTAAGCAGCCCTGAGTCTCCAGAGAAGGGCAGCATATAAATCAAATTTAAAAAAAAAAAGACATGTATTTCCACCCATGTGGATACCTCCCAGGATGTTTGGATGGCTGCATGGAGCAAAAGGTCCAGAATTCTGTCATCCTCTTTTCAGTAGAGCTGGAGACAAAGAAAGGACGGAGTTTCTCCACAGTCTTCCTACCCTCAGTCCAGCTTTTCCTTGTTTGGCAGTGCATTCTGTCCTCTGTTGCTCTCTTTGTGGGCCAAGAAAACTCCCCAGGCCTATTTATGTGAACATGCATGTATGTGGTGAGGATTCTAGCTAAGAAGCTGCTTATAATTCGCCTGCGCTGATCATTTTTATTTTAGTTGTATTCCACCTGTCCTTCAGTGAACTTTGTCTTCCTCCTCCTATTTTCCTCCCAAACAAGAAATCGCTGGGCTGGGCTGGGCTGGGCTGAAATAGTGTGACTGGCCCAAAGTCTTCAGGGCTCTTCCATGGTCAAGGAGAGACTGGACCCTGAGTCTCCCGCTCCTGGTTCAGCACTATACCATTGTGTAGCTCTATTTTTGGAGTTTAATTTTGGAGTTTACATTTGGAGTTCATGTTTCAAGGAAAAAATAAAATCATTGGTTAAATTAAAAACAAAAACTTTCTGGTAACTTCTAGAATTTTACAGTGACAGCTGCCTATAAATGAAATAAAGTATTAAGCTCTGAATATCTAGTTAGACTGGGAAAGATTGAGGGCAAAAGAAGAACAGGATGACAGAGAATGAGGTGGCTGGATGGAGTCACTGAAACAGTAGGCATAAGCTTAAATGGACTCCAGAGGATGGTAGAGGACAGGAAGGCCTGGGGGAACGTTGTCCATGGGGTTGCGATGGGTTAGACATGACTTTGCAATTAACAACAACAATCAAGTTAGAGGCGACTGAAAAAAAGTTGACTATTATTAGTAAATAGATTATTAGTACTATGTATAAAACAGAGTTTAAATGATTTTTAAAATACCAAAATACTTGACTAGTTTAAATCTAAAAAATTAATACATTTTCTGCTATCTAGGTTCTCCTGCCGTCTGCCTACAATTGAGCCTTAGGCAAAGAGACCAGATTGGGAAAAGTTGCAGCAGCCTTTAGGGAGAGCCGATGGGAGAAGTGCAGCCAGTCAGGAGGTCTCGTGTCTCATTTTATTAAAACAAAAGGATTAGCTGGCTCAGTGGTGTCGTAGGGGCTTTGGAGTTCAAAAGAAACAAAAAAATGGGGTTGGGATTAGCTGGAATCTAATGTCCTTTTAAGTGAAGTTCAGATTTTTACATTCCTAACTGAATGGATTCCTTGTTGTGTTATCATGACAAAACCACCCTGGGGTAAATCTGAAAGACCGTTTCAGAGGAGCCTGGCTATCTTAATATGCACTCACCCCATTTTGCTGTCTGAGATGGTTCAGTCCTGCTTTGCATACATTTGTTCCAAAGTACATCCATATGTGCTTCCTCCACCCCCGAAGAGCCGCTGTATTTCATTCGGTGAATTTGACATCACGGATGGGCACCAGGCCTGGGACTGTAGCAGTGCAGTTTCCCAGGCAGGCATGTATTGCGCATACCGAATACCTGGAATGAGCAGCACTTCTCTCATGTATTATTACTCTGGGAAAACGGTGAGGTTTTCTTTCTTTTGTTCAGGGAGTCTCCACAATCTCCCGGGTCACTCTGAAGGTCGCCTCAGCCAGCCACGCGGTACGCCTGCCGGCGTGAACTGGAGCCCTTTCAGCCATGTTCTTCAGGGCAGGGTGGATTTTCTGACAGGCCTGCCATTGATTCATAGATGCCATTCTGATGCCAGTTCAATATTGTGCTCTTCAAGACGTGAGCGGTGTAGTCAGAGTTGCCTCTGAACGATTTCTAGGACTGCTGGGCGATCGGTCTGCTCTTTCCAATCTGGAGTTTCAGATACTCTCAGGATTGACTACCAAATGCTTTGAGGGAGGAGTTAGTGTATGTAATATCGTTAAAAAATTTGAGTTAATATTTATATCAAAAATAATTATTGTATTCTAACCAGGAATGATGATGCTCCCTGTTCAGAAACAGAAGACTCTAAAATAGGGATTTCTTGTTAATTAGTATGATGTAAATTGCATGTATGATTATTGCATACCATATAATAGAACTTGCACATTTTAGTGTCATTTGCAATGTGTCGTGCAAAATTTGTTTTAGATGCAAAATATTTCAACTTTTAATCTTTTACATCTACAGATAATCTCCAGTTATTGTCTAATCTTTTCTACTCATTGATGGGGGTTGTGAGATCTCCTTGGATAGTGGAGTTTTTATTTGAAGCCATTTTAGCAAACACTGAATAGTTCTGGATTGACATCTTCGTGACAGCTCAGACTCACTAAGAAATGCAGATTGGTGGCAGGGATTGGAGGGAAATTGCTTGTTCTTTTTAGTGGTTTCTCCAGTGAAAAGTGAATTACTACAAATGTGATTTTGTTTCCTTCCTCCTTCCTAAAATCATTTGGAAGCTGAGCTGAGGAGTCAAATCACATTTACTTCTCCCAGAGTCGTAACATTACAGCTTGTGTGAAGTATTGATTTTACTCTTCCTTGAGCACAGGCCGTTCCCCTTTGTTCTGGGGGGAAGGGAGTGCTTTAATGTTATTAAGCATTTCCAGGCATATGGCAGAGGAGGGAAGTGATCCTAAAGTCTGGCAGGGCTGGAGACTTCAGAGCATCTGCTTGTTGCTTTTCAGGAGCGACTTTTGTGAACTGGAACAGTTAGAAAATTAAATGAGAAGTCCCCTTCTTAGTATTCCTTAACCATGTGACACTGGCCTTCAGGAAGTTTTAAACATTGGGGGCGAGTGGAAGAAAACTAAGGTGTACTGAAGCATTAATGTTCTGATAAAATCATTGAAAGCGCTGGCTTCTATTTGGTCATGATTCAAGTATGGTTAAACCTTGAGAGGGAGAACTCTTAGAGAAACTGCTGTTAAGAATTGATCTCAATTCTATCCATTGTTTTGTTCATAGCGTTTTACCAATTAGTTAATAGATTGCTTCAGAACTTTAAATAAAAAGGGTTTTTAAAGCATTGTTCTATATCAACAGTTGTTGATATTTAACAATTGCTGCTCGGTGATAAACCCAAGTGTATGGCAGTCTGGCAGCCATCTGAGTTGGGAAATGCTGAGCTGACTTTTGGGGGTACGGCTTTGTTCAGATCCGTAGCTGTCCTTGACCTGACTGCAGCTTAGAAGATTCTGAATAGTCACAACAGAGGCTCTTCTAGTTATATGTGGAAATACAGCTGCTGAAATACACTTGCAAGGAACATTTCTTGAGAATTGATACTTTTTAAAGTTTTGCAGATTACCTTAAAAAATACTCTCTTAAACTACAATCTGGATTTTAATCACACACTTTTAAAAAAAGGTGTTTGGGCAATGCAAATTTTAGAAAAACAATTTAATTTCTGGGCAGAGTTGCTTTTCCACTTTAATTTAATACTTGGAAAAAGAAGACTGTACAGTGTAAAGAATAGAAAGGGGTTCCTATTGGGCATATTTTCATCCCCCAGACTGCTTTGTACAATGGAGTTAAACAGTGGCACTCTTGCAGAAGTCTTATTGCTTTACTAGGACATGCTATTTATTATTTTTTTACTACTTTACAATAAAAATTCATTTTTCTGTAAGAAGATTGTAGAGAATAGTGCATACTCATAAAACTTCTATCTTTAAAGTGTATGGCACAGTATGCCAAAAGCCTTACACTTTAGTGGTGTCCAGGTAGATTTGGGTGATCATTCAGTGCACCCTTGGGTGTTGGTTCCCTCCCTGCCATCCTTTGGGCTGATTCTTCCTGGCTCCGTTCGGGATGGCTCCCTCTCCTACTGAGGCTGTAAGCTTTGGGACCGGCTGCCCAGCAATGGTGCCTTTTTAAGCGCGGTTCTTGGTAACCTGAATTTTGAACTAAGCATGTAAAGGCTTCAAGCTGTTTTGCTCGGCATCACCACAACAGCCCTCTTTGGAAGAAAAAGAACCGCATTTCCCATGTAGCAGAGATTACACGGGATCTCAATTAAACCAATCACGTGTCAGGAGGATTACAGATGGTGAGCCTTCTTGAAATGTCCTTTTCTTTCCTTCTCACTTCAGGAAACATTCATTCATTGTATTTATTTCTTAGAGAAGACGCAGAAAGCCCCGAACACATGGGTTGTAAATCTGGGATTCCATACATGGAACTATGTTGGAATCATTCTCTCGTCGCCCCACAATAATCCCTCCCTTTCCATAGCAGCAAAGGTAGTTGCCTTCAGGAGGGTTGAAGGGAACGAGAGTTCCTGGGAGCTTAGGAGAATTTGGGGGAAACCCAGGAAGTTGAAATTTCTCCTTGGCTGGACAATTGGATTTTTATTAAACAAAATAACTCAAGCTGCAGGGGGAGGACCTGCACTGCTCAGGAAATGATGTGAATAGCAGCTGTGAGGCCACCCAGAAGAGCCGTCCTTAACATACACCCTCCCGACTCTCATTTTCTGGTGGCCACCAGTAGGAGGAGGCTACCCAGTGCCAGATGAGGCATGTCTCCTCCTCCTCCTCCTCGAAGGTCCTCTTCCGGGGGCTAGTAGTTTGGTTCTCCAAGTGTTTCATATAAGATGTATTTTCCCATTGTTTCAAGCAGAAAACAGGCCATAAATGTGTATTTCAGTGTGAGCAACTACCAGTCACTGGTTACTGGTGTGAGTACAATTTTGAAAAAGCAGCTCAATCAGCTGGCTTCTATACTGGAAGAGAACTTGCATAGCTGTGTGGAGACAAACTGCCACCCGGGTCTGTTTTTAGTAGTATTTGGGTTCTTCCATATCTCAAAATATATTCGGAGCACTTGTTTTCCACTAGGCTTTTTGGTGCTGCTTCTACAGATTTTCTTTCCTTGTTTTTTTTATTAGTAAGCCTCTAGCAACTTACTCATTTCCAATAAGTTTCTTGTAACTCCAGAGTCGCTTTACAAGGGAAATGGGCAGCATAAAAATTTAATTAATAAATAAAATTAAATAATAGTAGAATAGTCTGCTTAAAAAATAAAATAATAAAAACCATTAGATGTCAGAAATTTAAAACTAGATAACGTCAGAGCTGCAACTAAAGAATTCAAGTATTTCTATCAAGTTTAAATGACACAGAGCAAAAGTAGCCTCCCGACTGCTAACAGTTACAAGCCCATTTTCTGGGAGAGGCTCAGTTGCTTGAGGTCCCACCTTGACTTCATCTCTACCCTCAGTAGCTAAAGTGGGGAACTCTCTGTGTCTGAGGAGAGCTGAGCCAGGTATGTGATGTGGAGCCTGGAGAGGTTGGAGAGGCCCAGAAGGAACCATCCCTGCCCACTGTTCTAGCAGTTCTTTATCTCTTCTCGCCTCTGAATTGTTCCAGATATGAAGAGAAATAGGCATAGTTTTTTAAAGTTGCTGAACAAAGGATACACACACCACACATGTGTTTCTACAAACACGTGTAGAAACACAATAAATTTACCAAGGGCATGATTGCCCTGGTTTTTGCCTATCTATAATGGTGTGGCATCTGGACACCCAAGGAATTTTCAGCAGGCCTCCCTGAAAAACTAGCTGAACCAAGCAGGCGGTTGCATTCCTCGGTGGTTAGTAAAGAGGAGAAGGAAGATCCAGAAGAGCACAAGGAAGGTTGCTTTGCACTTGGTTAGGGTTTCTGCTCAGCCTGGGCCTGAAATGTGCTGGCAAATATCTCCATGCTGAAAATCCAAAATACCATCTTGGTCGAATTGTGGCACTAAGCGTGGAACAGGCTACTTACAGACTGCTTACTCTTTATTTATTTATTTATTATTTATTAATTCAATTTGTATGCCGCCCCTCTCCGAAGACTCAGGGCGGCTCACAATGCATTTAAAATCATTATAAAAAACATTTAAAAATTAAAAACATTAAAACTCATTCACACCATTCATGTCCAGATCTCGCCGGATCGCAAGAGCGAGATCAACAACCCCAGGCCTAACGGAAAAGCCAGGTCTTCACCGCTTTCTGGAAGGCCAATAGGGTGGGGATGGTCCGGACCTCAGGAGGTAACTGGTTCCAGAGAGCCGGGGCAGCCAGAGAGAGGGCCCTCCCCCGCAGGACCGCCAGCCGGCATTGTTTAGCTGACAGGACCCGGAGGAGGCCAACTCTGTGGGATCTTACCGGTCATTGGGTCATTGAGTTATGCGGTAGAAGGCGGTCTCAAAGATAATCTGGCCCTGAGCCATGTAAGGCTTTAAAGGTAATAACCAACACCTTGAATTATGACAGGAGACCAATAGGGAGCCAGTGCAGCTCGCGGAGAATTGGTGTAATGTGGGTGTACCTAGGTGCACCCACGACAGCTCGCACTGCTGCATTCTGGACCAATTGTATTCTCCAAACACTTTTCAAGGATAGCCCCATGTAGAGCGCATTGCAATAATCTAACTGTGAGGTGACAAGGGCATGAGTGACAGTGAGGAGAGCCTCCCGATCCAAGTAGGGTCGCAATTGGTGCACCAGGCGAACCTGTGCAAAGGTCCCCCTAGCCACTCTTACCTCTCAGTCAGCCTTCTGCTTTTACATTTTTATTTGTAAGAAGAAAATAGAATAAAACCTGTGATTAACCAGGGCAGGAGAAAAAACTGACAATCATCTGCAGGTGATCAAATGACTTGAGAGAACTGGTTTTAATTTGTGTGTGGTTCTCACTGTAACAAAGGAAACTTGCTTTTTGTTTTAGAATTGGCAGACTGTTTCCCAACATCTGGACTGAATGAAGTTGAGTTTTGCCACAAAAATTCTTTGATCTTCAAAATTCAGACTGAAAAAAGTGCAGTTTGATATTGCTGCTTGAAGGAGAGGGTTGTAGGCTGCTTAAAAACAAGGTGCAACTATCAACATCTATGGTCCACCGGAGTCTATTCTGCTGCTCTTTTCTATGCTTTTCATTAAGTTCTGTGAAAACATAGAACTGTCAGAATTTCCTCTCTTCCTTGTTCAAAATATAGCAGAAGAATCTCGGGGCTATTTCTAAGAATAGTGGATCCTCCCTGTCTCTCCTCTCTCCTCACATGCTAGTACAGGTAGCACTCAACTTACAACATTCATTTAGTGACCGTTTGAAGGTGCAATAGCACTGAAAAGAGTGACTAATGACCATTTTTCATGCTTACGACTTGCAGCATCCCCATGGTCATGTGATCAAAATTTGGACACTAGCCAACTGGCTCAAATTTATGACAGTTGCAATATACTGGGGTCCTGTGATCCCCTTTTGTGGCCTTCTGACAAAGTCCATGGGGAAGCCAGATTCACTTAATTACCATGTTACTTAAAAACTGATAAGAAAGTAAATTGGGCAAAATTCATTTAAATGTGTTGCTTAACAACAAGCTTCAGGCTCAAGTGTGGTTGTAAGTTGACTATACCAACATATTTCTAACCAAATGTAGGATTTTGTGTCGGTCCCTGTTGTTCCACTTTGCCAAGTTCTTTCTCAAGATCATCTGTCTTTTTTCAGTAACTGCTACCGTTTTCAATCCCTTGAAGGACCTCGTGCTTGCTGAGCAGAGTCAGCCCTTCAGCTTTTCTCCTTCTGCTTGCTGGAATCGGCATCTCGAGAGGGAGGTGAAGCAATTCCCCAAAAAGCATTTGCCATTTGAGACTTGTGACTTCATATTCAGCTGAGCTTCTCTCCCCCTTTTAAGCTCTGCTTGATTATGACTAGACCCTTTCAGCTGTTGTATATTTGTCCTTTTCTCCCTTTCATTTCATGGATTTAGGTCTATGCACCTTCTAATTCAGATGACTTCAATAGAGAATCTCCAAGTTATCCATCTCCTAAACCACCAAGCAGTATGTTTGCTAGCACTTTCTTGGTACAAGGTAAGAAAGATTTTGCTGATATTTTCAAAGTAGATACGAGAGAAAAGGAATAAATAGCATTAGTAATCAAATAAATGAGAGTATAATTTATTTTGTTTATGCTGTCTGAAGTCAAGAGTATCATGATATTCATAGGATGTGAATTGGTAATAGCAGTTTAAGGGCATATTATAAAGTAGATCTGATTAGCTTTTTTTTTCTTATGGTTTGGGCACTTAAAATAGACAGATAGTCTTTCATTTTATGACATTTCTGGCCCTTATGAAATAACTGCAAACAGCATAATTGTTCCCAGGAGCTAAAGGAGGTAATCTTATCAGTCTTGACTTTTTTTTGATTCTTAGATGTTTAGCCTGCTTCTTAGTCACAATGTTTCCAAGGAGGTGAGCATAAAATTCAGAACATTGTTAGGTAAAACAAAATTAAAAGAGGACTGGCAAGCAACAATTGCAGCTGTTTGTACCAACAAGGTTTACAGTGGTTACCGTATTTTTCGGAGTATAAGACACACCTTTTCACCCCAAAAAAGAGATTGAAAATCTGTGTGTATCTTATACTCCGAATGTAGCCCTGCCCAGCTTCTCAACGGAGGTTTCAGAGGCTGCAAAAAACATCAGAAACATCAGAAAAAACATCAGAAACAAAGCTTCCAAAAAGAATCCCCCAAACAGAGCTTCAGAAAAGAAGCCCCCAAACAGAGCTTCAGAGGCTTTTTTTCTGAAGCTCTGTTTCCAAGGCTTTCAGAGGCAGAAAAGAAAGTTTTTTCTGAAATGGAGTTTCAGAGGCAGGAAAAAAAGCAAGGCACAGAGCTCACAACCAAGGAACCTGTTGCTAAAATTCACCTCTGGGAACAGCTGATTGGGGGTATTCTGGGAGGCCAATCCACCTGCCAATCAGCTTTTTTCTTATTTTCCTCCCCACAAACTAAGGTGCGTCTTATACTCCAGTGTGTCTTATACTCCGAAAAATACGGTACTTGTTTCTACCTGAATCAAGTAGACTTCTTGTGCTAGTTCTATATCCTCTAGAAAAAGGATCTAATGGCAGTTGCAGTGAAAGAAGCAACTTCTTCACTACTCCACACCTTAAAGCAGGGAGGTTATGTAATTATGCAGAAACTCTTGTCAATCCAGAGCAAGCTGAAAAGGCCAACCCAAGATTCTGAAAATATGTTTGCCAGGACACATATCAGTGTCAGATCCATTTCTTATTTTTTCAGTTTCTCCTTTAAGAAACTAGGTTCTCACAGTTACACAACACGCTGTTCTTCTGCACAGCTTTTGTGTGCTTGGGATTGGGTTGTCCTTGGCTAGTGTATAGGCCTCAGACAATTCACAGAAGTGTTCTTGGAGTGTTCTTCTGATTTCTGTTTACATCTTCTACACTTGGGATGGGCTTCCCAGGCTCAAGGCTGGGGAAAAAGAGCCCAAAGTCCACCGAGTTGAAAAGGTGGGAGGAAAGGCCTGAGAATCACATGCCGGGGCAATTGATCCATGGGGCAGGTGGCTCATCTGCATTCTCATCCTTTATGAGCTACCCACCCCTCTACTGTTCTCAAGCCCTGCTCTTTGCCTGTTCCTAAATGCAGGGCAGAGCTTCTGAAGAGTAGAAACTGATAACTGTGCCTGACCAGATGCCTCAGGCCTTCTGTCTTTTATTTTCATCCAACAATAAAGATGGGACCCACATCACTCCTGAACTTTGGAGCCCCTCCCATGGAGTGAGCCAGTCAGGTTATGGTGGAATGCTGGAAAGTCCTTCTCACCTGTCGCCCTCCGGTAGTTATGGCAGCCGACATCCCCACGAGCGCCTGGTAAGATGGTGGTAGGAAGAACGGCAGTGCCACGTGTCCCTGAATAATCAGCTAAAGTAGAGGCTGTGGGAAAATCAGTAAACTCTTTCAGTGATCTCCCTGGTGTTTTGGGAAGTCTGTGCATATAACACATTCTGTTCCTTTGTACTCTTAAATTTGTATCCATTATCCTGGAAACAGGCTGACAAATTCCTCTGGATCAGAGCAAACTCACTACTCCAGGTATGGTTCAGGGTTTTCAGGAAGTTCATCTTCCAAACTAGGAAGAGCTTCTGGTCTTCAGACATGGCATGACACTTGTCTTTGGAGTGGATGATCCAGCTGTACAGCAATTCAGATTTGTAGGGAGAAAGTGGCTTCAGAGCTTGCTTGTCTCTACACATGGTGCCTGTTGACACCTCAATTTAATAATTTGGGCCTAATTGGACCTTGGCTTCCTGTTTCACAAATGAGATTGGATGAGCATTGAGCTCCTGCACACCTTTCATTCATCCAGTTGCCCATTCCATTTGAGCCCACTAAACCTAAGAATTGTAAAACTAAGTTTTAGAGTTTGTTACCAGAATCGCTGAAGTGTTACGCAATTCAGTTATAACCAGTACCTGTAGCAGCATCTGCAGAATGATGGGACCCTAGCTTTTCTTTCCAGATGATGGAGAAAGAGTGTTTCCCATTATCTCCAAAAAAGCCCCACCGCCTTCATTGTCAGCATTGACTTGAATGCCTAAAAATAAAATCTCACATTCAGAGATGATTGTGGATTATTGAGGCAAGGTATCTTTCTTCCCTTTGCTTGCTTCATGAACTCTGGTTTAGTTCGGACGACCATTGTGTTCTTTGTAACTAAGAGTTTGGGGTTACTTTGAATTTTGCTAATATGAAATTGCCACTTTTGTTCCCTTCTTGCACTGTGATTCCATTTCTGCTTTTTCCTAGAGTTGTCCTCCTCATTCAGCCTCACCAACAGATGGAAGCACTAGCCTTCCGCCAATGTCCAGCTTCCACCGGGGCAGTAGCAGTAACTTATTATATGCTGCTGCTGCTGCTGCTGCTGCTGCTGCTGCTGCTGCCTCTCATACTCCACCAGTCAACGGATCAGAGACCAGTGTGCTTGGTAAGATCTTGGAGTCCTAAAATTGTCCATAAAATTTATATCTAGTTTAGTTACAGTTAAGTTGTGATGGTATAAATTATCTGCTAAAACGTAAAAAGGATTTATAATGTTGGTATTTTTAGAGTTGGAATATTTTCACATCTCAATTTGATCTCCACTCTGAAAGCACAGCCTAGAAAACATTTTTCATACTTGTGGATCTATTCACGAAGCTGATGTGATGGCATTGTATGTCGATCTAGATATTATTTTTGCACTGCTCCAAAATAAATGTGCGACAGACAATTTTTTTAAAAAATGATTGGACCAAAAATCATTTGTCTTTTATTGTAATTAAAATATGGTTATAACTTCTATTCAGGAAGAACATATATTTACCTAATAAGCAAGCTTCAGATTTCCCCCAAATCCCAGATTTATAGATCTTATTGAGGTGACATTTCAGCTTATTCATGCATTTGGTGTGTTTTGTGCACTCTGATTGGTGATTCTGATGTCAGGATTCCAAGGAACACCCCCAATGAAATAAAACTCCAAGGCCTGAGGTTCCTCAAAGTTCCAATTCATTAGAGATGTCATGTTGGCACATCTGGGAAAACCCGAATCTGAAAGCTTCCAGGTTTTCCACACCCAGCTAACAGTTCACAGCCCTGCCCCACACCCACAAGTTCATCACATAGTCCAATCAACTCTTCCCATTCAACTGGATACAATCTCCAGGCAGTCTCCAGCAGGTGCAGGCAAAAGTGTCCTTGAATACGGAATGTTGTTATGACTAACTTTCTACCACTCCAACAAAAAACCCCTCCCAATTTGCTTCCGGTTTGCTGCTGGCCGCCGCCAGACGTTCCTTTGGGATCGTCAGCTTCCACTGCCTGTTAGAGCCGCCTTCACAGCGGAATGGCGGCTCGAAAAAACTCCCGTTTCCATGAGGAAACGGAGATAGAGCCGGCAGGGGTGGGTAGAACTCTCTGCAGAGTCCCAAAAGTTTTTTTTTACTTTTGGGACGGAGCGGATGAGAAGCCCCATATCCCCTGCCGCTGCTCCGGGCTTTGGGAGACCTCTGCTAATGCAGAGCCAGGCGTCAAGAGCAAGCCTGCGAATTTAACAGAATACTCAAAGAAAATGTGAGCTGGACCTTTAATACTGAATCGCAAGTATTCTACTTATTCTTTAAAAAATTACTTAAGAGAAAAGAGGAGAGGAAAGGGGGAAAAAGAGCCTTTTAAAATGGCGTCTGCCGCGGCTGGAGAAGAGGCTGAAAGGGAAAGTCCTTCCGTTTTTTATTACTACAATGTAGCGGAATAAATATCACTGGCTACATTTGTAGACAAAACTTCGCTCCTGTGTCGTCTTCTCTTTTTTTTTTCCTCTGGAGATTTGATATTGTTTTTGATCGGAAAGAAGTTTTTTTTTCTTGTTTTTTTAAGGGAAAGTCCTTCCGTTTTCTATTTTTTCTCTCTTTTTTACTAAATCTTGTCTGTGTGGGAAATGGCATCGGGACTCACACAGCTAGACAAACGGGGGGGGGGGGGGAACTTCCCCTATTAATAAATTACACCAACAAATTGTAACTCTCCAGTGTCAGAAACCTGATTTTAATATAATAGAATTTCTTCTTGAAGAGATTGTAAGAAGGGATGAGATTGTGAACCAGCAACTCGAAAAATTTAAGCAGGAAATTAAAGAAATTGGTGAATTGGTGAAATCAAAATTTGACTTTTTGAATCGAAAGATTTTAAATACAGCTAATGGTTTATCAGACTTTCTGATTCGGGTGGATGCAAAGACTAAATTATTAGAGTCTAAAATGAAGGAAACTGAGGAGAATTTGGATGACAAGATTCAAAAAATTAAAAAGGATTTGGTAAACATTCAGGATAATAGCTCAGAAGACAAACCTAAAATGGAGGTTGACCAAAAGACTGGTAATGGAGAAAATGTGCAACAGAGGATTGAAAGAGAAGTTTTAATGATTCAATATAATTTCACAGAATACGCAATTAGACTGAGAGGTCTGCAGGAAAATAATAGAGATGACTTAAGGAAAATATCTTCTGAAATCCTGGCTGGGATTTTAAAGGTTCAACCTGATGAAGTGTTTTGCAGGATTGATAGAATTTACAGAATAAACTCCTGGTTGGCAAAGCAAAGGCAATTGCCTAGAGATGTGGTGATCTATTTTACAGATAAAGAAATTAGGAACAATATTGTGCAGAACTCTTTTAATTCTACTTTGCAATTTCATGGAAGAAAGATTTGGATTTTTAAGGAGCTCCTGACTAAGATGCTAATGGAGAGGAAGAAATTTGGCTTTCTAGTGACTGAGTTAAAAAAAGAAATATCCTATTTAGGTGGGATGCCCCAGTTGGTTTAATATTGAGACATCAAGGAGTAAGACATCAACTGAACACTGTTGAAAAAGCAGAAGAATTTTATTAAAAAATTTTAAAAATGAACTTAACATCTTTAGGCATAATACAGGATAAGCAAAAGGAGTTGGAAACAAAAGGAAAATATCAAATTACAGAGGCTGTGGTGGATAAATTGTCTTTGGACTCCCTGGATACCCCAGCTGGACTGTCTATAAATAAGAGAGCAGTGTCATCCGACTCCAATGTGATGAACCATCAAGTCACAGACAAGTGCGCAAATCAACCAGTTGATATACAAGTGATGGAGAAGAAAGATGAGATGACAAAACTAACCCAACAAGAACAACTCATAAAGCAGAATGGAAATCGACCAGCCGACACACAATTGGTAGGCACGAAACGAGGATGGAAATTCAACCCGCAAAAGAAAAAGAAAAGAAATAGATCTCATAGAAACAGCAGTTTCTAAACCAAGCAACAGTGAAGCCAGAGACTTTAAAAAATGAATGAATATCTGAAAAGATAGTGGAGGCGAACAACTGTTTAATACTATCCTGAGGTTTGTGGCAGATCTCTGTAATGCCGTGATATTGGGATGTGAAAAGAGCCTTACCTTGTTGGATCTGAATCATCTACTCTGGATCTCTTTTACTGGTAAATATATTATAATTATTTTGAGTTATAAGGCAAGAGAGTCACGCTGGGGCATGCAGAAGATCTGGATGTTACTCATTAGGATGATGGGAATCAACAATCCTGATGAATACCACAACTATAACTATATGGATATAATTATAATGTCACTCGGGTGGTTGTTTTTACTTTTATATATATACGAGGATATTTACTACGGATGGGGGCAGAAGATGATTAAAGATTTTGAACAAACTGTTGCACCAGCATGTTATTTTACCCTATTATGGGTGATGGATTTAATA
The DNA here is from genome assembly GCA_022577455.1 of Arizona elegans. NCBI lineage: Eukaryota > Metazoa > Chordata > Lepidosauria > Squamata > Colubridae > Arizona > Arizona elegans. Next base: position 1,844,848 of record JAKOOJ010000065.1, on the reverse strand, counting down.
ATCCAGCGGAAAGACACCAAAGAAGATATTATATGGATTATAAATTTAAAGTTATTGTCTTTTTTCTTTTTATAAAATGGAATGCATATATAGATATGTGTATATCTTAGTAAAGTGGGCAGTGGATTATATTTAGAATTGTATTGCATGATTTTGTAGGAATTGAAGGGTTGAAATAGGTTTACTGATTGATTAGTCTAAGAAAAAGGATCTTTAAGTCATATATTTAGGGGAGTGGAGGAATTGGATAGAACTGAATAAATGTTAAATGTGGATGTAGGGAGAAGGCCGCTTTAAATTGTTATATTAATATATATAAAAGATTAAATGTTAAATTGTAATAATACATTATAAGTTTAGGGGAGGAGAAAAAGGGCAGATTATTGTAAAAATGGGAGTTATAAGAATAATATGCTAAGGGTCAGTATTCTGAGGAGGGAGTAAGGGAAAGGAAAGATATTATGTATGTAATTAGTTATGAAATAGCCTATTGTTGTGAAGAAGTCACAGAGGGGGATGGGTGGTGAGGGGGGGTTAGGGAAGGGGGGGGGGGGAAGGGGGAAAAACTTGTATTTGAAAACTTTTTCAATAAAAAAAAAAAAAAAACCCTCCCAATTTCCCAGGCTAAAATATGTGGCAGTTAGGAAGCAAAAAAGAAAAACTGTCTTCCAAAACTGACATCTGAAATCTTTTCATGATTTCTTATAAAGATACGCACTTTTTAAAAAAGACTTGAGGATTGATCAGTGATGAACTCTATTGTCTTAAGCAGTGTGCTGCTTTGGGCTATTCGACTGAACTAAATTATTTATTCGTGCAAATGTGATCTGGAAATGCTGTTCGATGCTTACCCAGCATGATGGGACCAATGTGTAATCCTGAACTAAATAGTTGGTTAGGCAGATGAGTTTTCCTAGCTTGAACAATACTCCTTGAGGATCAGATTGCCCCAGCAGCTTCATTTTCATTCTGATTGGTACTGATAGGCTGGCAGGCAGCAAAACAGGTAGAGAAGTATAAGTTCACGTACACGAGGAAGTATGCAAGTGGTGGCTCACCTTCTCAGAAAAATATCAGCAGTCGAGATGGAACATGTCTCTTGTCATTGGATCATTATGTCCAAGTGGCTGAACAGACAATTTAGAAGAAAAAGATGTTTTGCCTGATAACCTTTAAAACAGGAACATATTTGTCTAGCCTAGCACTCTCCTCCCACAGTGGCCATTCGTTAGGAAGGATCCTGAATTTGCCTAAGGGAATCAACCTCTTTCATGAAGACGAAATGCTGCAGCTAGATCTGGCATTCAAATCTAAAGTTACTTCTGTTTTCCGTAGATTTTGGACATGCCACTACCAATCTTCTAATCTCCCTCACCTGAAGGGTACAGCGTTCGAAGGGCCCTTGGCTTCTTTATAGGCAGAACTAAGATTCACAGAGAAACTGCAAAGTTTGATGTCCTCACCAAGGTCAGACTTTCAGCTTCTGCCATTGCCAGGTGGCTCAGAGGGAGAACGCCTCAAGGTCTTACCCCTTCCGGGCCAGGGCATAAGACTTCTCTAAAGGATATCCAAGTCCATTCCGCATAGCATGTAATCCTCTTAATTACTCTGTCAGAGAAATTCAGGATGTTTTAGATTGAGGTCTCCTGCATTGATTGGGGATGGCAGTAGATGGGCTGTAAGGCCTTGGCACATTGACATAGAGTTTTAAAGCATGATAATGCTGCCTTTGAAAAGGTTGCAGATGAGCATGAGTAAGACCTATCGTAGAGACACGTAATTTAATTGCCATATGTGAATATTTTCTTACCTTTGTGGCACTGACGGAAAAAAATGTTTGGATTTGCGTTTTAATTCTTGACCATAATAAGACCAGGATACGGCAGCCCATTTACCTAGGTCTCTAAAGTAGAGAATGATCATGGCACAGCTCCAAATGAAGGCGATTGCCTCTCCTTTTCGCAAGTTCTGGAATTCCATGGGATGGGAGAAAGACAATCCTATATAAACCAATTCAGTGGATGCTTTGGGGTCCTAAGTTTTGACTGTAGGTTGGGAAAGTTTGCTTTCCAGCCCTCTTTGAAGGAAGCCTCTTCTCTTAGCATCTTTGCAAACTAACCTTGCCTGTAGTTAAGAGGATGTGCATTCCCCAGAAGGAAGGGCCCTTTGAAAACAGCAGCTCAGAAGTAATTTCCCTTCTTGATCTCTCTCTTCCTCTCCCCCCATTCTGCTCTCTTAAATACCATCTGGGTGTTCTCGCCAGCTGCACCACATCAATATTAGAGCCTTGGTAGTACAGTGGACTAAAGCACTGTTATTAACATCTGCTGCTTGCAATTACTGCAAGTTCAAATCTCACCAGGCTCAAGGTTGACTCAGCCTTCCATCCTTTCAAAGGTAGGTAAAATGAGGACCCAGATTGTGGGGGGCAATAAACTGACTTTGTATAAATATACAAAAGTATGTAAGCATTGTAAGCCGCCCTGAGTCTCCAGAGAAGGGTGGCATATAAATTAAAGCAATATATATATATATTGTGTTGCCTTTTTCTTTACAGCGCATAGAGGGATTCCTGCTGGAAGTTCACAGACTGGGGATGCCCTTGGAAAAGCTTTGGCCTCTGTAAGTAACTGTATATGGAGCAATTCTGTGAAGGACCCAAACTCCATATTCAAATTCCTGCTCTTCAAATTGCCTCAAGTAGATCTCAATGAAGAAACCCAGAATGCACCTGGAGGTGTCTGTGGCCAGCAACCCCAGAGTGGCTTGGATTTGAGGGGGGCATTTCCGTGAATGTGTGATTGACCCTAACCCTAAAGTTTGTTCACACCTAAAGCTCCTTTCAGGCACCTTCCATGGCAGCAAAACTCTCCCCATCCCCCCTGAATAGGCAGACAGAGAGGAGTGTACCCATGGAGCCACAGAAAACAAGTTGCAAGACCCAAAACAAAATAATTATGTGCTGTAAAATTGCATTGCTGAAGGCTTTGTATTTCCAAAGACTGTCTGAAGAGCTCTCCTACTCAGGGTGGTTTCTTTAATGCCATTTATATTTTAAACCATGACCCTTGAAATATTCCTTTAGAAATCTACAACAGAGGGCAGCTAATAAAATGGAGTAAGCTGTTGATTGTCCAGAGGTTAAGAAATAAATTCATCATGAGAAATACATTCTATAATTAACTGCATGGCATAGGCAGGGGTTCAGTGTTGCAGCTACCTTGCCTGTAGCAGCTTTGCCCTAAAGTTTCCTCCCCAAAGCTTCCTCCTGGGGTTGGCTCCCCCCAGAGAGGAGGCGTCTGAGTTCCATTAGAAGGTCTCCATGACAAAGAAATGGGAGGGAGATTGGATGCAGCCACAGTTTGCCAAAGGTCTAGTTTGAATGGGTACTGTTAGTTGGAGGTAGAAGAGAGGAGTGTAGTGTGTGCCGAGAAACAAGCCGTTTGCATAATTGGAAGATTATTTATTTATTTATTTATTCATTCCCTCCCTCCCTCCCTCCCTCCCTCCCTCCCTCCCTTCCTTCCTTCCTTCCTTCCTTCCTTCCTTCCTTCCTTCCTTCCTTCCTGCATGTATTAGATAACAGATATAAGTATAAACATAATTATGAATACATGAAATGGATATGAATAAAAGGGAACATTAGGACAGGGATGGTAGGTACACCGGATGCGCTTATGCACACCCCTTAACAACCTCTTAGGAATGGGGTGAGGTAGACAGTCTAAGGTTAAAGTTTTGGGGGTTTGGGGAAGAAACCACAGAGTCAGGTGGTGCATGCCAGACATTGACCACTCTGTTGCTGAAGTCATATTTTCTGCAATCAAGTTTGGAGCAGTTTACCTTAAGTTTGTATCTATTCTTTGCTCGTGTATTGTGGTTGAAGCTGAAGTAGTCATTGACAGGTAGGACATTGTAGCAGATGATTTTATGACCTATGCTTAGGTCAGACCAAAGGTGGCTTAGTTCTAAGTTGTCTAAGCCTTCTTGTCTAAATTAAGACAGCCCTTCACCTTGGTGCTGCTTGACATGAATCAGCAAGTCAGTTCACAAATATTCCATGGGGCTGATTGTTGGCCTCTCAGCCCTTGCTAGAGTCGAGCAGTCCTGGGCTTTCCCTCACCTGGAGATGTGTGTTCATTGCTCTCTGCTACTCTTGAGAAAGGAGGCATGCGAATGAAGGAATCCGAATACTTTGTTCTTTAGCTTTTAACCTGTCTGATGAAGCAATAAAACCATCCTGAAATTGTAAAGCTGCTGCCTTTCTCTCCCTTTTAAATGTTGTCATTAATAGCAGAAATAAGATTGCGTCTGATGTGGTGCTTTTTAAAAAATAACAGAATGCAACATTTGTTTATGAATCTAAATACAAATTCCTTTCAAAATACTCCATGGTTAAAAAAGAAAGGTCAGATAATACGTTTGCAAAGGTCCTTTTATTTTAGATTTAAGCCTAGATAATTGCAGTCTTAATTTTAGAGCGGGAAAGAAAGAGAATTGTACACGAACGTATTTACCCAAAGCTCTCAAAGCCCAATGGATTATATTTGGGCATGGATAATGAACTGGTGTGGATAGAAAGCAAAGAAAATCTGGGCATGTCTACCATATCTAATGTGCCTCCCTGAACATTTGCCAAACAATAATCCTATAGATGGTACCCATTGGGGGTTCCATGGTGAGAGAAGCATCTGGTTTATGTCAGTGTTTAATGCCAAATCAAAACACTTGGTTTTTAATTTAAAGAATATCAAATCAGAGGTTTTTCTTTAATGTTGTTGGTTATATCAAATCTCTTTGTCCAAACCTACGTTTTGCTTCCTATTTCCAGTTCAGAGAGCACAGCCTTTGTGCAGCTTGGATAGCTCAGGGCTCACAGTCTCTGAACAAAGAGGGAAACATTGGGAAGTTGACTTTTCCAAGTGGTCCTTGAATGGCTTGCATTGCTTGAGGCCCAGGGTTCCCAATGGCGTCTCAAAGGATGATGACATGGGCATTTTAAGTCTCTCCTTTAACAGCTCAGAGCCTACAGCTTCAGCCTTGGTGACTTGGCCTTTGGCAATCCTGGTGGAGTTTAAATAGTCAGATGTGCATTTAAGATAAATAGTAGAATTGGGAACTATTATATAAGAACTATAGGAACTGCATTGGGGAGAGAATCACAGGGAATTACAGTTATTGATAGAAAGGAATATTTGTCCCAAGGACTGTAGGGTCCTTGGTGCTCTCTGAGCTTGGTTGTTTTCTTGCAGACGTTTAATTACCAAACTAAGTAACATCATCACCTCTTAGTAGGGAGTGTGGTTTGCTCTCAGTTACCAGGTTGAACATTTCTAAACATTTCAATTTCTTCAACCTTTGTTCTGCTGAATTTTTAATGTGTAGATTCTAGCATATCAAATAGTTCAATTGTGAAATTTCTTTTTTTCCAGATTTATTCTCCTGACCACACTAGTAGTAGCTTTCCTTCAAATCCTTCAACACCTGTTGGATCACCATCATCTCTCACAGGTAGTATCCATCTCTTCCTCTTCCTCTTGCTCCCCCTACCACCTGTTCCTTTTTTGAAGTCTTGTAAGAACTGATTTTCTAGCATACAAGCGCAATCTGGCAATTGTGCTGTTTTGTTGGATTTCTGCTCTCCAGTAAACATCAAAGAGCTGTTGAGCATGTGCAGACAACCCGTGAATGCCCCTTTGACCAAAATTTGATATTTAAGGTGCTCTCATTCAGGATTTGTGGATTTGGGCTCTACAAAGAAAACCATTCCAAAATGCATATAAAAATAATAGAAAGCTCTTTATAAATTAGAAGATGTTGGCAGCAGTAGGATATGTTTCTCCTACATGTGCCATGCTTCAGCAGTTTTGATTTTGACAGGTGCTGGTCAGTGGTCAAGAACTGGAGGACAAGCCCCTCTGTCTCCAAGCTATGAAAATTCTTTACATTCATTGGTAAGAATTGCTGGGTAACTCTGTTCAAGAAATAGCTTTCTGGTTTAATTGAAACAAATCTTTCTTACACGTTCATTTCCTCTTAACAGAACCAAGATGCTTATTTTTGTGTAGGTTGCCTTTCAAAACCATTTTCTCGGGAAAATTTACAGTGCATTAAAATCGTATTTCCCTTTTTTAAAACAAACAAATTCAGCAGTAATTAAAACTGCAACATCAACATGAGTTTTATCTTTGGGAGATTCTTAGTTGAGTTGAAAATGGTGTAATTCTGCTTGCCACTTACATTACCACATCAGCATCTCTTTTGTTCATGGACTATTGGTCTCAAAGGATATTGCAGAATTTGAAAATATTCCAAAAGACAATTGTTATAACTCGAGAAAGGAGGTATTGCATTGGGCTCTTCAGCACAGAAAAATTAAGGATGAAGAGAACCCACAGTGTGTATGCAGTGAAATGGGATCTAGACATGAGACCATCAGCATGAAAGGGGGATGAATCTAGACAGGTGGCTCCTGATTTTTTATTATTATTATTATTATTATTATTATTATTATTATTATTATTATTATTATTATTATTATTATTATTATTATTATTTCTATACCGCCCTTCTCCCAAAGGACTCAGGGCGGTGTACAGCCTATTAAAAACACAAAGACAGACATCAATTAAAAATAATTAAAATTATTAAATAGTTTCGGCTCAAATTTAAAACCCCCAAAATTTAAAACACCCAATTTAAAATTTACATTGATAGCCCGGCGTGGCGGAATAGCAGAGTCTTGAGGCCACAGTGAAATACACGGAGGTCGGAGATCTTATGCATTTCCGGGGGCAGTTCATTCCACAGGGCAGGGGCTCCCACAGAGAAGGCCCTCCCCCTGGGTGTCGCCAACCGACATAATTTGGCCGATGGTACCCTGAGGAGACCCTCTCTGTGGGAGCGGACTGGCCGGTGGGAGGCTATTGGTGGCAGAAGTCAGTCTCGAAGGTACCTGGGTCCTATGCCATGGAGCGCTTTAAAGATGGTGACCAGCACCTTGAATCGCACCCAAAAGACCACTGGGAGCCAGTGCAGCTCGCACAGGAGGGGTGTCACATGGGCACAACAGGTTGCGCCTATAACCACCTGTGCGGCCGGATTCTAGACCAGTTGGAGCCTCCGAGTCCTTTTCAAGGGGAGCCCCATGTAGAGAGCATTACAGTAGTCCAGCCGGGAGGTGACAAGGGCATGAGTGACCGTGCGCAAGGCGTCCCGGTCCAGAAAGGGCTGCAACTGGCGAATCAGGCGAACCTGATAAAAAGCCCCCCTGGCCATGGCCGTCATTCTAAAGACAGCCGTGCGTCCAGGAGGACACACAGAATGCGAGCCCTCTCTGTGGGGGGCAGTGATTCACCCCCAATAGTCAGGGATGGCACCAGCTGACTATATTGGGACGCCAGAAGCCACAGCCACTCGGTCTTGGAAGGGTTGAGTCTGAGCCTATTTCTCCCCACCAAGACCCGCACAGCCTCCAGGCAGCGAGACATCACATCAAGGGCATCATTGGGGTGGTCTGAGGTGGAGATGTACAGCTGAGTGTCATCAGCGTACTGATGGACTCTCACCCCAAAACCACGGATGATCTCACCCAGCGGCTTCACATAAATGTTGAACAGAAGGGGCGAGAGAACCGACCATTGCGGCACTCCCCATGTGAGGCGCCTCGAGGTCGACCTCTGCCCCCCTGCCAACACAAACTGCGAACGGTCAGAGAGGAAGGAGGAGAACCACCGCAGAACGGTGCTCCCTATTCCTAACCCCCTCAACCGCTGCAGCATGATACCATGGTCGATGGTATCAAAAGCCGCTGAGAGATCTAATAGGACCAAGACAGAGGAGCAACCCCTGATAGCTGGGCGCTGCGGAAGAGGGAGGAGGCATGAGTGCTCTGCTTCCCAGGTCCCCCCCACTAAACACCTTGTGTGCATCTGTGAAGGAGAGATGGTAATAGGAATTAATGTAGAAAGCTCGTCTCAGAAGCAGAAGAGAAAAATAATGTGTACATGTTGATGAAGCATTTTAAGATCTCTCAACGTAACATTTTTCTCACGCAGCTAAAAAATGCAGTAGTTCACCTACTGCCTTCCATTGCAAATGTACATAAACAATCTATAGAGATTGCTCTGGCGCACAGCATTTTATCTCCTTAGTTCCAAGTTTAAATAGATCTTTGTGGTATTAACTTAACTAACCACTGAGGCTGACCTGCACACCAGCTATTTACCTCACCTCTTTATCATTACTTAACTTGTGCTTTCCTTCTTCTTCTGTCTTGATTTTGCCAGAAAAATCGAGTTGAGCAACAACTTCACGAGCATTTGCAAGATGCTATGTCCTTCTTAAAGGATGTCTGTGAGGTACTATTTCTCTTTAGAGGGTGCCTTTTGGGGGTGTTCTTTTTTTTTTTTTTTTGGTTAATTCTACTTGCAGATTTTTAAAAGTTACAACCCATCCCATTTACTGTGGCACAGCTGATGCATCTCTTCCTTCCATCAGTTGGTCTTTTCAACTTGTAAAAAAGCTTTATGTTTGAATGCTCTTTTGCATACTTTATTTCATGGGTGTCAAACTAGCGGCCCATGGGCCAGATGCAGCACTTGCAGGCCACGTCCACCCCAGCTCCACGAAGGGGGAAAGCGTCACTAAACATCACATGACGACAACATGACGCGGCGAGTTTGACACCCGTACTTTATTTGAACAATCAGTAAATATATGCCAAGATTAATGTTGGCATGAAATCAGGAAAATCTGATTTGAGAGTTCAAACCTGAAAGCAAACTGCTCTATCTCAACACACACACACACCCCTTTCCTGCATTTTGCATCATGGTAGTAATGGTCAAATCTGACTCTTAAGCTCTTTGGGAAGAGGAAGGCAGGATCCTGATGGGGCTGGTGCCTGGCTGCTCATTCCTAGCCGTTTCTTTTGGCTGGGAACAGATCAGGGCCACAGAGGCTCTGCCCAACTCTCAGGAGTGGCCGAGGGAAGAAAGACCAGTTTGCCGGGTATGATGGAACTTGAAAGCTGTTTTGAATACTAATCTCCTCTGGCTATCTCTGCTTGCTGTAATTCATTGGGTAGAAAACAGTAATCTTGTCAAAGTCAAATTACTGTACGATTTTTCCTTTTTAATCCCCATTAAGAGTTTTGCTTCTTTCTTTTAAGCTTTATTCCAGATACCAAGCAAGATTAGTTTTGTAGTTCACCTCTCTTGTTTTGGAACCAGAAGTGTTACCCTCTCACATAGTTGCAGGTTGCACTTCTGCCTATTTTTGAAGTCCTTTTGATACCACCACATTTCCCTGGCTGCCTTTCCCATTTCCCATTGTAGAATGCTTGAGAATTGAATGGAATAAACTGCTGTGTACCATAAATGACCTTCCTGCACCCCTCAATCCCAACAGCAGTCCCGGATGGAAGATCGCCTGGACAGACTCGATGATGCCATCAATGTGCTGAGAAACCACGCCGTGGGTCCTTCAACAAGCCTGGCAGGGTCCCACGGAGAGATGGAGGGCTTATTGCGGCCATCCCACAATAGGCCTGTTAGCACTTTGAATGCCACTTACAGCACGTCCAGCCTCGTCATAGCCAGTAGACAAGCCTCGATGGTGAGCATCTGATCTTTCCTTATTAGGCAGACACTTGTGACTGAGCACGGTACTTTCCTTCCCTGGTTTTGGTCCAGCCAGCACTCTGGGCCCCATGAGATGCCTAGAAAAGGGCAGGTCCCTCTGCTTGGTTATCTATAGAGATTCTCTGTCATCCAGATCATGGTTGCCCCAAAAATGTTTTTTGAAGAGGCAACTGGACTTTCTTGTTTTTCTTTCAAGGTGTTTCACTTCTCATCCAAGAAGAAGAAGAAGCTTCTTGGATAAGAAGCAAAACATCTTCAAAGAAAAATCCAGTTGCCTCTTGAAAAAGCACCTTTGGGACTTCTGCTTGGTTCCTACACCTTCTCACGCCCTGCTCCATTCTTCATACTGTCATGTCTGTCTGTCTCTCTCTCTCCCTTCCTCCCCGCCTCCTCTCTCTCTCTCTGTGTGTGTGTGACACACACACACACACACACACACACCTGACCACAGCATTGCAGCACCTCTGCAGCTCTTAAATAGCACATAGGAACATCATTAAAGAATGTACACAAGACAAGAAACAAAGTGGAGAGTCATCGGCCAGAGACACTAGAATGGATTCAGAAGGCTAAAACGGAAGAACTCTTAAATTCTACAATCATTTAAGTATAAATATTGTGAGATAGATATCCTAGCCCACAGAACATCCCGTGCCATACTTCCAGGAAGGGCACTCCAGCTCATTGCAGCCTGTGACTCCACTGCCTCACAAGCTCTTGCCAGAAGCCCTGTTTTCCTTCCCAAAAGTCAGCAACAAGATCTTGCTTCTGCTGGGAGGGCAGCTCCTGCAGAAAGTGTGGGTGGTGACTCCCGAGGAGTAGAGTCCCTCAGAAACCCCCTCCGCCAGCTCACTGAGTTCCCACAACTTTCTCACATGGCATAGGCATGCAACTTCTGCTGTAGGATTGCAGTCAGAACGATGGCAGAATCTGTTCAGGTGGATTGGACATTGCTGGTCTCATGCCAGGCTGAATGGCGATCTGTGTCTGTGCTGTCTTTGTCCTAGGTCAGCACACATCGGGAAGATGGTGTCAGCCTCAATAGCAATAATTCAGGGTTGTGCAACACTGTTCCTGCCCAGAGTACAGAACTAAATCATAAAACCCAAGAAAGCTGTAGAGGTGAGTTACATTTCAATTTCTTCAGCCTGGAAATTTAGTGGGAATCTTTGTGAAATGAGTAACGACCATAAGCCCTTTTCATGGATCTGTAGGATTCCTCTCCTTGGCAACAAAGATTGTTTTTGCTTGCTTATTAGTTGGATAAAGAACTTCCCACATCCCAGTTCTCCCGAGTCCAGCCATGTTTTGCTTCAGTGGATTGGCCCGTTCAAATATTTCTAGAGGAAGAAAAACTTGTCTCTATCTTGGTTTCCCTTACCATGCATTACTTCAGATTCCTCTGTTACATGTGTCCCCAACACGTGGGTGTACACACACACACACACACACCATAAATTGTTTTCTAATCTAAAATGTTTTGTCTTCCTCATGGAAGAGCTCTTGTAGCCAGTAACTGTTTTGATTGCTCTTTGTGGAACAGTAATATTCTTTTTATAATGTGTTTAGACCAGACCAGTGCAAAGAATTGCACCACGCACTGAGGGCAGGGTGCTGCTGCACTGGCAGCTTTGTCTCCAGTCCCTTCCCGACTTATGCCTAGCACTGAGTGTACATAGAGCCTTTCCCTTGGATATAGAACCCCCTGGGGTATTCCAGAAGTTTCTCATCAAACCACACTCATCTGGACATTCCACAGAAAGCTTGCACCCACCTCTGATAATCTGCTTTTTTCTTTAACAAGTTTCAAATTGTAACTCTTCAAATATGTCCTAGCACTGTTTCATAGGAATTATCATTTTCTGTTTGCTCTAGATTTTGCCTGCTATCCATTAAGAGGATTGGTCACAGCTTCTTTTCTAAAAGGGCGGGGGAGGGTTACTGTTTTTTATTCTCCTATATTGGGTTTTTTATTGTTTGTAAGCAGCCCAGAGTCACTGAAAGTGACTGGGCAGCCATATAAATCTTACAAATAAATAAAATAGGCCATGTTGCACTTCACTGGCTTTCCTTGCAGTGCTGCCTGCTGGGCTGCCAACCCCATCAGTAGCCCTGGTCCCACTGGAAATCAAGTCGGAGCACAAGGAGAAGGATGAAAATGTACAGGAACCTGCGTCCTCCGATGACATGAAATTTGATGAGGAGTCCTCCCAGAAGGATATCAAAATCTCCAGAGGCAGGACAAGGTACATTGGCTTCTTTCCTCCTATCCCAGAAATCAAATGGTCTGTCTGGATCAGAATACCACCAGAGTAATAAAACTAATTTCTCAGTATGTGCCAGTGGCAAGGATCATGTTCTATGTGTAGAACATGCAATAGGAAAGAATCTGGTGAGGAAATGTGGAAGGCAGTCCATCGCCTTCTGTGAGCAGAAGAGGCAGAGGGCGTTACCCTTGGGGTGAGGCCTGGGCATCACGCTGGAAAGTGGGCCGTCTTTTGAGTCTAGATAGATTGTTGGGGGATGGGATGATAGTCAGGTTTCCTTCTTAAGTTTAGCAGAAGTAGTCCTTGGATTATGACTGGAATTACTGTTGCTAAATTATGAGGTGGTCATAAAACAAGATCATGTGACCGCCTTACTTAGTGGCAGCCGCTCCGGTGGCTGTTGTAGCCCCGAGCTGTGCATGTTGTTAAATGGGCAGGGGCAGGAGTCTCAAGTAACGAGCAATGCAGGCGGGGAGGGATGCTTGGGGGGGGGTGGTGTCAGGGGAGAGCTGGTATGCATGCAGTGGGTGGGAGAAAAAGCAGGAGAGACTTAGTAGAGCTACTTGCGACCTTCTCTGCTTTGCTTGGAGAAAGTGGGCAGGGAAGATGGCAACAGGTGGTCATGTGAGGGCCCAGGTCACAATCCTGGGGCGTCTGCGATGGCCAGAACTTCAAGGGCTAATTGTATATCCATTTTTAGTGCCACCCTAACACTGAACAATTACTGACCGAATGGATGTAATCTGAGGACTGCCCAGTCTGTTGGACACCTGACCCACGTCACAAGGCTCCTGTGCGATTACCTAGCTGCGCTTGCTATCCAAACAAAGCAGCACATGGCTAAATCTTAAAAAGTTTGGCTACCACAACTAGTAAGGGACAAGAGGAAGAGTCATATTGGCAATGAACTCTCCCCTGTATCTCCCCTGTAGAACCAGGCAGGCTGTGAGTTTGTGCCCATTCTTCACTTGTGAGAGGCAGAGCAGACAAGCAACCCCTTGAAGAACAAAACCAAAGTGTTGGTTGCAGAAAATGTACCCCCCAGTGGCTTTTCTGCAGTTGGAAGCATAAAATTGTTTATTGTTGTAGGCGTTGCTTTAAAAAACCCAGCCAGTTATAGGCAAGGCGATAATCGGTGCAATGTGGAAGAATAAAATTAACTTTCAACACCTTTCCTGTTTTTGTTTCAAAAGTAGCACGAACGAAGATGAGGAGCTGAACCCAGAGCAGAAGCTGGAGCGTGAGCGGGAACGGAGGATGGCTAACAATGCCCGGGAGCGCTTGCGTGTCCGGGACATCAACGAAGCCTTCAAGGAACTGGGCCGGATGTGCCAGCTCCACCTGAAGAGCGAAAAGCCCCAGACCAAGCTTCTGATCCTTCATCAGGCTGTGGCAGTCATCCTCAGTCTGGAGCAGCAGGTCCGAGGTAAACTAGGGCAGGGGGCACGAGAGGCTGAAGGTTTCCTTTGCCCCTGAAGGCAAGTGCTGCCTGCTCTCCACTGCATATTTTCTCCATTTCAGATTTGAACAATCCTTTCTAGAGGTCACATTATAAAATTCTTTATACTGTGCTCCTTTGGTAGAACTGAAATGACAGTTGGCCTCCAACAGGCAAGGTTTTTTTTATTCCAGAAATGATGCAGCTGACATCAAGTACCCACTTCCTACCCAGCGGGGGGGTGGGAGTGTTCTTTCTTTTGGGACACTAGCTGGATCGGCTGTGCTTCTTCCTGTGGTGCTTTCTCAGCTGAGGCTTTTCCAGGATGTGTATATAAATGAGATGCTGATGGTATCGGCAGTAGTATCTACTCAAGGATCTGAAGCATTAGCATCTCATTCATTTCATCACTTCTGCTAGCAGCATGGGCCTAATTTTTATTCTCTTTCCCTGCCTCGGAGATTTTGTAAAGAAGTAAGAATTGGGAACTGTCTGTGGAGAAAGACTACCCTCTGTCACTTTTTCAGATCCTTTCTCTTGGAAGATTGGGTGTGATGGCTTGTGTCTGAACCCTCAAATCCTTGCTTAATCTGAGGCTGTCTGGGTGACTTTGCATCAGTCACCTTCCCTTGTTTGACTCCCACACGGGACTGTTAAGAAGCATTTAAGCAAGCCTTGAGTTCTTTGAAGGAAGAATGGGTTATAAACCTGTCCTATTGAAATGGATTTTTAAACAGAAAGGCTCCTTGTTTAGTACAAGAATAGGTTATACCTCATTAGAGAGTCCAAAGAGCAGAAGCCAGGAGTTCCCACAGATCTCTGCGTGGGGGAGCAGTTTGAAAGAGTGTAGATGGAGAGGCGTAACATGCAAGGGCTTTTCTGCAAATCCTGCCCCCAGGCACCACCCTTCAGTGGTGCCTCAGTGCTAGCAGCTTAAGGAGGTATTTCCTGTTTCTTTCTGTCATTGCTTCTAGAGAGGAACCTGAACCCCAAAGCAGCTTGCCTTAAGCGAAGGGAAGAGGAAAAGGGATCTGTTGTATCAGCAGAGTCCCCAAACCCTCATCCAGGAAGCCATCCAGCGCTTAGTGAAACTGCCAATCCAATGGGACACATGTGAATGTCAACGAAGGTGACCTGTTTTATGTCTGCAGGGATGGGGCGGCCTGACACGGGCGTTGGTGGGCACACAGGGTATACCAAAACCCAAAAACCTGTCAGTTGCACTTCGTGTTAAGTTGAACTGCAGCATAACAAAACCCAGACTGTGTGTTGGGAATCTTATACTATTTTAGTCCAAGATCACCAGCACGATTTATTAAAAGCAATGGTCACACTCAACAAAGTGTATGGCTTTTGTTGGGGGTGGGTGAGGCTACGAAGCTCTGGCGCCTCAGATTATGGTGCTCAGAATAAGAACTGGCTCCACAGGAAGCAGATCGTCCGGTCCAGAAGCCAAAGTCCAGGCCGCTTGGCCATTTCCCACTGTGCCCTGTAACTGTCAGTGCTTCAACATTGCCCTTTTAATGTCCAGATCAGAATCCAGAACCATGTGGAAGAGGCCAAGAAAGGGATCTTTTCTTCACAAGGACACTCAACATAGCATTAAACAGGACCATCTCGCCGGAGAAACAACCGATCCAGAAGTGGCCCTTTGAGAACCCCCGGCCCCTGAAGAGAGAGAGAGCAGTAGGCTCTTCTTCCAGCAGGACTTCCACCCCAGAGACGATGGCGCCTCTCCTTCTCTTCTTTGCGGTTCTCCTGTCGCTCCAGCACAATCAGAGACTCTGATCTCCTCTCCACTTGATGGGGAAACTGCCTTGTGCCTAAACCGAATTGGCAAATGCATTGTAGCTAGAAAACATTATTTATTTGTAATGGAACTATCAAGATCCATCATATGAAGGGAAACATTTATCTGTTTAAAGCTTGGTTGAGATCCTGATGTTGAGAAGTGCATTCCGAGAATGAAGCCACAATGCCACCGGCCCTTCACATTCCCACCATTCCTGCCTACAAGTGTCTTAAAGAAGGGAGAAGGGCATGTGCCAGCTCCCTTTTCTCTGGCCATCGGACATGTATTTCCCGGGTAGGTACCTTGATCTTGAGGAGCCCTCTGACGCACAGCCCTCGGCCTCTTGCATCACAGACACAAGCCATATAGAGCCACAGCACTCCTTGAGCTGAAACCACCTCTGTCCTTTGCCTTCTCAAACGGCTCCCTCCCTTCTAAGGCTTGTAATGGGACCGAGAGGAAGCCCGTTTAGAATTGCCCTGGAGCTGTAAGAACAAGCAATGCACAACCTGGGTTGAAATCTTGACCTGGGATGAGAGCAGTGCAAGAAGAAGGCCCAGGGTGCCCTGATGCCTGGCTTCCTCCCTTCCTGGTCAGTTGCCTTTGCTGAGGGCGGAGCAGGGAGTGCCTGCTCTCTGGGCAATTCCTCCCCCTTGGATCCCCCTTTGAACTTCCGTGAATGCTGTCTTCCATTGTAGCAGCCCAGAGAAAGGCCCACTGTGGCACTGCCCTGCCATCCTGAGCAAACTTCTCTCACAGGATTTGAATTGCTCCTCCACCTTTGAGAGTGTTGTGGCTCTAACTGGCTTCCTTTCTACCAGGGGAAGTGTCTTTCAGATGGTTCTTAGTACATGCTGGTTTGTTAAGTTGCTGTCATAAAGCGACCCTGGGCAAGTATCCGTGGCTATTTTCTGCCCCCTTCTTGGTGTTCCCCAGCCAGTGAACTTTGGCTCCTGGCTCTGTTGGGTTGTGCAGGATGTGTGCTGTGCGCCCCAAAGTTTCCCTTTGGGAAACCAAGAGAGAAAACATTTGGCTTATTTTTCACTGTAGCTAGTCTTTTATACAATAATCTTGTAAGAAGTTTCTTGAATTCTAAATATTACTCTTTCTAGATTTTTGAAATCAAAAGTTTTCAGTAAAAAAAATTCTTACTTTATTTTACTATAATGGGTAGTAAGAAATGTAGGGTTGTTTACCATAACCTGTTCATTAATATCAGAAATTTACAATAGCACTGTAATAGCATAGTAGGGTTCTAGCATCCTGTGTAGTACCTTATGGAATTTTGTAAGAGCTATTTGTCCGAAATGAATTGCTTCTCATCTGGTTATTCAATTCCCATATGTTGGTTTATTGCAAATTTGTACCTTGTGTCAAATTTCAAGATATTACAGATATACCTTTTTGACCAGCAACAAGTTCAACACTTTTTCTGTCAGTGTTGTCTGTCAGAAAACACTATGTATATAACATTTATGTAGCAATAAATGTGCCATCCTTTTGTAATTATTGTTTTCAAGCAATCTTTAACAATTTTTATGCCATTGTCGATTTTGGGCAAATCCTTATCTGCACATGAATAGGAAGGATGAAGTTTAAATGGACATGCCAAGTGATTTAAAGCCATATTGATTTTAGTGTTTAAAAAGTGAAGTAAAGCCATTCCATATTTAAATTAAGATTAACAAGGATGCTGAATTTGTTTCTCTAGATTTACACTGTGTGCTGCTTTTAACCATCTGGAACATGCCCAGCGCACAGGCCTGGTTCAGACAAATCCACATGCAGAGACCAGAGGAATATTTCACAAAGGGACTTGGCTTTCCAGGCAAAAGCAAGGCAAGGCAAGGGCCAGGAATGGGAAGGACCAGGGAGCAGACAGGAGGACCAGGGAGGTTGGCCAAGTGCATTACACTCAACTCAAGTGAGGTGCAACGGCAGAGGAGCAGGAGGTACTATGGGTCTCAAGACAAAATGGCCCAAGATTCTTCCAGAAGTTGCGTTTGGGACCAAGTAGAGAATGAAATGTGGAGATTGCCTCCCACTTGGTTGCGTTTCCAGGCAAATTGTTCTTCCCATGCCATTGCAGCATTTATTTATTTATTCAATTCAGGGATGAAATGCTCCCGGTTCAGACCGGATTGCCCAATCCGGTAGCGTTGGAGGTGGGTGGTTTGGAGAACGGGTAGCAAAAATCCCTGCCTCCCCCCCATGCCCAGCTGAGCCGCACAATCATCAGAGGCTTTTTTTTTTTTTTTTTTTAACTTTTAAAAACATTTTTTCTACAACCTCTTCGGCCGAAAAAATGCTTTTAAAAGTAAAAAAAAAAGCCTCTGATGATCGTGCGGCTCAGCTGGCATCGTCAAAGGTTTTTTTAAAAAAAACCTTTTTTTTCTTTTAAATGCGTCTGACAATCCAAGCTGAGTTGCCTGATTGGCAGAGGTTTTTTAAAAAGCCTCTGCCGATCAGGCAACTCAGCTTGGATCGTCAGAGCCTTTTGAAAGCATTTTTTTACAACCTCTTCGCCGAAGAGGTTGCAGAAAAAATGGTTTTAAAAGAGAAAAAAAATTGGCCACGCCCATCCAGTCACATTAACACCCCCCCTCCCCCAAGCCATGCCCACAGAACCAGTAGTAACAAATTTTAGATTTCACCACTGATTCAATTTATATCGCCCCTCATATCAAACAGGTGTTTCTGGGTGCAAACAATCATAAAACCAATTTAAAACATGATATAAAAAAATAAATGTATATAGCAGTCAAAAAAAAATCCATATATTCAGTATCTGTATAAAATCTTCAAAAATAAGATTACAAAAATAACTGAATGAACCTTATAAGAGCAGGCAGAAGACATTTGCAAATGAGATGAGCCACAATGGCAGTGGGATCTTGCCCTCAAGGGTTTCTTAGGGGCACCACTCACTAATTATTACTATGGTATATTTATATATCACCAACTCCACACAGATTCCTTGTGGTAGAAAAAAAGGCCCAAATCAAACTTCCCAGCCTCAGCAGTATTTATAAATCCAAAGCTCTGGAAGCAATTCATGAACACCTTTGCAGGTCCATCCTGACTCCTTGCTGACCTGAAAGGATGAAGGCAAAGATATGTTGTCTGGATCAGCCTCTCAACTCTTGCACATTATGGATGTTGGGGATCTTACGAGCTGCCTAAGGATGCTTGAGATTTGTAATACGCAGACCACCAGCCAGGGGCCTTGGGCTGCCTCATGGAATCTCCTGGAGCACCCAGAGTTTCAGGAAGCCCCATTCAGAGTGACCTCCCCCTTTGTGCCCCACTTGTGATGGGTCACCCTTGGGGGGCTTAATAGTTACTCCAACAGAAGGTAAGATTGGCTGTCATCTTGGGTTGTTGATCACATAAGCAAACTCTGCTGAGAATCTCAATTTGGAGTCACAATAGAAAAAGATGTGATTCAAAATTAGCTTGAAATAGAATTCTAGAGCTCTCTTCCTAGCAACACCAGAATCCAAACGATGGCTTAGAATACAAGGGAGCTAGCTGCCATGATGTCTGTCTTTACTGTCTGTCAGTGAGCAATGACCACAAGGAGATTGTCCCTGAGCCAAGTTGGGTGAAGGATGCCATTCAGTGAAACCGAGCATCCTTTTCTATCTTACTGTGGGGCCTTCATTGTGCTGTCCAACCCTTTAACACCATGGGGGCCATGCAGCTAAAACTTTATTTACTCTCCCCTCTCGGCAATCCTTATGCTCTAGCTAGGTAAGTTTTAAAAAGACAAAACTAGTTTTGCAAAATTGAGATAATCCAGAACCTTGCTCGGTACCATTGTTCTGCCTCCTGCTTCCGCTCTTCCAAGAGCCTCCCCCACAGACACAACTAAATTAGGCTGGGGAGGGCTGCTTTGAAGGCTGCAATGGGGTGCACTGGTCTGTTCCATTATTTGCCGGATCTTCAGAATCTGCCATTCTGGTTGTGGCAGTGAATGGGTCTCTGAGCTGTTAAATTGATTAAATAAATAGAGCCTTGCCTAGGGTGGTGTCTGCAGGCCAGCAACCACCCACGGTCACTCCAAAAGACACAGTCATCCCAGGAGCAGGATCCGAGTAGGGCCTCTCCTAGGAAAGAGGGTAACGGGGTCCTGGAAGCAGCCCCAGGCGTGCGTCTCAGCTTGAGCAGGCGGATCCCAGAGTCAAGCCCAGAGCTGCAAGCATTTCCCAGTCGGTGACAGAGGGACCGCCCCTCTTGGGCTGGAAGCCTTCGAAAGCAGCTCAGGTTTTCTGTTTTGAACATTTCAAATGGAGAAAGATGCATGGAAGCTAAAGGTGTTGGCTCTCAGTAGCCTTACAAAGGAAACAGAAGATGGCACCCTGTAGCTTAAATGGAGAAATAGCCCATTTGGTTAGTGGTTAAGGCAGCAGACTAGATAGAGGGTGACGCTGGCCCCTCAGCTCTGGGAGGAGGAGGAGGAGAGGACGTCAAACCACTTCCGAAATCTTGCAAGAAAAATGAGGGACTTGTCATCAAACGCGCACGCGCGCACACACGCACACACACACACACACACGTGGAAATACCCGGGCATCTCTCTCAAGAGATGCCCAGGTATTCCTCCAACAGGTGGCGCTCTTGCCTAAACTCCAGAGCGCCCAGGTGCCCAAGGGAGGCCGAGCGGGAGGAGTCCCTGAATTTTATTTTATTTTATTTTATTTTTATTTGGGGGGGGGCGGGGCTTCCCGAGATTTCCTTTCCACAATTGAACGCGAAGAGCCTTTCGGAGCCCTGGAGCCGCAACCCGGCCTTTGACAGAGGAAGGCGGGGGCGGCGGGGGCGGGAAGCGAGCCCCTTCAGGCCATTGTTCCCAACGGGGCAAACCTATGGAGATGAATCCCCTCCCCGAAGCGCTGTTCCCACAAGACGCCTCCCCGCGGCTGAGCAGCCGGCCGGGGCCCCTTCGCTCCTCGCCGGCGGCAGATCCGGGGGTGGGCTCGCTTCCTGGCTCCGGCCGCCCCGTTTGGGCTTGGCGGGCAGGGGGAGAGCGGCCCTCTGAGGGCGGCGGCGGAGGCGGCGGAGGTGGTTCTGCCCGGACGGTCCCGATTCCCGGCTGTGCGGGTCCGGTGCCCGCTGTCCGTCGGGCAGAAGCAGGCGGCTCCTGGGCGCATGCAGCTGTCCTCGCCCCGCCCGGCGGGCTGCCCTCCGCAGGTCCCTCCCTCGGCGGCTGGAAGAGGCGGGCGGTCCGGGCGGCGGGCAAAGGCGCTCGCTCGGCGGGGCTCGCTCGGAGGAGGACTCGGCGCGGGCCGGACGGAGGTGCGGGGCCGGGGACGCGCTGCGCAAGGGTCGGGCGGTCGTCCGTCCGGCGGGCCCAGCGGCGGAGAGGACGGGCAGCCGCGAGCAGCCTCCGCTGCTGCGCTCCACAGGACCGAGCCGAGCCTCCCTGTCCGCGGACGGACGGCCGCGATCGCTGCCTCGGGCGGCCTCTCCCGGTGGCCTCTTCGGGGTCGGGCTGGAGGGACTCGGGAAGCCAAGATCGGCTCGGCCCGCCGCCGTGGCCCTGGCGAGAGGAGGGCAGCGCCCGGCGGGGAGGCGCTCGCTGCCTCGCCGAGCGCGCCACACCCGGCCAGAAGGGGGCCCGCCTGTCAGCCGCGCGCGGCTTTTCCCGCTCTGCCCGGCACCAGGTAGGGACGGCGGCCGGGAGATTCGCCTCCCCCCGCAGGGCTGGTGCTGCTCTCTTGGCCGGGGGGCTTCGTAGTAGGGCGGCGTTTTTAAAAGACGTGGCTTTTGCCTTCGAACGTTGTCCAGTAAGGGGCCGCTAGGAGCGCTTGGAGCCGAGGGTCTCCGGTGGGAGCCCCGGTTACAAGGAGGGCTGGGGGCTGGGCCCTCCCCGCCTGGCTCCCTGCCTGGCTGCGCCCAAGCAGAAGCAGAACCAGTTGTGGCTGTCGCCTTTCCTCCGCCTGCCTTCCGAAACGGCCTGATTCACTCCGAGAAACAGCTTCCAGGCTGCAATGACCAAGCGAAGCGTTAGGCATATTTTAGGGCAACACCCAAGTAGGAGCCTGGACGCAGCGCTGGCAAAGAGGTCGCCAAAGGAGAAGAAAAGGCAGGACTGGGAGGTTGGGGACAGCGGGCTTCTCCTTCAGCAGCGACGGCTGCCGGGCTGCCAGGTTGGCTAGGGGAAGCCCCCTGGCTCCTTTTCTGATCGGATCCACCTGCTTCCCTTCTCCCTGTAATCCATGGGTTTTGGAGTGCAGGGTCAGCTGTACCCATTTGTCTCCAGCTCCTCCCTTTTTGGTGGTGATAAAGGAGCCTCTGGGGCCAGTGGCTGGGCACCAGGGAGCTCGGCAGCACTTGGCTCTGGATGTGGCGCATTGGCCCACGGAGGTGTTGGTTTTGATGGGACTGCTGCACTAGAGGCCCAAAATCTTGGGTGGCAAAAATATAAGAGAGGGCGAAGCTGGCTCAGTTTGCATGCTGCAGGAAATTTCTGGGGGGGAAAGGCTTGTTTGGGATTGTTTGTTGTGCCAGTGCTAGGAAGGGAGAATCAACCGGTTTAAATTTGGTTTTAAGTCATTGTTATAAACCCCAGAACTTTTCCACCTCTGATGCCAATCCATTTTAGGTTTCAGCACACCTCCAGGCCCACGATGAGATTTCTGGAAGAGGCTGAGATGCTGCATGGGGAGGCAGGCCTTAGGGTTCCCTTGGTCTCACCTTTTCCTTGCAGAACTTACTTCTCACAACTTTTGTGAAATTGATGCCAAAGGTAATTCAAGGAAATGCTGGGACCCCTGTGAAAGTGGAGACTTGCCCAGTAGAGCCCTCCTCCAAATGCCAGATGACCCAAGTACATGTGCACCAAAGAGTCCGAGGGGCCCAACATGCCAGGAGTGTGGATGGGCCACGCTTGGATCCATAGAAGCAACAAGTGTGCAAGCTGACCAAAAAGTAGAAGCATCTGATAAGGCCTGGCAGGCGGAGGAGTCATAAAAAGGAGGCGCACAGTGAGGAGAGAAACGAGCTGCTGGTAGAAAGGTTGGAAAGAAGGGATTTTAAGGAGAGGAGCTTTTTGTGTCAAAAAAAAAGCATTTGTTTGCAACGAGAGAGGGGAATCATAAAGAAAGCACTGAATTTCCAAAGTTCTCACTTTCAGGCACACCTCTTCACATAAATCTGGCATGCCCCTCACATTCCCACCAGGTGGGCAGGGGGTACAGAGGCATGGTCCTCCTTTTTAAATGCTTCCAAAGGGACCTCAGGGAAGCCTGCAAAATGGCACCGATAATCGGTGTCGGTTGAGGGAACCAGCCAAGTTGTCACCAGGTCTGAAAAGAGAACTAGATATTTTGACCCTGACAAAACCTCTTCTGGAGAAAAGTATTTGCTCAGAAAATCAGAGGTTAGATTCCAAAAAGGTAATCATTTATGGAACACCCACAGTGGACTTTGTGAAGTGAAGGCTGCAGCCAGTGTCCACCACTCATTTCCTTGCAGGCTGATCTCTATTTACAGGCAAATCTGTTTCTCCTGCAAATCCTGCTACAAGGACAACTGTGGCGGGACTATCCAGAAACCAAAGTTACAGTGGATATACATTTCTATGAATAAAATTCAGAAAGGACAAGAAGTAAAGATCTCCGAAGGTATAAAACAGAATGAGAGCAAAAATGGAAAGTGGAATAAATGTGGGGAAACAGACATTTTCTTAGAGCCAGTACCCTTCGACCTCTAAAAAGCAATAAAACAATGTATGTGGCTGGTTCTATGTGGATTTGAAAGCCGAGTCTTTGACTAAGTGAAAGAAAGGAAACGGGGTGGGGGGTGGGAATTGGGGCCGTGGCCTAAACACAGCTCAGAGAGCAATGGAAGGAAATGACAGAATAGGTAGGAGATGGAGTCCGAGAGGAATTGGGGAAAGTGTAGAAAGAGAAGGAAAAGAAGGGAACTTGCTCTGGGTCAACTTCATCTGAAGACTGGCAGGAGACGTGACTGGTTTGCGATTGCACAAAGTGAGGGAACTGGGTGGGCTAGCCAGGCACTGCCAGAGCAAGGGGCTGAGGAGAAGACAGGGTCTTTCTTCTTCCAAGAGAATGGGTTGATAATTGAGGAAGGAGGGAAGGGCTTTTGTAATGCCAGGAGCTTTGCAAAGGTTGCAAGAGGAGAGGAGAGAAAAATGGCAGAGGAAAGAGTAACAACAGTTGGGGATTGGCTGGAGGCCTGCGCAGGAGGAGCTGCAAAGGAGAAGTGCACCCGAAGCCCCTTGAAGGCCAAATCGCATTTCCCCTGCCAGAGGAGAGCTCTGCATGGGATCCATTTCAGGCCGTTTGCAAAACAGCCTGAGCTGAAGGGAGCCCCCTGCGGAGGAAGGCTTGGCTTGGCTCAGCTCGCAGGCTTGGACACAAACCAGCCATTGTCTTTGAAAACCAAAACTGCCTGTGGAAATTTCTCTCGGCTCCCAGTTGTAGCTCAGCCAGAGCTTTGTCGGGGCTTCTCTCAAAGGCCGCTGGCTTGCTTTTCTTGGTTTGGGGAGGAGTTCAACCTGGATTGTGAACTGTTTTGTTTTGGAGGTTCTTCAGTATAATTGCAGCCGACTTAAAGGGGAAACAAAGAGAAGATGCAGCTGTGAATTGTGTATGAAGCTTGTTGGTCCTTGGGACTGAGATGGAGCTTCCATTCTGGGCCCAAAGCCCAAAACCGAGCATCTTCTGGGAGCTCCTGCCGCTCCACAAATGAGTCCAGGTCCCCCTTCATGGTGTATTTCAGAGACTCTCACTGCCGCTTTAGATGAGGATCTGTTTTAAGAACATCTTGGATGGATTGTAGGAGAACAGAATGCATCTCCAGCTCCTCTGCCTTCTGGACTCCTTCAGGGATGGGCTGGAACAGTCTGCTCCAGAAGGGGTCTGGAGGAGAACTGGTCCTGTCTGGGCAGTCGGTCTGGCCTGCTGCTTTTGCGTAAGCAACACAAGGTCAGCCTGTGACTGACCCCTCTTTGGTGGAGGACAGATCCAGTTTCTGCAGGGAGGTTTGTGAGGGCCACAGCAAACCAGGCAGGTTTGTGCCCAGCAGGCCTTGGCTCTGGCTACCCGGGGTCCGGCCCCAGGACAGCCCCCTACCACCACGCCATGGCTGTGATATGAAAGCTCCCCTGGAGTCCAGCCTGGGAGGCTCACCAGCCAATCCAGCCCAGCCTTGGCACTAAACCGCCAACCCACAAGGAGCTCCTCCCCCCAAGTAAGGCGCCCCTTTGCCCCTTGCATTGAGGGGTTCCATTTCAGGCAAGGAAGGGATCCTCTTTCCTGACTCCTCTCTTCACCGAACCAGCCCTCCCTTTAGCACCCATGGGTGTCCTCTGCCTTCTCAGCTTTACCCCTGCTGATGGGGGGGGGACTTTCTAGAGGGGGGGGTGTAACAAGTGCAAGAAGGGGAATTGGTTTTGGTTTCCCTTCCAGTCTCCCCCTTTCCCTGGACGCCTGCCAAGGCCCGCCTGTCCGGAGCATCCCTTCCCACAAGGGAGGATAAAGAGGCCGATTGTCCGAGCTTGGAGACAATCGGAGCAGGCAGCCTGGCCGCTGGCCATGCTGGTTCAGCCGGGGAGATGCTTTGGCCCCAGCTATGCCATTGGGCGGCCGTGCAGCAGAGCCAGTGAAGCAGCCCAATGATAACGCTGAGGGATTTGCCCTCGGGACTTGCTGGCACCGAACAAGCATTGCCTCCGGCCTCTTATTGGTGTGCCCGGGGCTCGGCTCAAACACAGGAGGCTGCCCCACCAGGCAGGCTGGAGCTCCGGAGTTTGGGTGCTTTTTTCCTTCCTCGGTTGCAGCCAAATTCCTGGGTGCCCAAAGGTCCAGGAGTGACTGCAGAGCCAAGAGAGCTGAACCACCAGTTGCTCCAGGGAAGGCGAGGAGGGTGGCAGCAGCTGGATGGCTCTGCCAACCCAGCTCTGTTTTGCAAGGCAGCCCCAGAGAAAGAGCAGTGGAGAGGCCGGGGGAGGATCCTGCTCTGAGTTTTGGCTCCAAACAGGCATCTGAAGAGCCTTTAAAGCAGCCTTGAGCCTCTAGGGAAAAGGGTTCAAAGCAGCATACTTGGATCAAGTATCACTGAGCTTGAAAACACTCTCAGAACTGGAGTGTGTCTTTTGTGAAACGTCTCCTCCAGTCCCAGCTTTCTTTAGGAGGGCAGCAGCTGTGCAGAGGGAAAGGCGGGGAGGGTCTCTGGAATCTGCATCTTTCCTCTTTTTAGGGATACCATAAAGGGTCCTGGCTGGGGGTACCTAATTGGAGGAGCTCCAGGTCAGTAAAAATGTGATAATAAGTAAATTCCAGATGGGCACTGAATTCAGTGAAACTGGCCTGCGTGATTCATAACCCGTCCGGGGAAGCTTCCCACCCAGCAGAAGCAAGATGGGCACCCTGGTTGCTGAAGGAAGAGAAAACACGGCTTGTGCAAAGAGCTTGAAGGGTGGTGGAGTCTCACAGGCTGCGCCTGGAACGATCCAGGTGTCCTAGCTAGGAGATGGATTTAAGGATTTGGGTTTATATGCTGATGTTGTTTTCTTAGAATTGTTATCGTTTTAAGGACCTGTCTCTGCGCCAATTACAGCATAGAATCAAAACAGCGTTAAGCCCACAAAATCAATGAAAAAACGATAACATGTTAAGAGGGGGCAAATCATCTGATATTATTGGTAGAATCTGTTCAACCTGCATTTAGCTGGTTATCCCTAATTACCTGTCTTTTTGCTAGACTTGGTCCACTTCAGTCACCAGTACAGACTGTTTCTTATACCCCAGCTTCAAAATATGTTCTGATCATCTTTAGAGGTTTCTGTGGATTCCAGAGGATGTGAGGTCTGGCCTGGTGTGATTAGATGTAGGCCTTGTTTCCTGGCTGTCTTTTCTGATAATTCTTGGAAGCTGGACTGCTAAAGTGAGTTGTGAATATGTGGAATAAACAAGTAGAATTAATCTGAAAGTGGCTTGAAGGTCCAGGAGGAAGCGCAGAGCTGAGACAAGCCAGCAGACTTCATTTCCTGCCGATGGCCCCCCTGGGTCTCCTTTCCCCTCATCCAGCTGAAACTGGGGGTCCAAGGTGATCTGGAGCTCAGCCTCCCCACAGGCAGAAGAGGATTCCCAATGGCAAACCCTGATATGGGGAGTGGGGCTGGGCTGCACGTCAAACAGCAGGGTCAGAGGGGCAGCCTTGCCCATGGCTAGCCTTGGAAGCAGCCAGCCAAAGGTCAGCCAAGGAGGTGGAGCAGGCTTTGGGATTGGGAAACTGGGGCGTGGAACAGAATTGAGGCCCAGCAGAAAAGCAGAATTCCTGATCTGGGTTTAGCAAGGAGGCAGCAGCTGATGAAGGAGCAGGGAGATGGGCAGGCAGCAGGTGGCCCAGTTCTTTCGGCTGCTTAAGGCCTGGGAGGGAATGGCCTTTTAGAGCTGGGACATAGCCTGGATCTAATGCCCATTTTCTGCAAGACCGGCAGGCCTGTGCACGATTTGTAATCTCTCCCCCAAGCCCAGCCTGACATCACAAGATGAGTTCTCCAGAAAAGGTATTTAGAGATGCAAAATGTCAGTATTAGGACATCCGTTGCATTTGGGATAGCACCAGGTGCCAACTCTGAGCCAGAAGCTGAGGCAGCAGAAAGAAGGCCAGATTAATGTTTGTCTGCACTTAGGCACCAACGATATTCATCAAAATGGGGGCTTCCAGAGGGTTGCAGCCCCTTCTGACAGGAGACAATCCAAAGCAAAGTATTTATTGCCAAGAGATGAACTGAAATATTAATGAAAGGCGGTGGAGTAACTGATGCAAAACACCATGAAAATCAGGCCTGGAACTGAAGAGAGTAGGAAGCACAGCACATCCTGGGCTTTGCCTGGCGCCCGGGTGACACAAACAGCACTAAGGCGGCGGCTGCTGTACCAGCCGGGCACCCTGTAGGAGAGCATTCCAGAGCGGGGCGGCTGCTGCCGGCCGGCTCTCCTCTTCCTGTGCTTCCTGTAGCCGGAGGATCAAAGCGGGAGTTGGCAAGCGGGGAACCCCCTGGCTATGCAGAGGGCAGGAGGAAGGGAGGGTGCTGCTGCCAGAGCCTATAGAAAGAGGGGGCCTGACGAAGCTGGGGTGCCACTGAGCTCCACCTGCATCGCACGGCCATTTGTCAGGGCGCCTTCGGACAGCTAAGAAGGCTTCTCCCTGGGCAAGGTCACGGCCTCACTTCTTCCTCTCTGCTTTTTTCATAGCTTTGATTTGTGAATTATGAAGTCCTCTCCCAATGGTTTCCGGCAACGGGACCGTGTGACTCCCCCCAAGTTGGCAAGACAGGAGAGCCCAAAGAATCCACCGAATGCCAAGGCCGGGTCTTACGGAGTCACCATCCGGGTCCAAGGGATTGATGGCCATCCATATCTCGTGCTCAACAACAATGAGGGATGCTTGTCAGCAAATCTCTTGGGGCCTGAAAACAGCCAACAGATTGCAGCTGATCAGCCAGCGCCAGATGCCACTCTTCCTGCCATTGAACTTGTCAAGAAAAGCCACGAAGGAAGGCCCTTTGGCGGGCTTTGGGATAATGCGCCACCCAGTTGGATTAAAAGCCTGAACCAAGCCAGCAGGGCAGAGGGAAAGGAAACAGCCTCACCTTTTAAAGCGGAGATTTCCCAGGTCTCTAATTTGCTGAACTTTCAGAAATATCCAGAGCTGCTTCAACCCTATAATCCTGCAAACAGTATCTTGACTCTGAAGGACCTTCAGCCTTGCCTGCTGAGAAAATCCCAATCTCTTGAGGATGAAGAGAAATCAGATTCCAGGCCTTGGAACTCGTCTTTGAAGGTAGCGTTAGGTGGCTCAACTTCCCAATTTGTAGAACTGGCTAAATCAAAACCGAAAATGGTGGACTTGACTAAGCCTGACCAGAACAAGCAGCAGCAGCTGGAAAGCCCCAGTGTTGCTGACCGTCCTGGTGGAAGGCTTGAGTGGCTCACTTCTGGGGCTGGATCTTCACCTGCTGGGAGTTCCTCTACCTGCCCAGGTCCTAGGAGGTGCAGACCGGACCTCCTCCCTTTCCGCCAGCCAGACTCGGCAGGAGCAGCCTTGAATGGTTCCCAGAAATCTTCTTCTTCGTCCACGACT
Source organism: Arizona elegans (assembly GCA_022577455.1). Taxonomy (NCBI): domain Eukaryota; kingdom Metazoa; phylum Chordata; class Lepidosauria; order Squamata; family Colubridae; genus Arizona; species Arizona elegans. The sequence continues at coordinate 1,816,588 of JAKOOJ010000065.1, read as the reverse complement.
CCAACGTCTGCTGCCTCTGTGTCCAGGTTTTTCCTAGATGACCAAGAATATGCCATCTATGCTGACCACGTCAACCGGCATGAAAACCGGCGGTATATCCCATTCTTGCCTGGAACCGGCCGTGATATTGATACTGGCTCCATTCCTGCAGTTGAGGAGCTGATTGAAAAGTTTGACAGGAAGGTTTGTCCCCAAAGGAGGGGAAGATTAGGGTTTAGGACTCGAACTCTTCCAGAGAATCAAAAGCGATCCAAGAGTGTAGACAGCGCCCTGTCTCATGGACTGTATTCTGATTGCATCGGTGAGTTCACCAAAAGCTTGGGGAGATCATCCGAGCATTTGGTCCAGTCCTCTCAAGTTTGCCTGCAGAAGCCACTGTCTCCAGAGAAGAAGGCAACATCTCTTGGGGAGCAGTTGGCCCCTCGGGCGGCAGGCAAGCTCCAGACAAGCCCAGAAATGAGAGAGTCTCCCAGCAGCCACTTCAGTTCCTTGCAGCATCTGAGACAAGATCAAATGAACCCCGAGAGTTTGCCTTCTAAGTCTTCCACTCTTCCAAGGCAGCGTAAAAAAAGAGACCATAAAACTCTGGCCTCCACTCTCTTGTTACCAGAAAGCACCGTGAGTCAGACTCACTCAAGGGAAACTTTTGCTTCCGGTTCAAAAAATGCTCAGGTAACTTGTGGCAACTGAGGCTGCTTCAGTGTGAGCCAGTCAGAGGCCGTTTGGCAGTCTTAGCCAGAGGGACGGAAGGGCCAGCGATACCTGGGGAAGGGAGGCTGCTGGGTGGAGAAATGGGCAGAGCTCAGCAGAAAGACTTCTGCCTTCAAGGCAGAGGGACTGGCAGTTGCCAGGTATTTGGGAATGAACAGCTCTGGGTAATTAGCATCACCAAAGCCACGTAGCAAATTTAAAAAGTAGATCATTTTTGTCCTCTTATCTTCACACACAGCATTCTCTCTACTACCTGGCCTGTTTTCTCAGAAATAACTGAAAAAATGGGAAGTGGTCCCATTCAGGCTTTCGTCTGAAGGGTGCAGAGTTGCCTCCCGCATCCAAGGGTCGGTTTCCAGGCCTATCTGCACCCTTCAGAGCTGCTTGCAGCAACTGTTCAGCTGAAAGGCAGCACAACGTGTGTCAGCCGAATTGGAAACGAGAATCTTTCCTTCTAAGGCATCCTTTCCAGCCTGAGTTTTGTGTTTCAGGTAACACCTGACCTGCTCAAGGGCCAGCAAGAACTTGCCCGAAAAAGCAATGAAGAGACGGCCAAGCAGATTCTCTACAACTATCTCAAGGAAGGGTGAGTGGGCTTGCATAACACCTTGCTTGTGGCATGGTATTTTGTCTTGCTTGGACTCTGCATCACTTGATTCCCCAAGGTGAAGTTCCACTCGGATTAATTCGCACAAGAACTCCCTGCAGCCAATGCCCCTCTGCAAGCAGGTAGATCCTGCAGGTGGCTGGAGGATCCAGGGTCTTTGGCTTTCTGACCATTTGAACAAACATGGGTCTCTTCTCACATTTTAGTACCAGTGAAAACGAGGACACTACCAAGAGGAAAGTCAACTTGGTATTTGAGAAAATCCAGACGCTGAAGTCCAGAGCAGCCGGGAGTCCCCAGGTGAATGACACAAAGCAAAGAGTCTTCTGTCTCCCATAGCTGCCTGTTCCGGTAGGGCAGTCCTTGCCCACAGCTTGGTAGAGAGGCTGCTGGTGTCTTTGCCATTGTGTGAGGCAGGATTGTTTTTTGCAAGCAGTGGTGCCAGTAGGCTCTTCCCCCTCCCCTAGAGCAACAAATGTGTTTCATGGCTTCTCTCATACAACTTTTGCTGCTTTCTTTTGAAAAGTCCCCCAAGGTCTTATGAGGCAGTTTTTTTCATTGCCTCTTGGGGAGTTCAGATGTTTAGAACAAATGAATCTTGTTTAACTGCAGACATCTGATGCTTCAGTGGAAGTCAACATGTTGGTGGAAGAGAAGAAGTGGTTGAGAAAGGAGGTTTCTGAGCTACAGAGGAAGCTGGACTTGGAATTCAAGGTAGCCCCCGCCCCCCAAACTTCCTATTGGTCACTAATCCTGCATACGTCAACAGACAATGTGGGTCTTTTAAGAGAGACTCAGCCACACAGGTATAGGAGCACAATTCAGCTTCCAGGCCTCTGGAGGACTGCTGGCTGTTAGATCAGGTTGAGTTGGGGCCAGTCGTCGGAGCCCTGCCCATTCCATGCTGAAGATGGGCTGTGCTCCTTCCCCCAAACCCCACCTAGTCTTTGCTTCACCCTGTTCCTTCAGAAGGAACAAAGGGAGACCCCTTGCATAGATGCATGGCCCATTTGCCATTTCCCAGAAATACTGGAGTCTTTAGAAAAGTGCAAAGAGATTTAATAGATTCTTTTTATCTTTTCCAAAATTTGTTATTTTAGAATCAGCAAAACTTCAAAGCTGAAAGGCAGACAATGGAAACAGAGCTTCAGAAGCTTCGGCAACAGCTTAAAGAAAATATGGAGGAGAAAGACACTTTCAGAAGGCAGCTGAAGGAAAGCGAGAAAGACCTTAGAGAAAACCTGGAGGAGTGAGTTTTGCTATGGGTGTTGATTATAATAGTAAAATCTAATACAAACTAAAGAGAAAAAAAAGAATATTGTTCTTCCTAGAACAATATTTGAATTAACTAAAGCCTGCCCCCTCCCCCCCAACTTTGGGGCACCAGGGATCAGTTTCATTGAGACCGGACGGGGCTTGGTTTCACATGCTGCCTGCATCCCATGGATGGAGCTTCACTTGTTTGTGCGGACCGATTTCTGGCATGCCATGGACTGGGGACGGTCCACGGACCACGGGTTGGGGATCCATGAACTAAAGATTACAACAGTTACAAGTAAAAGGAAGGAATATAAAGTTGGTTTATTTGATCAAGATTAAAATATGTTGCTATTTCTGATAGCCCATTATGAGACTTTCTGCTGACACCAGGACTGAAAAGATGATGATTTATCCATTTATCCCTGGAGATGGGACCAGATATGGGATGAAGAGATAAATGTTGGTAACCTTAGAGGGGTTGGAGAGTGACTAAATTTGTTTATACTTGTGATGAAAGTTATTTTGTTATATATTTTTCTTTTTTTATTATATTTTATTTTTTTCTTTCTTTTCTCATTTCTTTTACCTTGCACTATTTATTCTTTCTTTCCATTCATTTACTTCTCTTGCAACTTATCTTTTATCTTTTATTCCTTTGGTCACTCTTGCCAGCAAACTGTGCTTTCCTGAAGTTTTTGAAGGCTTTTTGTGACTGACATGGGTTCCAGCTGGCAGATCAAAGAAGGCATCTCAAAAATGCTGTTTTCTTCCTCCCTTTGAGGCTTTTCCAAGTGAAAATTGAACGGGAGCAGCACCAGAGAGAGATCCGGGACTTGCAGGATCAGCTTTCCGAGATGCACGATGAACTGGACAGTACAAAGCACATGGAGGACAGCGAGAAGGAGCAACTCATAGAGGTGAGACATTTTTCCTGCCTGAAAGGGCCCTGAGCTGGAGCAGAAAAATGTGGCAGGCAGGAGGCCAGGAGTTTGGAGCCTGGCCACAGCCTTCTCCCCCTTTCTCCTTCTCCTTCTCCTTCTCCATTCCTGAGTTTAGGAATTGATGCAAATGAAGCAGGGCCTGCAGGAGCTGGTGGTGCTCAAAGACCAGCAAGAAAAGACCCTGAAGAAACGCGAGCGGGAGCTGGTGGCCCTGAAGGGCGTCTTGAAGGAAGAGATGGCCAGCCAGGACCAAGAGATGGGCCACCTCAAGGAGCAGCATGTCCGGGAGCTCCAGAGCCTGAGAGACAGTCTGGCCAAAGCCACAGAGGTCAGTGAGGCACCCAGCAGAGTCCGTGGTTTCTCTGAGCAGAAGTGCAGCTCGGCCCTGCTGCCCCCCTGGCCCCCCCAGCCCTTGCCCTCCGCCTGAACCTTCTCCCTCACCCGGCATGAGAGATGCCAGGGGTGGCCCAAGGCAGCAGCTTTCCTTCTCCCACACAAACAGACTGTTTTGTGCTGTGCTTATTATTGCCACAATCTCAGTCCTGGCACCGGGAGGGCTCCGCATTAGGGTTGGGCATCGGAAATAAAAGCAGGGCTCTTAATCACTCGCTCTTTTACTCTCCTATCCAGTTTTTGCTCGTTTGGAAGACAGATATTTCCCCATTTTCCAAACAGACCTTAAGACAATGTGTTAATTGTTCTTAATTGGGCAAGTTATGCTTTAAAAAAAATAATAATTGCCTGTTGTTGTTTCTAAAAATCCTCACTCTGGTGGTGGTGCCCCTGCCGCTCTCTGTGTTTCTACTTTCTGGCAGGGCTGGACAGTAGGGTGCCCATTTGGAAACCCTTTCTAGGATGCTCTTCCTCCTTTCTCCTTGCTCTGCCCCCACAGAACAAGCAAAAAGTGTGACCACCACAGTCTCTGGGCCCAGGCAGTGAAGGGAGTCAGGCCGGCCCACCAGGCAGAGCACCCTCGCCTCGCCTCGCCTCATCTGGGGGCTGCTTGCAGACCACTTGGCAAGGGTTGGGTGGCAGGGGACCGGGCAGGAAAATGACCCAGTGCCCAGTTTCTGATGGACTTGACCTGTGCCCCCCACCCACAACAGGTCTGTTGCATGTTGCTCTGGTTCTGCGCTGCCTGGGATGGCTTTCCCATTCTGCAGCAGAAGAGGAAATGTGTAACCGGAGGCTGGGTCAAGGTCAGAGGCCGGTCAAGGCCCTGGGGCAGAGAAATTCACCTGGTCCCTGCTGGGAATGGCAGTTAATATATGCCTGATAGCTGATCTTCGTTGCCCAGAAGGGCTGTGAGAGGCCTGCAAGGGCAGCCAGCTGGTTTGCCCTCTCCCCTCTTGCAACTCCGTTTTGGGGTGCTGCTGTTTTCCAGGACCACCAGTCACTTGGTTGGGTGTCAGATACTTGGACAACTCAGCTCTTCTGGCCAGCATCCAAAGCTCGATTTCTCTCTCCTGGCACTAAATCTCTTTGTGGTCCTCACTTGAGTAGGAAGCGGGGATAGACATTGAACTCTCTTAAGGGATTTCATTACCAGGAGGGAGAGGCTGGCCAACCTGCCCATGCCTGAATGGCACTTTTCAGGGAGAAAATTAAAAGGTGGTGGCCGCTGCAAATGATGATTAGCCATAACTCATTAACCATGTGAAGCAGGAGGTGGATTTGCCTCATGGGGAAGGAGGGGTTGAAGCAGCTCAGCTCTGCTCCTGGCCCACCTGAGAGCCAGGAGAAGAGGAAGAGGAGGCTCTTTCCCTGAGGGACTGACCATGAGCCTTGCCAGATCTCCCTTGCCTCTTGTGTGCCCGGACACTGAAGGGGAGCAGGAACAGCCTGACTTCTGAGCAGTGACCACAGTGCGGCTGCCCACTGTCTCTCCTCTCTCCGTGGTGCTCTTTCTTCCATCCTTTATTTAACTAGTTCACAACTAGTTTTTCTGTGAAAAGCACCGGAGCCGTGTCCTAATCTAGAATGCCAAAGGAAATAACAATACAGAAACAGGCATCAGGGTATAAACATGCAAGCAGGTTAAAAAAAAAAACTTTCAGGACTAAGCGATGTAGGAGATACCTCTAAGACCAGCAAAGTGCTTGGAAAAATTTTCTCTACATTTTTCCAGCATTTGAAGTTTGAAAGGGAGGTGGGGGGGATGCCATGACCTGGTCCCTCACTGGAGTCTCTTTAGAATAGAATAGAATAGAATAGAATAGAATAGAATAGAATAGAATAGAATAGAATAGAATAGAATAGAATAGAATAGAATAGAATAGAACAGAACAGAACAGAACAGAATAGCTTTATTGGCCAAGTGTGATTGGACACACAAGGAATTTGTCTTGGTGCATACGTTCTCGGTGTACATAAAAGAAAATACCCATTCGTCAAGAATCATAAGGTACAACACTTAATGATAGACATAGGGAAAAATTAAGCAATCAGATCATATTAGGAAACAGTCGTAAGGATACCAGCAACAAAGTTAGTCATACAGTCATCAGTGGGAGGAGATGGGTGATGGGAACGATGAGAAGATTAATAGTAATGCAGACTTAGTGAATAGTTTGACAGTGTTGAGGGAATTATTTGTTTAGCAGAGTGATGGCGTTCGGGAAAAAACTGTTCTTGTGTCCAGTTGTTCTGGTGTTCAGTGCTCTATAGCCCAGTTGGAGATCTATTCAGTAGCAAGCCCTGTCAGCTCCATCAAGCTAAGGCTGTGGCCTTGAACCCGGGCAATGTCACTATCTCTTTCCTGCTAATGGGCAGCAGGGATTTGCCCAACACCCTCCTTGACCTTGTGAATGGCTTTGGGCGGGGTATTCACTCCTAAGCTTCCCCAAATTTCAGCCTCAGGATTCAGCCAGACCTCCTGTTCCCTGGCATTGGAGATGTCCCCAACTCTAGAACAGCAGAAGCAGCAGTGGACGTCATGAAAGAGCGTTAGGTGTCATACCCCTCCTCCCCCCACCCACCCCCGAGGCCGTTCTTCCTCATTACACAACCTTGCAAGGAATTATTCTGAGGCACAACTGAAATTCAAGGCCAGTTGGACTGGCTCTTGAAGCGCCTTGTTTGCGTTTTCTGGGTTCCTGATATTTTCTGAGCGTATCTGGCTCTGTGAACAGGTGATTCTGGCCTTGGTTTGTAGGAATCTCACCCAGCCAGTTCTGTGGCTCTGATGCAGGGCTGTGTGTTGACACGACTAATCACAGTTTAACCCTTGGAAGAGTCGCAGTGAGTTGCATTGCCGTCAGCAAGTTTAATGCAAACAAACCCATAAATCTTGTGGGTTTCCCGCTCTGCTTTTCAATGTGCTCAGGACATCCTGAACCAGGGTGCCTTCTGGGTGCCTTCTGGCCAGGGCTGCTTCCTGGGGTTGGGGAAACCGTGCCCTGCTCTACTTTAGCATTGAGAACTGCAGCCCTTCACCACATGTGAAAAGTGCTAATGAATTCTAGGACTACATTCTCTCATTTTCAGTGAGCACTTTATTGCTAGCCAAAAAAAGTGTTGCTCCTGTTTAGCTTTATTGCACTGTACTTGTACCTGCAGACCAGATTTAAATCTTCATCCTCGGCTCAACTCCGCACAAGATGCCTGGTGCATTTGTCCTCGGGTCCATTCTGGCTGTTAGGCTCAGCAACCTAGAAAGCTGGACCAGACCTTGACCTGCCAGCTCATGTCTGCACCTCCCCCAGGAGAAGCATCCTTGCTACTTGTTCTCATTACCTGTTAGGGAACGCCCCACCCGGCTGATTTCTGCCTTTTCGCTGAAGATGGCTCAGGAAAGTCACGACAGAGGCAACAAGAGCAGTGGAAACACTGCTTTTAATTTTGCCTGGCTCAAGCCACTGCCCAGTGGCTGGGAGTGGTCAAGAAGACCCTCCACCAAGCAGCTAAAGTCCCTTCCCAGGCCTTCTCTTAAGGCTTGTGGACAACTGGAAGCAGGCAGCTGGTAGAGGGGGTGGTCCCCAGAGCCTTACAGTGACTGACATGCTCTCTGCCTCTCCTCCTCCTCCTCCAGACCCCAAACAAGCATTTAGGTGGCCATCCTCTTCAAGGCAAGAAGCCTCTTTCTTTGCAGTCAGAGAAGGTCCTTCAAGCTCCTCAGACAGGCATAGGCTGGCTGCCTGTCATGTGAGGCTGCCTGCCTGTGCTGGGTGCCAAAATACCAGACGGTGGTGCAGACCAGGCTCCCTTGACTGTTCCCTCCCCAGCCTTGCTGGCATTCCAGGGCGAGGAAGAAGTGAAATGGAGGCCCCCCCCCCAAACCACCCTATATCTCCGATGAAGGTCAAGTTGTTGTCTTCTTAGAAAATTGGCTCCCTGTCCAGTGCGAAGGCTGAAGCTGAGAAGGAGCAAAGGAGCCAAGAAGGCCGAGTGGCTGGGATGGCCGAGCAAAATGGGCAGCTGAGGAAGGCCCTGGGGCAGCAGGAGAAGCAGCAGCAAGAACTGCAGCTGGAGCTTGAGAACTTGAGGGGAGGCCAGGAGGAAGCTGAGGAAAGGCTGAGAAGGTGCATGGTGAGTCTGAAGCGAGCAGAGGAGCTGGGGAAGATGGAGGAAGAGGAGGGCAAACCCTTCGGCTTGGCTGTCCTTTTCTTCATTGCATCACTATTAGCCAAGCTACTATTGAGGTTCACTTGAAAACTGTGGGAACAAGTAAAAAAGTCCCTTCACTTGATGGGAGGCGTCACCAGCAGAAGGCAGAGCTGCCATCTCAGAGAGACGTCAGGTAGCTGCCAAGGGTCCCAATTCCACCAGTGCCTGTTCCTGAAAGGGATCGTCCAAGGCCCTGGCGCAAGAAGACTGCCCTTGGGTGTCTTTTCCTGGCATTTGCTGTGGGCCTTGGAGGAGGGCATGGGGGGTGGCAGGGCCTCCTCTGAGCAGCTTCACAGGTCTTAACCTTCTGCCTGCCTGCCTGCGGCTTAGCCCATGGCTGGGGCTTCAAGAGGGTTCAAAGCCTTGAAATCCAGGGTTCCCAAGGTGGGATGGGGTGGGGTGGTGCAGACAACAGCTGCTGTGGTTTGTTCAAACATAACCAAATCAGGGTTTTTGTTTTACTGTGGCACCATTTTTATTGTTTTGTTACTATTTAATATATTGGTTTTATTGTTATTGTGAGCTGCCGAGATTTGCTTAAGATATGCAGGCAAACGAATCTTTTGAATCAGTCAATCTCTCATCCTGGCAGAGAGAGATGCAGTCCTTGACCCACGCCAAGGAGGAAGCCTGCCAGCTGGCCTCGGCCAAGGTGTCTTTGGAAGCCCAGCTGGAGGACGCCCAGGTGAGAAAGAAGGGGGTGAAAACATGGCATCCCAGAAAAGCTTCGTAGTGTTGCACAGAGCAGAGTGTCTTAACAAGTAGCAGCTGTGCACACTGTCGCCTCGGGAGCTTTTAGTGCCAGAGAGGTAGTGGTTGTTGCTGGGTCTCTCCAAAGGTTCTGTTCCTTAGTCTGTTTGTCTTGAGCATTCGCCTCGTTCTCTTAATTGCTGTCAAATTGCAGGATGCAGCGGAGGCCAAGAGGCTTGCCTGTCCTTTTCCCGCTTCCTTGTGCCTTTGCCTCCAGGTTCCTGTGAAGTTGGAGCCACCGTGGGCAACCTAAGTGTGTTCTGCTTCCTGGGCCCCCCCTTCCCAGTGCCTTGGCCTTCCCCCTACTAGCAAATTTCAGGTGGCTGCTGCAGAATTTGGATCTCATTCTTCATTTTAAAGATGTGTTGATTTTTTTATGATGCATGTGAAACACCTGGGCCCATTTACTCATTTATTTCCCACCGTTGTTATTTCTACAAATAAGGCAGTGAACATCTCCAACACACTTCGTGCTCCTATTTTCCACACAGCAGCAACCCTTCCCCTGTGAGGTGGGTTGGGCTGAGGGGGAGGGACTGACTCAAAGTCACCCAGTCGGATTTCATGCCAAAGGTGGGACTCGAACTCATGGTCTTTAGCCTAGTGCCTTAACCACTAGACTGCTCTGTTTCTGCAGGTAGCATTTCACAGCCTCAAGATGCCTGAAGGGGTCTCACCTGTGCTGGGGGTTAGCTGAAGGCACTAGTGGGGACAGATTTGTGCCCTGGTTAAGTGGGGAAAGCCCCCGGACCTAGCCTGGAACCTGAAGTTAGTGAGCCTCTGGTGGTGTTCTGCCCCTGGCCACTTGAGTTCTCTGGGGCCTCGGTGGCCTCAGCTCACGCAGCCACGTCTCCCTCCCTCCACAGAGGAACATCAGTCGGCTGAGCCAGGAGCAGCAGCAGCTGATGGGCTGCCTGGAAGACGAAGCTTCCCAAAAAGATCAGCTACAGAAGACAAAGCGCGAACTGGAGAACGAGCTGTGGCAGCTGGACAGAACTGTTGAAACACTGCAGAAGGAGGTAAAATGCCTATCTGGCCAGAGAGTTTGGGGCTTCTGGGTGAGATTAGAATCCCTACATTTCAACTGCCAGCCACCAAAGTTTCTGAGGAGACTTACTCGGCACACAAAAACACTCGGCAACCAGATCTCAAAGGAGGCAGCATCTTCTGGTTTTCAAATAATGGTCAACCAGAGTCACTGCAGAAATGCCTGGAAATCCCTTACAGATATTTGCAAAACACAAATGGCGGAGCATTTCAGCAGCAAAAAAGCTTTCCATTGGATCCACGTCTTTGGAACCTGAGTGGGAAGAGCAAAGCCATGATCCAAATACGGTTGTTACTTTTAATTAGGACATTGGCAAGTCTTGCTTGCCAGTTCAGCACAATCTAGGAGGAAGAGGGTCTTCCAGTGGGGTTTGGGGCACCTGTCTTTGCCCTGTAGGTGTGGGAGTCCACCTGGGCAGTTGAGATGTTGCAGCTACCCTTTCCTCCTTGGAAATCTTTTATCCTCCCCCATATCACTGGTTTTCTCTTGGGTAGATGGCGGAAATCATTAAAGTGTCCCAGGAATCAACCCAGCAACTCCAGAAGCAACTTGATGAGTACAAAGAGAAGAACCAGCAGCAGTTGGTAGATTCACAGCAGCGGCTGAAGGACAAAACCCTGGAGCTAGAAAAGGCCTACCAGACAATCCTCAAAATGCAAGAGCAGGTATTGACCTCTGACCTCCTAATGTTCGTAAACCTTCCTTCCTTCTTGCAATGAAACATCATTTGGACCATGTAACCAAAAGCATCAATTAAACTCCACCCAAACTAGAAATGACTGAAACAAAACAGCCCAGCAGTTGTGGCCAAAATAGAGGGGTTCTCTTGACACATAGCCAATAATACCCAAGTGAGGCTGACTCCCAGTTGTGTTGTTACAACATCAGCAAGCATTCCTCGCCCCACTTGTCCTCCGGAGGGGACACCTTGACCAAGTCTGTGGTGCCCCAATACCTGGCTCAGGGTATCAGCGAAAACCATGCCAGGGCTTGTAAGCCTAAGCTCCAGCTGTCCTTGCTGGAGGTCAGCCCAGCGAATGCTTGTGAACAGTCAGGCCGAAGGGAATCTGACTTGTACTCCCAGTGCCACTGACAAGCAAAGCAAGCTGAAAAAGGCATGGAACAAGCCAGAAGGAGATACAGGCTGGCTATTAAAATAAACAGACAGCTCTTAAGAAATGTCATCTGAAAAAGGCAACATCACGAAGCAGATTATACAAAGCAAATAGTTGCCATTTCTTAGGAAGCTTTGTCTTCCCTTTAGCCATCAGCTGGGTGGGGGGCCAAGGAAGTTCAAGCCCCTTTATCCTGACTCTCTCCCCCCTCCCCCCCCCCCACACCCAGCCTGGCAGCCTTGCGTTAAATGGCTGCCCCCTTGTGGCTGGAAAAAGAGTGCACATGCTCTCCTAAAGTTCAGTGCTCACAAGCAAACTTGCGCTCTGAGGAATGGGCTGAGCAGCTGGATGAGACCCCTGGGCCAGTAGTCTGTCCTCAGGATGGCCACCAACTGCCCACAGAAGACCCCCAGTCTTCCAGCTGTTGCCCTGCCGTTGCCCTGTAGAGGTAGCCATGCTGCCATCCCAGCTAAGAGCCCTTCATCCCCAGGACTGCCGTGGATGGGTTGACCCGTTTTTTAACCAGCACTGCATCTCATGGCACATAAAGACTGGGTGAAAATGCTGCACAATCTGCAAGCTGCTGCACACTTTCTGGAGCTGATCTGGAATGTGATCTGGACAGATCCGCCCAGAAAAAGGGGCAGTTTACCTGGTGTTTCTATGGGAGATGATTGCAGAATCCCTCAAAGACTTTCACGCTGTGAGCGTGAGATGTTTCCATTCATCGCTTGCTTCTCTTTCAGGAAATGGGTTGTGGTTAAAGAAGATTAGGGCTAGCAAGCCAGAATTAAATGTTGGCTTCCTATCACACCTGTGGACCCTTACCACCCTGAGTCCTTTGGGAGAAGGGCGGTATATAAATCTAATAAATACAAAATACAAATACAGACTTGAGTCTAGCTGAGATGGAAGAAACGTAGGATCTGGGTTTGCAAAACACAGAAATATTTCCTTGCCTCTAAATCTATCTGTCCACAGCAGATGTCTACAGAACATATAGGTGAGAGGTTTATGGGACACATTTCTTTGACTTTCAGGTACGTTTTATGGAGGAAGAATTACAGGGTCACAAAAAAGCCCAAAAAGAAGCCCTCACCAAGACTCGGCTTCTGGAAGACACAGTGAAGAACTTGGAATATGAACTGGAAACTAAAAGCCACTTGAAAGAAGATCGGGCAAGACAGGCCAAGATACTGGAGGTAGAAAGGAACAGTATTTGGAGAGGCAAATTGAGGTGTCTTAATGTACAGACACCCGTCCACTCCACCTGCAAAATCATGAAGGGCATCTGAGGCCTCTTCTCCTGCCTCATGCAGCATCCCTTGATCTGTGAGCCCCCTGTTTGTTCTGGGCCGCCCCTGGATCCCACTTCAGAGGGGGCAGGACTTTGCCCAGGATGCCCAGCTGGCGTGGCTGGGGGTTGCAAGGCGGGTCCTTATCTTGCAAGACCCTTGAAGTAAAACACACTAAACTGCCCACCGTGTGCTTTGAGCCAACGGAGGCCTCCCCCTTTCTGCCTGCAACTGGCACCAAAAGGAGCCCAAGTGCTCACGATGTGCTCACCTGTGCAAGGTGTGGTTTCTCACAGTCCTTTAGGTCAGGGGACTCTAGTGAGAGCCAGCCAGAAATGGGGGCGCTGAGAAGCCCTCCAGAGAAGTGTCCTTCAGGTGGCAAGAGTTTCACTCTGCAGCTCCCTGCTGGAGAGAGCCTCTTCCCAGGTGCTTTGAGCTGCCTTTATGGGTGCCAGGCTGAAATGTCTCCTTGGAGAGCCCTCTCTGGGCCACTGAGCAGCTGCTCCTCTTCTCTCCCTTCTTCCCTTCAGCCGGGTCACATTTCAAGGGGTTCTTGTGTTGTGTGTGCCGCAGATTTTGCAGTGGGCTGATGTTCTTACCCTCAGGACAAGATATCCCAGCTGGAGTTGGAGCTTGAAGAAGAACGGAGCAATTCCGATATCCTATCTGGGAGGATCGACAGGGGCAGAGAGCAGGTAGGCCTTTGCTTAGTTCAGGCAGCGGTCGCAAGATTGGGGAAGGAGCTGGAAGCCCTGGCTGGGCCTGCTCTGCCTCCAGTAACCGCCTCAGGAGCAGCTCTGGGAAGCAGGCTTGGCCCTCCCCATAATCAAGTCCTTCGTGCGCGCACACACACCCAGGTGCCAGCCCAGGTGGATTCCTGGAGGTGGTCCAGCCCCTGCAGTGATCCGACCCCTTTCCACGGCAGCCTGCTTGAGACCAGCAGGGACTGTCTCTTCCTGGCAAGGTCTGGCAGAAGCTCCTTTGGAGGCGGGAAACACGTAAACCTCAGCTGATTGCTTCAATTAGGCAAAATACGTGTTTCTTTCCAAGGCTTCAGAACTCCCCATTTCCTACACATGGGACAAAGCCTGACTTGTCTTCGGTCAGGGCTTGGATGCAGGGATTCCCGAAGACTATTTCAGGTCTACTAAACATTCATAACAGCGGAATAATAGCTCTGTTATTGGTCATTATCACTGTTGATTAAGCGGCTAACCAGCCAGGAACAAGGAGTGCAGCCCGCCTGGCCTCCGTGCCCAGCCCAACTTTTCTTGGCAGCCTGGATGGGCTGCTGCAGGGAACAGAGCACAAGGCTAGCGGGATCTCACATAACTGCAGGTGTTGCCACAAGAGCAGCCTGGTTTAGAGTGCCTCTCTTGCCTTTGCACATGCATTCTTACCACCTGGGTTCTTAGCATGGACTGCTGGTGGGCGTGTTTCTTCCCTGGTCCGACTGACTGCTCACTTACTGTGACTGTTTTTATTTCTTCCTCTCCCCTCCCCTCCTCTCCTTTTTCTTTTCTCCCCTTTCCTGTCTTCCCCTCTCCCTTCTCTTCCCTCCCCTTTCCTCTCCCTCTACAGATTGAGCAAATGAGGAGTGAACTCCTTCAGGAAAGGACAACCAGGCAAGAACTGGAGGGCGACAAGACTGCCCTGGAAAGGCAGGTCAGGAGGCCATGTGATCTTTGCTTTGCTCTGCTCTGGGACTGCAACCCCACCGCCATGCCCACCCCTGAGCCTCGGCGAGCGCCCTCTGTGTCCATGGCCAGCCTTATCCTGAGTCCCTTGCCCTGCACCACAGCCCCTTTGGCTACCCAGAGTCCAGCACGTTTGAGGGTTTCCCTGACGTTTGTGCCCAGGCGGGCTGCCTGGACCCACAAGTTCCCCTTCCTCTTTCAAGCCTTCAGATTCCCTTTGGCTTTCCCGAAGACGAATCTCTTGGCATCAACCCGCCAAGCAGGCAGCGCTTAATGATCCCTACAACATCCTGACGCTGCTTGGGCATCCACTGCCCAATGGAGCCGGCCTGGGTGCTGCCTCTCCTCCCTTCTGGGTAGCAGCTTCTGCTCCATGTTGGACTGGAAAATCAACTCTTCTGCCCTCCGTCCATTTCTCATGCACTAGTTATAACTTGGGGCAGGGGTCCTTCCTGAATCTCCTGCTTGGAGCTGGCCAGTTTTCTGGCCTCCTTGGCTGCCAGGTGTCCCTGCTGACGGATCGGGGCAATTCCTCCTCCAGAACAAGGAGCTGAGAGGTCGTATCCTCCACCTGGAAGGTTCTCCCAAGCCCAGCAAGGAAGGCCTCCTGGCCCAGATGGAAGCCCACCTCCTGGCGCTGGAGGAGCAGCTGGAGAGTGAGGAGAGGTACGAGGAGGCCCCTCCCAAAGTCCCCCCAGGGCTCTTCTGCTCCCCCAGACTTGTCGCTTTGCTCTGTGGGTCCTGTTGGTCAAGCCTGACTCTGGGGGGCTTCCGGGGTTCTTGGAGTTGCCATCTTGCCCACAGACGGAAGACCGATCCTGGGATTTCCTTGTGTCCTCCTGCCCAGGAAACAGCTTGATTAGCCACACAGAGTTTTAGGAATGGGCCAATTAAATAAAATTAAGTTAAATTGGAAAAATAACCAGCAGTGCTCTGCAGGGAGACAGGTTTGAAGTGGAAAAGGCCATTTGGAGGGCCTGTAGCTGCACCCATCAGCCTCTCCTTCAGCCTCAGCACCTTTCCCCAAAGCCTAGGCGAGGAGGCACTGGTGCGAGCGAGACAGTGTGGAAACATGAGCAGCACCCCCTCTGCAGCGCCCTTCCCTTCCCATCTGGCCCAGCCCATTTGGCTGCAATCCCCCAACCACTGCTGAGGACCCTGTGTCTGGCAGGCAGAAGAGAGTGGGCGACAGTTTGGGGGAGGCCAGGATAATGAGAGCAGGAAAGCACCTGGGAGCCAGCAGAGTCTTCACCTGGTGCCCCCCTCCCCTTCTCTTGGCCTTCCTAGGGACCGAGCTCACCTCCAGTTGACCAACCGCCGATTGGAGAGGACTGTGAAGGAGCTCCTGATGCAGGTGGATGATGAGCACCTCTCCTTGACTGACCAGAAGGACCAGGTAAGTAGGGAAGGGCCCCAAGGGACACATTGCTTCTTAGGGGCTCCCTAGGAGCCTCCGTCTGATTGCAGGAGGGCCCTTTCCTCGCTCCACAGCTCAGCCTGCGCCTGAAGGCCATGAAGCGACAGGTGGAGGAAGCAGAGGAAGAAATAGACAGGCTGGAGAACACCAAGAAGAAGCTTCAGAGGGACCTGGAAGACCAAGTGGACCTCAACGACCAGCTGCAAGGACAGCTGACCACCATCCGGCAGGACCTCAGGTAGGAAAGGGGCTTGGGCAGCCTTGAGAGCTGCCAGTTTCCCTGGTGCCCCAGCTCATACATGGGCAGGGGCCCCTACTCTCTTCTTCGTCTTCCTCTTCTAAAGAGGATCGTGTTGCATTGGCAGACAGCCTCCCGAGCCCCTCAGCTGGCCTTCCTGTTGCTCAGCCTGGATTCTCCCAACACACAGAGCAGTTTGCACTTAAATGTCCAGAAATGGGGCTGTGCTGCCAGGATCGTCTTCTATAGGAGAAAATACACCTGCCCCAAACCAAGTGTGCTCTGCAGGTCCTTGAAAGATTCGGCTCTCTTTGGCTGCACCCACCATGGCTTGATCCGCTTTGCCAATTAGATCAAACTCCACCCGTGACCCAAAAGGTTGCAGGCCATTTCTCAGTGGGTGAACCTTTCCTTCCGCAGACGCCAGAAGACTTCCAATAAGTTGCTGAGCGACTTTGACTATGAGGATGACTTCAGCACTGATGGGGAGAGCCTTTTCGATGCCCCCCTGGGGTTGAAGTCCTTCAAGCGCAGTGATGGCAAAGCCAAGGAGGATGCCAGCCAGCCTTAATGGCCAAGAGTCAAGGCTCCGTGGAATCAAGGCGCCACCGGCTGCAGGAATCAGAGCTTCAGGTGACTGTGACTCCTTTTTCTGAAATGCGCCATGTTCAGATTTATTTCAGAAATAAACTTTTGTGAACAAAAAGGAGCTGGCCTTCCATTTCACAGATTCAGGGATACTTCTAGCTCTGTGTGACTGGCTGACCCTAGACTGCTCCCAACCTGAGGTCTTCTCCTTGGAAGCTGTTTCAAACCGAGGGGAGGGAGGGTGTCACTTTGTTACTAGAGCAGAGGAAGGAATATACAAAGCAGGAAGTAAGGATGTATGTTTTTGAATCAAGAGTTTTCACAACTCTTGCAACATTTTGTGTAGTTTCATGTTTCTATAGCGCACATTAATAGTGCAGGAATCTGTATTGTCATATCATCCATAAGCTTTAAAACCCTATTGCAGTAAACGCCGTTTGTTCAGCAAACATGTTTATGGGCTGAAGGAGCGCAGCAAGACCTTGGGCAGATGGAAAAAGCAGGACATTCTGCCACACCAGGAGCCATTTCTGCTCAGAAAAACTGTTCCCCACTCCTCGTCTCGACTTTCTCGCTCTGACTTCCAGGAATCAGATCGATGGGGAGACCGTTGATGTCCTGATCTTGCCATACTTTAGAAAAGAGACTTTTGCCCTGATCTAAGCAGCCTCAGGTGCAGAGAAGCAGGGCTGAACTGGCCTGCTGGAGCCAAGTCCGCCATTGGGTTCAGAGCTGGAACGGCTGCTTTGCTCTTCCTGGATTGTGATATCTGCTCCTGTGGCAGGTTCTGATGTGCTTCTCTGAGAAGCACATCAGAAAAGGCACTTCTGTTTCTTGCCTTCTGGTTTGAATTGTAGCTACCTGTAAGCAGCATCCGAGTACAAAAGTTCCTATTGTAATCTGCATTTTTATCTCTCCACCAAATCTTTCCTCTGTTAGGACAATCTTCAGTGAGGAAATAATAGTATTAGCAGCCCTATGCAATTGTTCTCTTCTGCAATTTTGTTAAAGTGTTCAAAACTGGTTAGCATCAAATGTTTTTTTCAGAGTCAGCACTGAAGATATTAAAATTCCAACATAAACGCAAATCCTGGAAGCTGCACAAATAAGTCTTGTAACGGAAGAATGCAGTCACTTGAAAGAAAATATTGCTCCTAAAAATCTTTGGCATCTGGACTTTGTGGGTTCATGAGTGGGACCTTAAGTAGGGTCTGCTTTGACCCCATGACATCCTTTGGGCTTTAGGTCCAATGACCTCCATTGGAAGCACCAAGAACTGCCTTCACCTCCCACCCGCAAATTCCAAGTGCCGCCTAGTGGGAGCAGAGCCCATAGGAGGAGGGAAAGGCAGGGTTTTGATTTGGGCTTTGTGAACATGTCTGCACGTATGCCTCAAGTGCAGAGGCAGAACATCCTCATGTCCAGTTGACTGTTGACAGAAGGAGGGCAGCTGGTCTTGGTGGCAATTGACTGCTGACTGGTGGCCGAGATGTCTTGCTCAGATGCATCAAGTCTTTGTGTTGCCCTGAGAGTTGGTAAAAGCAACGTTCTGCTAGCTTGCTGAGGTCAGCCTGAGCCAAGAAGAGGCAGCTTTTTGCTTGGCAGAAGATCCCCGTGGAGCCCCTTGTCCGCATGCTGGCAGCCCCTGGTTCAGCCCCATCTCAGATGGGGCAGGGGGAGCAGTCGATCCAGCACCTTCTGTTCCTACGGGGAAGGGGGCTTGTTTCAGTTTTACAGAATTCTATTAATGGAAGCCACAAAGGAACACAGGAGATAAGATAAAAGATTGGAACTACTTGATAGACAGTTTCTGATAGTAGCAAGTAGTTTGGACAGATCTTGAAACCAGATAGTGCTATTTTTTGTTCCAGCAGTTCTTCATGAATCAGATCATGAAGTAATTTGTCCAAATTGTCTGAGTAACTTTAGAGTTTGTCTCCTGCCTGGAGAGACAAGGAGTTAATTTAACTCCTTGATGTCATAATCTGAAAATATGTATCAATATATACTGCTCAAAAAAATAAAGGGAACACAAGCAGAAGACATCTGAGATCTGAATGAATGAAATAGCCTTATTAAATACTTTGTTCTTTACATACAGTAGTTTATACGCTGCTCAAACAACTAAAGGGAACACAAAACTACTGTATGTAACAAAGTATTTAATAAGGCTATTTCATTCATTCAGATCTCGAATGTCTTCTGCTCGTGTTCTCTTTATTTTTTTGAGCAGTGTATATTGTAAAGCATGTGGTATCTACTGATAGCTAATAGGAATATATTTGCTCTGAGTTGTACTTTTTCAGCAGATTTTCAGCAGATATATTCTCAGGAGGTTTGTAGTTAAACTGAATGAGCTGCATTTTTCTTTATCTGTCCATAGCTTTTAAAAACAAGGAAGAAATGACCTGGAAATGTTGACAATCAATTCAAACTCTTGTATTTTCCTTCTGATATTAAGATGCCAACTTTATTTTAATACTACTCTTTATAACTCTCTTTTTGGATCATGTCTGAGCAAGCTGAAGACAAAAATCCATTGGGAAACAAATTCACTTTTAATATCAAGGGCTTTTGCTGAAAAAACGTCTAGTATAAATTGAGACTGAGACTGTAAATAATTTGGAGAAAAACAGAGGAATTTTTGCAGCTACCTCCAGACATGCTAAACCATAAAACTCTAGTTATTTTGAAATAAATGGTAAATCTTTCTACCTTGGTGTCGTAGTGTGCAATTCTGTGTGTGCAACATTAATGCACAAAGTTCCAAAAGTGCCCCATTATTCCCACCAAGTGGCTTGAGGAGTTGGGAAAAAAGCAAATAATCCTCAGATGTTTCCTGTTTCCATTTGTTAGTAAGTTTCCCATCCGTTAGTTAGGGCTTCTGTAGATGTCCCAGAAATGTTGCTGTTGATCTCAGGAAGGGGAGGGGGGAATCAGGGCCACTTGCTCCACAAGTCCCTTCCCTCTAGAGCACGAGAGGAGAGAAAAACTGCTTGTGTCCAGCTCAGAAGCCAAAGAGCTTCCTGTCTACATCCCCCACCCCACCCCACCCTCTATTTCAAGTTGTCTGCTCCAGCAGAGGCAAGTGGAAGTCCCTTCCTTAACTCCCCCCCCCCCGCCCCCCATCAACTCAGCAGATCTCAATTGGAGGCTTCTCTACTGCTGTATGAGATGATAAAATTAAAACCTATTAGGAACCATAGCTCAGATCAACATTCTGCACATTTCCAAAGCATTGATGTGTGTTCCCATGTATGGATCTCTTTAAAAGATGGGTTATGCATCACGCTACAGAACTTACATTACAAAATTATTCCTCCTACTAAAATAATTTGATTCCTGTTAGTGAGTTACTGAGTCACTTAACCTCAGCCTAAACATTCTCCACGCTGTCCTACTTCCATAGTTTTGAAGTACATGTTTATGTTTATGTTTATGATATTTGTATACTGCCCTTCTCCCAAAGGACTCAGGGCAGTGAACAGCCAGCAGATAAAATACAAAAAATACAAAATTTAAAACAATATTAAAATCCAATTAAATTAATTTGGCCCACAGTTAAAACACCCCTATATTAAAACCCATAATTTAATAATTTAAAATTAAAACAATTTAAAAAATTTGGGCCGGTCAGCCCGGCTTGATGAAACAGAAACGTCTTTAGGGCACAGCGGAAAGTGTGCAGATCCGGATCCGCCGTATCTCCGGGGGCAGCTCGTTCCAGAGGGTAGGTGCCCCCACAGAGAAGGTTCTCCCCCTGGGGGCCACCAGCCAGCATTGTTTGGCTGACAGCACCCTGAGAAGCCCCTCTCTGTGGGAGCGTACTGGTCGGTGGGAGGCTACCGGCGGCAGAAGGCAGTCTCGTAAATACCCGGGTCCTAAGCCATGGAGCGCTCTAAAGGTGGTAACCAATACCTTGAAGCGCACCTGGAAGACTATTGGGAGCCAGTGCAGCTCGCGCAGGAGAGGTGTTACATGGGAGCACCAAGTTGCCCCCATAACCATCCGCGCAGCCACATTCTGGACCAGTTGGAGCCTCCGGGTGCTCCTCAAGGGGAGCCCCATGTAGAGAGCATTATAGTAGTCCAAGCGGGACGTGACGAGGGCATGAGTGATCGTACGTAAGGCATCCCGATCCAGAAAGGGACGCAACTGGTGGATCAGGCGAACCTGATAAAAAGCCCCCCTGGCCACAGCCGTCATATGCTCTTCCAAAAACAGCCAGGACGACACCCAAGTTGCGAGCCCTCTCTGTGGGGGCCAACAACTCGCCCCCAAAAGTCAGCGATGGTACCAACTTTACTATATCGGGATGCCGGAAGCCACAGCCACTCGGTCTTGCACAGGTTGAGCCTCAGCCTGTTTCTCCCCATCCAGATCCGCACGGCCTCCAGGCACCAGGACATCACATCAAGGGGATTGTTGGGGTGGTCTGTGGTGGAAATGTACAGCTGAGTATCGTCAGCGTACAGGTGACACTTCACCCCGAAACCACGGATGATCTCGCCCAGCGGCTTTACATAAATGTTGAACAAAAGGGGCGAGAGAACCGACCCTTGCGGCACCCCACACACAAGGCACCTCGAGATCTCTGTCCCCCCATCAACACGAACTGCGACCGATCGGAGAGGAAGGAGGAGAACCACCACAGCACGGTGCCCCCTATCCCCAACCCTCATCATAAAGTTCTAAAGTTGATGGTGTCAATCTCTCATTCACAAACACAAGGCTAAAATAACAGCATTCCGTGCGCCTTTGGTGTTTAGTCATGCCGGCCACATGACCACAGACACATCTTCAGACAGCGCTGGCTCTTCGGCTTTGAAACAGATGAGCACCGCCCCCTAGAGTTGGGAATGACTAGCACATATCGGTATGTGTGAGGGGAACCTTTACCTTTACCTAATCAGCTGTCAATAGGTTCTAAGCAAAGATAAACAGGACATCAGCCCTGACAGCAGAGACCTTTATGCCTACCAGCAGTGGGTCTTTAAAGCTAACGGGCTGGTGGGAAACCCCATAGCAGGAGCAGAAGGGTAGGATGACAATCCAAAGAGGGGCTCTTGAACAGAAATCTCAGCTAGATGGTTAAGGAATATCTTTTTTTTTTCCAGGTACTTCAGTATTTAATCCCCTCTGGAGTCCTTGATGGTCTCTGAGCTTGGTGCTTTGCTTGCAGATGTTTCATTACCCAACTAGGTAACTTCATCAGTGCAGCAGAACGTGGGATGTTTCCTAGTTGGGTAGCAAAAGGTCTGCAGGCAAACCATCAAGCCAGGAGAGCAGAGTTCAATCCGGAGCTACAGAGTCTCTTCTATGAACTCGTTCATTCACATAATTGCATCTCTGGGTGAAGCCAAGAATTAGGAGGTCAGACTCTCTCCAGCCTTTGAATAATCACTGAAAGATCAGGATATGAGTCTATAAACAAAACAAATACTTGCAATATCAGATCCATGGCAAGGCCATTATGCAGCCCTAATTAGTGTCAGGGCTACATATATGATTGAAGGCAGAGCCTCAATTAAAGTCAGATTGGCTAAATTATTATAGGCTTTGACAGAGCCCAAGTACTTATTAAGTAGGCTAAGTATTATAAGTAAAACTAGGAATACACAAAGAGAATACACAACAGCTGCCAAGTCTCTTAACTTACCCCAAGTCTAACGACCAATAGGATGACCCAATGTGAAGAATTGACCATTGCCAAGATGGGGCCCTCAAGCTCCAGGCCCACACCATCCCTTTGGGGTGAGAAAAGAGCTTCTTCTCTGCTACCTTCAGTCCAAAGCGAAGGCTGCTTCTGGGCCGCTCGCCTCCTTGGCCCCAAGGCAGGCCAGTCCCATGTAGTGCCAGGGTGCATATATGAAGAATAGATGATGCCTGCTGTGTAAACAACACAATCTACCATTATGTTAATTTTTATAGTTTTGTTTGCCAAAGCGGATTGTGTTTGACTATTGGGATTGTCCGCGCATTCCTTTTTTATATATATATAAAGGTTTTTTTATTTTTCATAAACACATTTACATGTAGTCATTTCCATCATTTTTCATTCATCTTTTCTTTTAACTTTCATTTTTCATTACTTTTTCGGGGCTGCTCTTTTACCTTACCTTTACTCCAACCTTTCTTCTCCTCCTCCTTCCTGTTTCTCCTCCTTCCTTCGTTCTTCCTCTCCTCTTTCCTACTTCCCCTTCTCTTCCCCCACTCCTCTCTTCTTCCCCTCTTCTAACCTTCTCTTCTACTCCTCTTTCCCCTCCCTCTTCTTCCTCTCCTTTTCCCTTTCTTTTTCTCTCCCCTCTTCTCCCTTCCTCTCTCTACTCCTTCCCCCCTTTCCTCGTTTCCCTTTTCAGTTCAATCTAAAGTGGTATTAGAGCAGCCCCGATTTCCTAATTATCTTTATTCTTATTTCAATTTCTTATTCAATTATTATTTATTTTTATTTCATTTGTGTACATTTTTATAATATCTTACTTTTTTCCCTTTTACCCCCCCTCCCCTTTCTCCTTTTACTTGACATTATCTGGGTATCTATTTTTCTAATTGTTTTCTCCCATCTATTCTCTGTCTATTTTATCTCTATGTCCTTATTCATGTTTCTTTTCTAACCAATCATAAAATTTATCCCATGTCTAGAAATACATCAACTCCTCTTTATCTTTTATTCTCAATGTTAATCTATTCATTTCTGCACATTCTAAAATTTTCTTTTTGATTTCTCCTTCCAACGGGATTTTATCTGCTTTCCAATTTCATGCAAATACAATTCTAGCCGCTGTTGTTATATGAATAATCAAATATGTATCTTCTTTACTATAATTCTCTGGTAAAATTCCCAATAAGAATATCTCTGGTTTTAACTCTGTATGTTGCTGCAACATTCCCTCTAACCATGG
The DNA here is from genome assembly GCA_022577455.1 of Arizona elegans. Classification (NCBI taxonomy): domain Eukaryota; kingdom Metazoa; phylum Chordata; class Lepidosauria; order Squamata; family Colubridae; genus Arizona; species Arizona elegans. Next base: position 1,793,414 of record JAKOOJ010000065.1, on the reverse strand, counting down.
TTGTATTTTCACCCAATATTGTTTTGCTTCTTTACACAACCACCAGATATGATAGTATGATCCCGGCAACTGGTGACATTTCCAACACAGCTGATTTATCTTTAAACATCTTAACTAATCTTTCTGGTGGCATATGCCATCTATAAAACATCTTATACAGGTTTTCTTTATAGGCTGTTGCGCATTCCTGAGGGCTCAAGAGTGCCCTTGTGGGATGCGCAGAGAAGCCACATGGGACCATCAAGGTCCTGATCCAAGATACAAAAACAAACAAAAGCAAGGGAGGGAGGAGCCGATTACAACTTCTGAAGCTTTGATTTTGGAGGAGATACGCTGATTCACGACTCCCGGGGCCTGGATGGGCAAGCGCTGCTTCTCAGGTTTTGCCATTTCTTCTTGTTGCTCAACAGGAAAGCCTTTGGGTGGATAGGCATGAAAGAATAAAGTCATTCAATGGCTGGAGCCTGTGATTGGCAGCCACTTCAGGCTGCTGCTCACTGATAACTGTGTCCTTGGGTGCGTCACATTTGTGTCATTCTGGCTTAATTGCTCAACTGACATTGTAAGGGTGAATTCTAACCCTGATGCAACAACCTTGTTATTGCCTTTTGCAGGTTTTTCCCCTCAGCTGCCATGTGCGATGAGCCTCTTTGTTTGAGGAAATGTTGCCTTTGACTAAGAAAATGGTACAGGAGCCTATTGTAATCACGACTAAAAAGCAGTATCTAAATCTAAAACAACTGGAAGAATAACTGGTTTATCTGATGCAGGGAGAATAAAATCTATATTTAGGTTAAGGTGAGGGGTTTTGGTGTTGGCTGAGCTAGGAGGCCTTTCATTACCCTAACTAGGAAACGTCACCAGTGCTAGTCAGGAGTGCAGTTTGCCCTCAGTTTAGGGGCTTGCCTGGCAGGGGTGCCGGGTTCTGGAACAAACAGCCTAAGGCATTTTGGAAACAGAAAATCCACATTTGCCTTGAAATGATGAGTCCACTTTTCCCTCGGAGCCCAAAGTTTGGCTTTGGAATAGCCCGACGGCAAGGCCAGGCCAGGCCCGAGTGCCCCGTGTGACACCGGGTCGTCGTCCTCCTTCCAGGAGCCGGGCCTTCTGACGCGGACGGGGCCGGCAAGACCGAGCTGGGGCAAACGGCCAGCTAACTTTCCCCCCAACCCCGAGGGGGAATACGCAAGGCTGGGCCGGCTTGCAGGGCCGAGCCCGGGGCTCGGACTGGGGCCGCCCTCCGCAGCTTGACGGAGAAGACCCCGGCTGCCCGACCCGACCCGAGGCCGAAGCCGGACCTCTACGCCCACCGCCCAAGGGCTCGGCTAGCCTCGCTCCTCGGCCGGGCCCGGACGGGTTGTTGGCTGAGGGAGGCGCCCTCCCCAGCTTCCCGGGGCGAGGCTGGAGCGGCGTTCCCGGAGCCGCCTAAGAGGGACCGTCCGCTCCACCGCCGCCGCTGCTTTCCTCAGAGCCGAAAAGGCAGCGAGACCGAGCCGGGCCGGTCCGAGCCGGGCGGGGCGGGGCGGGGCGGGGCGAGCGGCCTTCCTCTGCCGCGCGGGGCAGCGGAGCGGCTCACTCGGCCCGAGGAGGCGCCGCGCCCGGCCGTAGCGGAAGCTGCGGGGAGCGGGCAGGCAAAGGCGGCGGGCGAGATGCTGCGCTACAGCTCGGGGCTGACGGTGACCCGCACCAAGCCGAGGCCGCCGCAGAGCAGGCGGAAGGTGAGCGGGCGGCCTCTGGGCCCTGGCGGAGGAAGGCGGGGAGGCTGTTCCAGCCAAGCTTCGCTACGAGCCAAGAGACGCTCCTGCCGGCCTGCCGGGCCCGCCGCCTGCCTTTCCCGAGGGGCCCGCGGAGCCCCCGGATCGGTGGCCGCCCCGCCGCCCGCCTTCGTCCGCAGGGCTGGCGAGCGCTTCGGCGTTTTCCCGGCGAGGCTTGTCCCGGCTGGGCTCCGGTGAAGGTGGGGGCTCCGGGGACGGCGGCCAACGGGCAGAGAGACCTCGCCGCTTTCCGGCGTCTCGGGCGGCGGGGCTCCCCATAGGCCGCCTTCGGAGGCAGAGCCGGAGGGGCGGCGCCGAAGGTCTTTCAGCAGGTCAAGCGGAGGCTTTCGGAGGGCCTTCCCGTTGGTCCCTTGCCTTGCTGCCCTTGCCCGAGTCAACGCAAGGCTGGCACGGAGAAGAGGGCTGTGTGGGGCAGGAGGGGCGCTCTTTGCATGTTCCCTCTTTGCGATGGCGACCCTTGGTACCACCTTTCCCCTGACCAAGTGTCCCTTGCAAGTTCAGTTTTAGTAGAACGGAAGGCAGGGTGTTGATACAGGTTTCCACCAAAACCAACAAGGCCAGTAAAAAATATTAGGCTGTTTTAGTGCGTTACTCATGTCATCTGTAAATATTGTAAACCTGCCTGGTGCCCCGAATATTTATTTATCTGTTTATTTTTGCTGTCCTCCAGGCAAACATCTGTCGGCTACGCTTAACTCTACCTCCGGAAGAAAGCTGGCCGCCTTGGGGAGGGACAAATACGGCTGAAAAGACCTCAAAGGTGAGATGGGCAGTAATTCACAGGACACCCTTTGGTTTGTGGCCTCCGAGGGGCCTGGGCCGCTTGAAATGAGCCATTTGAAAAGAAGCCCACATTTCTCCAACAGGGCAGATCCTGCCACAGAAACACTCTCAGCTTCTTTGGGTGGAAATTTCCTTCATCCTTTGGGGGGAAATGCAGCCAAAGATGTTCAGTGCTTTTTTTTTTAATTAAGCCAGATAGTTTGGTTCTGAAGGAAAAGCTGTTGCTGGATCTTAATTTTGAAAATGTTCATAATCTAGATTATGACCTGATTAGGAAATGATTTCAGAGGCCCTTCCGCCCTTCCCAATTTGAGGGACTTTGGGGTTATCACCAGAGGGAGATGGGTTGGCTGACATGGGGGTGGCGGTGGATGTTTGGACCTTGTATGGAAACCTCCTTTTGACTGAACATTATTTAGTTCCTCCCCTTGCATGGTTTTCCTGACTTAATTGCTGTTTGTACTGTGGGGAGAAAATGCCCATAATAATAGACTTAAATTGGAGAAAGGGCATGTGGGAAAGGGTTCGTAGACTCCTGCAGAAGCCCGGGGGGAGCACAGCAGGCGTGGGTTTCTACCGGTTCGCCCTAGCAGCGAACAAGGTAGCAGTGGCGGCAGGAGGCTCTGCCCACCTGCCTGGAGGTCATAAAAAGCGCTCTGTGCATGCGCACACACTTGCGTGCTACCGATAGCGAACCGGTAGTACCAGGATTTGAATCCCATCTCTGGAGCACAGGCACCCCACTCGTGCAAAGAGGAGCTTTCAAGGCACACTTCACGTGCGCCAGGCCAAAATCAGAGAGTTCCATTCTTCCCCACCTGGAATATCCAGCATATTCATGTGAATTTTCTAACAGCTTTATTGTCACCACACCCATGGCTTTGTGAGATCACGTGAACAGCCCTGCACTCTGTTGGTGCCAGTCGGCCTTTTGCAACACAGCTGTAATTTGCCCTCTGAGAGACAGTGACGGCTGGCCTGGGTGGGGCTCCAGGGACAACACTGAACTGGCCAGCAAAGCAGCTTCTCTAGTCCCTGGGATCTGAACAGATATTACTGCTCTCTTGTGGCCTGGGTTGGAGGGGTGATGCCAGAGAGGTGGGGTTGGGGGGGTGCTCTGCAGATCCACCCAGAGGAGCTACCTTGGCCATAAAAGTCAGCACTTGCTGGGCCAAAAAAGAACCCCCACCACACTCTTCCTGCTGGAAATGACAGGGCATTGCACAGCCAAAGGGAGGCCAAAGGTTACTGAAAATCTGGTTAGATCACCCTGGAGGCTGCTCTCTGGATCCTGATGTGCTGATCTGCCTTCACACAGGAAAAATGGGGGTGGCTGCGCTGTAGTGGGAAGGGAAAGCCAAGGGGGCGGCTCAGAGCATGGGTGGAGTGAATGCTGGGGCGGGAGTGGCAAAGCCCAGATTCCCTCTGGCCATCTCCAAGGCTTTCGGCTGCTCACTTGGCCAAGAAGACCTCTGCAGGGAGCTCAAATCCACCAGTGGCTGCAGGAAAGTTTTGCTTCTCCAGCCAAATACCTTCCTGTTGACCTGAGAAACAACTCCCCGCTTGAACTGCAGCAAACAATAGGCTCTTGCCTGGGAATACTGTTTATTTTTTAATATGACTGGAAATAGTAACCATATTTCCCTTACTCTTAACATGTAGCATTTGGGGGAGGGAATCAGGCTAACTGAATTAACAAATTTAGATTTTATTAAAAACCTGCAACACAGTTTATATTATTAACCTGACATTTTACAGTCCTATAGTGAGAGGGATTCAGAGATGGCTGTATGAACTCAGATCCTACATCAAAATTATAGACCGGATTTGTTGTTCTGTTTTATTCATCCAGCCCTGGGTTGTGTAACTTCACAAATATACTGATTTGCCCCCAGAAGGCAGCCACAGAGAACCCCAAAACCCACATCACCTTATCAGCTTCAATACTTTTTAAAAAGCAGGAAGTCCAGAGTATTAACACCCATGCCCATGGGGGTCACTGGGAAACCACGTTAAATGGCTCTTGTGGGAAACTATTACACACCCAGCGTCTTTGCACAGAGAAGAGGGATTAGAGAGGAATCCTATGGATACTGCTCAGAAATACACATCCTCATGTTCAAGAAGGGCTCCTCTTAGGTCATTGTGTGTTGGAAAGGAGAGAATTAGAGTCTCCAGATTTAATTAGGTTTGTTTCTATGTAAAGTTTTGTGTAAGCATAGCTCATTAATGAACTATGACAGGCTATCTTGAGTGGGAAGAATGTGATACTTTGAGCAGTGCCAGAACTTTCCGTTCTGTACATATTCTTCGGAAGAGCACATACTTCTGAACCTGTTATTCTCAGCTCCAGTCACTTCACTCCTTAGTGCCAGAGAGCAGCTCTTAGCTAGGAACAATATTACAGTCAAGTGTTGGATATGAGATCTAATAAAACTATCCAGGAAATGAAAAATTATTTTTGCATCTGGCACTCCACCCAGTTCATCTGGAAACGCCTTCCTCTCCGCCTTTTGTCTAAACAAAACAACATATTTTGCGTCTGAATGCCATTAGGCAACAAGGTGACTATGCCCACATATTGCAACAGAGTAGCTTATATTGAGTTGATGTTTTAGACAATGAATTAAAATTGGATGTCAAATGCTTTCTGGGCATTAAAGGCAACTCCTGCAGGAGCTTCCAGAAGGACAGAGGAGCAGGATTGGCCTCAGCTTCTGCATGACATCACCCCCTCCCTCCCTTCTCTGTATGACTGCGTGCAATAAGAACATTTTAATAAAGTAGGTATAGATTTTCCCTTCTTGAGGAAGACAAATTAGTTTTAAAGGATAGCAGTTGAATTCATACTCTAGAAGGGTTTCTGTTTCTTTGGTGCCTGATCAATGAGTTCAGAGCTTGGCTCAAGTGTACAACTAGTTTTGACCGATGATGTGGTTCCCTATGTGGAAACGTGGAAGGTGCTCAAGAGAGGAAGATCTGGCTGAAGGCCCGTCTAGGCCGGCCCCAGAGGGTCACCAGATGTTGCCCAGGGAGGGAGGCAGGCAGGGAGTGGTCCTTTCCTCCTGCTGCCTTAGAGCAACGCCTCAGAGATCCTCTGCCCTGCTGGCCCAGGGTCCATTCAGGCTCAGGTGATGAGCTGATGCTAGTGCTGTGCAAACCAATGATGTTCAGAGCAGTTTTAGGAAAGAGCATATTCTGGTAATATTACTTGATGTTGAAAAAGTTTCATCCTTTTATCTTGAAGAGCCTTATGAAATTAAAGGCAGGTTAGAAAAAGTCATACAATTACGTGTTTCCCTTTTCTTTACATTTGTAACTTTTGAATATACTCCGACAGCAACTCTACCAAGTGCCTGGCGGATTGTCTGCTGGGGACTTAAAGCACGGTGTTGTGTATGGTGTAGTGCACCGGTCTGATGACAACCACAACAAAGAAATGGTGGTTTATGGATGGTCAGCTTACCAACTGAAAGAAGAAATGAGATATATACGAGATGTGAGTCACATTTTTATATGATGTTCTTGCAGGATTTTGATTGGCTGCTGCTCCCTTCCCCATCCTTTCCTTCTGTCCCCGAAGCAAAAGTTTTTCTCCTTCTCAGTCCAGCACTCTGATGGCTTTGCTTCCAGTGGCTAAATAATAATATTTTACTATTTGAATGGGTTGTTTTATTAGAGTTTTTGGCCAATTTATTTAATTGTTTTAAATTGCTTTTAATTTTTATATTGTTATGGTTTTATTTCTGGCTGTACACCGCCCTGAGACCTTCGGGAGAAATGCGGTAAAGAAATTTAATAAAATAAAATAAAAATAATAAATGAGGACAATTCACTTCATTACTCCCTGCATTCAGTTCTGGCTTCTGCCTGAACAAAATTGTGAAATGAAGTCAATTTCTTGTCTGGAATATAATTTGCATATCTTTACATTTTGCAAAGTATTCCCAAGTCCATGCATTTAGATGCCTGGTGCATGTATCACTGATCAGATGCCCCCGTAGACCTGGCCACATCACTTGTGAGTCTCCAGGGTGGTCACTAGGTAGAGAGGATTGCGGGAAGGTGCCTTATGTCACATTAGGTTTTGCCCAGGTATGTCTGTAGGCAGATCTCAGAGGGCAGTAGGGCTACATTCTACCCCATCTGCCCCCGAGGCTCTTCAGAGGCTGGACGCAGGGCAGGCCCCTCTCTAAACAAACATCCTCCGCCCCCTCACACTCAGGAGCAGAATGTAGGCCAAAAGCCCCAAGTGGGGCAAGGCAGGTGGGGAGCATCTTTTACTCAGGTGTAGGCTTCCCTCCTCTCTGAGGCAGCGGGACAAGAATGGAGACATCATATGGCTCTGTGAATGGGGGAGAGCCCTGGGATGGGGCTTCTGGGTTTAGCTGAGGAACCACATTTAAAGCTGTGAGAGGTCTGACATTATACCTGCCTCAGATCCCAGATATGAGAAAGAAACAGCCAGGATTTTCTTAAATTCTTTGGTTTCCTGTTACTTTTATAAACATTTGACTATTTAGATTTTGAAAATTACTATTTACCCAGCATGGAGAACAATTTTATGTATTGTAACTTTCTGTTCCAGGTGAGATTAACATTGGAAAGAGTAAGAAACAAAATGTACGGAGAATACGATGAAATGAAACGCAAAATCCAGGCACTCTCAAGTGAACTGACGGTAAGTGCAGCTGGACCTGAATGGTGGCTGAGCAGCGAACTTCTTCCTTTCCGCTATCGGAGCTGCTTTGTGTGCCTCCAGACCGTCCGTGTTGGGGTCTGACACTCTGGCTTCACTTCTTACCAAACGGATGCTTTCTGAGAGTGGTTGGGAGCCTCCCCAGCTGCAGCTTCCTCATCCCAGCGGAGGTGGTCTTTTTTTTAATTTTTTTTATTTTTAGTTAATTTGTCAAACATGGACTAGGTAACAGGTATAAGTATAAACATGGACATGAACTAGGAATGAGTACAAGTAAATGGGGACAGTAGGACAGTGATGGTAGGCACACTGGTGCGCTTATGCACGCCCCCTTTGTGGACCTCTTAGGAATGTGGTGAGGTCCACGGAAGACAGTTTAAGGTTGAAGCTGTAACAACGGAGTCAGGTAGAGCATTCCAGCGTTGACCACCCTGTTGCTGAAGTTGTATTTTCTGCAATCGAGTTTGGAGCAGTTTACCTTGAATTTGTATCTATTGTTTGCCCGTGTATTATTGTGGTTGAAGCTGAAGTAGACATTGACAGGTAGGACGTTGTAACAGACAATTGTGTGTACTATACTTAGGCCAGACCATAGGCAGCATAGTAGTTCTAGGTTTTCCAATCCCAAAATTTTGAGCCTGGTGGCATAAGGTATTCATTTGTGAGCAGAGGAGTGGAGTATTCTTCTCTTGAAGTACCTCTGGACTCACTCAATTGTGTTAATGTCCCATATACAGTGTGGATTCCAGGCAGACAAGCTGAATTCGAGAATTGGTCTGGCAAAGGTTTTATATGCCCTAGTTTGCAGTACAATGTTACCGGAGAAGAAGCTTCGCAAAATCTCTCTCATCCCTTTCTCAAGAGAAATTCTCCCATCCCTTTCTCAAGAGACTCCTCCCACGATGGCCTAGATCCGCACAGGCCTTGGGCGATCAAGCGTTTTACAAAGCAATTGATTAATTTGTGGTGTTTATGGAAAATATGGATCGCCTTTGTTGAAGCATCCTTTACACTCCGATGGCTTTTGCATTGGCAGGCCATTGTGGCATGTGCCCGTTCAGTGTGTGGACCCCTTCTTTGGCAGCCTGGCACTGCCTGGTCTGGCTTGCAGATTTCTGCTTCTCTTACATTACTTTCCTTTGAAATGCCAAAGAGCCACCTCTGTTCCAGATCTCCAATATGGAGCACAATAACTGATGTAACCTCACATATTTTCCGTAAATCTTTTTCCTGAAGTCCACGTGGGTTAGGATTTGTACTTGAACCTTTTCTTCAGTGTCTCTTTAAAGAGAATATTTTATTTGGATATATGGAGCTGCTTCTTGTCCCTGCCAGATGTTGGTGGACTGCCATGGATGGGGAGTTAGGGAGAATCTATTGATTCAGCAACTTGCCAGAGGAAGATGACTCTTTTTACCAAAACAGGCTCCAGCCTCACTTCCCTGCCAGCAGTTTGTGCTCTGGCAAATGTACCAAGGTTGCTTTTTCTTTTATGGGCTTCTAATAAAAGTCCTTGGATGAGGGTGTTAATTCCAAGCCTGCCTGTTGCCCCTGTACAATTCCTGCTTCCTGAAACTCAAACCTGGCATTACTTCTGCAGGTATCACATGCTGAGCAGGCATCCCTAGAAAACCACATCCAGGTGCATGCGGCAGCCCTGGAGAGTTTCCGTGAAATGAGCAGTTCACTGACCTCGGCATCCATTGAGCTGCAGGTAAGTTGCGGATAAAGCCCCCCACCCCAGCTCCTCCCCCACTCTGTTGGGTCAGCCTTTGGAGGGCAGGGTCTGATCTGCAGCCCTGTCCATAGAGGGAAAGGTTTGAATCTGAAATTCGGCATGCTGAAAGTTGGCTCTGTAGAAATGCCTTTGCTTATAAAAGGATATTGTGCTGAAAATTCCTAGGCTTTATTCACAGTACTAATCCAATGGTATTGGTTTATTAATTTAATTAACCCACGAATCAAAAAGAGGGCTGTGAAAATATTTACAGACCCCTTGCATCCTGGACATAAACTGTTTCAACTCCTACTCTTAAAACAATGCTATAGAGCACTGCACACCAGAACAACTAGACACAGGGACAGTTTTTCCCAAACGCCATCGCTCTCCCAAACAATTCCCTCAACACTGTCAAACTATTCACTAAGTCTGCACTACTATTAATCTTCTCATTGTTCCTATCACCCATCTCCTCCCACTTATGACTGTAACCTTGTTGCTGGTATCCTTAAGATTTATATTGACTGTTTCCCTATGACTATCATTAAGTGTTGTACCTTATGATTCTTTACGAATGTATCTTTTCTTTTATGTACACCAAGACAAATTCCTTGGGTGTCCAATCACACTGGGCCAATAAAGAATTCTATTTTATTCTATTCCTGTTCTGTTCTGTTCTGTTCCGTTCCGTTCCGTTCCGTTCTATTCTATTCTCACACGTTTCTAACACTTGGAAATTTGCAAGGTCAATGTGCTGTATTTAAACATCTATCAGAATTGACCGTAGAGCTGAGAGTATATGTTTTACTATGGCAGTATACAAACGTAATAAACAGAAAATGTGCAAGGTGGATGTTTATTTATTTATTTGGTTTGCATACCACCCAGCTCCCAAGAAATGTTGATGTACTCTGTTACTCTCCTTCCCTCCAGTCACACAATCTCGTTTCAAGTCTTAACAATATTTCCTGGGTCATTCATCACCCAGAGTCCACCGGAATTAGTCAGTAGATTTAAATAAGTCAATAAATCCTGGATGGATTTAAGCTAGAAGATGATTTGCTGCCCTCTTCCAATATAACATGCATTTTGTACATTTCCCTTCTTAAGAAATCCAGAAGAGTTAGTTAGTTCTTTGCAGTTCTTGCCCCAAAAGTGCATCTAAAAAAAAATTCATCCTAATTTTTGTCAAACATTTGTGAAATAATTTTGTGTTTTATTGCACACGTTTTCAGAAAACCTTAGTTGATGTTACTTTGGAGAACACAGTTATACGTGACCAGATACAGAACTTGAAACAAACTCATGAACAGTCCATGGAAAAACTGAAGGAAAAGCAGAAGCAACTGGAAACTGCCAAGGTGGAAAATGAACTGCTCCGTCTCAAGGTGAGTGGCGGGAATGCCTGCCCCGGATGCAGTGGTGAAATCCAATTTTTTTTACTACAAGTTTTGTGGGCGTGGCTTGGTGGGCGTGGCAGGGGAAGGGTATTTCAAAATCTCCATTCCCATCCCACTCGGGGGCCAGCCAGAGATGATATTTGCTGGTTCTCCAAACTACTCAAAATTTGCACTACCGGTTCTCCAGAACCTGCTGGATTTCATCTCTGCCCGGATGGCAGTTCCCAGGAGAGCCATCCAAAACCTTGGACTGGTTGGAAGTGTTCTGGCTCAGAAGCAAAGAGGGATGATCAGGCAAGACTTAATCTCCAAACTTGCCCACATTCCTGCTTCCAGTGCTATTTAGGCAATCTGGGATTTCAGGCGTCTGCATTCAGCTTGCCCTGGAGGTCCAAGGTGGCCATTTTCCCACAGGAGGGGCTGAGCTGTACCGTTCTTGACTTGCAACTAGCAGGTTTTGCTTGAAGGCATCTGCCACATTTCCTTCTACCCACCCACCCCCACTCCATGCAGGCAAGAGGAACAGAAGCCACATCACAAACAAAAGGCCGTGTGCTACTATTACTACTTGAAGTTTACCCAGTGTATAAACAAGGGGCCGAAGCCTTGCAGACATTGCCTGGATTTGCGCAAAGGCAGGGTGCTTATTAGTGCTCCCTTTTACTCAGATCCATTTGGCTGCCATAGACAAAGCTGATTTTTTATGGGTGGCATCTATTTCTCTCTTGCATTTGTTTCATTAAGTAGAGTCGTCATTGTCCCCACCCCTCTTTCTTTCTATTTTTTTAAATAGGTGGAAGGCTCACAAGAAGCAAATGCAGAAGTCATGAGAGAGATGACCAGGAAACTATACAGTCAGTATGAGGAAAAACTTCAAGAAGAAGAACAGAAGCATAAACTTGAGAAAGAAACTCTCCTTGTAAGTGGGACGCTCTGACATTCCCTTCGGAAGGACTGCCACCATTAGTGCAAATCAGGGTGGCGAGTCAGTTTCTGGGGTTGTTTGCAGTCTGTAAATAAGAGTTTTCAACGTCCCAAAGATTAACGATAGAAATTCAGTTTGCTAAATTACCAGTTTGAATGGGGCTCTTGTTGGAGTGTGTAAAGGACATCTGTGCTTTTATACAATTTTCAGTTGTACAGAAGAGTGATATACATATATAGAAAACGTTTTACTTAATGCAGAATCTCCTCTCTTAAAATATGACTTTCCAAAAGTTTTAGAAACAATAAAGATAATGTATGAGGAATAAGGATGCCGAAGCAAACTTAGGAATCTGTGGATGCAGTGGCTTTGTGCATATTATCTGGAAGTCGGTCTCATTAAACTCAGCTACGAGTTAAACTGACTTTAGCCAAGAAGAAAGCTCAGGTTTCCCAGCTATGAGAAAATTCATAGTTTTAAAATAAGCATATGGGGAACTGGGCGGTAAGAGGGGGTGTCTTTTTTACAAATCTGTATGAATTCACTTCCTTTCCCTGGAGATTTTAACAGCTGTAAAATCATTGGGAATAAATTATGGTTGGGATCTTGCCAGGAGGAATGTGGAAACAGATTTGTGGAAGACCAGGAATGGGTTGCTATTTGTTGCTGCAAGCAATTCTTAGGATTTGGGGAAAGAGGGGAACAACCTGGTGTTAGAAGACAGGCAGCAGGTGGCCTTGGAATCGCCAGTCGGGGGAATGTGATCTGATGTGTTTTTCTCTTGGAAGTTGGAAACAAATCGTTTACTTATGGCCATTGAGGATGCCAATAAGAAGATGAGACTTACAGAGACAAGTTTGCAGGAAAAAGATCAACGAATTGGAGAGCTGGATCGACTCATTCAGCGCATGGAAAATGTAAGAACATCACTTAAGTCTTTTTCTAAATATAAGGGTACAGGTATGTTGGAAGTATTTATTTCACACTTTTCGCACTTTGCAAAATAAAGATTAAAATCTCCTGAATTTTTGCAGTCCACAATATTTCACATATGTAGCAGGAAGGCCAGGGACAGCCCTTTTCATTGTTTTCCTCCATATTCTACAGAGGTTATTTATTGTGTCTATTCCTTGATCAAATGGCTTTGGAAGTGGTCGGCAGACAAAAGATCCCTTTGCAGCTGGAAGGCGGGGGGGGGAGAATATCCCCCCCCAGACTGGTCTTCCTTCCTTTCCATGGGGTATTCTTGGAAGGGAAGCCTCCAAGTAGCTGCCGAGTCCACCAACCGTGGCAGGAATGGACAGTGTAGGTGGGCGAAAGATTGTGCCACTTCAATGATGCCATAGAGCAGGATGGGTTTTCAGAAATCAGAATGATCTGTCAGCAGACTTGTTGTTATTCTTAGGAATTCACAATTTGCCTAGGAAAACAAGTCCTACTGCCCAGATAATCCAGGCCACCGGAAAGGCAGGGCTGCTGAACTGGTTGTAGCAGATTCTCTCTCTCTTCTCCCTTTTCAGAACGTAAAAGTGCTCTTCCCCTTTCTTGGCTGAGGCCTTCGGACCCCTCAGAGGCCTGCTCCTTTCATTTATTTGACAGGCGGGGTCTATAGGGAGAGATTGGCTGGAGCAGGATTGTCCTGTTGAGATTGTGTTCTATAGGAGTCATTTCTTTATTTGAGGACGAATATGCAGCTCCAGGGAGGTGGAGATTGGGAGTTCATGAAGCCATGGTTTGAATGGCTGTTACAGGGCAGTCCTTGCGATTTGCCTGGGTAGATTCTTGCTTTAGAACAGGGGTGTAAAACTTGCGGCCCATTGGTTGGATGCGTCACAGGCTGGCCACACCCAGCCCATTTAATGAAGGAAAAGTCGTGATATGTCACATGACAACATGACCTCATGAGTTTGAAACCTGTGCCCTAGAAGATTCACAGGCAATTTTAAGGCAATGGGGAAAATCCCCCTTTTGTTTGAAATATAAGTTGACAACAGGTGTATGAAAGTTACTGTCGAGTGTCAAACAACCCCTCCACACAATATCTGCAGCACAGGTGGTTCCAAGTGGGGCTGACAGTTACAACATTCACAGACTGCAATAATATCTATGACAGAGAGAAGTGAAATGACAGAGAGAAGTGACAGTCTCCGGACAGGTAACTTTAGTCACAGCACTGAATATTGCTTTGAAAAGTCAATGCCATCACTTATTTGGCTGGTATTATGGCTACCGAGGGAGGCCGAGTCATTGATTAAAGCAAAATGTATTCATTTTCCTCTGTATTTATCCCCTTAGGAACGCCATCAGTTGCAAAAGCAATTAATAGAGTATGAAATGCAACTACGAGGAGTGGATCTTTACGACCAGTCCAGCCAACCAAGGTAAGATCACCTGTTGGGAACTTGGTCTTCTGGTTCTCTTGGGGAGGCTACTCAGTTGGAAGAGGGATATGTCTGGACATCCTGCTCCCATCCTGGAAGGTGTGTTTGAGCAGGCCTGGGAAGGTGACAGTGACCAGAGCAAGCTGGACTCTATTCTGGAAAACAAGAAGCAGAAGGTGCAGGATCATTGAGAAAGCTTAGCAGAGAAAAGAAAACCTCAGGCCAGAACTTTTGAAAGCTCTTAAAGAACCAGTTGATTTTTTATGGACCTATTTCCTTGGTCAGGTCTCTCAAGCTGCAGGAAATTACTGACAGTCTCCGAGAACGAATCCGGCACCTGGACGACATGGTTCTGTGTCAGCAGAAAAAAGTCAAGCACATGGTTGAGGAGGTGAGTCACGCACCGTGCGGAAAACCTGTAACCCGTCCATACAATGGGTCAAATGATCTAGCTGATGATTAGAACTCCTAAGGAAAAACTCCAAGAGCAGATTAACATCCAACAGATTAACATAAAACAGCTTCTCCTGCTCTGTGGTGAAGTTCTCACACCTTGCGTAAATTTCCAGAAGAAATTCTAGAAGAGCTGACTTGAATGTGCACATCCAGATCAGGGTTTAGTATATCTTCTGGGATATAGTCTGGATTCATGATTTTCTCCAAAAATTCAGGAAAGGTCTGCAATGGGAGAGGCAGCTCTGAAATACAGCAGTTTGACCATTTTAGGGCCTGCCAGAGGAGGTACCAGCTGTCAGATCCAACATTTTATAGGATTCCCAGCAGCATGTAAGCAAAATGGTTCTTGATATTTCTTAGGTATTGTTTTCTCAAGTGCCCTGAAGTTCCATCCTATTACATCAGAATAAAGTAAAATAAAATGTCTATGTAGAAGTTGATGTATTTTGTGAACCTTTCTGATATGAAATTGGCACTTGGTAAGACTTAAAGAAGGAAAACCAAATTGGTGTTGACTAATTGTAGGGAGTAACATTCAGCTCCTTGTTCTGGTAGCGGACTTTCCCCCTCAGGCTGGTTAAGAGATGGGAGGACAGGACGTACCTGGAAGGAAGGTGTGAAAAGAAGTTCCTTATTTGAGAAACTGTTTGCAGAGTCCACTTTTAGCGCAACCTTTCCCTAACCAACTGCATCACACTGTCTCTAGGTTATGGCCCATGAGCTGTTCTCCACATTTAGTCTCAGATTCATTGGACGATGATAGATGGGGGTCACCCAGCACAAAAAGGGGCAGGATCCATTATATACCATGGAGAAAAGTGACTCAGGTGCCAAGAAACCAAACCGGATTGTGATATTGTAGCTCACCTGGAAAAGTCCAATGCAGTACAATGGCAGTTCTGATGGACAGTCCACACAGTATCCGAGCTCCAAAATAAGAAACCCTTGGCCATAAACACCGTGAGCCCTACACAAGGCTTTTACCTTTACAATGGTCCTTGAACGCTCAGTGAGAAGGCAGCAACCCAGAAGAATCCTGTCTCAGCATTCCCCTTTTGGATGGAGCCGAAAAAGGGGTCATCTTCATCTGCTTATTTTGGAGGTCAAAAGGCAAAGCGTGACCAGGAATGAACACACAGAGGTATATTGGCCAGAGACGACACTTCAAGCACTTGTGATATTTTCGTGTCATTCCCATTGTGAAACCTGAACCAAGGCTTAAGCCAAGGCTGAGTACAGAAGGAAAAGTTGTAATGGTGGCTTGAAATATTTCATCACCTAAAAGCAACTCTTTGCAATGATAGTCACATTTTCAGAAAGTGTGAGAGTGTGTCAAGCAGTGCCCCCACCTTCCCCCAGTGGGAGCATTGGTGCTCCGAGACTCTCCTGAATTCTCAGGTGGAATTCCATTCGGCTTGGATTACACAGAGCATCTGCGCAGACCAAAACGCAGAAATAAAATGATTCCTTTTGTGCTGGTAATGTTTGCATTAATAGGTGACTTGTATTATTAAACATTTAGCGGTCTAAACTGTTCCCTGGTTCTTCTCCACTCCACATTCATCTTACGCAGCATTCTGCTTTTGGTTATCCTCTGGATGGATGAACCTGGAGGACACCGTCCGTTAACTTTAAACTGGTAGTAACAAAAGCTGAAAGGGGCTTTTCTTTGCATGCGATTCTGGAGAGTAGCTACTAATGATGTAGAAATATCGAGTCAGAGGGCCCAGCGGTCTGATATTCATTTACAGGACACTGACGTCCTTTGCAATGAAAGCCGAAATGGTTCCTCCCGATTCCTGCATGGCCTCTACAGTTGATGAGGAGGGCAGGTGGAGGGGCAAGTCCAGGGGGAACATGCTAGGAAACTGGGCTTTCTGGCTGCTGTGGAAGAAAAGGATATCCAGTGAAAACACCTGACTCGATGGAATGAATCCCAAGAAAGTGAAAACTACCATGAAAACAGATGGGAGAAGCAGAATGTCACCAAAAGTGTCCACGAGGACAGAGAAAGCTGCTTCGGTGGCAGATGTGCTGGGAACAGCTGTCAATTTGTCCTCTCTCTTTCCCCCCTCCGCATCCCCCTTGACTCCCTTGTTGCACTGATGGTGGATGATTCCCAGGGGGCAAAACGGGGGCACAGAACAATCATTTAAAGGGCGGAGACTCGGCCATTGCACTTTTTATCTTATGCTGCCTTGTGCAATATTATTACATAGTACAATTTTGTTTATAAGAAAGTATGCTTTAATAAATATTTTGTAATTGTTTTTAAAGAAAAGCCTACTGATTCTGGCCTTTGCTGTTTCACTCTAAATTGGTGGTGGTTGGGCCCCAAAGCCTCCCCGACTCCAAAAGGCTGATGGATGCCTTGTATCTGGAGCAGACCTCAGGTTGGGCGGGCCGGAAGAAGCGGGGAGCTTTCCAGAGATTTAGTTTTCAAAGACAGAAGGTTTGGGTGCCCAGCTTCAGACACTGCTCTTCTGCTGCTCTTTTGGCAACTCTGTATTTCAGTGAACTACTTTTTTTAAAAAAGAGTCTTGCTGTTTAAAACTTGTTATTGAAATTTTAATAAATTGTTTCCACTTGCAATTATGTTGCTTTGAAAACATTCTTTGCCAAAGGGGGGGGGGGGGTTAATACCTTTATTAAAAACAACAACAAAGGGCAACTCTGCTGACTACAGAACAAACAAGGAAAGGGTAGTTATTATTCCATGCTGCTATTACTCTAATTGAGATAAAATAATTGCCAGCTGGTCATTATTTTTAAGGATTTGGTGTATTTCACTGTAGCCTCAGGAGCTGCTGTCCTGTTGGGTGTCTGTCTGAATCCCCGCTGCACAAGCATTTCCTTTCAGGCTGGTGGAGCCAGAATTGTTACTGCTGCCCCCGCCTGGCCCTGCTGATGGCCCCTCTCTGTTGCACACTCATGCACACGCCCAACTCTTCCTTCATTTGCCACCAGGACACTCTGCTCTCAACTCCCCTCTGGCCTGGTTCCTGTCCCACCAGCTTTTCGGTGCGATAATGGGGAAGATGTGTCACTTCTGCTGGGGAGGCCTCTGCCCAGCTGCTCTGTGGCAACAGCTCCAGTGGAATGCACCCTGCCCCGTTTGGTTCATTTAGTCTGCATTTCCTTAGGAGGCCAATGCGTCTGCCCAATTACTGATAAGGACACTGTTTGAATTTTCAGCTTTTCCAAATAGCTGACTGGTGCCCAATAAATCTGTGCTCTTGTGCATTGGTTACAAGATACGAGCCACAATGTATTGTCGCTGACATTTGCACTTTCTTCTAAAGCACTTGTTTCTTTGCGCAAAAGCCAGAAGTAAAAGCTGAAGCATGAACGTGTCCAAAATTCCAAAAGTGAACTACTCGGGGCCAGGAGACACACCTCAGCCTCACTGGTGGTGTCTGACAGTGTGGAAAGCCTTATTTTTCCCCCGAGGAAGTCAAGATGTGTGCCAGGGTGTGTGTGTTGGTGACCTGCTCTACAGGCATCCTTAGTTCAGCAGAGCGGGGGAGCGTGAATACTGAACTCCTGTCCTGTGGAGATCAAATCCTCCGCTTTTGAAACCTGCCAGATTGCCATGAAGGGCCCAAGGCAGGGGGCAAGCGTCTGCTTGGCCCCCTCTCCAGACAGGAGGGGCTCTCGAGCATCAGCAGCCCCTCCCACTCAGTGCTCTGACCCTTTCCTTCTTTTGGGGTCTGAAGGAGAGTCCTCCTCCTGGCCTCCAGCAGCTGCCTCCGCTCTATGCCAGTTCTGTCTTCTGGCTGTAGGATTTATCTCATGATTTTAATTTTACGTTTTGATCCTATTGGCCACTTTTGTTGGAAAGACGGGAAAAAAGACTCTAAATAAAAAAAAGGAAATCTTTGGATTCATTCTTGGAATCCTAAAGCAAATTCTGTTTCCTGGTGCTAAATACTTATCTGTGCCCCAATCGCAATTTGAAAATTACCCAACTGTATTCTGCAAAAAACCTTTTAAGGCCTGTCATTTCACTGTCTGATGATTACGGCCCATGGAGAGGCTTCGATCGCAACATCTCCGTAGTGGGTCAACTGAAGGATGCTGCGGCATTTTCTGGAGTTACTGTTTTTTGTTCTTTTTCCATAGATAGAGCTACAAAAGAGAAAGCTGAAACAAAAGGAGATCTTTATATTACAACTTTTAGAGAAAATCTCTTTTCTCGAGGGAGAGGTAAGTTTTTGATTAACTGTCAGAACACAATCGTTACTGTTACGCTCAGCTATTCCTGTGTAAAATCTCTTGCACTGCGTCTGTTTCAGCTGCTCTGAACTCTTTCGGTCATGGTTTTAATCCCAGTGACTGGCTTTGATTTTCCTGGGTCGTATTAGATGGCCAGCCTCCTTGGGCAGGGCCCACCTTCCTTTGTACCTGTAAAATTCAGGTTTTCAAAGCCCTCAGCAGATGATATCTGCATTCATCCATAACTCTGAGCTTCCTTTGATCACGATGAAAATCCACCCATCCTAGGCTTCTTTAAGACTGTGCCAGGCTGAGTTCAAGTTCTTGTTGGTCATGAAACTCTCGTGGGCCCCTCACTGCCCCCCCTCCAATCTAGCTTACCTCACAGGGTCATCGTGAGGATGAAATGGGGGAGCTCTTTCGTGGTTGGCATCTCCCCCCTGCACCTTGGAAAAACATTTTCTGGGAAATGAAGCTTTAGAAAAATGAAAAGTGTGAAGTTCTGTCGCCCCTTGAGGGAGACTACCTTTTTCTCCTGGGTGTGGAAGGCTTGGCTGACAGGGCAGGGAAGGTGGAGACAGAGCTATGTTGTGTGTCTTTCAGAACAAGGAACTGCAGGACCGTTTGGATTACCTGAGAGAGATCCAACCCAGGTCTGAGGTGGACACCAGAGATATCGGGATTGAATGTGACTTCCCTGCCAGGTAGCAGCCTCAAGCCATCCAGGGACTACTTTGCAGAGGGTCTCCTGGAGGGAACTGGGGGTGGTCTTCCATAGGGGACATATCAGGTGCCGGAGGGGCTTTCCTTGCACCCTTCGTGGGTGAGGCTAGGGACCCTGGCAACCAGACAAGAGGCTGCATTTTGTCATGGACCTCCTACCAGCAGTGGGCCAAGGCCAACTGGCAGCTTCCACCCAGAGGGGGCTGCAGGTAGAAAGTTTCTGCGCACGAGAAGGCTGGCTTGACAAGCTGTCTTGTCTTTAATTTTCCTTGTAAACCAAAGTTAATTTACAAAGGCTTTAAGCCCGAGAGATGAGTTGAAAGGCACCTCAGCCTGGATTGGCAGCTGCCTGCAAACCTTCTCGTGACCCTGCCTCACTCCTTCTGAGCTCGGGTCTGTATCTCCAGTCCATCCACATGCCTAATATTTGTGCAGTGAATTACAGTGAAGTTGCTTCTGTCCCAACAGCCCCAAAAACGAAAGCCAGCTGCCTCTCGAAGTGCTGAAGCCAGCCAGAACCTACCGTCCATTCATGCGGGTCCTGGAATATTCTTCGAAGCACCACCTTCTGGGCCCGGCAGACCCCTGCAAGTGAGGCCATGCCCAGCTGGCTAGCTCAATGGGTGGAGGGGAGCAAGCAGGGCGGGCCACCACTGAGGCCCTCGAGCACTGGGGCCATCCTGGGGACTGCAAGGCCAGCAAAGGGGATGAACCGGATAAAGGCAGCGCTGCGCAAGATGCTTCTGTCCAGGAATTCTGGGAAAGGAAATGGATCCGTGGTCCAAACTTCATCCAGGATGGCAGATCTTCATGGTTCTCTTAGAAAAACAGTTATTGCGACAACTTTGCTTCTGGCAGCAGCTACAGCCCAAAAGAGATTGTCACATGCCACGGACATGCACGCTGGTGATGCTCCTCGACCCTAGTGACGAAAGAGCGTACAACCACCCAGCGAGAGCGCCCTGCCTTCCTCTGTGTAGGGAGGGTGTAAAGGTTTGGCCCCTCCATCTTTCTGAGCTCAGGGCACATTGGTTGTCATCTCATTATTTGCAGGTGCTGCTTTGCGCAGGGTATCCTTCCATACCTGCCTTTTCGCTGGATCCAGGAAACTCTGCCCAGGTCTTACGTGCCAGTACATGCCAGATCTGACATTTCTGCTTGTAAAGTTCCAGTGCAGATGTTTAAATGGCTGCATTGTTTTATAAACCCAGATTTCCTAAGCATTTATCCCTTAAGATCTTTTAAAGGAATGTCCTATGCATAGTCACCTGAATAAAGTTGTTCTTTATGTTGTTCCACTATTTTTAGTAAGACCACATTATTTTTAAGTGTTTCATATGCATAGAAAAGTGAAATAAATGCTATATACTAACAAATGTCTAATTGGCCATAACCTGTCACGAGTGAAAACCACAACCTGTTGAGTTAAAAACAGGAACTCTCGGGCTCCCCAAAACAAGAAATACGGAGTTACTCCTGAACGGTCTATACCGGCAATCTGGCCGAATCGAAGCAACCGCCGCCCCGCTCCAAGAGAGGCGTCCAGGCGGGAGCTGCCTCCGCCCCCTCCCCCCCCATGAACAGATCCCCTCTCGATCCGGGCACCCCCAAATCGTGCGGCCGCCGCTTCCTTGTTTCGGGCATCTGATCCAGATCGGCTCCCACGGGCGCCGACCGCTGCAGGCTGCCGATCCGAATCTGGACAACTCCACATCCAGCCGTGGAGCTCGGCCAGGCTCGGGATCAGCCGCTGCCCGCGGACGCGCGTTGGGGAGCTCGACCCGCAGAGCGTGGCCGTCGCCCGAGCTGGCCGTTGGTGCTGCCCGGTTGGCACCAGGGGGCTCCGGCGGGCGGGTCGAGGGGGGAAAGCACGGCTGGCCCGGCAGGGGGCGTCCTGTCCGGGACAGCTGGCAATCGGCCCACGCGGCGCAGCTCTGCGCATGCTCGAAGCTAGCCCGCTGCTTCCTCCTCTAGAGGCGCCGTAACTCCCGGGTCTTTTGGCCCGCCCGGCCGCCGTAACCGGCTTCCGGCAAGATGGCGGCGCCCAGCACGTGGCAGAAGAGCACGACCACCGCCGTCGACGGTCCCTCGTTGCCAGCATGGCGAAGCCCGAGCCTAACCCGCTGAGCGGGCGGAGCCTGCCGGAGCTGCGGGAGATGCTTCTGCGGCAGGAAAAGCTGCTGGGTGACCGGTGAGGGGCGGAGGAGCGAGCGGGCGGGGGACGGCCCGCTGCGCGCGAACTCAGCTTCTGCCTCGTGCCTTGCAGGGCGGTGGTCTCCCGGTTGCCCGACGGCGGCGAGCGCGTGCGCGAATGCGTGTCCAGGCTGCGGGCGGCGGTGGCGGAGTATGAGCGGCGGCGGCGGCGGAGGAGCGGCGGCGCCCCGGAGGCGGCTCCCCCGGCGGGCCTGGCGGGGGCGCTGGCCGGCCTGTCTCTGGGGGCGGCGGCGGGGGGCCTGCGGGGGGCCGGCGTGTGAGTATGGCGGGGTCGGGCGCGTCCCGCGGGGTCCTTCTCGGGCCCCCGCTAAGCAGCACCCTCCCGTAGGCGGCCCGGCGGAGCCCGACGAAATGAGAAGCGGCGCCCGGAGGACGCGTCGGCCGCCCGGCTGCCCCCCCTGCGGCACGCGCCCGCGCGGATGTTGCCCCTGGCCGAGTCGGTGGCCATCCAGGTCCAGCAGGAGGAGGCCCGGCAGGTGCGGACGGGGAGTGGGGGCGGCTTGGGGCGGAGGGCCTGGCGAGCGCGGCTGGGAAGCGAGACTCCATCTCGCCCCGGCTCTTCCTCCCCCCGCAGTGGCTCATGTGTCTCGGGCGCTTTCGAGAGACCGGGAGAATTGGGGGAAAGGCGGGGGTGGGGGTGGGGGTGGGATCTGGTGAGTGACCAGAGGGTGGAAAATAATTGCGCCATTTGGTTAGTTAAATATAGTAGAGACAAGCGAATATCAAACCTCCAAGCATCACTGCCTCTTTCCACCCAGAAATGCTTCATTTTGGAATATTTAAACTTCTCCCTCTGAACACCTTCACTTTAAACATGACTCTATAAAGCCTTTGATGAAACGTCTGGCTTTATTTACTCTGTGATGTATCTGTTTTATGATGTGTGCTTGAACAAAAATGCAAATGTCACAGTCCTAAGGTTGGAGAGTTCCCCACCACTTCTCCATCCGAATAAGCTTCCTTTGTCTTTGTGGCCTTCTAGCTCTCTCTCATTCTGATGTTCTTTTGATATCCAGATGCTTTCCAAGACTCGTCACTATCTGGCAAAACTCTTATTATTTATTGTGAATCCTCCTTTCTTTTCCCTCCCTTGCATTTTGCAATGTTTTCCTGAAAGGAGTCTTGTGACCTGCATACCTTTAGTGTGCTTGCTTTGCAATAACCTAATTTAGCTTTTTGTCTGACACCGATTCAAATGTCTGATCGAAGGTTTTCTCTCTTGTTGTCGTAGGAGATGCAAGCTAAGGTTGCTGCCCAAAAACTTTCTGAAAGGCTTGGGATTAAGACGGTCCACTATGAGCCAGAAAGACAGATGATGACCGGCTACAGAGAAGTCAGGGATGAAGAGGGAGACAGCTCAGCTGAGGACTGATTCCAAAGAGAACTGGCTGGCAGACGAGAGACAGGCCTTGCTGAAGAAGTTCTCCATGCTCAGAGCCCGTCGGGAGTGTGTTTTGCCTGGGGGCAGCATCACTGTTGCCTAAAGCTGTACAATGTTGGGCAGCCTGGCTGTGATTTGTGCTCAGGACAGCTCTGGAGCCTGACAGTCGCTTATCACAAGTGTTAGGAGAGGAGAGCAATGCTTGACCAAACAGCTTTCCAGGTTCTGGGATTGAAGATCAGCTATGCAGGAGCAGCAGAAATTTTGTAGCTGCCTTGGAGTCTTCTCTGGTGAGGGTTGCTCCAAAAACAAACACAGTGCAAGGCTGCAATATTTTTATATTAGAGTTGTTTCTACATTCTTTTTAATTTACATTAAAATTTGGGCCTTTGTGCACTGTATGGATCTTCTTGTTATCTCCAGGAGGAGGAAAAATTGTCCTGCATTAGGGTGGTTGTCTCTACTGCTGGGTGCAGGGAATACTATGTCCCACCTGCCCTCCCCAAATGGCCCTGAAGGAAGAGTTGGGACCTCGAAGCACTAAGGCCTCTAGTTGGCCTCCATTATGGGTGCTGAAATCCCACAAGTCTGATGGAGAGGCTGGTTTAAGAGATCCTGAGGGAGAGTTTGATGTGAAAGGATCGCAGCTGTCCAGGTGTTCATTCCAGAGGGGTTTCTGTTGCTTTCATAACATTGGGAGAAGCTGCTCTTGGCTAAGGAGGAGGCCCCCAGCTGGGTGGGCATTTTGCTGGTTCTGCTTTTCCAAGAGGAGCTGAGTTTCAGATCCAACTTTTGCTCTACTAGCATTTCAGTGAGTGACTGGGGCACTTAAAGAGGTCTTGTTTGATCATGTGTGGAGCTCGGATGACCCTAATAAAATCTTAAGTGCAACATAGTTCAGCCCAGATGAATGTCTTCCAGACAAGAGTGCAGCCTTAGCTAGGGTTTTTTGTTTTTGTTTTTGTTTTTGTTTTTTTGGGGGGGGGGCTCCTTTTTCTCTGCTCTTTGTTATCAACCTGAAGAGAGAAGAGTTACAGTCCTTTTCTAGAATTTTGCTTCTTTCTTACAACAATTGATCCTGCCTCTCTCATTTACTCTCCCTTTCTGGTTACTTTTCCTTCCTTCCCATTGACAGGTTTGACGTACTGGTACTCCAGATAGGGCAGGGGACTGTGGCTTTTCCACTGAGTCTTCTTGGGGTTTTCCAAATACATCCACCCTTCTGTTTGCAAGTGAACAGATGCAAGTTACCACAACAATGGCTGTTCTCTCCCACACACATACAAGAATACACAGACATGTATTTTGTTCCAGTTGTGCTGTTCCCTGTTGTTCCTGTACAATATTTTTCAAACTTGACTTTAAAATGTGTGGACTTCGCCTCCCAGAATTCCACAGCCCACACATTTTAACGTTGCCAGGTTTACAAAAACACGGCTCCAGAGGCCTTCCTTAGCTCTGCATCGATTTATCTGGGGGAGATTGGCCTGTCCATCTCTTTAACAGTCCTGAGCTACCACCAATCTTTGTTTTATAGCAGAGTGTTGATAAATGCATCTTTGGATTATTTTGTTTTGCCTTTTTTATATAAAGGAAGAATAATTTCACCTAAACTCGAGTGCTGGAGTTTATTAATTCCTAATTAAATTGTGAAAAATCTTTTGGGCCCCTATTGTTCTTTTCTTTTTCCATTCTAATTCCTCCAGTTTGTCACTACATCAATTTTTGCAGGGGTTAGTGATGGGGTGAAAAATCTTGGCTGTCCTCAGACTGAAGGCACAATCATATGTCATGTCTTCAGGCTGCTCTTTTGCAAACCAAGCAGATTTTTTCCCTGGTGGCAAAGGGCCAGGAATTTTAGTGAAAGAAAACATCAAAGTTGCAAAAGAAATGAGAATATTGGTCAATGATTTGCAGGGCTGTTCCCTGATAACCTTCTGCTAACTGACTTCAGAGCTATGTGGGAGCAACTTAAATAAACATCTGGATACCAAGTTTAGTCATCCCCAGTGACAAAACCCAGACAGATCTTCTGGGCTTGCAATAATAAATATCTCTGGGAAGCCTCCATGAATCAACTTCAAATCCCTGTTTTCAATTATTCTCATTTTAGAAAGACATTAGAGTTAATTATCCATGGATAAAACCACCTCTGAAGTTTATTGAATTTGGCTTTTTTCATTATGTTCAATTCCCATTTTTATTAATGTTTGCTTCCAAAATGGTAAACTGTTTGCCCTATGAAGTGCTCAAATTTTTACCAGGAATTTGGTGATACCGTACTCTGTCCCATTCTACCCCCCCAACACACATACATACACACATACACGCACATAGTGTTTCCTGGGATAAGGGAGGGGCAGCTATGTGACACTTTCTGGCATCATACAACTCAAAAGTGGGAAGAGCTGTACCTAGTCAAGCCTCCAGGTTTTCAGGATTCTCTGTAATGACTGGGGAGTTCTGGGAGTTGCCCAGAAAACCAGGAAGATGTCAAGGTGGGGCCCTGCCAGGTGGTATTCAGAGGTAGTGCTTTGACAGGAAAGAGAGCAAGGATGGGAGAGGAAGGTGTGGCTGCCGTAAAGCTCATCCCTACAAAGTGGATAACGGTGCTGAGTGGAAGGACAGCAAGTTTGTCACAAGTGGGATTTGGGGGTGGGTGGGGGTGTCCTGCAGGGTAGCCAGTTCCTTTCCCAAGAAGGGAACTACTGCTTTTCAAGGCCAGTGGAGGGAAAGAGCTGTGAGCCAGTTCCTCAGTCTGCCCCCCCAACCCCCCCCCCCCCGCATTACCAGCCCCCCAGGTCACTTGGCCTGCTGTCCTATGCCATGCTGGGGCCAGCTGGACTGAACCCTGAGAAAATTGCATCAGACATTGAGTGCAGCTCCCAATAGACGCCTCTCCCTCGCCAGCACCTGAAGGGGGCTGCTTGGGTTCCTTTGCAGCAGCCAGCCCCAGCCGGTTTTGCACCACAGGTGTTTCCATGCTGTAAGCATCGATGGGCTCTTGAAAAGAAAACTGGTTTTACTTACTGGGCACTTCCAGAGGAACAGTTGTTATCCCTCATGATAACGAGGGAAGAAGGAAGAGCTTGAGATTAACCAGGTTAAAGAAGCCAGCATTCAACAATTGATTCTTCTTGTGCCATATCTGTCATTGGACGTTGGTGATCATGTTGGCAATCCTATTTTTGTCAATAGCCACATGAAAAAGTGCTGCTGATTTTTGTCCAAATCAGTCCCTTAGGTTTTGAAGCCATGATGTTCTGCCTGGACCTCATTTGCCTTCAATCTTTCCTGGAGGATTAAGTGAAACACTATTTTTCTGGGTGTCGCATCACGTCCAAAATACTCTTAACTTTCACTTTTTAATGGCTTTGATGATTTCCCTTTGCTTTCCCAGGTGACTTATCACCACCTCATTTGTGATTTTGTTAACCCAGTTTATATGTAAAAGCCATCTATAAATCCACATTTCAAATGCTTCTAGTTTCTTCAAGTGGCTTTCTGTCGGAGATCAACTCTACTCCGTAGAGCAGGATAGAAAAGATTTTAACATCTGACAAGCCTGATTTTCAGTCTTAGGCTTATGTTGTGACTGCAGAAGACTTTTTTCATTTTGAAGAATGCTGTTCAAGCTTTCTCTATCTTTGTCTTTACTTCACTGATCATGTCCCAGCTTTCATGTAAATTAAAACCGAGGTACGTAATCCTTTCAACTTTTTCTAGTGGTATTCCTTCCGAATTTATCAGTGGTAAATTAATGGGTTGTTTGCTGACAACCATGATCTTGGTTTTTGAGGTGTTAAGCTTCAAGCCATATTTTTCAGATATTTCTGAGCCGAAGGTCTTCATGCTTACTGGCAAGCTGAACTGAATCATCAGCATATCTTAAATTGTTGATCTGAACACCGTTTACTTTGAGGCAGTGGTGAAATGTAAAATTTCTACCGGTTCTGTGGGCGTGGCTTGGTGGGGGGGGGTGTAACGTGACTGGGTGGGCGTGGCCAACTTTTTTTTTTTTTTTACTTTTAAAACCATTTTTTCTACAACCTCTTCGGCCGAAAAATGCTTTTAAAAGCCTCTGACACCCCAGCTGAGCCGCGGGATCATCAGAGGCTTTTTTTTTTAACTTTTAAAAGCATTTTTTTGTCCAAAGAGGTTCTAGAAAAAATGCTTTTAAAAATAATTTTAAAAAGCCTCTGATGATTGGCAGTTCAGCTGGGCGGGGGGGGGGGGCAGGGATTTTTGTTACTGGTTCTCCAAACCACCCACTGAATTTCTAGTTCTTCTTTTATCTTATCTCCATGTTTAATGATGAAATCACTGTCAATTCTTGGTTTAGGAGGATTCAGGTTTTCATCTTTTTTTAGTTTCAGCTGGCAAGTAGTAGATTATGATCGGATGGTACATCTGCACCTGGGTATGATTTTGTTGATTTTACTGAGTTTCTAAATCTTTTGTTTATTGTAAAATAGTCAATCTGGTTCCTTACTATATTATTTTGTGTATCTGCCGGTGATCTCCAAGGGTAGAGGCGTCTTTTTGGTAACTTGAAAAAATTATTCATCACATATTGCCTATGTTCCTTGCAGAAGTCTACAAATCTGTCACCTCTACCATTTCTGGTTCCTAAGCCAAAGTTTCCAACTACAGGAGCATCACTTTCTTCTCCCACTTTTGCATTGAAGTCTCCCATGAGTATTGTGATATCATTACTTTTTAGGGTTTTCAATACACTGCTTATATCTTCATAGAACTTCTCTAAATCCTCCTCATCACTGTCAGCTGTGGGAGTGTAAACTTGTATAACATTCAAATATACTGTACTATTTTTTGGATCATAATCACTCTATCAGATACAGGAATAAAGGACGATGTATTTATTTACAAGATTGTTTACTCTTATAGCTACTCCATTTCAATGATGTTTACTATTTTCACCAGAGTAGTTCACCCTATTCTACACATTCCATTTTCAGGCTGGCGCATTTCACTCACTCCCAGTATAGAGATATTGTATTTGAACATTTCTTGGATAGTGTTGTATGTTTTCCCAAATTCATATAGGCTTCTCAGGTTCCACGTTCCAATTCGTAGTTTTGGGGGGTTTTTTTATTTATTTATTTTTTATTAGTCATTAGGGCTCGGTCCTCTCTCCCCTCCTATTTAACATCTACATGAAGCCGCTGGGTGAGATCATCCGACAATACGGGGTGAGATATCAGCAATATGCTGATGATACCCAGCTGTATATCTCTACCCTACGTCAATTCAGTGAGGTGGTGGATGTGATGTGCCAGTGCCTGGAGGCTGTGCAGGTCTGGATGGGAGTCAACAGGCTCAGACTTAACCCAGACAAGACTGATTGGCTGTGGGTATTGCCTCCTAAAGACTATGTTGATTGTCCATCTTTGGTTCTGGGGGGAGAGAAATTGTCCCCCTCAGAACGGGCTCACAATTTGGGTGTCCTCCTAGACTCACAGCTAAGATTAGAGCAACATCTGACAGCTGTAGCTAGGGGCACCTTTCCACAGGTTCGCCTGGTGCACCAATTGCGACCCTACTTGGATCGGGAGGCTCTCCTCACAGTCACTCACGCCCTTGTCACCTCACGGTTAGATTATTGCAACGCGCTCTACATGGGACTACCCTTGAAAAGAGACTACAGTTGGTCCAGAATGCAGCCGCGCGAGCTATCGTGGGTGCAGCTAGATACACCCACATTACACCAATTCGCCGCGAGCTGCACTGGCTTCTTATTGGTCTCCGGGCACAATTCAAGGTGTTGGTTATTACCTTTAAAGCCTTACATGGCTCAGGGCCAGATTATCTTTGAGACCGCCTTCTACCACATAGCTCCCAGCGACCGGTAAGATCCCACAGAGTTGGTCTCCTCCAGATTCCGTCAGCTAAACAATGCCAGCTGGCAGGCCCGCGGGGGAGGGCCTTCTCTGTGGCTGCCCCGGCCCTCTGGAACCAGTTACCTCCTGAGGTCCAGAGCACCCCCACCCTATTGGCCTTCCAGAAAGCGGTGAAGACCTGGCTTTTCCAGCAGGCCTGGGGCCATTGATCTCACTGCTGCAATCTTGTGAGACCCGGCCATGAATGGTGTGAATGGGTTTTAATGTTTTAATTTTTAAATGTTTTTATAATGGTTTTTTAAATGCATTGTAAGCCACCCTGAGTCTTTGGAGAAAGGCGGCATATAAATTGAACTAATAAATAAAATATTTCTATGCCGCCCACTCTCCGAGGACTCTGGGCGGCTTACACCAAAGACAATATACTAAATAGCATTTTGCCCCCTAACAATCTAGGTCCTCATTTTACCCACCTCGGAAGGATGGAAGGCTGAGTCAACCTTGAGCCAGTGAGATTTGATCCGCTGATCTGCTGAACTAGCAGTCAGCTGAAGTAGCTGCAGTACTGCACCCTAACCACTGCGCCACCTCGCTCATTTATCATGCTTCTAGCATACCAGGAGATTCTTAGCACCCCTGCCCCATTTAAGAGGCGCCCGTACTCGTGGCCATTCTTAGGTTTTGCCACCGTTAACATGATTTTCCTGGGAAAAATATAGTGTAGTAGTCTTCCCTTTGCTTTCTACACCGCTGTGCACACGCTGTTCAGGTGGCTGCCATCACACCATGTGCTGTTCTTCTGAAGCCGTTCTGACCAATGAGGTCTCCGCCTTCAGTCGATACTGATGAGCCAGCTGCCACTCACCAGGCCTGTTGGTCCACCACGGGAGGTGTTTGATTCCCTCCAACCCACCATTAGAGCATAAAAGCTACACTGGGTAGGGCCCCCAATCCGTCACCCGGGGAAGCGTTCTGTGGGGGTTCCAGGCTCCCCCTAAGAAAGAAGGCTAACTGCCTGTTTGGTGGCAGAAAGGCAGGATCAGGAATTGGTTAAAGTAACACAATTCCCAGGGAAGCATCTGCTTTTGTCACATTGGCTGGGAGTGAAGCTTTCCAGAACTGGGGAGGCTCCACTGGGGCAACCTCCAGGCGGCTGAGGAAGAATGCTGGAAGAAGAGGGGGAGGTCTGCTCCCCTCACTCACATCTCCCCACAATGCCAGAAGTTGTTTGGTGGCCGCTCTTGGCCTCCCCAATCATAGTATAGCCAGCTCTTCACAATGTTTGCTAGATGAACAGCAATTGTGGGGTGCCACAAGGTTCTGTCTTACCTTACTTTTTTTATTTGATTTGTATACCGCCCTACTCCCGAAGGACTCAGGCCCAGTACCCTTCAATATCTTCATAAATGACTTAGATGAAATGGAATGGATGGAAGGGGAACTCATCAAATTTGCAGATGACACTAAACTGGCAGGACTAGCCAACACCCAGAAGACAAGCTCAGGATCCAAAAAGTTCTTGACAGACTGGAGCAATGGGCCCTATCCAACAACATGAAATTTAATGTGAAGAAAAGCAAGATTTTACACTTGGGCAGGAAGAACCAAAAGATACAAGTACAGATTAGGTGAAACCTGGCTCCAAAACAGTAACTGGGAGAGGGACCTTGGAGTCCTAGTAGACAATCACTTAAACATGACTAAGCAGCAGCAGTCAAAAAAGCTAATACCATCCTTGGTTGTACAAACAGGCATAGAATCAAAATAACGTGAAGTATTAGTACCACTTTGTAAAGCCTTAGTAAGACCACATCTGAAATACTGCATCCAGTTTTGGTAATTACAAAAAAGATACTGAGACTTTGGAAAAAGTACAAAGAAGAGCAACTAAGATGATTAAAGGCCTGGAGACTAAAACATGAAGAAAGGTTGCAGGATTTGGCTTTGGCTAGTTAGAGAAAAGAAGGACTGGGGGTGGGGGGGGCATGATTTATTTATTTATTGAATTTATATTGCCTATTCACCCATGGCAACGCAAGGCGGCTTACATAATATAAAACCATATTTAAAACAATAAAACTAATGAAAAGAATCAAATAAATTATTATAGTATAATATAATAAAATCACCCCCACCCTGGC
Source organism: Arizona elegans (assembly GCA_022577455.1). Taxonomy (NCBI): domain Eukaryota; kingdom Metazoa; phylum Chordata; class Lepidosauria; order Squamata; family Colubridae; genus Arizona; species Arizona elegans. Next base: position 1,762,740 of record JAKOOJ010000065.1, on the reverse strand, counting down.
AACAGCAGATTACACGAGCCATTTAATGGGCTCCATCCTGCTCTGGGTTCCCTAGGCATGATAGCGGTATTCCAGTATTTAGGGGCTGCCACAAAGAAGAGGGGGTCAACCTATTCTCCAAAGCACTAGAGGACAGGACAAGAAACAACAGATGGAAACTAATCAAGGAGAGAAGCAACCTGGAATTAAGGAGAAACTTTCTAACAGTGAGGATAATTAACCCGTGGAACAGAAGTTGCCTTCAGATGTGGATGCTTCGTCACTGGAGGTTTTTAAGAAGAGACTGGACAGTCGCTTGAGACTGGATCTTCTGCTTGAGAGGGGGCTAGACCAGAAGACCTCCAAGGTCCCTTCCAGCTCTATTCTGATTCTGTTCAGAAGCAGAGGACGATCCAGGTGTTGGGCCAGTTTTTTCCCTGCCTGGCCAGCAGATGGCAACAAAGAAGCAGGTGTCCCCTTTGCAGCTGAATTGAGGCCAGAGGAAGTTGCCAAGTGGGGCTTTGGAAGGCTCCCTCAGACCTCTGTTAAGAAGGCAAACTTTTCGCTTGTTGGATTTAATCCTGGTCTCCTATTATATGCCCAGATATCTATCCTCCACTCACTTGAGAAGGCCCTCGAGCGCTTAGGAGAGGCAAGCTTGCCCTCTCTTTGCAGGGTGGCCCAACCCTTCTCCAGCCCTCTTGGCCGGCCCTTCTGGAGCTGCAGCTTCCAGTGACCACAGTGGCCTGGTTGCAGCAGCAGCCTCAGCCTGGATGCAGGGACCGGAGAGGCCCTCGGGTGCTTTGGCTTGGCCTGAGGAATGAGCCTAACAGCCATGGATTAACAACATGGCTAAATCCAGGTGGAAGGAAAGCCCGGGGAACAGCAGCTAAAGGGACAGCCGGTGAGCAACAGCTGCCAGCCATGAACAGCCATCTCCTCCCAATTGAAGCCCAGAGGCTGGGCACTGGAATTGCCCAGGATATGGTGTGCCCAAGGAGGGACTTTTACCTTTGGCTGTCCCTCAGTGGCTAAGGGCAGGTGGGAGACTTGGGGAGGAGTTTGAGATCCTCTGTGCTCTGCAGTTCCCTCCCACTCCCTTCAGTTCCCTGGGCCTTAAAGTTGGAAGGAAACACATGAAAGCATCCGTGGGATGTTTCAGGATCTCTTGGATTAAGGGACTGATGGCCTAAATCATGTTCTTTGCAGCTCTGGCTGAGCCCAGTCCTTTCATCACCCAGGTGGCATTCTTGCCGTTCTCCGCTTCCTCCTTCCCTCAAAGCAGAAAACAGTTCTTGCCTGTCAGAGTTTACAAGCTAGCATCTGAAGATGATCCTTGGGGAAAGGGAAGGGCATGAAGGCAAATAAAAGGAGAAGAAGTGATGCCTTTTGATGTAGACATCCAGGTCAGAAGGGGGAGCTACTCCGAAGGTACCCCAGACATAGGAGGGTTGCCCAAAAGTTGGCAGCCCAGGAGGATGGCAGCTTATCAGAGTTTGGAAGCAAGTTCCAGGCAGAAAGCATTAAATTCTAAAATGTGCATGGAGGACATCTTCTTTGACAAGCAATCAATTTATAATTAACTCAATTGGAATTAAAGATTATTGTAGAAGAATGAAAAAAGCAGGGGGAAGATGTCCATTTGACAATAATGGAGTTGGACAGTTTGTAAAATCCTATGCTGATTGGAAGTACTTGTGTATCCATCAACAATTTTCCCTCCTGGATGCAGATTAGCAGCAGAGCTGATATTGGCTGCCAGAGGCTGGGATGGGATGTGGCGGGAAGGAGGTGTGGGCTGGATTTCAACAAGGATAGCTTTATTTCTTTTGATATCCCTGGATGCAAGTTGTGCAATGCCAGAGATGCTTAAAACTGCATCCATATTTCACTTTCTGGGTGTCAGTAAATATACATGGTCTGTATAAAGATTGAAGAAAAGAAAAGGATTCTGAAGGGGAAAAATTGACCAAATAGCCACAGCCTTTTCCCCGTCCCTGAAAAAAACTAACAGGAATGCCAGGGAGATCTCAGTCCAGGAGGGAAGCAAGTGAACTTCTAAAAATATGCTGCTCTTTATTGTTTAAAAGAAAAAAGGGGAGATGGAAGGATCTTTCAGTTCCCAGGAGAATGGGGAGGGGGGGCGTCCAGCCATGGATGTGCAAAAGCAGGAGAGATGCCCTCGTGGGCCAGGCCAGAGCCGCCTCCTTTTCAACCACAGAAAAGGCCAGTGAAGAAGGGAACCTGCCTCTGGTCCCAGAGGAGAGGGCAGAAGTGCTGCAGCATTTGTGGCTGGCTGACCCACAGAACTGGTTGGCTCCTGGCTGAGTCTTTCCCTGCCCCCTGCCCCACATGGCAACGGAGCAACTGGCTGCCCGATCCTTGAGGAGGTCGGGCTTCATCTTTCAACACCTTGAGGGTGATGGCCAAAGCCCTTCTCCTCTTGTCTGCCTTGATGGATGGGGGGTCCCAGAGGTGGGCGCCACCCATCACGGGACCTTGTGGGATTGCGAAGGGACTCAGCTCTCCTCCTCCCAGTTGTGTGTGGAGGTTCACACCTCCGGCTTCACCAGTCCCACTCTTGCCTGAGCCGGTCCTTCGACTGGGAGATGGGGAAAAAAAGAGCAACACTCCTCCAAGTGTTTCCTGTCAAAATCAAAGCAGAGGCTGGGCTGCCTGCCACCCCTCCATGGTTGTTACAGATGTGTTATTTCAGCAGATGCAAATTATGTTAGGAAGCTCCCAAGCAAGGACCAGGAGGAAGCTGAAAGGGGGAGCGGGAAAGAAGGGGAGAAGAGCAATGGCAGCAGGAGGGCCGAGGGGAGGCCTTCTCCAGCCTTCTGCCCCTGGACAGAGAACCCAGCTTGGCAAATGGCCAGCAGGGAAAATGGCCTTGATGGCCCCTCGGGACGCATCGGGCACTCAGGAGAGGCTTATATGGAAGGGAGCTCTGCCTGCTCTTGCTTCTGCCCAAGCAAAAGAGCTGCAAGCCCATTAAAAGCAGCCGGGGGGGGGCGGGGGACAGGCCTTCATGAGGGAGTCTGAGCTTGGCAATGGGCACCTGCTGGTCCCACTGATTCGCCCTGGAGCCCACCCTGGGGGGATGCAGCCTTTCCTTTGGGAGGCACCATGCAGCTTGGGGTCGATGGTTTGAGGCTCTATGGACCTGCTCCCCTCCTGCTCGGTGGGCCACCTGCTGGGGTTCAACTGGTGTTGGCCCTCGATGTGTCGGGCCAGACAATGGCTGGGTTTGAAGAGCGGGAGGCAGCCAAGCTCAGAGCATTGCAAGCCCCAGCCCCGCATTCTCCATGCTGCTTCCAAGCCGCGTGCCTATAATGTGATCAACGCTCTCCTCCAGGCGTGTTCCCGCATCGCTACATTTTGGCACCAAGTGCTGTTTCCAAACACGCCACAAAGCCAATTCAGGCTGCCAGTTGACTGCCAATACAAAACTGCACAATAGTTGTGTGTGCATTTTGCAGGCGGATGGACTGGCATAAAAGTGCTGGAAAGATTATTATTTATATCAAAATTAAATGATTTCACTTGTATCTAGAACAAAGCACCAGGAAAAAAGAGATTGAAATGGTTTGAAGCTTAAAACTGAATGCTTTACTAAGAAGGAAGAAAATCAAGTGACAGAACGGCAACGATAGATATGGTCTCTAAAAGTGCCCATTTGTGCATCTGTTCCTTTGTTTAGAATAATGCCAACCCTGCAGCACTTCCCAATCTGCTGAGTGGCAGCTAAGTGGGGGTCCTTCCCAGGGAAAGAGCAACAGCAAAGACAGATGGGGGGGGAGATTGGGGAGCCCCAAGCCAGACAGCTCAGAAGGGTTGAGTCCATCAGCTTGTGGTACAGTGTGCCAAATTTTTCAACTTTCCATTTCCAAACCTTAGGGGTGCTCAAAAGTTGTGACATGCCTTGAGGATTGTAAAGATATTTTGGTTACTTTAATATAATTTAGATGTGCTTGGTAACTAACTACATAAATATAACTTTTTAACATTTTGTTAGTTTCATGCAGGGTCTGTCCCCAGACTCAGAAAGAAAAGCTTAAAGCCTTTCAGGCACAATTCTGAGAAAGAGAACATGCCAACCCACCTGTAATTTATTTTATTTTATTTTATTTTATTTTTCAATTTATATACCGCCCTTCTCCCTAAGGACTCAGGGCGGTGCACAGCCAGAATTAAGAACATGAAATACAAATATTAAAAACAATTAAAATATATATAAATTTGGCCCAAAAATTTAAAAATCACAAACCAATTAAAACATTTAAAAAATTTAAAAATTCCTTCCTAAGCCAGCCCGGCTTGCTGGAAAAAGTGGGTTTTAAGGGCACGGCGGAAGGCACTGAGGTCTTGGATTCTCCTTATATCTGGGGGCAACTGATTCCAGAGGGTAGGTGTCCCCACAGAGAAGGCTCTCCCCCTGGGGGTCACCAGCCTCAGCCTTGAATGCCAACACCACAGTCAACCAAGAACACGGAGGAGTAAAGTCTGTTGGGTTTAATTTGCCATGGAGAAAAAGGAAGGCCTCTGGGCAGAGAGAGCCAGTGTTGTGGGCAGCTCCTCCTGGCACTGAGCAACCATCAGGTTCTCCTCCTTTCCTTAGTGCCCCTTCCTGAGGCAGCTGCTCTTGGGCATCCATGCCCAAGCAGGCAAAAGACCTCCACTCTTGCCCCTGAGCACCTGCAGCAGATGAGGGGGAGGGAGGGCGAAAGCAGTGCAAAATTCAGCCATGCTGCAGTGGGGACCTGAAAAACACAGTTCTGCCTGGGGATCCAGCCGGGTCATTCAGGGGTCCTGGGGAGCCCTCTTTCTGGATCTCCTGGTAAGAATCTTGTCCTTGCAGACCCTCCTGGCAAAAGGGTCAGGAAACAGGTTGCTTGGAGGGTTGCGAAGGCAGTTACCGTAAAGGAAGGTGAGCAGGGCAGGTATGTTAAAGAGGACAGGAAGCAGAGAGGGTAGGACAACTGCAGCTGCCCAGCTATACTCATCTCTGGGGCTGCTTAACTCTGTCTCCATCCAAAAAGTATTTCCACCATCCATGTTCTCTACACAATGCCTGCAAAGGGGACTCCTGCTTTGCTTCTCTAATCCACAAATATTTTTTAATCCTGACACCTGCAAACCATTTCACCAGATTTGAACAGGAGGGATGAGGGGGCCAGAGGGCTCTGTTCCCAGTGTTTGGATTGTAAATGATGGAAAAAAACCCATCCTTTGTTATCAGATGCTGTAGTTATTTGAAGTTTGGTGCCCTTTAACCTTGGAGGCTGACACATCATTTATCAATTCTCTGCAAAAATGGTGTCAGATGCAGGATCCTCTCAGGGCAGGACAAAGGCTGCCGAGGGCCCAGAGACAGAGATGCCTGGCTCTCCTCCATGAACACCTGCCGGTAAAATAAAGCTTGGGCGGAGGAGCCAGAGGGACCCCCATGGCCAGAAAGCTTTTTCCTCCTGGACAGCTTTACATTGGGCCTGATGCGGGCCAGAAGGGAAGCCAGGACCCCATAAGATGGTCTGTGCTTTAGCTGCAGAGTTAGCACCACCACCTCCTCGACTTTTATCCCCCAACCCCCTGGGTGCTGCCACTCCTGCTGGGTGGCAGGATCTCCAGCAACAGCAGAAGGTGGGGGGACACGAGACATGTCTGAGGATGGCCAAGCCAGTCTTTCTTCAATGTGGGGAAAAACGCTCGGCCTCCTGAAGACAAAACGGAGTGAGTGGCATTGCTGCCCACCTTATTGAAAACGAAGAAGAGAAGTTTCTGTTTATCTGCAGATTCATCCTGGCTTGGTAAACCTCTGTCGATTGAATAATTAACTAGTGAAATAATTTAGTATCCTTTACTCAAGTGGCTAATTTGTTTTAAAGTCAAGAAGAGAAATGGGAGCTTGTTGGCTTTTCTTATCAAGAATTCCTCAAAGGGACTTGAAGTGTTTAACTTTGGTTCCATTGTTAGAAGCCGAGATCTCTGTCCTAACAAAAGAAGATTGTTCACAGTCACCTCTCCCTCGCCTTTCCCCCTCTGATTTGGGGGTGCTGCTTGGAAGTCTTTGGAGGTGAACCTCTTTGCTCTTCCTAGCAAGCAACCAAGGGGTCAGGGATGGGGAGAAGGGCCAGAACAAGCGAACCCTCCGAATGGACCCATCGCTGCCGTCGCTATCCAACTAGCGGCTCCTGCTGAGCCTCTTTGGACAGGAACAGGCTACCGGGGGGGGGGGGTTATGGTCGGGGTGGTTCCCTCCCTCCCTGTGGTAGATTTGCCCTTCTGGCCTTGGCGCCTGGTTAAGGCAGCAAATGGTGCTTATGGACAGGGCTGAGAGGCATGTGAAATAAGCAGCTGCGATGGGACACAAGATGCCCCTTTGGATACTGGGCCAGGAAGAGATGCCAAGGAGGTGCCAAACTGGGAACGGCCAACTGCTCCTGGCTGGCATTGAGGCCAGGGGAGGGGAGGGTGACTAGAGGAGAACCTGGCTCAGCCTGGCCATGCCCGGGCCTCCCAGTCAGCACCCATCCCCTGAGCCTAGGAGAGTTCCCTACCCACTATTCAGGGAGCTCCCTCTGGCCCATACCCCAGGGGCACAGAGGCAGCCACTCTGCAGCCTGGCATCTTCCCTTGGCAGCACCATCTTGCTTGAAGGGTAAATCGCCTCCTGAGCATGGCCTCGCCCAGGCGCTGAGCTGCCCACCCCCAAATCAGCAGCTCCTAATTTTTTTCTGCAAAGCGTGGCACTCTTTGGCCCTCACGAGGCTCCCACATGACCTGTGAGCCAAGGATGAAAACCTCCTGAATGTAACAAGAAGGGAACTGAGGCAGGGCATTGGAGCAATAGTTGCCTCTCCAAGCAGGGAGAATGGCCCCAAATTGGCAGCCATTGGTTCTCCCTCTCGGAGTCCCCACCGGCTTTGCAGACGTTTGCCCTCTGGGCTTGAGGACAGCTCTTGTCTTCTTCCTGTTCGCCTAAACGTGCTGCGGGGGTGGGACAACTGGTTCTTCGTAGCCCCAGCAGAGCGTAAAGGGAGCCTGCACACACCCCTTCCTGAGGCCTTTTGAAAGCTGCTCAGCAAATGAGCCACCTCATCTCTCAACGTCTCTTTCTTCGTGACAGAAATGGCAGGTCAGCAAGAAGCCCCCTGAGCCACACGCCCAAAAGACTTTGGAAACACTCACTCCCACCTCCAGGCTGCGATTCCCAGATTCTAGGGCATTGGCCTCATTTTCCACAGGGGAAGGCAGGGGCAGATAATGGTTGGCCGTTTCCCTTGCTTCCTGGAATCGGCCAACCCATAGGATAGGGCAAGGCTGACCCTCTGTCTGTCCTGGGGCTTGTGCTGCTCCTGATCCTGTGGGCATCCTTGTCTTTCCATCTGCCTGATGTCTCCTCCGCCCCCAAGAACGTGGTCCCATACGCCTGCGTGGTCTCCACTTTGAGGCAACTGGAAACCAGCGGTGACTGCCTTGCTGGGTGTTCACTGCAAGACCCCCACCCACCTCCTTCCTCCCTCCCTTGACCCACGGCCTTCCTTTCCCCTCCTTTTGGCCAGGCCTGGTGGGGTGTCAGGGATATGTTCCTTTTGGGTCATTCCTCTGAATGGGGCTTGGGAGCGGGGTGGAGATTGCAGGCTGGCCTTCTGCCCATCACCATGGGGGTGGGGTGGGGGGGGGCTTCTGGGCTCTGGAGGGCCGTGGGAGCCCAGAGTTTAAAGAGAGATTTCGAGAGTGCCAGCTCTGCTTGTGTTGCAAAGGTCACAACTGCTCACCTAGGCAGCAGGGATATTCGGAATTATGAAGAGTTAGCCATCTTTCTCGCTCAATCCAGGGACAGGAAGCCCAGCACCACAGACCTCACTGCCTCCCTTGAAGAAGGCCAGTGGCCAGAGGAGAGACCCCAACCCTTTCCTGAGCTCTTAAAATGAACTCCCTGGTGCCCAGGTTGGGTGGGACCTTTTTCTGCAGACCTTCTTAGAAACGCAGCCTTGCACATGTTGACATCAACAGGTTTGCAAGAAGAACATTCCCGAAATCTGCATGGTCCTTCTTCACTGGGCTTTCCGGACTTTCAGGCATTGAGCAACTGGAGCCAAGGCTGACCTTCCAAGGCCCCCTTATTTAGCCATGGCGTTCCCAAGACCTCCGTTCAGCGGACTTGATCCTGGCAGCCTGTGAATGTTGTTCCTGCCGGACTCCCCACCATCTGCTTTGAACTTCTTGCTCTCCCATGCCAAGCCAGTCAAGAAGATTTATGGTGCTGTCTTCTGAGGGCCATATTTTATGCTTTAAAAAGATATTCACTTGCAAGGAGAATGTTCCTCTTCTTGTAACCATTACTGAATTCCTGAAGGGAGTTACTGGGAGAAATGTGGACTCGGAAATCCAGCATGCTTGCAATCTGGCCGTCCTCAGGCTTAGGAATCTAAGGATCCAGCAGGAGCCTTGAAGGCAGTCAAAAGCCTGCAATCTTTCCAGTCACCCAGGTTGAGCAGCTGCCCCATACAGGAGTCGATCCCTTGAAGCCATCTCTTTCTCTGGCCGAGAGCTCCCTTGAGAGACCCTGTGATCTCTGCAGAGATGGGCAGTCAAGGAAGGAAGGGCATCTTGCCTCTGCTTGGCCATTCTGCTTTCTGATGGCCCCCGGTTAGTGGAAGGTACTGAAGCGAAAGGCCTATTCTGAACAGAGAGAGCTGCTGCTTAATATGAGAGTTGATGGGCTCAGTTTTCTGCTGTTTAATTGGGTGGGATCTGAATTGTTTGGGCTGGAGTAGCAGGGTTGCTCCCTCTCTGCTGCCTTCCTGTCCCTTCTTCTGCCCCCCCCCTTCCCCTCTCTGACTTTCGGTCCAGAGGACAGAGGAGAGGCTGGATTGGGCCCTTCTGATTTTAAAACCATTCTTGTTCTAAGGAGTTGCTGTGAAGGGAAAAGACGATGCTGGCTTATTATGTTAATGCTTGCTTCAGCTTTCTTTCAAGGCAGATACCAAAGGAGAGCTGGATCCATGGATCTCCTCTAGCAGCTCTTTTAAAATGTGGCTAAGCAGAGGCTTCAAATCAGGGGCAGCTGCTGTTGGATTTGGAGGTAGGTTGCAAGGAATCATTAGCCCTTCAAGCCCCTGGACCACTTGGGGTCATCTTGGGTCATCAGGTTAGCCATCTTCCTGCATCTCAGAAAGGGATCCATGTTTGAATGTCTTCCAGGTGCAAAGACATGGATTGGATGAATAAGATCATCAAAAGCAATGAAAGCATTTTAGCTCATCTTCAGCCTGGACTGAAAGGCTGCTTACAAGCCAAGCCAAGAAAGCTTGCAAGGCCAGGCGCCTTTGCGCTGTGGTCTTCTCCGGTTCCACCTCAGCCACCTTTAAAGACCCTCTGCTGCTTTTCAGGTCAGGCACACCTTTCCGTGGAGAGGAGCCATGGCTTCCCCAAGGCAGGCCTGTGACGACAACTCTTCCCGAGGAGGCCCAGCTGGCCGGGAGGCAAACAACCCGGGAGGGCAGGGAGGGGTGACAGGGTGCTGTTGCACAATGTTTGTGGTGCTGGCAGGCATACAAGCCATTAACACATCAAATGCAGCAGGACTGGTAGGAGAGCCTGGGAGCGAGCCACATGGGTCGGTCTTCCTGATCTCGGGTCTTTTTACAGTTTTTGTTTGGCAAATGGACAGATTGCAATGGTGCCTTTGAAGTGGATGATGTTTGGATAATGTTTCCTTTCCCCATTTATCTATGCTGAGGAGCAGCTGCTTAGAGCCAGATTTAACGGACAGCGTCCTCCGAAGGCACCAGGTGCTTATCCGAGTCCAGGCTTGAACTGATCCGGCCAGGCAGGCACAGGAGGGTCCTGAAAGCGCTAGCACCAGGCTCGTAGCCTTGGCTGGGCTCCTCGGCTGCTGCCTGACAGGCCTCCTCCCAGGTTGAACTGCTGGCAGGCCCCCTTCCCCGACTGTGCGTGAAGACCCACACGGGGCTCCGGAGGCCACGATGGAGCCTTGAAAGGGAGGTGCAGGATGCCCCAAAGGTGAGCCCAACTGCTGGCTGCCTTGGAGCTGGCTCTGGGCTCCTCACCGTCGCCAGCCCGAGGCTTTTCTCTCCCTGGTCCTCATGGGACCTCAAACACAGGTAGGGGGGAGACTGACAACGTTCATACCCATGACTCATCCACAGAGGAAATAAAACCATCCCTTCTTAAAACTTTATCCAAGAGTCCTGCGGAGAAGCCCCAATTCACTACAGAGGCCGATGATTCACTTTTCACTGATAGCTTAACTTTATGGCCACAGTGGGTGAGGATGAGTCTCCTCTGACCTGGATCGCAATTCTAGAGCTTTCTTTTTTAAAATGCAGCTGCAATAATATTCCCTCCAAAATCTGTTCTTCCCCCACTTCAATTCTGAAAGGAAAATACTGCTACTGAGAAGAAGGCCTCGCCTGGCTCGGATGGGCCCTTTGGGAGTCTCACTGGGGAAAAAGGGACAACCTCTTTAAGGAAAATGAGTTTTTTCTTCTTGGGGCCACTGCTTACGCCTAAAACTGTGTGTCAGATTTTAGGTGAACTTAAGAGGCTCCCGAGACTGACGCAACCCTGAAACTCAACCCAGCCATTTATTAATGTTTAAGGGGAAATGGCAATTTTGTTACTTAACAATAATTGTTTATTAGGAATTACACACACTGACACCACACATATAATGTAGAGTATATAGTATAAATGCTTATTGCTAGCACAGGTCTTTCTGAAGGTACACAGGAGAAAAAGAAAAAATCCTTTCACCATGAATATTGGATATAACAAGAAAACTAATTTCTTAGAACATTGTTTTTTTTAAAAAAACCACCACTTTCTGCTATAACACTACAGGATGTGACATTCATGTTACCCAGCTCAGGAATAATATTTGTGCCTTGCTTGTGCTTCACCACTGGCAGAGAAGAAGATGCAGAAGCAACACTGGCAGAAGACGCTGGAAGGCGAGGAGGTGTCCAGAGGGAGAGAGCCCCATCCCCCACCCCCAAAAGGACGGAGGCAGCCCTGGCACTCAGAGGGAGCTTCTCCTGGGCCAGGCAGAGGAAAGAGAGGCACCTGCACATGGTGTGCAATGAGGCTTGCCTAGAAAATGCCTGCTACTCTGGGCCACGTGGCATGGGTTGGTGGATGGGTGGGGAGCCATCTGTTCTAGGCCACGGAGACCCCTGTGTTGCCTGGAGCCAGTCTTGGGCGTTGCTTGGCTCCGAAGAGGCCGAGTGTTTCTGATACAGACTCATTTTGGAGACCCATTCCTTGAATGCAACTGAGTATACACAGCTGTCCTCCCAACGGGCCAAAGGCAGCCCAAGAGCCACGGCTCAGCACAGCCCCTCCGGCCTTTGGACTCCCGAAGCCTTGGGAGGCATCCTGGGCTTTGGCCCAGTTCCTGGGGAAGCCTGGCCAGATGTGGCCAAGCACTGAGCTGTGGCTGGCCATGTGGGAGGGTTCCCCTCAAACCCTCTGCCAGTGATGGGAGGGACAGCTGTTTGGTCATCCAGGAGAGCCATTTCAAAGAGGGCCAGGTTGGCACCTTGGGCAAAGTCATCAGAAGAGCTGGAGGTCTGATGCCTGGGCGAGGGAAGAACCGCCTGGATGATTGGGCCCTGGGGAGTCAACTCGCCGAGAAACTCAGAGGCACCTGAGCAAGGGAGGAAAGCATCTCTCCCCCCCCCCACAAGGCAAGGGGAGTACATGGAGGCTCTGGGAAGCCCATTTCACGAAGCAGCAGTGAGGACTGTTGAAGGGGGCTGCCCCTTGGTGACCCCTGGGGGAAGGAGAGAAAATGGGAGGAGTGGCTGCTGCCTCTCCAAAGTCCTCCAGGAACCCCACCTGTCCAGGCCACCTGTTCCTTCCACCTGAGGAGAGCTAGCAGAGTCTCCCAAGGCTTATGGCACAGGCAGTGGGACGGGCGCCCACAAGGTGCCCCAGGCCTGCCTGGCTGCATTGCCCAGAAAGCAGAGTGGCTTTCCCAGCCAGGGGCTGCCTCCTGCCTGCTCCTCCCCAGGAAAAGTCCTCTCAGCAGGGGAATCGGCCATCCAGCTCAAATGTCTTTCAAAAGATCAAAGGAGTGCGGTGTCAGCAGTGGAGAAGAACCCCTCAAGTTGAATAATGAACTTGGTTGTGATGTTATTTTAAAAACAAACAAACATCAGTGTCACTTTTTAAAAATTCCTGAGTGCTCAATCCCTCTAGAGAAAGGTAGAGGTGCGTCTGGCGCTGGGGAGGCCCTTCCTCTTAGGAGTTCTTCTGAGGAATCTTTATGGTCACCGTCTTCACTTCGGAATATTCTCGCAGGCCACATTCTCCCCTGGCCGCAAAAGGAAGATGAGGAGTCAAGGCCGGGCCTGGGTGCCCCCCAACCAGCACTCGGAGCCTGGGCCATGACAGGAGCAGTCCCCACATGGGCAGGAGCAGGGCTGACTCAAGAAGGACACATGAGATGTGGACAGCTCGGACTCAAGGGGTGGCTGGCTGTGGTCTGACTCCCCAAAGGAAGGAGAGAGGAGCCAGGCCACTTGTCCAGCTGGGCAGTTCCAGGAAAAAAGGGAATCCTGGTGAGCTCACCTCAAAGTGTTGTCCAGCAGTTCTCCCACCCCACCTCCACATTCATCTTGATCGGGAGCCCCTGGGACCCTCCCCTCAGAACCTGCAAGCCCAGTCCCCATCCAGAATGACCTTGCTTACATTTCTCTTCCATTTCCGGACATCTTGAAACCCCCAAAAGGACTCTGGGCATTTAAGGCATTGTAGCAGTTGACCCTGGATGAAAAGAGGGAGAGGTGCATGAGGGCAGCCCCCGCCTCACCCACCAAACCGTTGCCCAGCTGTACTCTGAGCCTCACCAGACAGTTCCCGCCTGCATGGCGGAGGAGACGGTCAGAGCCTTGTTGATGTCCCTGGTGAAGACAGCAGCCACCAGCCCAAAGTCGGAATTGTTGGCTCTCTCAATCACTTCCTCCATGGTTTTGAACCGCAGGATTTCTTGCACAGGCCCAAAGATCTGGGTGTGTTTGTGTGGGGAGGTGGGGGGACAGAAAGAGGGCAGAGTCATTGATTGGAACAAGTCCATGAGGATTTGTATGCCACCCCTGTGTGAGGCTTCAGCAGCACATGGGAAAGGATGACACACAATTAATTGCACAAAAGAAATTCATGAAGCTTTAAGCCTGGGGCAACAGAAAAGAGACGAACAATGGAATGGCAGAAAAGGGTGTGCCCCATCAATGTTCCCCTTGAGGAAGTGAAACAAAACCCCCCAAGAGACCCCAGCTGCAAGGCTGAGAAGCACCCGGTGAAACCTCCTCGGACCAGGAAAGGGCAGGAGAAGCACCTCCGGCCAGTTGAAGAGAGACTCAGCTGTCCCTGGTGATGAACTGATTGGTGGCTCTTCCAGGAAGCCATGCAGATGTTGGATCCAGCTCAACAGCCAAGTAGGGCCCTATGGCATCCCAGCTCAGGAGGACTTGGGGGCCTGGCTGAGCCCAACAGAGGGTTTGAAATCATAGCAGGGGAGGGGGAGAGTGGAGTCGGGCGGGATGTCAGATGGGTACCTCTTCCTTGGCGATGCGCATGTCATCAGTCACGTTGGAGAAAACGGTGGGTTCAATGAAGAAGCCCTTGTGCCCCAATCCTTGGCCCCCGCACTCGAGCCTGGCCCCTTCAGCCACACCACTCTGGATCAGCTCCAGGATCTTGTTGTACTGCTTCTTGTCAATCTCAAGAGAAGAGGGGGAGGGGGAGGCTCTTTGGCACCATTGTCCCCGTACTCTGGCCCTGCGTTCCCTTCCGCCCTGCCATTGTGGGTCTCTCCCTGCCGATTGCTCAGGATTGAGCTCCAGGCACAAGCGGCCCATCCCCCGCCCACCAACCTGTGGCCCTTGCTCGGTGGTGGGGTCAAAGGGGCTCCCCACAACTCGCCTCTTGGCCCGTTCCACGCTCCTCTGGACAAACTCATCGTAGATGGGCTCCTCCACGTAGATGCGGGAGCCAGCCGTGCAGCATTGGCCTTGGTTGAAAAAAACCCCTTGGTGGGCTTGCTCCACTGCCTGCTCCACTGCAAAATCAGAGAGACCCCTGAGGCATCACCCAGCACACCTTGCCTGGCCCTCCAAGGGGGGTGGGCTGCTGAGCCGGGCGGGGGGGGGGACCAGAGCATCCTGGGGCTTGGGGTGGGAACCCTTTCAATGGGTCAGAGTTCAAGATGGCTTCCAGAGTCCAAGGAGAACTAGGAGAAAAGCCACGAGCTGCTGCTTGTGGCGGTTGGTACCAGCTCTGCCCACAATGGACTCATTAATGGTTTTGCTTGCACAAGCCTGGCTGGGTAACATCAGAAGCAAGGCAGAAGGGCTCCTGGGTTCAAATGCAAATGCAGTAGCTGCAGCCCTTGGCCTCATTTGTCTGCTGGGGTCCAATCTGGACTCCTGAATGGACCCCTCCTTTCTTTTGAGAGATGGTTTTGATGATTAAAAAAAATAAGATTATTTAAAAATGTAAGTCATGCTGTGATCATAGAATAAGAAGTTAATTTACACTGATAACTGCTATAAAAGAAAATCAAAAATCATCTTTTCTTTCTCTTTTTTCTGCACTTGTCTTTGTTTTATCCCTTTTCTCTTTATTTTAAATATTATTTCTTCATTTTCTATCTTCTAGAAAGAGAGAGAGGGTTGTTCTGAGAACAGGAGTGCACTGCAAAGGGGCCAACTTACAATCTGCATCCGCAAAAATAATGTTGGGGCTCTTCCCCCCGAGTTCCAGTGTCACCCGCTTCAAGTTGCTTCTGCCGGCGGCTTCTTGAACCAGCTTCCCCACCTGAAAGGAAGAAGAAAGGGGAGCCCAGCAAAGCTCAGTGCACGCCAGGGCTCCGGGCAGAGGGGGCCGCTTGAACCCCTCCACCACCCCTGCTTTGGGTAGGCCAGAAGCCGCGGGGAGACTAGAGCGGCTCTAGCCACGAAGCCACGGAGACGTGCGTGGGAGGCAGGCCGGTCTTGGAAAGAAAACCCGGTTCTTCTCGGGTAAAGCTGAGCTTTTACTCAGAGACCGGCCAGTAGCACTTGGCTCTTTGACCCCCTTTGCATTATGTTAGAGAAGGCCTGATGAAATTTTTACATTTGTTTGATTCGCGCAGAGTGAGGTTTCTCTGACTTCAGAACTACCAAATAACAGCCCAATAAATTTATGCAATTTCAGTGGGGGGAAAGGCTGTCAAAATCCTAGTTGTTCTCATTTGTATTGTTCTTTGAACCAGTTTGTTTTGAATTGCTTTCTTTGTAATTTGTTAAAAACTCTGTTTTAAATTTGTGGTGAGCTGCTTTGGAGATGTGGTTTATGGCTGAATGGAAAATGGTTATATTAAAAGGGAGGAGGCAAAAGGCAAAAGGAGCCCCTTGCAGGTATTGGACACCTCCCTGGAGCCTTGTGGAGCATGCCAGGCTTATGCAAGCCTCTAGGAGGGGGCCATTTGCTGTGCAAACATGTCCCCCTCTCAGACCGACATGTAAATCAGCTCCCTGAACCAGTCAGCTGTTGACGCCCAGCTGAGCTCGTCCTGCCAGACCAGCTACCACAAAGCCAAGGAGGCGGCCTCTGCCCACTCTACACTCAGAATTAGGTTGTCACCAAGGAGGGTAGAAGGCTTGATCAAGACATTTTAGGGCCGAGGTGGAAAACTGAAAGGAGTTGCTCCCCAGGGGAGGTTCCGTATGTATGTTAGGGTGGAACTTGAGAAGGAGACCCTCTAGGCAAAATGGCTTCCTTTGGCACCAAGAAGCCTGCTTCCCTGACGTCATCCACCAACTCCCAACTGGCTTCCATGGCTGGGGGCAACTTCCTAGCCTCGCAAGGAGGCCCCATTCAGGGTTGCCACTGAGATGGAGATCCCTGCCACATTTGGGTAGAAGGTCTGAAAACAGGTCCAGGAGCCATGCAGAGAGATTTTTCCTCGGGATGGGGGTGGCTCCGGGTGTCTGAGCCTGGAGGACAAGATGCCCTGGGAAAAGTGTAGGCCCAGGCCTGCTGCTCTTCCCAGAGGTGGCCGGCTGGCTGGGTTCTGGCAATGAGGCAGGAGGTGCCTGCTGAGAAGGGCAGCGATGATCAGCAGTAAGACAGCTGTTTGCTCCAAACATTTGCTTGGCGTGAACCAATATTGGCCTCTCCTGTAGTTTGCTTTGATGGTCCTGCCCCATATCTTGTTGACTAATGATGAACTTATGCTTTGTTCAGCTCTTCACGGCATAAAGAAAACACTCGCACAAATGAGGCAGGAACAGCCTTTCCCAAGCCTTTGATCGAAGTGGCTGAGGGACCTGGCTGAGCATCTTGGACCTTGCACCAAAACCATTAAAAAGAAACACAACTTTGCAAAACAGAAGGAGTCCGGCTCACTGGGGTGTGTCCTTGCTGCACCACCCAAACCCCGACCATTGCCGAGGGAAAGTAAACTTGGATCAAACTTCAATTGTTCTGAGATGAGTCTAGAGTTTCTGTCTACAGGAGACAGAATGGGGGTGAGGAAACGTAAATCATCTTTTGAGAGGGAAACAACAATGCAATGGCTTTGGGACAGAAACTCCAGCTAAGCACTGGAAATTTACAAAGCTCTCCGAAGAGGAGCCAACCGCAATGTGGCCATCTACGATGTATTAGTGCTTTCCAGCTCCCATAAACGACACCCAAACCTGCCTCCCTGAGTAAATCTCAGTGTGTTGCTGGCCTTTTCCCCACAAGGCTTGCCTGAAGGGATCAGGTCAGGTCAGGCTAATCCAGGAATCCAGTATTCGGTTTCCAAGAGCCGCAGACCAAGAAATTCCCAGCCAGACTTTTAAAAGGGGCCAACAGTGGTTATGGCTACCAAATGTCAGGCCTAAGAGACATCCTGCAAGACCACCTAATTTTGGAGAGTTCATGGTGTTTCATTTAGTCACTTGCTTTAGGAAGTGCGGAGTAGAAGCCTTTCTCCTCCATCTCTGCTCATCCATGTCTTGTTCCTGTTATTCAAGAGATCTCACGGAAGGTCTTCCCTCCTGATGCTTCACCTCTTTGCTCGGCAGCCCCCCACTTTCCCTACAACCCAAAAAGGTTTTGTCTTTTGCCTTTTGCCTCCTTGGCAATGAACACCCCCTACTTTTGGGCTCAGCAGTAGAAACGAAGCAGAAGGCACTCCAGTCCGGGGGGGGGGCATGGAAATGACCCACAGATGCACCAATGTGGGGCATGCAGAGCAAGGCTGACTTGGGACAGAGCCGCCTGGCCCCCAACCTTGCAGCCTGATTTCATTGGTGGCCAGGGAAAGGGGGGCGAATCTCTGAAATGGCAATGGTGCCAAGCAGCTGAAGGAGAAAGATCAAAGGAGCCGCCCTCAGAGGGGCAGCTGGGGGGACTGATGGAAAGGGAAGAGAGAAGCGGGAGCCTCCTGCCTCCCCCATGCCCAGCTTCTCTGAATGCTGCTTTGCAGAAGAAGCCGGCCACAGAAGGAAAAGGAGAGGCTGGCAGTAACCATCCCTTTGGCGGAGAAGGGAGGGCCTCGAAGGAGGGCTGTTTTGCTCATTTCCCCACTTCTGATGCCTGGGGGTCAGGCACAACTTTGGGAAAAACAAGGGCCACATTGCGCCTGCTTTGCAGCGCCATCTCTAATGAGCCATAGATGAAAAGCTGGCGATGGGGGGGGCGGACTGTGTGGGAAGTGACCCATGACCAGGGAGTTTGGGGAAGATGGTCCCTGGCCGTGAGAGGCTCATGGGCCGCCAGCCCTCCACCTGTGGGAGGTGAGCCCTGCACAGGGGAGGGGGCTCGAAGGGGGCACATCAAAGGATCCCAGGAGGAACATCCATTCTGGTGCCCAAGCGGGAGGAAAAGGAATGGTGTCTGGGATCCTGGAAAGGCCGAGCCAAACCTGTGTCCGTCCCAGGCGGACTGAGCGTCGCTCCGTATCCCCTTGGGTGAAGCTGCAAACCTTAACTGCTGGATGCCTCCCAGTTACCAGCCTGGGCAGAGATCCTGTTTTCATCAAAACCTCCTGAATTTGGCGGCACCTTTTTCTAACCAAGCCCGCAGAGAGTCCAGGAGCACGGCTGAAGAAGAAGCGCCGCCTTGATTTCCAGCCCTGCCAGGACAGAAGCTGTGCCAGCCGAGTGTCTCTGCCTGTGCAGTCCAGGGATTCTGGGGCAAGAGCTTTGGTGCATCAAGAACGGCTCTTGTTACAGGCGAGTAAAAGGAAAGAGGGGAAGGGGCTGCAGGGGGCTGGAAAGTTGCTTCAGAGCACTTCCTCTTGCCTGCCAGCCCTGAGGACCAGGAGGGATCCAAGACCACTGCAGGGCTGCAAATCCCGCGTCCAGGGCTGAAATCCTCCGCGGTTTACCATCTGTTTGCTGCCCGCGCATGCGTGGTACACGCCAAATGCACGCTGTGTGCATGCATATGTGCAGTGCACACCAAATACACTGTGTGTGCGCATGCGCCGTGTGCACCAAACGCACAGAAAAGGATGCTTAACAAGGTAAGTAGAACGGGGGGGGCAGTTGTGCCGCTATTTAGATTCGCTACAAAGCAGGACATCCTGCTTTTACGACCGGTTTGCTGAACCAGTAGCTTTTATCACTACCAGTTCGCCCGAACCAGTGCGAACTGGCAGGATTTCACCACTGTCCGCGTCTTTTAATACGTGACCCAAAAGCTGTTCCGTCTGCTTCTCGGCTGAAACGGGGGTTGCTGGAGCTGAGTCTCTCGGGTAGGCAGGAGCAGAAGAAGAGCCCGCAAGGGATTGTGGGGAAGCAAGGAGGCTTTTCGGGGCTCAGCAGGCCAAGGAACGGATCTCCAAACGTCTCTGGAAGGGACTTGGCTGACCTTCTGCTCCAAGAATTCCACAGGACAGGAAGTCAAAACCAACATGAAGCAGTTTACATTCAAGTTGGATTAAAATATTCCAGCTGCTCCTGCTTCAGGTTCTTAGAGAATGGCTTTTTTTCACCCTGCAATGCTTTTTACTTCCTGCTACCAGCTTTTCAAAGCAAATACCGAATTTGGGCAAAATCCAATTTAATTTTAAATGCCTATTAAAAATGAAAGCCCTCTGAAATGACAGGGAACATTTATTTTGGCTGCAATTGGCAGTTCTGAAACTGAACCTTTCTGTGTTTCCTTCCCACAGTAAGTCAGTAGCAGCCTGTGCAGGAGTCTCCTTAACCAAACACAGGCTGGAGCCGTTCACCAAATTTACTAGGACACCTGACAGTCAGTTCCCTCAGACTCTAAGGGAGCGCAAAGGGAAGGGGGAAGCCCCTCCCTCACAACCTGCAGGAGTCATTGAAGGTGCCCTGAGGGGGTGAGGCTGGGACACAGACCCCTGGAGCAGGGAGGAAGGAATTACACAAGATCTGAGAAATGATGGGAAGAGGGGGTGCCATTACTGGAAAGGCGCTGAGTACCGGCCACAACACTAGCCGTCTGGCACCCGGTCTCTTCTTGGCATGGGGGTTCCTGAAAGCTTAGGTCCCTTAATGCCAGTGCAAGGGGTGGAGTGATGCTCTCTTCTCCCCCCACCCCAGCACCCACTCTTACCTCTGTGGAACCCGTGAAGGCGATTTTATCAATCCCTGTGTGCGAAGCAATGGCCGCCCCCACCGTGGGTCCAAATCCCGGCAAAATGTTGACCACGCCTGGAGGAAACCCCGCCTGTCAAGGAAGGGGGGAGGGAGAAAGAGCACAGCTGAGCAAAAGCCATGGAGATCGGGGGCCCGGGGCCACGCACATGCTGGGGGCTCCTTACCTCCTTAATGAGGGTGCCCAGGTGGAGGGCAGTGAGTGGGGTTTGCTCGGCCGGCTTGAGGACCACTGTGTTGCCACAGCAAAGGGCTGGTGCGATCTTCCACGCAAACATCAGGAGGGGGAAGTTCCACTGTGCAAGCAAAATGCTTTTGTTGTGAGTTAGTCAGCACATCATTTTCATCAAGAAAAAGATCCTGGATCGGTTGACTGGAAGGATTGGCTTTGTCCTTATCCTTGCAGCAAAATTCTCTCTCCTTTTATATGGTCACAGGTGACAGAGGGGCATGCAAATCAATTCTGTGATCCTGCCCTATTGATTGCCCCATGGCCCTCAACCAACTCTGCACTGTGGCTCAGCCTGAGTGCAACTTGAGCAGAGCGATGTGGACGCATGGAATGACTTTTCCCAGAAGAAGCATTTTGTTGCCAATTCCTGCAAGAAACGGGGGGAGGGGGAGCAAATGCCACACAAACTGGCACAGGGAGGCTGGCACAAAGGGCCCCTTGGGAGCCCTGCTCCATTGTGAGACTTTTCAGCACCCATCCTGCCAAAAGCAGAAAGCTGAGGTGCTGCAGTTTTGCTTGGTGTTCAAAGGGGAGGAAGGGGCTGGCTGCCGGCTGAGGGGGAAGAGTGACCCTTCAGCTGCACTGCTCAACAGACCCTCCGGGCCCCCTGGGCTAGTTGTCCTAGGCTGTTTCAGGAAAGAAGGCACAAGGTATGGCACCCACTGCCTCCCTGCTGGGTGCTCCAACATTTTGGACTTGTTGAAGATGAAGGGTGAAATGCCTCCACGAGGGTGTCTGTTTTCTTTCTTTCTTTCTTTCTTTCTTCCTTTCTTTCTTTCTTTCTTTCTTTCTTTCTTTTTCTTTCTTTCTTCTTCCTTCCTTCCGTCCTTCCTTCCTTCCTTCCTTCCTTTCTTTCTTTCTCCTTCCTTCCTACCTTCCTTCCTTCCTTCCCTCCCTCCCTCCTTCCTTCCCTTCCACCTCCCTGCGTGAGTCTCTCTTGGCCAACAGCCACCAAAGGCTGCTGGATTGTTTGGCTTTATTCACTCTGGTCCTGGGAATTCTGAGGCTGGAGGCTCCCCTAATAACGCTGCTCTAAAACTCTATTAAGATGTGCAAATAAGCCGTGGAAGGGCTACGAATCCGCCTGCAGTGTGTTTCCCCTGCCTCTCCCCCGGCCCGGCCGCCCCTAATGAGAAACACACCCAGGCTGAAGCCCCTTCAAGGGAGCCGATTCCAATGAAAATAAATACGAGGTGCAGCGGAGAGACTCACCGGGATGATCTGTCCACACACCCCGATGGGCTCATGCCTCGTAAAGGTGAAATAATCTCCGTCTGGAAGAGAGGGGCCTGCTTACTCTCACCAGCACCCCAAGAGGAGCAACTGGAGGGAGACGCACAACACAGCCTGCCGGCCTGTGTGTCTGTGTGTGTGTGCGGGCGCGCGTGGTACCAGGGGAGCATCGCACGGCCAGCCACGAAGCCCAGGTGCTCCCATCCTCTGGCACAAACGAGCCCTTCCCTGACCATTTCTCCCCTTCAGGGGCTCCCTCTGCTCCGTGGGCCACAGCCCACCACCCAGCTGGTGACCCGACCGCCAGGGACTTTGCCTTCAGGAGGGGTGAGCCAAAGCCCCTGACCTGCGGGCTGGTTCTGTGGACTTCCTGGCTATTCTGCTTTGAATGGGGCCTGCCTGGGAAGGCTCAGTTTGGAAGGGTGGATCCGACCAAGTGCCCACCAGACGTGTTTTTGCTCAAAGGCCAACCAAGCAGGACCTGGCAGAGAGGCCTGGCAGTGCCAAACATCGCTTGCCTTGCAGAAGGCTGCAATCAATCTGGGTGATGCCGGGCAAAGCACCCCGCCCCCCCATCTAGATCAAGGGAGGCCACGGGGCCTTTTCTGCCTTGCCATATTTCCCACTCCTTCCGCTGAACAATTTGGGGAGGGGGCTGGAGGGAAGAGGATCTGCCTTGCCAGCTGGGGTCTGCTTTGGTGAGTAATGTTTTCAAGGCATTCCAAGGAGCCACATAAAGACTGGCCAGTTATCAGCAAAAAGGGAGTGAAGCCAGAGCAGATACGGAAAGCTTCCACCCCACAGAGGGAGGGGGAGGCTAATTAGGAAAAGGCCCAGAGGAGATAAAAGGAGACGGAACCCCCTCCCCATCCTCCTGTTGGGTAGGCCAGTCAGCAGCCAGAGACATCTGGAGGCATCAGCTCTGGGCAGGCCATACCAGGCAGTGCAGCTGCAGCCAGCTGTTTTTGGGGAAGGGACTGCCTCACCGCCAAGGGATGTTTGGGACTTGAACATTTTCTGACCAACCCCATTTGGGAAGCCAAAGGCCCTTTCGGACCCCAAACCAGGAGAAGCAGCTCTCAG
Source organism: Arizona elegans (assembly GCA_022577455.1). NCBI lineage: Eukaryota > Metazoa > Chordata > Lepidosauria > Squamata > Colubridae > Arizona > Arizona elegans. The sequence goes on along the minus strand of JAKOOJ010000065.1, from coordinate 1,740,579 downwards.
GGAACCATTTTCTCTGCTGTGCCAACCTGCCAGGACTTCCAGAGCTCAAGGCAGCCTTTGGGGGCACCTTTTCCTCACTCTCAGGATTTGCAGTTTAAAGGACCAACTTAATAGCCTCCCCTCAGGCAGAAGGGTTTCTGGGGAGAGGGAGATTAAAGTCGGCCGTCTTCTCTGTACCTTGCCTGCCCACCTGATATGCACTATAAAATGGGTGTCAGTGAGGCCGAGTAACAGTGTTGGACAAAAACAGACCGCTTTGCCCAAATGTTGATCTTTCTGCGGCTGCAAATTGCCCTCCTGGGTGGAAACTGAGCAGGCAATGCTGAAAGTTTTACTGTTTCCATAAAACCACTGAAATTAAAAGGATCCTGCTTTAAACTGGGGCAGGAAAGCATCAGGCCGTTTATGGTTCTCATCTGCCTGTGTTTCAGCAGCCTTCTCCGCTCAGGGGAAGGTGGTGATGGCTGGGGGGATCAGCCTGGGTGCTAAACACAGCCCAACAAGCACATTCTGCCCCAGAGAACAATGGGTCTGCAGGAAGACCAGGGACATGAAAGGGATCCCTCTAGTGGAGGATTGCCCTGCGTCCACTCACAGGTGACCAGTCTCCATTTGGAGATGCTGCTGGATCTTGAAATGGCGAAGGTGCTAAAGGCCCAGCTCTGAATTTAAGGAAGAATGGATCTTTGGGCTCAGAGGAGGAAAAGAGTTGGGGAGGAGGAGTCAGAAGACAGCTGCTCCCTGCAGGTGTCCCCGCCTGGCACTGGAGATATGCCACAGAACTAATGCAGGGCAGATTCTAACTTACCCACCGGGATGGTCAATCCGTGAATCTTGTCTGACCAACCGGCAAAATACCTCAAGGTCTTGATGACGCCGTGAAGGTCAACGTAGAAGGCTTGGAGGAAGGGCTTCCCACTGTTCAGCGACTCCATGGTCTGGAAGGCCAAGAGGAGCAAGAATCAAGGCTTAGCTTTCAGTTTGGTAACAGAAAGAGCTGTGAGGAGTGTCTGGCAGGACAAGCCAGCATGCCCTCAGTGTCTAGTGCACATGAAGAGAGGTGGCGCAGAGTTTCCCAGAACTGCCAATCTGTCTAACAGCAGAAAGCTGTCAGAGGCCTAACAAGAAGTAATTCAGGTCAAGGCCAGGTGGGACCTCGGTGTGATTCATCTGGAGACCCCACTTGCAAGGTCAAAATCCTGAGACATTGCTAAGGGGGCTGCTTAGGACACACAGCCTCCACTGTGCATTGCACCACAGCCAGTTCTGTGCTGGATGGGGGGAGGGCACTGTCTTTTTCCACAGGGGTGAAATCCTACTGGTTCGGACCGGTTCGGGAGAACCAGTAGGGGACATTTGGCCTGGTTCGCCAAACCGGTAGCAACCACTGGCTGATCATGCCCCCCGATCTAGTCCCCCAGGCGCCGCTCACTCACCCTGCCCAGTCTCTGCTCGGCTTGCAGCCCTGCCATGCTTCCCTGCCTTCCACTCAGCCTTCCCGGTGTCCCCATGGCCAGCTTGTGAAGGCAGGCAAGCGGAAGGCCATGTGAAAGGCAGGCAAGCATGTCAGGGCCACGGGGAAGGAAGAAGGGAGCTAGCAGCCTATTCCCTTCTCTGCAGCCCTGCCATGCTTGCCTGCCTTCCACGTGGCCTTCCCAGCAATCCCCCACACCTGCTTGCCCTCTGAGATTGGCATCCAGCCCGGCCAGTGGGTGGGTAGGAGGCCCTTGGTGGAAATGCAGATGCTATGCTGGGGCTGAGAGGGGCGGCAGCAGTGCTCCAGCCAGCCACTTGCCTGCTCTCTTTCACTGCTGATGCCACTCTGGAAACTCGGTCTGTGGAGTCTGGCACACCGGGGGAAGGAGGCTTGGCCGTGGCACCGCTTCCCGCCAGCAAAGAACTGGAGTGAGAGGCGTGGAAGTCAATGCCAGCTGGTGGGGCAGCAGCCCCCGGCACGGGGACAGGGCCAGGCCCGACCGCACTACCGCAGAGCCCATGGCACTTTCCCTTCGGCCCGGGCAGCAGCGCTTACCCAGCCGGGCCAGTGCGGGTAGCCCTTCATCTTGCTGAAGAGCAGGTCGCCGCACTTATATTCCACAGCTAGCTGGAGCGAGACATGGCGTGGGTGGAGAGGTCAATGCAGCCCCCGCCGAGGCCACCCTGGCTGAGCGCTTGCTGCGCCTCCACAGCAACAGGTGCGCTGAGGCCGCCTTGCCTGCCTTCACCTCCGTGCGCTGCACTTGGAAGGGGCCGCTGCTCTCCCTCCCCGCATGGCTGCACAGTGTGCAAATGTCCGCCTGCACGTGCATGTGCTGCGCCGCCTCCGTTCGCTTTCATTTTGTGGTGGAAGAAGGAAAAATGCGAACAGTGGCGGCGCAGCACATGCACATGTGAATAACCCCAACCCTAACCCTGCCCTCCCAGAGCACCGCCGGGCCACCGCCGTTTGCTTTCATCAGCGGCAGCAGCCAAGGGTGTGTGCATGCACGGAGCGTGGCTCTGCTAGGTTTTGCTACAAGAAGCCTGCAGGTGCTGCATCTTTTGGCGCAAGAAGTGCCTCCAGGCACACTGAGAAAAAGAGGCTGCGGCAGCAGGCATCTCGCAACAGGGGAAAATAGGATTTTAGAATAGAAAATAGATATTTTTTAAAAATTCCTACCGGGTTCTGTAGGTGTGGCTTGGTGGGGGGTAGTCATGTGACTGAGTGGGCATGGCTCTGAGTGATGTCAAGTTGGCCACGCCCACTCAGTCACAGGACCCCACCACCACCAAGCCACGCCCACAGAACCGGTAGGGAAAATTCTTAGAGTTCACCACTGCCTCAAAGCCATTCCGGCAGCAGTTTTCTGGCATGTAACAGTAACAGTAACAGAGTTGGAAGGGACCTTGGAGGTCATCTAGTCCAACCCCCTGCTCATGCAGGAGACCTGTAGTAGGGATTCGAACCGCCAAAATGCCGACCTTTCTGATTGACAAGCTCAGTGTCTTAGCCACTGAGCCACCTAGTCAGGGGGACTAGGTACCCCTGAAAAGTAGGGACCCCCCCAAAAGCACTCTGGTCCTGGTGTCCCAAGGGCCGGAGGTGCAACTCAGCCTCTTTGAGGGCTGCCCTGCCCAGGTCATTCAAACTAGCCTTTTGGCCTCAGCACAAGGCAAAATGTCCTCCGGCCCTCTCGATGCTGGGACCAAACAGCTGCCAGGTGGCAGCTCCCAAAGAGGAACTGGATGGTCCCTCCAGGGAGAGCCGAGCCCGTCTCAGCTGCTGCCCGAGGCTCCTCTGGCAGTCGAGATAGCTCCCGTGTCCTTCCCCGCCGAGGCTGCAAACCAATCAAAAGAAGCCGCAGGCCCTGGTTGAGGAGATATTCCCATACTCCTCTTAAGGAGCCCCATAAAATGTTTGCTGCCATGGCTTAAATCACTTTTAAGAGCCCCCATTATCTGCCCATGAAGGTTGCGGCAGAGGAAATGCATCTGTGGAAGCCGCTGGGCGAGAGCCATAAATCCAGCTGAAGCACAGGAGGGCTGCCGCTCCTCCGTTTCCTTGTCGGTGGGGCCGGCAGCCGCATCTGTGGTGGACAAATTCAACAAAGGTTTGGCTCAGGAACCACAAATCCAGCCACCGGCAGACGGCCGACTGATTTGCTGAGCCCCTCCCTTCTCCCTGTGGTGATTTTACAGCGTATGCTGGTGGTAAGATGATTTAAGTGTTGACAAAGCTGGAATTAAGATGTTTGCTGGCTTAGTTCAAAGCGCTTGACATGTGGAAAATAACATTAGCCATGCCACCGTGTCGGGTCTCACCACGTGCTCCACTGTCGTGGGCTGGACCATGCAGCTCAGCGCCTCTTGGGCATCCTGGGTGGGAGGAACCCAGAGCTGCCCAGGGTTGACCAGGATGGTTTTTGCACCATTGTCAGCTGACTCTGCCCTGGAGCTCAGTGGCTACTCTCAGTGCTCTCCCGAAAACGTACAATGGCTCGAGTTGAAGAAGCATTTCGAAAGACAGCTTCCTTCAGTAGCGTTTGGCCTCCTCCCACAATGTCCCACCCACCCAACTTACGGCAAGGAGGGCCCGGTCTCTCTCCACCAGATCGGCCAGCTTTTCCAGGAGGCGTCCTCGTTCAGAGGCATCCATCCTCCGCCACACCGAGCCCAGGGAGAAGGCCAGCCGAGCAGCCTGCACCGCCTTGTCTGTGTCAGCCTGCCAAATGGGAGAAGCAGGTGGGCCAGAGATGCTCAGGATGACCCAAGAGCCACCCCCTTGCTTGGCAACCAGAGCGCCGCCTCCCCCCCCCAAAAAAGCAGCAACCTGCGGTTTCTGCAGTCCCACAGGGGGCTTGGGGAGACCAGGATGTCAACTCTTCCCTGGCCATGGAGCCGGCTAGGCCATTGGCATCTGGCCATTTTTCTCTCAGATTGACCTACCTCACAGGACCATTGCAGGGAGATGCGAGGGCAGGCTAGAAACACTACTTATCTTTACCTTGTCAGCTTCTTGCACATCACAGATCTGTTCTCCTGTTGCAGGATTAAATACAGGGAATATTTTCCCACTCTCCGAATTTTGCCACTCATTGTTGATAAAAATCTGAAAAGGCAAGAAAAAAATGGGCCTTTTTGATTTTGGCTAAAATGCAGAGGTTCCCCTTCCTCTTCCCTCTTCTGGCACTTTTGGGATGCTGGAAAACTTCCTCCTCTCTCTCCTAGAGAGGCCTTTCCCACCCAGCCTCCTTCTTGCACCTGAGTCCTTTCAGGACTACAATTCCCAGCATCCCTGGTCACCATTATTTTCCCACGGGGCTCATGGAAGCCGCAGTTTCACTTGCACCACGGTCACCAGGTAGGGAAATTCTCCTGAGGCGGCTTTCCCTGGTTTCAGGGTTCCCTTCGGGGGGCCAGGACAGAGGCTGCCCTAAAGAATGGCTTCCTGCCTGCCTCATTTTTTGTTGTGTGCAACTGACAGAGACCCCCCTGGCTGTGCCTGGCTTAGAGGAGGGGGATTGAGTGCCTCCGGTTTTGGCAAAACTAGGGCCCTTCCATCTGTCCCCCAACTTTTCTTGGGGTGATGCTCCCAAAAGCAACCAGCCACAAGTAGGCTGAAAGCCCCCCAGGGACCTTCCCCATCCAAGGCTGCTGAGCATTGCAGGGGCGCCTCTCGGGTGTCTGCGTCTCACCAAAAGGGGCCGACCGGGTCTGGAGTCTCGCAGTGCAGGAAGAGGTGGCGGAGGAGTTGCTACTGTTAATGGTTAACATTCGCTTCTTCCTGTCCCACGATGTTGTATAAACAAAACTCAGGCTTTGCCAGCTCAATTCTGTAAACGGACTGCCTTCAATTTGGCTGTAAAGGGGGAATATTTACTCTCTCCTCCATATAAAGTACCTCGTCCAATTTCTTGGAAAGGTTTCAAGTCCTGAAATTCAGCAGCTGGCGGCTTTACAAGCCCGATCTCATGCTGAAATAACTCACTTTTGGGGAGTTATAGGCATTTGGTGTCAGGTAGTGCCACGCCACAAGCCCCCTCCCTGCTTGGTGGATTCTTCAAGGATAAATGAGGCTTTGCCAGGACTTTTAAGAACTTCCAGTGGACGTTGATTAAATGCTGAGAGCTGCACATTTGATCTGACTTTCATTAGGGCCAGTTCGTAAAAATGCCACCAGCTCGGACAAGGATGACACATTGTGCAAACAGGGATCCCTGCGAAGCCTCAAATGGGGTTTTCGTTCCACTCGTTTGTTTTGTTCTTATTTATTGCGACCATTGTAGTGGACAACGTTAAATCAAGGCGGCTATTTGACAGCAAATGTTGCTATCAGTGAATTATATACAGCTCTTCCCCAAGCCCAGAGGAAGAAAGGGATAGCCTCAGGGAGAAAGGGCCCCTTTGTAAATCATGCCCAGATTGGCACCGCCCAGAGGGGGCATTGTTCCTTCTCAAGTGGGAAAGCTCTCCGGCCGGCACAATTGCCCTGGAATCAGGGTTAATTAAGGCTAGCCGCAGTCATAAATCAGCTGGGGGATTTTTACAGCTTAATTCAGCCTTAAGCCACAGTGCATGTCGGTGAATATATGGATGGTAACTGATTAACCAGGTTTCCCAAGAGTTGCTAAGACGGGTGTTTTGGGTTGAACCCAGAGTTACGGCTCTTGGGGTGAAAAGACAAGGGGAAGGGGAGAAGTAGTTAGCCATGGGCGCTGTCATCCAATGTGGTCGGAGCACTGACCGTGGGGGCAGGCTGGTTTTGTCAGATTGGGGGGGCATCACTCTGCCCCCATGGGCTCTGATTGAACCCCTGCCCCTCAGCTGCTGCAATCTGCTGGGCAAATGCTTGGTGCCCATCGTCCTTCTCTTAGCCACAGGTCAATGGAATTGTGGCCACTTTTAAGGGTAGAGAAATTTTCAAGAAGAATGGAAGAACTTCAAATGCCAAAACATCTTCCAGTCTTTTTCACAGTGGCCTTTTGAGAAACCAGAGAAGAGCAACACCTTGCAATGACTTCTTTTTATGGCCTGGAGCTCAGAGAGGAAGCCGGATGCTTCTGGCACTCACCTGGGCCTTTTCTCTCACAGGGGGAATTTTGCAAAGAGAGACAGAGATTGCCATCCATTTGGTCCCGGAGTTCCCAGTCGCTGTCCAGCTCCCATTTCCTTTGCTGGGAGACTCCCATGCTACTGCATGGGATGCGCGATCCTCTCCGTGCCACTGGGGCTGATGTCACTGGGCTGCCTCTTGAACCAGCCACCCACGTCCACCAGAGCCGTGGCCTGTGGTCAGCAGTGGAGACTGAATGTGCTTCCCCGGGCCTTGCTTTTCCCTGGTTTTAGTAAGCCCTGTCCTTGTGCTTTTTGACATTCCAGAAGGATTTCCCCCCTTCTGTACAGGAAAGGGATTTCAGCATCCACTTAATAACAGGCTCTCCCCCCCCCCCCGGCAGTTTCATCTGGTTTTTGGATGAATCAGAATTTCCTGGTTGCACTGATTTAGTAGCTGGTTACAGTTTCAGTTCCATCAAAATGCTTTGCTTTTCATACGATGCTTGATCCTCTGAGAGTTTCTGAGGCCAAACCTGTAAAACTGGAGTGCGGGGGGGAGGGCACAAATGCCAGAGACGCTTCTGGAGGAATCACAGCTGTTTGGCCCCAAGCGTCCCTCCTGCGGCTGGAGCTGAGTACATAACGGTACTTTTTCGGGACAATTTTGAAAACACGCAAAAAATGCAGCAGTTTGCATTTCCCTAGGTAGGTATTTCATAATCCCACTGACACTGGGCCAGCACTTGTGCCTCTGGCCATGCTCCAGTCTTCCTGTCCTCATTCTGGGCAAACAAACCCTGGTGCTCTTCCAAAGGCTGAGCCTCTGTGCTTTCTCTGCTTTGGGCCTGGTGGCTGCCCTGATCCACCCGGGATCACTTCCACGCAGGGGAAGATCCTGGGTGCAGGTAAACAGGGGAAATGTGACATCCCCCCCTCCAAGTAGTTGTCCACCTTCCCCTGGAAGGAAGGTCAGTCCTTTCCTGGCTTTTGCCCTTGGATACATAAAGGGGAAGGCAGGGACCCTTGCCTGAGATTGCTTGGCCCTTTAGGTGGTTGGACTGCCTAGGCCAGTCTTCTTCCATAGGATGAGCATCATGGGGACAGGACACAAAAGGTGTAGGTCTGTCTGCTGTTCTCTGCCAAGAGGCCCCTGAGAGTGGGTGGGGCTGAGCCCAACAGTTCCGCTCTGGTTGATTTGACCATTAGTCTTTCAGTTGTCCAATTGTGGGGAGGGGGCTCACATGGAACACTGAACAGCAAATTACCCACATAAGCTAGTGAGGTGCCAAGCAGTCTGCGGCAGCCAAGTCTGCCTGCAGCATGACAAGCGCAGATGCCAGCCTGAAAACCGGGGATCCCTCTGAGCAGAGACGCAGGGTTGAAGGGGAGGCAGAGAGGCTGGCTGGTGGGCAGGGGAGAGTGGCTTGAGCAGAGCCCAATGGGGAGTCATGGAGAACAAGATGGAGTACTGAGAGAAGGAGGGAAGGGCCCCTTTGGGATGAGTCAGAGGGAAGGAAGGAAGGAAGGAAGGAAGGAAGGAAGGAAGGAAGGAAGGAAGGAAGGAAGGAAGGAAGGAAGGAAGGAGGGTCTTTCTGCACATTACTCCAGGACCCCCACTTTTGGGAGGCAGAGAAAGAATCCATCCCCGAAAAAGAAGGGAGGGCAGGCCCCAACCCTCCAGCAGTCGCTGATCAGACGGATCTCATTCAACTCCTAGGATTCAATGACTGCTTGCAGGGAGCAGCTTGACACCAACCAGGCCCTGCTGGGAGAATTTCCTGGTGGATTGGGCCCCTTTTCAGTAACACGGGGTTGAATTATGCCTCTCAGTGTTGTTTTAGGTGAAGAGAGTAATTCTAGCCTTCCTGTTAATAATCAGCTTCTGGAAATGCTGTTCTTTACTAGAGAACACCTCATCGTTTTAGGGAGGACACAATCTCGCTCAATATTTATCTCTTAAAAAGCAAAACAAAGAAAGGCCATGGGAAAAAGATGGGGAGGGGAAGCCCCCAATTCCGCTCGGCTTGGGAGCCGCTTTCTCCACAGAGATGAGGAACGGCTGGAATGCCGCTGGCTCCATCCTTCCCAGCCCCTTTGGCCCGATGCTTCTCCTTGGTGTGATAAATCACCGGCTGAGCGTCTACCTTGCCTGTTTGATCTCAGTTCAGCAAGACTCAGTTTTGAAGTGAAAAACTCCAGGTCTGATAGGCCAGAGACAAAGCGCAGAGCCCCCTGACCTGGGGAGGCCCAGCCCACAGAACGGCTGAGTGGCTTTCCGGGGCCCAGTGCAACCCCTGCCCTGCCCTGTCAACCAGCCCACCTCTTTCCTGCTTTCCAAAGCCGAGCCTATCTGGGGGGCTTATGACCAGGCCGGTCCTAAAGAAGGCGGCCCTGGCCCAAGCCACCCTCACAGCCAAGCGCTCCTCCCAGGGGGCTGCAAAAGTCAAGCTTGCACACCGGGGGGGGGGGTTCTACCGCTTGGCCCCGGTTCAGGCGAACCGGTAGTGGTGGCGGCAGGAGGTTCCACCCCACCCGCCCAGACATCATCATGGACGCTCTGCACATGTGCAGAAGTGCCCTGTGCGCTCCTGGTTCCGAACCAGTAGCGAAGGTAAGTGGAACCCACTGCTGTTGCACATGTCAATTTTCCCCCACCCCAAGATTTCGTTTGATGGGCAAAAGCATGTTCTGGGTACAGAAGGGTTTCTGCAGAGAGCTTGGCCCGGGTGGCAGCACTGCAGAAGTGTTCAGAAGGGGTCTCTCCATTGCAATTGCCCTCGGTGCCAGTGACAGCCAACAGCTGGAATTGAATTGCAGGGAGCTCGGAGACGGGGCAGCTTTGGATCCACCCAGGTGGGATACTTGCTGTTTCATGACTCTGGGGCCTCAGCGCTGGCCACCTGCGATCCCTTTGGTGATAGAGACCGAGCACTTTGGGAGTCACGTGAAGGGAGGGCTCTTCCACCCCTCCCAGCACTTCCCCAAATCCCTCTTTCCTGCTGCAATATCTCTGGGATCTTCTCTTGCCTGAATTCAGGCCATTCTGAGCCTGCAGAGTGGCCGGTTTCCAGGGTGTCTCTTTGGCAGTGTGCCAAAGGCTTGAAGAGCAAGCCTTCACCTCTTATCCTTGAGAACTCGGGGTATGCATCAGGCCTGGCCTGGCTGGCATTAGGAGCCCCAAGGATGCCCAAGTCCTCAAGACGACGGCTTTCTCATGTGGACCTCGGTGGCTGGAACCAGACATCCCCATCAGCCCTCCCGCCCCCTGGAAGAATGTCGGGTGAGCCCAGACAGGCCTGTGGCCTGTTCCGCAGCTCCTGGACCTCTTCTTTGCAGCTGCTGCCCTACTTTCCTCACAAACAGTGCCTGGTCTTGTGGAGAACATCCTAGCCGCTTACTGGCCCAGGACTGTGCAGGCAGCCTTGTGGGGGGGGGGAGGGAAGGGGGCTGCAGCTGCACAGCAGGAGCAAGGAAGAGGAAGAGCCTTTTGCTTTCCCTCCTGGCTGGCTGCTGCTGCAGCTCTGTCTGGTGTGGAGGCTCAGCCAAGAGTGGCAGGTCAAAGAGGGTGCCACAGGGGAGAGCCCTGGATCCGGCCAAGCGCTGGTTCCAAAAGGTGATCCACCCCCCTGCTGCAGAAACCGAAGGCTCCTTCCCTCCTCCAGATTTTGCCCCCCTCCAAAGCATCCAGGAAGTCACAGGCAACCCCCCCCCCACCAGCCTCTTCTGAGTGCTGGACTCAGAGCACCCCCAAGTCATCACTTGACTGTTGGCTTTGGCTTAACGCAACATGGGAACCTGCCTGTTGTTTCCAAAGGCACCTAGGGCAATTCTGGCTTACTCCACAGACCATCATTGCATGAGGCATGGCGTAGTGCCATGTGAGATCACAGCTGGCTGTGATCAGTACTGGTGGTAGCCCTTTCTTCCATGAGGTAGCCCATCCGAATGGGCACCTAACCCCCTCTTTCCTGAACGCCTGAGTCGGGACAGCCTGACAAACATTAATGGCCAGCAGGGTGTCCCATGTGGCTCTTCTAGCCATGAACCCAGGGCCACTGGTGCCCTCCATTCTCTCCTGCCCAACAGTGGGCATGTTCTTGATTCTGGCAGGGACCCAGGCAACTAGCAACTTTTCACAGGCAGAGACGGACTAGAACAAGCTAACGTTAATCTGATATTCATCTAGTGGTCCAAAGCCTTCTCTGCTTTCCTGCAGCTGGGAAAGTTGCCCAGGCTGGTGCCATCCAAGAGGGCAGGGCGGGCCATGGAGGGAGGCACGCTGGGTGCTGTGTTGACCCTAGCTGGGTTCTTTGGCTTGCCGCGAGAACCGGGATTGTGTCTGAGACATATTGGGCTGATAAATCCTGCCGTGTTCTCCAGCCAGCCGCACAGCGTTCCTTAATGGGGGGCTGTTTCATTTGGACATTTTCTTCCAACTTTGCTGCTTAGTTATTTATTAAATGTATATCTTGCCACAATTTCATGGCTCTCAGCAGTGTTCAAGAAATGAGAAAGAAAAATGAAAACTTACCTCGTAAGACTGAATTATAAGGATATAAAAACTAAACTACAAAAATGAATTAACAACCATTCTCAGCAGAACACTAAAAATAAAAAGCAAAAGATGCACAGAAGCTGTCCGGAAAAAGCTCATTTTTAAGAACCTCCAAGAGGCCATTGAGGGGGAAGGGGCTCCATCTCTGGGGGAGCCAGTTCCAACAACCCCACTCCAGCCCTTGTAGGCTGCGCCCCTCTGTCTCCCAGAAGGGTGGGATGGCTGACCTTCTGGGGGCCCCCATCCACAGCAGGTCTTGTGAAAAGGACTTCTGGAGGGGTTCTCAATGTAACAACCCAGCAGAAATATATTAGAAATAAAACAGCTTTTATGGAAAGGCAACACCAGAATGCAACGAATTGGCAACATCCTTGGAAGCCTCAGAAGGCTGACTGTAAAAGCAGCCATTAAAGGGCGTGCAAGATAGAAAACGGGAGGGAGATCTCCTCTGATGCCAGCCAAGACGATGGCTAAGGCCAAGGGCTCTCCTCTACCAGGGAGCTCTGACTCCACCAAACCTCCCTGCCAGGAGGCTGAGTCTGCCACCCCAGTTGAGGACCTTGGTCTGGAGTGTGCCAGCATGGAGACAGGCTGCCCTGGTCTTGCCACTTGGATGCCCATTTTCAGAACCCGCCTCCCTGCCCCAATTCAGCTGCAGGCACTGTTCCTGTTTCCAAGCCAGATGTCCTATTGTAGCTGGTCCCTGGCCAGACCCTTTTCACCACTGTCCCTGTGACCGGCTCCACGCCACCTTTGCTTCCAAGAAAGGAGAGCAAAGACCCAGGAAACCAACAAGAGACGCTTGAACGGCCGATCGGAGAGATCTGGATTATTTCAGGCAGGGGGGAAAGGGGGAGGCACCCCCCCCCAGCCCAGCGGATGGATGGACGCGTCCCGCTACTCCGGGCTATAAACTATCGGGGCGGGAGGGGGGTGGAATTCCACTCTTTCCGTCAGCGCAACTGTCTAAGCGCGTAGGAGTCTCCTGGGCAGAAGGCGGCCGGGACTGCCTCCTCCGGACCTCGGCTTCTCTCTCGATGTGCCCAGGCCAGAGCCGGCTGACCCGGCCTGCTTGTCCTTGGTTTCTGCCCTTCCCCTCGCCTCTCACCTGCGCAATTCTGCTGAGTTATTGGCAGCAATTTCCACCTGGCGTGTCGGACAGCGTCCTCCTCCCTTTCTTCTCCTGCTGAAGGGGGCCAAGCAGGGACCGGGCAGAAGGGAAGGAAGGAAATTGGAAAGGGAGCAGAAGTGGCTTTTTCAGGATCGCTGCTTTTTTCGTGGTGCTGCTGTTTATTCTTTGTAGAATAACATCGATTAAGAGGCATCCTCGGCCAGGAAAGGTATTAGTCAAAGGCAGACAATTCCAGCAATTCAGAGAATGGCAACGGGTTCACATTTTGGCTTTCTTTTTGCAGGCTGAGGAAGTGGGGGGGGGCAGCCAGCCAGCCTTACTGCTCCCGGGGTACCACGCCACAATGCAGGAGCGCGGATTTAATTTAAAAAGGAAACAAAATTTGAAACTCCCTGCATGAAGTTCGGAAATTGGAGTCCATTGAACCAGCATGAAAGCAGAAGTCACCCCAGCCCCCCCCCCACCCACCCAAGAAGCCTCTCCACAGCCAAACATAAGAAGCAAACTGGAGGGGGGGGAGATCCCCAGGATGCCCCCAGCCATCCTTAGAACAAAGGCAGAAACACCGGCCACAGACTGGCTTTGGAGCTCAGCCAGCACAAACAGAGCTGGACGTGGCTGTTCCACTCAAGGGCCTCCCTCACTGCTCACGTGCTGGCTGGGGAGCATGGGGAGGATGGTCCTGCCTGCACTAGAGCTACAGCCCTTTCTTGCAGAGGGAGAGAAAATGGTTGTTGGTGAGGAGAGATTTCCCTTCCTGACATCTGCTGGACAGGGAACCCAGCTCGGGGTGAAAGCTCAGCCGCTCCTGCTCTTGGCCTGCCCAGCTTGGCCTCCCCTGGCTGGTGGAACCAGGCTGCCTGTCAGGAGGGTTGTGGCTGCAACAAGTGTGGTTGGTCTGGATGCCCTCCCAGGGTCCTGCCAATCCTAGTAGCCTGCAGTGTTTCAAAATATCCCCCGCTGCAAACCACCCACTCTGAGCTTGTGCTTTCTCTTCCCAGCAGAGCTCCAGAAAGTGATTAACTGGGTTTACATAGCAGAGTGTGGGGGGGGCCCACTGGCTGTCCTGCAGCCCCCCCCCCGCCCACCCCTCTTGGCGCTTCTTCACCCTGAGCACAGAGCGGGCGGAAGACCGACAGGGCTGTCTCAACCTTCATAACACACTTTGTCTTCCGATGAGGGGCTGTTTATCCAAGCCTATCCCAGCAGCCATACTGGGGGGGCGGGGGGGTGGATAGATGCACAGGCCCCCTTGCCAAGGAGAGTTGGCTGACTCCCCAGATCCACCATGGGGAAGGGGTGCAACCACGTGTCCTGCCTCCCCATCACAGCTGGACAAAATGGTAATATTCTCCAGGCCAGATGTGCTAACCGCCCCCACCATTGCCATTTAGAAACAGGTTTGCAAAGGGAGCAGGATTTTCATGCCTGTTCTCATCCCTCCGGCCTCCCCCCCCCCCGAAGTCCACAAGAGCAGCCTCTCACCCCAGCCAGCCATCCTGCCTCATCGTACCTGAGACCCTCAGGGGCCCCTCCGGAGGGAGGATCATTTGGGGGGCAGCATGGATGTGAAAAGTGCCCCCAGGCTGGGAAATGGGAGCAGCCAGGCTGACGATCGAGGTGGGATTCAAAGGAAGCCAAAAGCTCTTTTGGAGGGACAGCCAAGCGCACCCGCTCTGCCCCCGAGGGCCAGTGGGATCCAGGGCTAGTTGGGCCTTCTGCCTGTGAGGGGCCACCCCAAGAGAGCCGCTGGCAGAGTCAGGGAGGTGAGCTCTAGGTTAGAGAAGAGCAATGTCTCAGCCAAACAGGCGGGGTCTGCAGGCACAGCCACCCCCCCAGAAAGACCTACGCCTCAGACAGAAATGCCTTTTGATGCTCCGGAGATGCCTTGGCTCCATGCTCAAGGGCCCCTTGCCATCTGCTGGGCATCTCCAGGACTCCTCTGCCTCTGCCTGCCATTCACTGAAGTCCTGGGTTATGAAGAGGGGCTTTTCTCCAAATAGTTTACGCCTCCCCACTTATGCTTTCTGCAAACAAGCACATGCATGTCCTGAAGCACACTTCCTGGGAAGCATTGCCAAGCCAAATCCTTGGAATTCATTTGCAAATAGTCCAGATGCAGCCTTCTTTCCCCACCCCCCCAGCAAAAGGAAATGGGGTCCAGGGCCCCAGAGGGCTTCTGAAAGGGGAAGCACACAATCCATGAGCCTCCCCCCATCCTGAGCCACCCCAGCCTCAAATGGTTGCCCTTCTCCATTGGACTGACCCCCAATTAATCTGCCTGCCCCAGGTTTGGGCTGGCAAGAGCCCAGAAGGAGAAGGAGCCGCACAGCTGCAATGGAGAAGTGGCCTCATCTTTGGGCAACCTCTCCCAGCAAAGCCGCTGTCCCACGGCTGATGTGCTCAAGACTGATGGGTCACCAAGAAGGCATTTCTTTCGACAGGCTGAGTTTATTTAACACAGACTTCTAGGCAATGTAAACCATTTCTAGAGTTACCAAAATATTTCTCGAATCTTCTTCCCACCTCCCAGCCCATAGAATGCACCTGTGGTGAACAAATGGAGAAACAAATGCTGCTGCCCCACAGGCAGGCAGGAGGATCGGCCGGAGGGTGGGAGGGGAGCATCCGAGGGGGCTGCCTTGTGCAAAGAGTTTCTGCCCAGCAGCCTCTGGACAAAAGATTCAGGGGCCCCCGGAAGTCCCCAAGGAGACTCTCACTCTCTCTAACGGGCGTCCTGCACAAAACCCATTGAAAAGGCATGGGGGAGCAGAGGGGTCTGGTGCTCCCGACTGATGCACGAGCCCTGGTGTGGGAATGTTGCCTATCCTGGCTGGCTAGGAGACTCACATCGATTCCCTGCCTTCTTCTACAATGGAAGCAGCAAGAGAAATCACACACACAGAACGTTTTTGAGATGCCGAGGATAGAAGCAGCTCCCTTCCCAACTCTGCTTCTGAACAGGATTGTTTAGAAAAGTTGTCACTTCAGAGTGAGAAGTGAGCCCACCGCCTGAAGGAAGCCAGTCGGCGCTTTTCTGCCTCACTGTTTTTCTTTCCAAAAAGTGAGAAAGGCGATCCAGGCCTGGATGAAAGTCTGGCCAGAGAGCCCGGACACTCGATTAAAGGCTCCAATTAGCTATAAATCACTTGTCAGGCCTGTCCAGGGAGGAGAAGCCGAGAGAAAGGAGGATTGGGGAAGAGAGGCAGGGACCCCAAGGAAAACACCCAGGGTGGGGGCAGGGGAATCAAGGAATAAATCACTTTTTTCATCCTTTCCCACTTTTGTTTTGTAAATGTCCCTTCAGATTCTCTCTGGGGACGTTTGGAAAAGGACTGTTCCATTTATCATAACCAAAAATAGTCTCTGCACCACCCAGGAAGAAAAGAGTTTGATTCTCACCTGGCTCAGCTTGGATGATCCCAGGACAGCCTGACCATCCTCTGCCAAGGGGCTTGGTCTTCCTCCTGGGACACCTCCCTCCTCTGGAGGTTTGGCACCAGCTCAACCCCCATTTCTACTAAGCCCCCAGAGTTCAAGGGCCCCTTAAAACAGACCCGGGTGACAAATTTGCCTCTTCCGGTTCTACCATGCTTACCCATCTGGCTTCACATAGCCTCACTTGTAGGAGCCTCTCCAGATGTGCTAAGCTATCATGCCAGGTGCTCCATCTGTCATGACCAACAACCCACAGGGGAGGACACTAGGATATGTAGTGCAGCCACCCGTCACCAGCCTGCCTGCAGCCGGCCCCAAGAGGCATTAGCAGAAGCCTTGACTTCCTCCTACACAAAGTGGGCAGCTGGAAACCTCAGTCCTGAAGTGGAGGGCCCGAGGGCAGAGCTCTCCCCCAAGAAAGGGTGCCTGGCACTCTACAAGCCTGGACCAGCAGCTCCACCTCCTTTCTGCCACCCAGATGCCTGGGCAACCACCTTGCCCATTTGTAAACTTCGATGGGAAGAAAGATGTCAGAAGAAGAGATGCTTCAAGACACTCGGAGAGATTATGAGCTCCGGCCAAAGAGTCAGCAGTGAAAAAAGAAGTGGGGCACTACTGTTGGCCCCACCAGGTAAAATGAACAGTTAAATAGAAAGAATAACAGAGTTGGAAGGGTCCTTGAAGGTCTTCTAGTCCAACCCCCTGCTCAGGCAGGAAACTCTAGACCATTTCAGAAAAAAGGATTAAGCAAATGTGGTAGACATCCAAGGGAAGGTGTACCCACAGCCCCACACCCCACTGATCTCCAGAGGACTTACAAGCTGCTTTAGCAAAGTTCACTGCAGATACAATCTGTGCATCCCCTCCCTGGAATCTGATCAGTGATTTACAGCGGGTGTTAAAAAAATTACTGCAAACAAACTGAAAGGTTTATTTTTAAGATAAATGTGGATAGTTTATCCAAATGTTCTGCAGGGCTACAAAAAGGCTTTTAAATCTGCTTAGCCTAGCTATTTCTTAATTTTTAAAAGAAGTTGTAAATGAATAACTAAATGCAGAAATTCAATTTGAGAGCAAAATTATATTTAGTAAATGGGAATAAAAACACACTATATAACCATACTATCTTCAGCTTGGTACCTCTCTTCAAGTATGATCAATTATTTTTTCAAGTTTGAAGCACCAGATCTCCTTTTAAAGCATTTCAGGATTAGAGTACGAGGAAGGCTTGCTCTTGGGCTATGATCTAGTCTAGCGGGAGCATCTCTTGCAAAATTCCACCCAGTTGAAATCACCCTGAAACCTGTGCAAAGAATCTTCCCAGAGGCTCATGTCCAACACCACTGAGTAATATAAACAGGAATTCACAGCCAGAAAGTTGCAAACTTCAACTGGCCAATAGAACTTCAATTTGGGGTAATTATCTCAATCTTTGAAAAATTCCAAGTCTGCTTCATGTATAAATACATAAAACAAAGATGAACCTTGCCAGTGTTGAAAAACAAGAAATGAACATTTCCCTGATCAAACCATCTCTACTATTTATTTCCTTAAGAAGCAGCTCAGCAAAGGAGAACTCTTTCCAAATTTGCCAAACTTGATTGGATTGCATCTCCTCCAGGAATGCTAATGGAAAAGCCGAGGGGTCTATTGATCCGGTTTAAACAGAAAACAAAACAAAACGTTTGCAGTTTTAGTTGGAAAGAACAAGGTTTGGACAAGGAACGAATAAGTTCCTCCAAACTCATCTGGAACAACTGATATTTAGAAAGAAAAATTCTTAGAAAAAAAGAGAAATCTGAGGTAGTAAGTTAAAAGGAAGGCTGGGAGCATAAAATGCAAAGGGAGCTTCTCTCTCTCTCTCTCTCTCCCTCTCTCTCTGTCTCTCTCTCTCTCTCTCTCTCTCTCTCTCTCTCTCTCTCTTGCAAATTATGGTGTGGGTCTCCCTCTCTGGTTCAGTAACCCATCAGCTTCTTGTGCTCAGACTCTGGAGCAGCTCTGGGGGGAACTGCAGAGGAGGAGATCCCTCTGGAGGCTGCTCCACTTCGCCAGCATCCCAAGGGCTTCCTAGTTTCCAAAGCTTTCCGGGAAAGAAGCACGGAAGGCCACTTACTTTGGTGTGCTTGATTTCCAGGTTGAGGGTGGGCGAAGGCAGCAAGTGCAAGGAAGCCATCAGGGCCGCCGGGTCCGCCTTCAGTCCAGCAGGCATCTCGATTTTGCTGGAAGTCATCGCTTCTCCTGCTTCTGCCTTTTCCAGCACAGTTCTGTCCCCGTTATCTGGCTGAAGATGATGATGACGGATGGGGAGGGGGAGAAAGAGAGAGGGGGGTGCGGACTTTATCTACTTTATTCCCCGTCCTCCAAGATGAGTGCTGAAGACGCGGCTGCTCTCCTCAGCGCATCTAGGCAGGTGTGAAGGCAGCCGCTTCTTATAGGACCCGAGGGCAGGGCCAAAGAGGCCGGACCGTCCTACCTAGAACGGAGGCTCTCCGTTTACACGAGTCCCTCGGCCCCCTACCGGCCCCGCCCGTGGAGGGGGCTCGAAAGGCAACAGGTCTTCTCCCGGCTGGCAGTCAAGTCCAACCAACGTCCCTGGGCTTCCTCGGATGCCCGCGTGGGAGGAAGGGGAGAGCGAGGAGGGTGCAACAGGGGCTCAGTGAGGTGGAACGAGGAGGAGAGCAGGGAAAGGAGAACGCTTCCCTGGGATAATGAAAGGAGAATTAGCACCTCGGTCTTCCATGCAGCGCGGCCGAAAGCCAGCCAGGGACCGGCGGTCTCGAAACAGAGGCTGCAGAAGAGGAAGAGGCTCCCTACACGCCGTCCAGGAGGAATTTAGGGATCTAATTAAGGACTCGCTGCGGGGGGGGGGGGGTCATCAAGATGTCAGACCCAGAAAATCTCTCCAGGGATGGAACTGCGCTCTCAATGTAGGTGGTGGCTGTGCAAAACTCTGGTGCAGCTTTGTACGGATCCCCCTTGGCCGTCTCCACCAAGGGAGTTCAGGAATTCAGCCACAGTTTCCTCTCTGTAAAATGGGAAGATCCCCTGGGAACAAATGTGGGGTTGAAAACAAAGAGAACAGCTACAGCACAGATGAAGAAAAGCACAACAAGGTGAAATCAGCTTTTCTCCCTCTGTTGCCCCCCCTCCAAAGAGGAAAAGACATCCTTGCCCGAGTTTGCAGGAACGCCCCCTGACCCTGAGCCAGGCGGGCTGGGCCCCCAGGGCCAGCGGGCCGGCTTGGAGGCGCCTCGGGCAGCGGGGACAACGGAGAAGGGCAGGGGTGGCCTCTTGGCAGTGGGGGCAAAGGCCCAGACAGTGCCAGGATCGGGATGAAGGGGCCCTGCTATTCGCTCTCCTTCTTCAGGGAACAAACGTGTCCCCTCTGGCTTGGGGAGTGCCTCGGCCTTCTTCCCCAGGAGGGCCGTTTTGTCTTGAAAGTCGCCAAGCGGAGCCCAGAGTTTGTCGGCTCCCTGCATGAAAAGAGAGAAACTCTCCTTCGTGGTCCCCACCCCATAGAAGGCTCTTGCTCGCGGTGGGTGCCTGCTTGCCAGCGAACCGAAGGTCTTGGGGGCCACCGGCTCGGGCCCCTGGGGAACTTGCCTGGCCCAGATGGACGAGGCCGCCCAGCGCAGCTTTCCTGAACCTGGACGCAGCGCCACCCGTGGCATCTCCTGCGCATTTGCCGCCCTCTGCTGGAGGCGGATGGAAGTGGCCTTTCTCTCCCGACTGGCTGCGAAGTGACTCGCATTGCTCGGCCCCGGTCGGTGCCCTGGACTCAGCGGGGTGCCTTCCTCTGCGGGGCTCCCCAGGGTTTCCGCCCTCTGAGAGACCCCTGAGGAAGAAGAGAATAAGATTTGCAGAGGGGAGGAAGATTATTTCATTAATTTGCAAGACGAAGGGATGGACACCGCGAAGGAAGGAAGGAAGGAAAGAAAGAAGGAAGGAAAGAAAGAAGGAAGGAAGGAAGGAAGGAAGGGAGAGAGAAACTCATTCAAATGACATTTGAGGGAGAATCTGACAAATAGTAAAATGAACCCACGCACCCCACCCCCCGCTTCAAAGGCAGTCTACCTTTGGATGGCAGATGAAGCTTCCATCCCCATCTTAGTTCGGGCAAGGGCCTCCTACATCCCGGGAATCCTTATGTTCTCTTATGCTTCGGCGTTTCAACTCTGGGTATTCTCTCTCATTAATTCCCTTGCTGGCTTTCGAAGGCGACTTGTGATTTAATTGTAGGGCCAGGATAAACGAGCCCTTCCGGCCTTCCTTCCACGCGTCCCGGGACGCGCGTGAATTAAATGAATTCTTCAAGTGCCTCTGAGCTTGGGGTGATTTGAGAGCCAGTGGCTGAAAGGCCCCGCGAATTTATAGCTGCAAATGGCAGTTGCGGGGGGAGAGCCAGAGGCTCGGGCGGTCCGGAACTTTCTTGAGTTACCCGTCCTTGAGTAAGCCAGCCAGCACTGCCCTGCCAGCCTGGACGCGGCCCCGCTTCCAGGCTCCGGGCTTGCTCGGGCAGGAGCAACTCCGCGTTCCGCAGCTCCCGTTCTCCCGGCGCTGGTCGGAACCCCGAGCGCACCGGTCTCGCGGGGCTGGGCTGCTGGCGGCATCGCTGGGCAGAGGCGCTCGCGGGCCAGTCAGCCCGACCGAAGCCAGGCGGAGCCGGGGCGCCCTCTTAGGGTTTCAGGCTGGGGGAGGCGAGGCGGCGAGGCGGGGCTCAGGACCGCTTTCCCCGCAGTCGAAAGTCTGTGCGACAGGGGAGACGTTCCCCAAAGCGCTCCTCCGCCACCAGCCGAGGCTGCTCGGAGCGGACCCCGGGTCTGTCAGGCCCAGCAAAGCTCCTCCGGAGGTCGGGTGGGGCGTCGGGGCAGAAACCCCCTTGAGCGAAGGGCTCCGCAGCCAGCACCATGGAGAGCTCCGCCGGTCTTGCCGCCCGGGCTCCCTCGGGGGATGCGGGAGGGAGGCAGGCAGGCAGGCAAAGGGAAACAGACCAGGCACAGGCGGCTGCCCCGTGGCCCCTGCCGCCCCACCCCCCAGCCGTGGAGTTCAGCTTTCGGTTGGCCTAGTGCAGAGGGCACCCGTGGGCACACCAGGAGGGTAGAGGTGACCCCAGGGGACTCCTGCCTGTGCTGGAGAGAGGGGACCAAGGGTTCCCCCATCCTCCCCTGGGGAGCAGCCCCAGCCCCCCCCGAAGGTCAGCACAGGAGGCCATTTTAGCCCTCTACCTGCATCACCAAGCCCTCTGGAAATTATGTCCCCACATCTTCTGATGGGAGGTTCCATACACCAGTTGCACATCAGAATCTCAAGAAGGAGACCTAAGGAGACTGAGCTGGCTTTGCAACTCCTGCTTGTTGGTTTCTCCCCTCACTTATCAGTCACCCCCGAAAGAACGTCTGCAAGAAAAGTACACCCCCCCCGAGGGACAGCAGACGAAGAATGTGGGGAGATACCTGTTTGTGGAGCCCAGGATGGTCATTTGAGGCAAGCTTTGCTTTTTCTTTGCCCTTCAAACACAGAACATTGGTAGTGCTGAGCACTTCTCATGAGGCATGGAGTTCCAGAGGCCAGGGATCAGAGAAGAGAAAGCCCTGGTGCTTTTGCCCCCAGGATGGACAGGGGCCTGAAGAGGAGGTTCCTGGCCCTCACACACCACGGCCACTTGCTGCTTCCCTTATTTTCAGCTCTTCTTTGCCTCCCTCTCCCTTGTCCCCACCCCACCCCAAATTTACTCTGTGAGAAATGCATCAAACCTGGAAATGGGGTGACCTTTTGCCTAATGGAGGCTGCCTAATGAGCAAGATGCCATTAACCACGTTCCTCCCTCCCATTCATCACGGCTAATGCTCCTTCTCTTCTCCCCCTTAAATTTTTTATTTTTACCCTTTCAACCAAAGGAATAAGTCTTTGGTCTAATTAGTCAAAGTTACACATTAAATTAGTACAGTCATTATGCTTTAATGAATACGGGTGAAGGCAGCCAAGGCTTCTGCCAGCATGGGCCCCATTTCTCCACCCTGACCCCCTCTTCCAGCCTCAGGGAGGAGACAGGGCACAGCCAATCCTCCCTTGTCTACTGAGGGCCAGGCACCAGCCAGGCCTGGCCTCCCTTATGAGGCCCCTCTCTGCCCAGGACAGGCCAGAGGGAGGGGCCAAACCACCCAAGGCCAGGGGCAGGAACTTAGCCTCAGTCTCTCCTCTGGCAGTGGCAGCAGTGCCTGGCATGCAGGCTCAAGGGTGGGGGTGGGGAATAGCTGTTTGGCTCTTTTCCCCTGCACAGTTGTTGTTCCAGGAAGGAACAACATGCGACAGGGTCACAAAGGCCCGGCAGTGGCTGTGCACAGGAACTTTCCTTTTGTTTCCTTTATCCCTTATAGCCGTTTCCTTTTACACCAGCCAGCAATCGGTGGCAAAATGCAACAAACAATATCTGCACTTCCATCATGAAAAACAGGCAAAGGCCCACCCATGCACATAAGAGAAGCTCCCGAGAAGGGCAGCAATGCCCCCACCCCCTTTCTGGCACATTGTGTGGGGAAATTCCTGCAACAAGGTGGGAGTGCAGGCAGCAGGACAGCTGTCAATCACTGGGGGGCCCACCTGCCCCCATCTGCCAAGGCTTCCTTGGGTCTCTTTGGAATTGCCCCTGCCCCCACCCGATACAGGGACCTTTGGCCTTGAGCCAACTGGACAGGTGTCTGCAGCCCTCTCTGCGCTGGAGCTGGACCACTCTGGGTGAACTGAGAGGAAAGGCGGACAGAGAGCAGGCTCCCCACTGGGCTTCTTTATTGGTGAAAACAGGGGAAACTGGGACCTGCAATGAGTCATGAGAAGCTGCTTTGCTTGCCTTCCAAGTGGGGAAAAGTCCCATTTCTGGAGCTGTTTATTTAGCCAAGAAAAATCAATGTTGATCAAAGTAGTTACGAAATCATCTTTGTCACAAGGACATAGAGAGAACATGGCTTCTCCCCTTCTCCGGATCTAGAATACAGGTTAGTTGATGAAACCGTCAAGATGAGTTTCAGGAACGAAAGGAGACAGGGCAGTGTGGAATTCTCCTATAGAACTCCCTGCCACAAGATGTGGCAATGGCTAAAGGAAGCGTGTAAACTGCTGGCAGAGAATCAGCCTCTGGGAGGGTTCATGCTTTGGGTCTAGAGAAATGGGTATGTTCTCACCAGGGCATGTGGAGGCAGCCTGCGCCCCCAAGCCAGGTGTAGAACCCACGGCTCAGGTGTGGCTGAACACGCCTCTTGGCAGCCTCCCCATAGAGGCTCTGCAACACCAGCCAATCGCCAGCTGGCCTCTGACAGATATATAAAGAGAGGCTCCCTTTCACCACTCTCCTTTTTCTCCTGAACCTTCACAGATTTCAGCTATCACAGCCGGTGTGTGTGTGTTGTTTGTGTGTTACTTGTGCAATCAGCAGCTGGCTGGCTTCTCCTGGCAGCAAGTGAGGGGCTGCCCTGCCTTATCTCCGGCCTGTTATAAATAGCCCGGCACATGCCTAGAGGGCAGCACAGAATGGGATCTCTTAAGGAGTGATCTGGGAAGGCAAAGGGAGGCCCAGAAACCCCCTGGCTGGTCGGGGTATTGCAAGAACCGTTTGAGGAGGGAGCCAAAGTTCAAAAAAAGCAAGAGGGACACACATTTGACTGCACATTTCCCAAGTCAGAACCAGCCAGGACACCAGGATGACACAGAAAGCAGGAAAGAGCCTGAAAGAAAAAGTGGCCCTGAAGAACAATTTGCTGAAGGAAGCGCTGGCAGAACTCTTGGGGACCTTCATCTTGATTGTGAGTATGGCCTCCTCCCCCTCCCCCCCTCCCTCCCTTGTGCAACATTGGTGGCCCCCAAACCAAGCTCAGCAATGGGAGCTGGAAATGTTGCTCAGAAATTAAAGTACACAGAAATGGTTGTTGCAGCTGGTTGGGTGGACACCAGTTTGGTCGGTTTTGTGAAGACCTGAGTCTGTTTCTACCCCACGCCTCCACCTGTTCCCCCAATTGCCTTGGGGCACATCTGCCACTTGGACGGCATTCTCTCTGCATCTGGGCTGATCCCCGGGTGAGATGCAATCAGGCTTACAAAAGGGAGGGAAATACGAAGAAGGGGTGCGGTGCCCAGGCCAGTTCCAGCTCTGGCATAAAACTCAATCCCTGCCATGCTGAGAGGAGGCGCTCCATCAGGAACCACAACCAATGTTTACAGCTCCCTTTTTTCCTCACCTCCCTCAGCAACAGATGTTAGATATTCTAGGAAAGGTAAACCATAGCACCCCAAGGGCTTCTGGGGGTCTGGTTGAACTGCTCATCAACCAAGCATCAGACAGCAGAAAGCTAGACTGGCATAAACTTGGCCGTTCCCATGACCAACCCCTCTCCTGCCTCTGCTCCCAGCCCCTGCCAGGTGACAAAAGCAGCCGGGCTCTGTGCACCTCGAGTTGTCCTTGGCCAAGATCAGCCCAAGAGGCAGACAGGCGTTGCTCAGGGGTGCAGCTACAATCCAGTCTGTGCCATGGCTCCATGAAGACGGGGTCTCCTGGGACCTTGAGTAACCTGCTGGAGAACTTGCCCAAGACGGGATCCTGACGGCTCTGTGAGAGAGCTGGAGTTGCACAAGATGTTGCAATATGAGCTCCTTGGAATGAAGAACACCGGTTATTCTAACCTAATTCTGAGTTTTCTGATAGGCACAGAGTTTATAGCTGCATATTTCTACATTTCACTTAACTACTCATACAAGGAAGCAGCTAAAGGACAGGGAAGCAGCCCTTCTCCTGTTGGCCCACTGTCAGTCGAGATTTCTGTTGTCATTAGGATCTCATCCTAAGGCCACAGCCACGAAAGGCTTGATTCTGACCTTTCTTTAAAGGCATTGATTTGCTTTACTAACGTGTGAGAGGTTTTCCCTTTCAAACTTGCAGTTGGAGGTAGAGCACGATGGGTGGGATTATAGGCATACCCATAACAGGATCAAGGGGGAGTCCCAACATCGAGGCTATGGAGTCCCCTTTGGCCTGTGGCAGAGGCTTCCTTCTTCAGAGATCACCACATGAGAGGCCCGGGGAGGCTGGTGCTTTTAACAGAACAGCTGACTTGCAACTAAGCTACTGGCTACAAGGCATCTCTCCGTGTGACTTGTCTTTCCAAGCAGCCCCTCACCTGCCAGCCTCCCACCCCACCCCTTGGGAAGCACCCCCCTCTGCCACCTGAAACCAATGCAGACCATTCTTGTGTGAAGTGCTTTACAATCTTCCTTGCACCCTGGAGGAATCCATGTTCGATTCCACAATCAGCTGTGAGCAAGAAGTGTCTGGGTCAAGAGATGGTTTCATGCTGGAAAATATGGAGGGGGGCTCCTGTCCATTGCAGACCTCACTCTGCCCAGCTGGTACCCAATGTCCTGCCTTGGGCTCTCAATTGGCCAGAACTTAATTCTGCAGCCTGGTCTCCATGTTTCAAAGTCTTTAGAGCGGCCAGATGTCTTAGCTCTTTCCAGCACAGGTGATCAATAACGACCCCGACCCCAAACAGGCACCAGGAGACAGCAGAGGCTGCTAGTCAGAGTCAAAGGTTAGCCAAGCAGAGGCCAGTTTATTTGCCTTTGCATGTCCAGGAGAGAAAAAGGGGGAGAAAATCGGGAGGGGGTTGCGGAGACTTTCTGAGACAATGCCCAGGAAAATTGACCCCCAAGGGGACAGGACGGGAACATCCTGGGACTGGTGTCAGGAGGCCCCAGACCCACACCAGCCATGCCGCTGGCTCTTTCCATTGGGGTGGCAGTTGGCTGGCAGAATCTTCCCCCTACATGCTGGGCTGGAGGCTTAACGCTGCTTCAATCTGGTGCCCCTTTGATGGCAGCTTGGTGCCATTGTTTGCTCCACATTTTCAGTGATTTCACCCTTGGGAGGTTGTTTTAACTTGTTGCACAAGGCAACGTTCTTCTCTGCTCAGTTCCTCCCGCAGACGGGCCTGTTGGTGAGAGTAAAGGCGGATTGTGCGTGGGTGGTGGGTGGATGATGAGCGGATTTAATGCCTCTTTGATTTGATTCCCTTTTGCTGACAGCTTAGTGCCGCCAGGGGTTTTGTACTCATAGAAATCCCCAGTTTTGGCGATTCCACCATTTGAAGAGTTCTGTTTTAACTTGTTTCACAAGATGAATCAAGGCAGGAGAGAGAGAATGCACCACTGCCATGCCTGAAAGGAGTCGGCCCTGCCAATGCCCAGGTGGTGCATCTGCCCAAAAACTCACGGCTTGCCCAACGTCCAGCTTTCTTCTCGCCTCTCTTCGTTTCTTCTCAGTCCAGAGAGAAGCCCATCCCACTCAGCAGTGCCTTGTTGCGACTCAGTTTTGCTTGGCGCCCCAGTCTCTGCCCTCTGGCCCATTCCAAAGCTGGCTCCGGGTTCAATTAAGGGGAGGGATGGGAACTGCTGGGAAAAAAGGCTTCCGGCGTGTGGCCCAGGGAGAGCTTCAAGAAATCGCTTCTCGGCATCAGAAGCCTTGAGACAACCCGAGGCTGGCTTGGCATCAGCTTTTATACAATCAGGGTGGAATGCAGATGCACAACTTTCCTTGGGAAGGCCGGAGAACATGGGGATATTTACCCAGAAAAGGTGGCTCAGGTCACTGAAACGAATTATAGCCACCACCAGCACCCCCACCTCCCTTCGAGTTCCCCCTCCCCCAGAGGACTTGATAATTGCTCAAAAGGTTTGGAAGATTTAAGTGGCCATGGTGGACAAGGGCTTGGAGGGGGGCATATGTGCCTCCCACGTAGCTCCTCTTGCTTATCTCCATCAAGGCCGTCTTCCTTACTCCCTGCAACTCCAACCAGCCACGCCTTCTGTAGAGGATGAGTTGGTCAGAAGGTCACCTTGGCCTCACTTGCAGGAGAATTTTTTCAGCACCTGCTCTGACATCCTGAGAAGCTCCAAATTTCATGCAGGGCTAGGATCATGTCCTGCTTGCTCACACCCAAATCCTTTTCTTCCCTTGAGGTCCTGCTCCCCAACACTGGCCTGAAGGGCAGCAGTGCCTCTTTCCCCCCAATGCCCCCAAGGCCTCTTGGTCTGCAGAGATCCCAGTGGAGGAGCCGAAGCCCTTCTGGAGGGGGTGGCCAGCCCAACTGCCCGAGCACCTGATCCTGGGTGAGGAGATGGAGGAAAGAGAAGTGTTTGTAGGAGAAGCTCTGCATTTCACCCCCAAGGAGCCCACCAGCGAACAGGCTGTTATTTTTATACAGTGGAGCAGGGGAAAGGAAAGGAAAAGAATTGCTGATTGGTTACCAAGTTTACATGACAGTCACACACCCATAAGCCAAAGCCTTCCTGTAATACATCATAATACTCTTATTAACCAGTTACTCCTACTTCATTGCCATATATTGGCAAGTCAGCTGTCCTGTTTATTATGCTAATGATAAACTCTGCTGCTTCCCTCAGGACCCTTGTCTGGGCGCCCCTAACCGTCCTTGCTCCCCCTGAGGATCTCATTTGCAAAACCAGAGAGCCCGAGGTGCCTCCGGACAGCTTGTCTGCATAGGACCCCCTTGTCTGCAGTGTTTGTGCAAGAGCCCTCTGACTCTCGCTGGCAGGCGTTAAAAGAAATGTTACTTCTTGCAGGAAAAGACAAAACTAATCTAGATAAATTCTGCCTGGACAGTGAGATAGGCAGCAAATAAATAAGATAAACAGATTGATAAAGTCAATCCATAGTTTACAAAAACCTCTAGTTACTTATTAATAATTAACTAGTCTTACTCTTTAGCAGAGCCTCTTCAAAACGTCCCCAAAGTTCCCTCTCTCTGCCCGCCCCTCTAGTGACTCCAAAGAGGAGAGGTTCTCCCCAACACCTAATGAAACAGACTTTTTTCTCGGGGTGCATAGACAGCCAGGGGCAGAGTGGGAAATGCTCTGGAGCAAGCACAGAGGCCTCCATTTCCTATTTTATGGAGGACCTTTCCTTCTGAATCATGCTTTTCCTTCTAGACTGAGAACCTGACTGAAAAGGTTCTCAGCAGCCCCCCCCCCTTCTCAAAAAAGCTTTCTGGCTGACAAAATAGGCATGTTTAAACTTTAGGCGCCACATCCCGTTTTGCCTAATGGCTCCCAAATGATTTAATCATTGTGACTGATTAAAAGAAAGAACTTAACCACAATATGGATAAAAAATCCATATTGTGGTTAAATATACATCCATCCCATAAAACCCCAACCCTTCCCTACAATGCCACCACTGCAGTGTGCCTGAGAATCTGGGACTTTTGTTTGCAGAACCATTAATCGCCGCCTTTCTGTTAAACAAAAAGGGGTTTTCATCCAACAAATATTTGTCTGACATAAACTATGCACAAAAATTATGGCATCTCATAGCTCTAAGCAAAGATATGCAAAAGGTCCTATATAGTCTTAAAAGAATGGCAAATTGCTTCTCTCCCTCCCCCTGCCTCTCTCTCTCTCACACACACGATACATGTTCAGATGATGCCACCTTTATGGCAAGAATCTATCCCTAGGGATGAGGGGCCTGTTTTCCACGGAAATACGCAGGGGGCACCTCTGGTGGACAGGAGTTACAAGATGCCCCTGGCTGACAATAGTTGTTGTTTTTGAGTGGTGCAAAAGTGCATCCCAGCCACCCAGTTCTGGCAACCAAGAGCTCCAGGAGGGCCTTTGCACCCCTTGGGCGGGCAGGTGAAGGGCCCTCGGAGTCAGAGCCAGAGATGGGAAGGCCAAACTGCCCAACTGGTGGGCAGCTGCTGTTCTCACCTGTCTCCTTCTGAAACTGCAGACGCTGGGCTGTGGCTGCGTGGCACAAACCGTTCTGAGTAGGGGGACCCTGGGAGGAGCACTGATGATCTCTGTTGGCTTCGCCATGGCTGTCACCCTGGCCGTCTATGTGGCAGGAGGCATCTCTGGTAAGCTGGCATTTGCTATTCATCGGTTTGGGAAAAGGAGAGATGGGCTGCTGTTATTCTTGCAGCTGGAGATTTAACCCCTTGCTCAGATCAGCCCTTTCTTCCTTCCCCTGAGGGTCCCAAGGGCACCACAGGGTGGGGAGTGGTCCCTGCCAGGAGCCCCCACCAGCCCCTGCCAAGAAGAGCAGCCTTCAGATGTGCTGGTCCCAGCAGGGTGGCTCCGGAGCGCATCTCATAAAGGCTGCAAGGGGGCCTCAGGAAAGTCCCCGGTGCAGAGAGCGGTTGTGTCTGTGAGCCAAAAGGGGAATCGTGGCACAGGGAAACAGATGAGGAGAGATTTCAAGCAGGGATCTTTCAAAATGTCTCCCCCGTTTGTTTTTTCGCCTTTTGCAAAGAGATGGCAGAGCAGATAGGGGGAGGGCCAATTTCCATTAGTGCAGGCTATCAGCTCTCCTGGCCTTGCATTGTTTTCTTATCAGAGAGAAATGAATCTGGCCCTGCAAAGGCACCCTGGGAAAATACCTCCCCCCCCCCCCCCCCCCCGGCAGCACAAGATCTAGCTGTGCCTGCAATCCAAGACATTTTTTGGGTCAGTCAGAGGCTCTTTCGGAGGGGAGGAAGGGCTCAGTCAGAGGAGCCTCTGCTTGGCTCTGCCTCCTTTGGGACTCCAGACCTTGTAGCAGGTGACGGTGGATACCCACATTTGGGGAGGGGGGATGCCAGAACTCCTCCCCTGTGGTTGGAAGCCCCTGGCTGGGCACCTGCAGATCTAGTGATCCTGAACCCGATTCCAGCAGCCCTGTTTCATCCCTCACCCGTGACCCCAACCTACCCAAACTCAGCCACTTGTGATCCAGAGTGATTTCTGCTAATCTCTTATTCATCCTTGTTGATGCTCCTCCAAAATAAATCATTAACCTTCGCCCAGGACTTAAAGAGAGGATAGAAATAATTGGATTCCATAAATAAATAATCAGGCCTTAAAAGAGACAATGAAAATGTCACCCCTTGAAGCCGAGAAAGCTTCATCTCTCAGGTGATGGACATAGATATTCTGGTCAAGCGGGCACCCCCCCCCCCCGAGTGCCCACTGAGATGACTTCCATTGGGGCATGTTAGAAATGCAATGATTTATCAGCCATCCCTCAAGCACCATTCCATGAGGCAGTGGGGAAATTGGGTGGTGGGATGCCCTTCACCTTAGACCTCCAGAGAAGTCCTAGAGAGCCTCTTGCAAGCGTCCACCCACCCCACCACCTGGGCAGCTGCCAGCGGACAGTCCAGTGTGAGCTCTACGATGAGACCTCCGGGACTGCCCTGCCTGTCCTGGGCCAGGGGGCTTAGCTGAGCCCACCTTCCCAGGAAAGCTCCTTCTGACAACCTAAGGACCATCTCCTTGGCAGCCAATGCTGAGCAGCCTTGAGAAGGGATCCATCCGAGGGACCAAGAAGGGAACATCAGCCAGCCTCTTTCTCTTCTCCTCGTCTCCTAGGTGGTCACATCAATCCAGCCGTCTCCTTCGCCATGTGCCTGACTGGGAAGATGAAATGGGCCAAATTCCCCGTTTATGTCCTGGCACAGTATCTGGGTGCCTTTCTTGGATCTGCTGTGGTCTTTGGAATCAACTATGGTAAGTGGGAGGGGGTAGCCTCCTTTGCCCCAGCTGGCATTTTACACAGGAACCCAAAAACATTCTTGTAAAATTAGGTGACTTTTTCCCCCGACGGGCCGGAATTTGTGGCCACTTTTGCACACAGTTTGGCCGTTGCGGAAACCCCATGGAGGCGCTTCCGAGCAGAGATTTTCCTGGGCCCCAGGAAGCTTCTGCTTGAGAAGCCAGTTTCGCTTCCCACACTTGAGCTGCCTTCAGTGCTGTGGGAGGCCACAAGAGGCATCCAGTTTTAGAACCAGAAAGGGGGTTCTCCGCACCTAAGCAAGGCGTCCGTTTCTGTTTCTTGCAAAACCCGCAAAATCCAAGTGTCCCTCACTCGCGACTCAGCTCTTCTGTGGCAAGGCGGGCTGCCCCTTCCCTCTTCCAAGGCTGCTGCCTGTCGCTTCCTCCGCAGATGCTCTCATCTTCTACACGGATGGCATCTTCACCGTCACAGGGCCCAACGCCACAGCACACATTTTTGCAACATATCCTCAGGAATATTTGTCCCTGACCAATGGCTTCGCAGACCAGGTAAGGAGCAGGCAGGCTGCTTGGGAGGGTGTCCCACTCTTCTTCTTTTGGGAGGGGCTGTGACTTATCTGAGCCCCAGGAAGGGGCAGGCAGAAGCCGGGGCCTTCTTAATGCCAATAAAAGGCACCTCAATGGAAAAGGTGGCATCAGGGCCGAGAGAGGCTTCCCATCCTCACCTAAAGTCGCTCTCTCTCCTGCAACCTGAGGGACCCTTTCTCTCCCCCCCCCCCGGTCCGAGGGCTGGGGGCAGCCTGGGGACCATCAGGGGAGGGGTAAAGCCCTTGTCTTTCTCTGCCAGATGATGTCCACGGCCTTTCTTATCCTGGGGGTCTTTGCCATCTTTGACACGGACAACCTGGGGGTCCCGAAAGGGCTGGAGCCCATTGCCATCGGCCTCCTCATCATACTGCTGACCTCCTCCATGGCCCTGAACAGCGGCTGCGCCATGAACCCTGCCCGAGATTTGGGCCCCCGCCTCTTCACCTACCTGGCAGGGTGGGGGTCTGAAGTCTTCACGTGAGTCCTTTGCCTGGGCCATCAGCCATCTCCACCCCTGCTTTCTTAACCCACCCAGAAGGGCTTCCATTGGGGAGGGGCGCGTGTTTCCGTCGCCCCGAGTGCGGCGGCGAGGGTCTTGCCCGAGGTCGCCCCACGTGCCTCCGGGGAAGAGCAAGACTTGAGCATGACCCAGCTGGGCAGGCTGGCGGGGCTCCCCGTAGCTGGCTCCCCCCAAAGTCCAGAAACCTCAGGGCAGGCGCAGACCCAGACCCGGCCGGTCCCTGGGCCCTCCCGCCGCCTCGTAGGTCCAGTTCGGCCCGGCCTCGCCTCCTCCCGCGGGGCGCTGCTCTCCGCGGAAGCCGCCCGTCGAGCCAGCGCGGCGCAAGGCTGCCATCTGGCGGCCAATCACGGCGGCTGTTTTTCACCACAGCGAGTGGCCAGCGCCTCCCTTTGCTTAGGCGTCCTGGGGCGTCCAGGCCAGAAGTGGCCCTTGGCCCTTCTTTGACCATCGGCGCGCTTTTAGCTCTGCGTGGACGTTTCATTTCCAAATTGAAGGGCTTAATTCTTTTCCTCGGAAGCAATGCCGTTGCCTCAGGAAGTGGGTTCAGGTTGGTGGGTTCTAAGCAAGAAATACAGGCTCAAAGGGATCTGGGGGCTAGTGAGGATTAAGTCCCCTGAGAGCAACTCTCTAAATCCGTGGTAATGAAACTTGCCTATTTCTTTCCCCCCACAGAGCTGGCAATAACT
The DNA here is from genome assembly GCA_022577455.1 of Arizona elegans. Lineage (NCBI taxonomy): Eukaryota > Metazoa > Chordata > Lepidosauria > Squamata > Colubridae > Arizona > Arizona elegans. Next base: position 1,708,570 of record JAKOOJ010000065.1, on the reverse strand, counting down.
GGTGGTGGGTCCCCATCGCCGGCCCCATGGTCGGGGCAGCCTTGGGAGCTGCCACCTACATGCTCTTCATTGAGGTCCACCACTTCCCCCTGTCCCCCTGCCAGAAGACAGACACGGACGCCCTCCACGAACATGAACTGACCCACCTGGAGGAGGGGAAGTAGGGCCCAATGAAGCTCCCAGTCCCCCACCACCAGAGGACCCACATCCCACAGGAAAGCCACAGGTGGCAGGAGGTCAAAATAGCCTCTCACCACAAACCCTCAAGAAAGTTATTTTTAAATCAGAAAATGATTCATTGGCCTTCTGCTTGTCTCTGCTCCATCTCCCCTCCTTCCCCAGGTCATCAGTCTCCATTCCCTCCAAACAACAAAGAGTGTCTGGCAAAACCCCAGGCAGCGCTTTGTCCTCCTGGGTGCCTCCAGTGCTGGGCCAGCGCCCCCTTGAGCAGCTAGCAGAGCCATTTCCACACCTGAGTTCAAAAACCACCTTTAGCTTCAATCTGGGCAGTCAGAGGAGAGCAGCACCCAGAAGCAGCTCAGCTCTTCTGGGCACTGAGGTTCCCCCAAAGGGGCTGCCCAGAGAATGGCGCTTCCTGAGCTGTTGCAAACCATTCTTGCTGCCCAGAGAATGGCATTTCTGAACGGGGGTGGGGGGTGGGGGGGGGCTTGTGGAAGAGGAGGCTGCCTAGCAAAAGTGGCAGGCCCCTCCACTGTTTTCTTCCCCTCCCCCCATGCAAACCTTCTCCCCAGCAGCAGCCCAGCAGAGTTGCCAACAAAGCTGCAGCCTTGATCCAGGTGTGGGAGGATGCATGTTTTGGAGCTCTGCAGCTAAGCCAAAGGGCCCCAGCCAGAGAAGCCCGAGGAAGAGGAGTTGGGGGGGGGGCTGTGAGCAACAGCAGCAGCAGAGAAATCCCAGAAGGGGCTCCAGACAGAAAGAAGCCCTGAGGTGGACTAGTGGAGAGCATAGTTTAGAGGAAATCATAGTAGAATAATAGGGAGAAGCAATAGTAGCAATTGAGTAGTATGGAGTATAACATATAGAATAGTAATGAGTATAAGCATTGTCAGGGTATGTTGTAATAGTGATTGTCATAGAAACAGTATAGAGAAAGCAATAAAATGGAATATAGGAAGTCATATCACTTTTATACATTTGTTTTTACAAAATAAAACCGCTTCCCAACCTTTATATACCAGAGACATACAGAAGCCCCTACTCCAGGATCCAGGGCTTTAGTGTCTCTTGTGGGTCAATGAATTGGCTATAATTTAAAAAAGAACCTCTCTTGCTTATGATCTCTCATACACACACACAGACAACAAAGCATTTTTCAGGACCCCCAAAGGAACAGATCTAGAGCCCCCTCCCCCTGCAGTCCAGCCATCTCTTTCTTGTCAAGCCAAAGGAGCAGCTCTGACTTCAGCAAAGGTGCTGAACTCTGGATTCGAACTGGCTTCTTTGACTGTCTCCAGCTCCAGTGTGCAATTCTGCCTTGTTCCAGAGGGACATCCAGAGGGACGGTGAATAAAGAACATTTTCTCCCAATCACAATGCCAGTGTCTACTTGGGAAAACATGATCTCCCTGGGAGGGGCGTGTGTGTGCTAGTGATGCCCCCCCCCCAGGAGGGCATCCAAGGAAGAAGCAAGAGGTGTTTGCAAGCAGAGAAATACCCCCTCCAATCCATTTGTCCAGAAGCAAAAGGGGCCCCCTCTTCTGGTGGTCCTGGCCCTTCTCTTGAGGACCCAGCAAGCCAAACTGGCCAGCAAAGGGAGGGTGCCAGTCCACAAAGCCCGCTGCTTCCCTCGACCCCAGGGAGCTGGGGTCTCTGCCCTCCTGCCTGCAGGTGGAATGGATGGCAATGCTGGCCCTTCAGCCCAGCAGATTCCCTTGGATCGGGGCCTCCTATATCAGAAGGTGGGCCTGGTTCTGTTTGAGATGTCAAAGGTGTCCCTGGCTTGTCTCCCTTGTTTGCTTTGCAGTCTTTGCAACAGGAGTGATTGCCCTGAGGGCCCCCCCCCATCAAGCTGCCCTTTACTCCATGGCTCTTCTCCATCTCTCCAACTGGTCAAGGAAACTGGTGCCGGTTCCATAGCTGTCCAAATGCACCTCCCCCTGTCCTAGTTTTAGAGCCCCCAAAGATCAGCAATGTGGGTGAAAGAACAGGTGAAGATGGCACGCTTAAGGGGGGGGGTCATGAGTTCCCAGGGAGGGTGTAGTAGCTGAAATCAAGCAGTAATGCTGAGAAGGGGAGGCTGGGAATCATGACAGACTTTGGGGAGATTTCAAGAGGAAGGCCAAAGCAGATGCAGAAAAGAGATGAGAGACAGGCGGGGGAGGGGGGGCAGACAAGGGCAAACAGGATGGTGCCAAAGGCCATGTTGACCAACTGGCCAGGGGATGATCCCAGAGGAGCCGACGGGCTCCCCACTTGAGCCCCAATCAGCTCTGAACCGCCTCTCTGGAGCAGATCCTGCCCCATCAGGCTGGGGGGTGGATGCCAGCCTCACCTCACTCGGGTGGGAGAAGAGGGGTGCCACCTCAACAAGAGAAAGGTCTGAGGCTGCCCTCCCACCTGGCCTTTCGCAATATCTCTGGAGAAAGGTCAATGAAAACAGTGGACTTCCTTCCCCCCCCCAAGCTTTCAGGGCTGCTTTCTCATTCTCACCACTCAGGGACGCCACAGGGCCAGGAGGGGAAGGGGGAGGGGGAGGCCCTCTAGGAACCAAAAACAGCTTCTGATCGGGCCAGACAGAGTTGATTTGTCTAGGTGGGCACAGGAGAAGCAGACAATTCCATGCAAAAGGTTAATCATTAATAAGCTGCTAGTCCTCACTACCTACTGGCAACAAGAGGGCCCCTTCCGTCCCTCCACCACCGGGAACCAGCTTGGCCCAGCGTCTGTGGGCAAAGGCACCATGAGAAGCTGCCTGGCCTTTCTGCTGCTGCTCCTTCTCTGCGTGCTGCTTGCTGAAGGGAAGCCCGACGGCAGAAGAAAGAAAGGTAAGCCGCGGCCTCTGGGAGGGGGCTCATCTCGTGCAGCCCCGGGGGATTGGGAAGAAGGTCCGGCTCAAACAGCCCTCCCCCCCAGCTTCCAAGGGACAGGGTGGCTCTTCCCTGTTCGCCGGAATTGGCGCTTCCCATCCAGAGAACAGGAGAGGCCCTGGGGGGCTGACTCTGCCCCCGAGTGTGGTCGGGAGCAGCAAAGGCATCTCAGCATGAAAAAGGAGCGCGGCGTATTCATTCATGGGGAAAGAGAGCGAGGGAGGGAGGGAGGGAGGAAGTCCAGAGGAGTTTACCTCCACCTGGTTGAAGAGGGACCCATTTCTCCGGCCCTCGATTGCAGCAGGCAGGGGGGGGAAGACCTGCCACATTGTCCCTGGAGTCTGCTGACACTCACTTGTGTTCCCAGAGCAATATTCGCCTGCTGGATTAGCAGCAGCACCCCTCCTCTGGCCTGACTCCCTGGCACGTCCTGAGCCTGTCCTTCAGAGTCCCTTCTTTCTTGGCCATCAGCTACTACCCCACATTTTGGGCCTGGATCCTCACACAACCCAGCTAGGAAAAGGGCCCGCCTAGACTCTTATTTCATTCTTCTCCTTGGGAGGGATCTGTTGCTCCCCTCCCAGATGTTGGGGGGGGTGGCAAACTGTCATCCAGGGGTCCCCAAAAGGGAAGCAGAGCCTCTCAGTCTCTTTGCTTAGCCCAGATTGCCCCACACCCTTGTGAGTCCCGCAAGGCTGTTTGGGGCAGCCTGGCCCAAGGTTCCCTCCTTCCCTAGAGCCAAGAATAGGTTAGGGAAACTCCTTTGCCAGCAGCCACTGAAAGCCACCCAGGACTCCCGAGCCGAGACCGGCTGGTCCTGGGTAGCGAAAGGGTCCTCAGCCCTTCATGAGAACTTTGGACACCGGCCAGACAAACAGCTTTTATCTCCGGACAGGAGTAAACGTTGTTTGCTTAACAGCTGCACTGAGGATGTTGATTTGGGCTTCCCTTTCAGGCAGTGATTTGGAGGGTGGCAGCTTTGCCTGCTGCCAGAAGGATCAAGAAGCAAACTTTTTTTGGGGGGGGTGCAAAACAAAAGATTGTAATACTGCAGGACTAGTTGAAGATTTAAACTGAGGCTGCATGAAAATTACTTTTGCTTGAGGGGCTGAAGGAAAATTAATTTTCCCCCTTCGTAATTTCTGCAAACTAGATATTTTAAATATAAAAAAGAAAACCTGGCCCTCTTTGTCACAACTTAGAAAGCAAACAGACATACTGGGACCAATTGATTAAAAAAAACCTCCGTTTCTCCATTTTGCTGGTGCCCGAATTCCTTCTTAGCTTTTACAGACTGGCTGTAGGGGAGATTTGGTGATGGGGTTCCAAAAGGCGCTGGCTGATATTGGGGTTGTCGCAAAGCTGTGGGAAGCCCTGGAAGAATTTCTTCAAGGCCCCCACTGCTTCTTCCTCAGCTGTTTGATGTAAGAGAAGCCACCGGTGGGCTCATTTCTGAGCAGCTGAATTCTGCCAGCCTCACCCGCTCCCTCAAGCAGGGGACTGTCTTCCTTGAGCTCCTGCAGGGCAGGAGGCTGCCTCTTTGCCTCAAGAGTGCCCCACATTTCCTGGATCAACTGGAGAGCATCTAGCTCTGTTTTTAAGATCAGCTTCAAGTCCTGCAAGTCCTGTGAGCTGCAAGAACAGAGACTTCCAGCTAGCTAACAGAGGAAGAAGATGGTTCTGGGTTGCAAAGGCTTGACAATTAATATAATAAGCCTCTTAGTGCACTCCAGACTAATCTGATTAAACAAAGGATTTTTGATATTTTTGATAAGCCACCACTTTGAGGTCTTAAGTGACACCGAGGTAGAAAATGATCTCCTTTGGTAACATGTTGGTAGCAGATGTTTGCTGTGAGCTTTAAAGGACGATCAGCTGCACTGAGAGAGGTGGATTCTGCTCAACCTGCTATTTTCCTCTTTCCTTACAGTCTCCATTTATTACAAATTCCTCAGATAAGAAATAGAGGCAGAGATGTGTGAAATATTTGCCTTGGTTAATTATGAATGGGACAATTTAATTTCTTCCCGAGTCTTCAGGCTTTGCATTCAATTATTCTGGACCTGCAAATAAGAAATGTGTGGGAAGAATTCACCCTAGTTAATTATGAATAAAGGGATTTTAAATATAAACATAATTTATATTTATATTATAATTATATATAATATAATTATAATATAAAAATATATAAATATAATTATTTATTTAAATATAAATTTAAATAAATAAAAAATAAAATAAATAAATAAATACAATGCAGAAGCCACATAAATTTGATGAATAAATAAATACGGCCTGTACCCTTTCTGAATTAACACATTGCAGAAAGCAGAAGCCGCTCTCCCTGCGTTCATCTCTGCTTTTGGCTGTAACGGAGACGGTCCTTTCTGGCTGGGGGTGCAGCAGGAGTCTCAGAATTGGGGACAGAACCCCAGATTCCTCCCCTCGAGCAAGGCATTGTATTGCAGTCCAAGTGCTAACCTTCGTTTGTCCCCCCAGAGACCACCTCCCCCTCCCCCAGTTAGGGCAATTCAACAGAATTGAAATGAGCCAATAGGGTTTGCCCAGAGTTGTCCGGGACATCCTGAGTCTTTTGTCCATGGCTGCATCTGCAATGGCTCAAGCAAAGTGGACTCAACAATGGAAAGTCTCCCTTTTGCCCAGGAAGAGCAAACAGAGGAAGTGGACGGCCAGATTAGAAGATCAGAGCAATCTTCTGGGCAGGTCTCTGACTCATTCAGCGGCACCAGTGACCTCTGGCGCAATCTTCCATTCTTTGCCACTGCAGCCCCCCCCCCCACAAAGGGAAGGAAGGTGGGCCCCAGGGGCCAGCAGAAGGGGTTTCTGAGGCCCCTTGGACACCAAGAAAAGCCACTAGCAACTCCCTGCCCAGCTCCATTGCTCAGCAAGCAAATCCATAGCCTTAATACTTGCCGGGTAGCCTGGCACTGGGTGATTCCAGGGGGGCAAAGAACATCGCTTCTCTTTTGCATTTCTGCACATCAGATCTCCGCTGCAGGAGGGCGGGGGCTCTGCGTGCCTCTTTGCTGCAACAGATGGGAGGCTGTGCTTCAATGTTACGCCTGCGCTTCTTGCAAAGGCCTAAGGAAAGTCCTTCAGTTTTATCAGGTCAGGCTCCCAAGCCATTCACGGAAGAAAGGAGAAATGAAGGGAGAGGGGATTCCGCAGCAGGACATGAGAGGTGCTGCTGGCTTTGGGTTCTGCTGGACTGCTGAGAATGGAGGCTAAAAATAGGACCTACCAGCCCCTCCAGTCTGCAAAGCCTGCCTTGCTTTTTGGGGGGGATTGCTCAGAGGCACCCCTCAACAGCAAGTTGTAGTTTTGGGATATATTGGAAGGGCAAGGAGGGGGCAAGTGCTCCAATGATCCCCCACTCATAAAGGCAAGAGTCCAAGACGGGACAAACTGTGTGGCTGAAACTCTTCCAGAGCCTGGATAGGGGAGGGGAGAGGCACCCCAGACCTCTGGGAGGCTCACTTTGTGTGAGGGTTGCAGTGGGGCCACTTGCTCCTCCGAGGCTGCCAGACGTTGAGTGGCAACATTGTGCTTCCTCTGTTGCATTGCAAAGACACAAACTCATAGGTTGCTATAAAGGTACTTTAGATGGCCCTCCAGGGGTCCCCCAAACACAGGGGCCCCAATCTCATCAATGCTGGAATGTCTCACTATCCATGATGCTTGGTGGAGTCCCAGACATTTTTTCCCAATGTGACCTTTTCAGAGTCTGTCTGACTTGCCAAATCTGGGCAGATGATCCCCCAAAGGGCCCCTTTGCAGGTTTGTGAGTCATGGTGTGTGTTGGCCTTAACGGCAGAGAGACTCATCAGGAAAACAGGCTGTGGACCTGGGAAGTTGATCTCCTGGGCTTTGGCTTAGTCTGCTGGAGGAAGGCAACTGGGCTCGCTCAGAGCCACGGCAGGATTGGGCAGCTTCTGAGTTAAGAATCGAGCCAGAGCTAAGTCGTGAGAATGTTGCCCAAACAGCAGCCAGCCAATGGAGGGCCTAGTGCCCCACATCTCAGAGCCAGAGCAGGGCAAACCCCCTTTGCTGGCTGTCTCTTCCAGGCTCCCATCGGCAGCTGCTTCCCACCAGGAGAGGCTCTTTCCGCTTCAAGGCCACATTCCTGCTGTATTCCAACAGGGCGGAGCAGGGCTGCCTGATTGAGCCCAGCCAGGAGGAGGCGCTCAAGCAGTGTCCCTTCAATGCCTCCCTCCCACTGGTGATGATCATCCACGGGTGGTCGGTAAGGAGTCTCGTCCCTTGGGAGGGGGGACGGCTTGTCTTGCTGCCACTTCTGTCCATTCCTTGCACGCAGCTGAGGTGGCGACACACCGGAGCTGGGGGTGGAGAACTTCCTTGGGGGAGGAAGCCCTGTATCCCCCCTGCCCCTGGGCCGGTGGGGCCCACGCATGGTCCTGAAACACAGCCCTCTTCACAAGAAGGAACAGCCTCCTCCCCACACCACAACTTGACACCCACCCATGGAATTGTGGCACACATCTTGCCCCTTTCACGGCAGCTCCTGCAATAGCAGAGGGACAAATGGGATGTTGGAGGGCCAAGGCTGCCTTTGGATGTGTGGTGGCATCATCTACCCAGGGCTGTTGGGGACTGGGAGGTGCCCTGGTCTTCTGGCACACAATCTGCAAGGGGGCCATTGACCCCCAGGCCAAGGTGCTTCCCTTCACCTCCTGTGGCTGCAGGTGGACCGGAGACTCGAAGGCTGGATTTGGAAACTGGCCGAAGAACTCAAAACCCAACTGCCTGACACCAATGTTATCATCACTGACTGGCTCTCTCTAGCACATGCACATTACCCCATTGCAGTGCAGAATACGCGAGACATCGGCCAAGAGATCGCTCGCTTCCTGGAATGGCTGGAGGTAAGCAGTGAGAGGAGAAACACTCAGGCGGCTTGCTCAAGAGGGCGTCCCTCCAGCTGAGGATACCCCTGAAGGCCTCAGCCTTCGGAGCTGAGCCACCGTTTGCCCTGGTGGGCCGTGTGGTCACAACCACAGTGGCTCCGATGGACCAGCTCAGGCCTCCCAGATGGCCGGGTGCTCTGGGCTGGCTCAGGGGACTGTGGAACTGCTCACTGCTTTGCCTTGGTCCTCCATCCGTTCCCGGCTCTTTTCCAGGAAACTGTGCAGTTTCACCGGAGCAAGGCTCACCTGGTGGGGTACAGCTTGGGGGCCCACGTAGCCGGTTTTGCCGGCAGCTCCATGAGAGGCAATGGGAAGATTGGCAGGATTACCGGTGAGTCCATCAGCCTGGTTGGACTTTGCTTCAGGGTGAACCTGGCCATTTGGGTGGGCAGGACTGGCAGCTGAGGGAAAAGCCAGCTCCTTGGCTTCTGGTAGAGCTACATCTGGAGGAAATTCCTGAAGCTGGCTGGGAAGGAGCATTTCTCCCCGAAGGCTCTGCTGACCAGCTCACAGGTCAGCTGGCCCAGCAGTGACTTGGGGGGCGGCTCAGCTCCTTCTCACACTTAAGGGGAATCATTCTCTTTAGCTTGCTCAAGGGAAGAGAAGGCTTCCGCCCCTCTACAGCTCTGGCTACCCTCCTTTTCCAAAACCTGGAGGTGGGCTCTTTGGCCAAGAGCTGAGGATCGTTCCTGGGCCATATTTCTTGCAAGCCTCACTGTGTCTCCCTTGCAGGCCTGGACCCTGCCGGCCCCCTCTTTGAAGGCATGTCCCCCACAGACCGGCTCTCACCAGATGACGCTGACTTTGTGGATGCCATCCACACCTTCACCCAGCAGCACATGGGCCTCAGCGTCGGCATCAAGCAGCCTGTGGCGCACTTTGACTTCTACCCCAATGGGGGAACTTTCCAACCTGGCTGTCACATCCTGCACGTCTACAACCACATCGTGCAGTACGGAATCACAGGTAGGAGAGGCCACGAAAGGAGGCCCCGGGGGCTGGGAGCCTTCCATCCGAGTCCCTCAGGGCTGGCAGGAGCCCGGAGGCAGAACTCGGAGTGGAAAGCAGGCTTCCTGAGTAGGTCAGGGCAAGCCAGAGGCTGAATGAGGCGCTCTGAGCTTTAACCACTGGGCACCTTTCTCATTTCTCTCTCCCTCATTGACTTGGCATTCCGCCTGCTCTGCCTTGCCAGGAGTTCTGGGAGGAAGCACCACGGGTCTCTATGGCCAGTTCCCTGGGGAACAGGGCTGAAATGCTACCAGTTTTGACTGGTTCGGCCGAACCGGTAGCGATGGTGGCGGGTGGTTGAGAGAACCGGTAGCGATGGCAGCGCGAGGCTTTGTCCACCCGCCTGGTCGTTACTTCCTGTTTTTTACCCTCTGTGCATGCGCAGAAGGGTTTGCGCATGCACAGAGAGTCTGCGTGTGCATGTGATGCGTGGCACATGCACTTCCGAACTGGTAGGGAAGGTAAGTAGATTTCACCCCTGCTGCGGAACCTACAAGGGAGGAATTGGGGGGGCGGTTTCCTGGGAGGGTCCTAACCTTCCATGTTATGACAGCCTTTAAATCAGAAGGAGAGATCATCTCTACACCAAGATGGCCAAATGGGGGTCTCCAAGCAGAGGAGGCCCTTGGTTCACAGGCAGGGCACTCCCTGGCATGCCAAAGGACCCGGGTTCCTGGGGCTCTGGTAATGCTGAGTTTGCTGCCGACTTAGGATACCAACCCAGGCTTGACGAACCTTGACCTCTTGATCAGTAGGTGATCCCTCTCAGTCTGCCCATGGAATGATTCAAAAGGAGACCAAAGAGGGTGGAGGGACTCTGGCAGTAGCAACTGGAGAGGAGTGGTCAATTCTGCAGCTGGTGGGACTGAGAAGCCTCTGACTTGCTCAATGCCACCCTTCTGTTTCCCTGCAGGGCTGACCCAGACGGTGAAGTGTGCCCATGAGAGGTCGGTCCATCTCTTTATTGACTCCCTGCGATACAGCCAGAAGCAGATCACAGGCTATTGGTGCAAGAACATGCAGATGTTTGACAAGGGACGCTGCCTCGACTGCCGGGCCCACCGGTGCAACACCCTGGGCTACCACATTCGGAAGGCCAGGGTCCCTGGCAGCCAGAGGCTCTTCCTGAAGACCCAACCTCAGATGCCCTTCAAAGGTTGGTGGGGGAATGGGCAACGGTGGACCAACCCCAGGGGGTCTTGTGGATGGGCCAGACTCTGTGCGAGATGTCCTCAGACGGTAGCGGCTGTAGAGATTCCAAATGGCCCCAATTCAAAGAGGAAAACAGGCTGACCACAAATGAGACAGCCAGCCCTCTGAGCGAGATCCTGCCCTTGGGGCCAGCCAGCTTCATTCATGCAAGTAGAGGGTGCCAGAAGCTCATGTCTATAGCCCTTAAAACCCCAGGAAAGGCTGGGAAGCCCCTGACCTGATGTTTGTGCCCCTTCCTAAGCAGATGTACATACCTGGCTGTTCAAAATATTTTGGGAAGATTGCCTGGAACAAATGATAACAAACTACCTGGAGGGATGCCCAGATTGCCAGCGGGGTAGTGGCCAGTTGTCCACGCAAGAGTTGGACTCAGGCACCAACTTGAGGAGGGCTTTACTCTCCCGAGACCCAGCCTGCCCCACGTGCCTCCCTTGCTAGGCTTGGCTGTGCTACGTACAGAAGAAAAGACGCCTGAAGCTCTCCAGAATAAGAGTTGCCTTTCACAAAAGCTAACAATAAGGACAAAGCAGCTATTATTTTAGGCTCCATCAAGTGACCTGCAATTCCTTTCTCAAAAGACCTTTGAAAAGACCATGTGAGGAGCTGAAGCAAGAATGAAAAACTGACACCAAAATGCCCCTCCCCCAGTCCTAGGGTACCCTTCTGCAAAGGCCGTGGGTGGGTGTTCAGGTCAGCCTTCGTGCAAGATTGTCTCCTGCACAAGCGGCTGATGTGGCCAGAGGCAGTCCTGAGGGTCTCCTGCCAGATCTGGGTCTGGCTAAATTCAGAGGACGTGAAGCAGGTAGCCTTTTCAGAGGCCCCAGGTGTGTGGGTGCTGCAGTCCTATGATTTCTGGCCAGGAAATGGACCTCAACAGAGTTGGGGAGGCTCAGCTGAAAGGGCTGCCGGAGGAAAGCCCTGCCTGCAGTGAGGCTCCAGGTGTAGATGTTGATCAGAGGGCCTGAACATTCTTTAGAGCAGAGAGAAATAAACGGTGAACTGCTAGATATATCTTATGTCTCTATGGAAGTGAAAACTCACCTTGCTCTCTTCTCCTCTCCACAGTTTATCACTATCAGTTTAAAATCCATTTCATCCACGAATTCCAAGAACCACGAATTGATCCAACGTTCACTATCTCGCTGACTGGCAACAAAGATGACGTGGAAAATCTCTCCATCACTTTGTGAGTTCCACACTTTGCCCAACGTGGCCGATGTTGTAGGCCTTGGCACAAAAGCCACGCTTCACATCATGTGGTGCTTTGGCATGTTTCTCACTCAGGCTGATTTCCTCAAAGTGCCCCTTCACGTGGAGACAAAATGGCACATGCGCAGGTAGCAGCACCTTTATAGCTTCTCATTTCTCCCAGGGATGCAGGGGTCCTGGAGCCAGATGTCCACACCTGGACATCATTTTTGCTTCAACCTCTTTTGTACTATTCTCCATCCACCGAGTCTTTTTGCATCATTCTACTTGAAGTCAATAAACCATAGATACATCGATCCTCTTAGTAATGTACATCTGTAATCATTGAACATACCGTTGTTTTAAATTGGGAAATTTGTCACTGCTGCTGCTGCTGAGCTGGCTCACGGCAGAGACAATTTGGTGGAAGAGCAGAACACAAACAAATGAACAGACCCCTCTGTGCCATGAAGCCCCAGGCAGTGGGTCTTACAGGGTTTCTTCTTCTCTCTGTTAGAATTGAAGGCATCACTCAGAATAAAACCTACACTTTTCTTGTTCCTCTGGATATTGATATTGGAGAGCTGATGATGATCAAACTGAAATGGGAAGGAACGGCCATCTGGGAAAACATTTGGGACACTGTCCAAACCATCATCCCTTGGAGAAAGGGGGACCGTCGGCCAGGACTCATTGTGACGTCAATTCGAGTCAAGGCAGGAGAAACTCAGCAGAAGTAAGTGTGCCCAGACCTGTGCAACAGGGGCTTGCTTTCCGCAGCCAGGTCCACCAGCAGCGTGGAAAAAGTAGCTCAGAATGACTATAATCTTCATTTCATAGCTCTCAGACTGCCCCTGGCCTTGCAGAAGAAACTCACTCTTGGTTTAGTCATTAATTTTTCTCTTTCCCTTCTTTTCAGAATGATGTTCTGCTCTCAGCGTGTGGATAATTTGCACCTCTATCCAGGTCATGAGAAAATGTTTGTGAGATGCGAAGTCAGTTCCCAAAAGCTGAAATGAGAGTATGGATGATAAGCAAATGTTTGAAAAAGCTGGTCCAGAGGTGAGGCGTCTCAGCGTTAACTTTTCCATAGGAAAAGAAAAGAAAAAAGGAACACTTTTTTTTTGTACAAGCACGCCAACGTGAAACCTAAAAAAAGTGATGGATCAGGATGTACTGTAAATCGTATACATGCAAGACTAGATTGAGTAAACAAATAAAAAGTGAATAAAAAACTGAAACTAAATCTGCCTTGTGCAGAAAGACAATGAATAATCCACGTCTTTGGACTAAAAAGTTTTTTTTTTCCTTGAAGAGGTTATGCTGTTAGGAAGTTAGGGTTAGGATTTCTGGCATTACTGTTACTGGTCTGGCTGGAAGGAGGGGGTGGGGAGGGCTAATCACTTTTCTTTTGGCCATGCTGGCTTTGGCAGATAAGAACTGGACTCCAAAAACAATTGAACGGCTCATTCTGATGCGCAAACACATTTGCAAAGCAAGGTCAAATACAATTACTTCATTAAAGGGTTGAAAAAGCAGCAGTTCTGAAGAGGAGACCGCTTCATCTTGCCTAATGTTGCCCTGGGCAGAAAGCCAGCTCCATTTGGAAAAGCATTCAGGAGAGGGTCCACTGTCCATCTGAGCAGAAGCTCTGAAGGCCATAATCTCAGTCCAACACCTCAAAGGGTAGGAAATGAAGAGAAGGGAAGAGGCTTCTAGAGGAGGGCCAGCTGAAGGCTAGCAAGGACCACTTTCAGAGACTTTAGGCTGACCTTGCTGATAAGGGTTGTGCCACAAGCTTGGGGGAAGGAGAGGCGGACCTGTATTCCATATACGCACATACCCCTTTTCTCTGCCATATGGCACAAACATATCTTATATTAAATATTTTGCAATTTACTGACTGCTGCCAGAATCCCAGGATAATAATAGAAATCTAGTTGCTGGAGTGCAAAGAATATTGTAGCTGTGCAAATTAATATTTTCAGAAAGGTGAAGCAAAGGACTTCATCTTCTAATGGGGTGCTCCGTTTTCAATAGAATCCAGCAATAGGAGCTGCCTTGCCAAGCCTGCTATCGTTAACAGCTGTCTTTCCCTTAACGTTGCGCTGAGGCTCAGAAGAATGGGAGGGGGGGACCCACAAAAGTAAAGCCCCCTCAAATGCTGATGGGGCCACCTGATTGAAGCACTATCTATTTTAAGGAGTGTGGCAATGCTTGCAAAAAATGGCTGGGTCGCCATTTGCGTGGTTGTAACTGCCCCCCCTTCCCTCCAATCAGAGCAAACTAAGAACTGACTTCCACCTCCAGTTCTGAAGGGCGAGCATTTGTTGAGCCACAAGAATCCCTTGCAGGGAGCAGGAAACACAGTAGGCAAAGGGCTCCATCAGCACTCCTGAGTTGTGGCTGATGGAGCCACATTCCCTCCCTTCCCAAGACCTCCAAGAATCTGGAGTGTCATCTTTCCCCGAGCTCCTCTCCAGAGTCTCGGGGGTGGAAGGGAAGCCCCTTAGCTCCTTCTGGGAAATGCCCTTTCCAAGCTGGGCATAACAGCTGGCCATCCTGGGTCCTCCCTGGAGAGGTGGAAGCCGTCATTCCACATTGCCAGTGCAAGGCGGCAGCTGAATCGGAGCCGTAGCTGCATGGACTTTTGCCGTAGCCTGTCGACGGGTTTGCTTCACTTGCCTTCAGACTCACAGAAAGAGGGCAACTTCTGGAGTGATTTCATCAGGTCTATTTATTAATGCATTTCAAGTTTCAAAAACCCTTACATCTGTTTGCACAATACTTCATATTTTTTTGCAACTTTTTAGTAAAAATTTCCAAAGTGAACAAAAAATACTGTATAAAACACAGTGGACATTAAACTGACAGTAGTATTAGATCGCAATTTGCCTTGATAGTTTTATTTTACCACATCTTGACTTGCATTTGGAGAGTTCAGTGCATTTTTTCTTTGCAGAAAACATGAAACTTTGGCCCCCAGTAAAAACAGGGCAGCCGGCTGGCTCTCTGCCAAACACCCCCTGCCTGCCACAGGATAACATAACAAGCAAAGAATTTACATGGTCCAAGATCTACCATACTTAAGAAGTTACTAAGACCTCTTGTAGAATAAAAGCCACCATTTCAGAAATGCAAACCTAAGCTTCCAGTCTTTGCACAGTCTGAAGAAGAAAAGAAAATCCCAAAATGTAGTTTAAAATGATTTAAAAGCAACTACAGAGACTTCTAGCTAGTTAGGATCCTTCAGAATTATTTATAATCTATTAGTCTGGGGGATTCATGTACAAAATTTGTCTCTAAACCATGTACAAAAAACCTGTATTCTGAAAAAAGTCACCACATACTGTACAAGTTTTACAAGGAAGAGATTCCCATTATATTCTTTTAAAGTTTGCTGCCTTGCAAGTCACACGATGAGACCAAAATGTCTAAATCTCATACTCTTGAAAAACCAAAACAAAATCCACAGCTTGGCTAGCACCCACCCCCTGCCCATCCCACCCACCAAAATACAACTGGGTCTCTAAGCAAAGCCAGAAATATTTTGCAGCCATTTGGTTCCCAATCAGCTTGGCGCTTTTGGAAAAACAGAAGCAGTGAAGTCAAGCTTGAATAATGCCCTCTTCCATTTCCTGCATAGCAGTTAAGCATATTGTGACATTGCTTTTTTTCTCTTTTAAAAAAAATGCCAATTATATACACTTGCAGTAAAAACTTTGGGCCATTGTGCTGTTTGAGATCCTCTTTAGTGCCTTTCACATTCCCCAGCTTACAATAGTTAACACAACCACAGCAATTCCCACAGTAGTGGTTTCTATTTTAGTGGTTATCTTTTAAAACAGTTTCATGCTGAAAGATTACCCCAATACTTGTTAAAACAAAATAACAAAACACAGCTTTACTTTCTCGCAAATTTTCAGAATTGGGATCCTTATTACCACTTATCAAGGTGACCTGATTGCCAAATAATGACAGAATAGGCAAACATTTCTTTTTTCTTTTTGAATCCTTCTGCGGCCCACTCAAGAAGTCAGGCAATCGATCGAACCATTCAGCGCCATCCCAGGCAGGCGAGCCAAACTCTGGACAAGCTCTTCCCATAGCAGCCTCCCTAGAGCAGTCTGGAATCCTTTCAGCAGAGCCGGGCAGGGAGAGGACCTGAACGCAGCACCTGGACAGCGCCTCAGTGGTAGTTCTGACCGAAACAGAGATGCATAAAAGTTGCACGGACTTGACGTGATTCACAATTCCTGTGTAAAGCATTACAGAATCCTGGACCTTTATACATCATCAACCTTGTTATCCTGAGTATGTCAATTAAACAGTAATTTCTTCATTAAGAGCATAAAAGGTTTATAATATAAAGGAACATCCATATTGCAATTATATTGTTTTACAATTGCACACAGAAGTACAGGTGTACATTAGAAATACAATGTCTGCATATAACCACTTATGTACATTGGCAAAGTAACGTCTCGCTTCCTAGTCTGGGCAGCCGAAAGAGATGCTTTGATTCCTGCAGAGGTTCCATCAGAGCTACCTTTGCCTACAAGTGAAGGAAAGGCATCCATGAAGAGCCGAGGAGGAGAGAAACGCCTTGCTTAAGACTGCTAAAGATCTGCTTCACGGCCAGCCACTTCGCTTTGGGGCAGGGAAAGGGGGGTCTCAGAGTCTGAGAGCCTCCTCCATTGACCAGGGACAATGACTTAATACAGGTTTTCTTTGGAGTGAAATTTTCCCACTGTAGGCACTAGGAAGAACCAAGGCAAAAAGCAGCCCTTAGCGTCTCATGTGGCCCATCTGGTAGCTCTCTCGGGGCCTCTGGCGTGGAGGGGCCTGAGTCGTTGGGGGGGGTCTCCTTCGCTTCAAAGTGCCTGCAGAAAAAAAAAGGGTGAGAGGCATGTTCAGAAGCTGCTTTGCCCAGCCAGCTGCTCCCTGCACACCTGCGATCCTGATTTGCTGACTGTGGCTCAGCAGCGTAAGCCAAGCCTTGGGAAGATCATTTTCTGGAAAACAAGGGGCACCGCCAAGCACCAGCCACAGCCACATAAACGGAAGCAATTGTCAATGCTCTAAATTCTTTCACAGGCACAGGGGTGATGAGTGGTAACTCAAAACACATTTCCCCCTCCCAAATCCCCACTTGCCTGACGGCTCAGCTACTCCCCCCGTTGGTTCCACCCCTGCAGGCAGGGCAGAGCCAAGCCCTCTCACGGGGTTACGGCAGTTGGGTCCGTCCCTCCTCCAGCCCTGGCATGAAGCACACACATTCTCAATGCGGTTCAAACTGGAGCCCGTCGTGCTCCTCCTGTGGGCTATTTTTCTTCTTTCACCCCAAGTTGTGCAGGGCGCCCGTTCACCATGTGCCCATAGCCAGAGTTTTTGCAGGACTAGCAAAAGCCTCACCTGGAAGGGGTTTGGGTGGTGGCAGCTTCGGATTGCTGCTTGGAGTGTGAACGCTGCAGATTTTAATAAATCCCGCCATCAACATGATGAGTGCGATGCCCATGAGCAGGACGGCCCACCAGTGCGCCTGGAGTTGTGAGACAGAAGAAACAAGTCTATTTTCCCATCTGACCGGGTGCTATGAAAGCTCCAGGCATAAAGAAGAAATGCCACCCTTCAGCACTGGGAAGCCAGGCTGCCCTTCGCCACAGGCTCCTTTAGCAATAGCACTTAGACTTATATGCCGCTTCGCAATGCTTTTATAGCCCTCTCTAAACAGATTACAGAGTCAGCATATTGCCCCAACCAATCTGGGTCCTTTAACAGCTTCTTTCCCTTAGGAGCAGCCTGTCTGCGCCCAGCCCCTGCAGAAGGGGCTTTTATTTATTGTTATTTATTTATAAAATTTATTGGCCGCCCCTCTTATCAAACGGTAACTCTGGGAGGCTTACAGTTACATATACAGTTAAAATAAAATATTGCTCCGGAAGCATGGTGCTGGTGTAAACTACTTTTTACTAGGTTTCCTTGTCTGAGATCTTTAATTTCTGTGATCTACTTACTAGATCTACTCTTTGCTGAACTCTCCTTAACCCTGAGAGGGGAAATTGTGCTTGGTGCCACTGCAACAGTGTTCAAAGGGGACCCGTTCCCTGAATCCTTGAAGCAGAATCAGGGCTCCCGGGCGTTTTCTTCTTTCACTCCTTGCAGTGCACCCTTTCTCCAAGCAGTAAACAAACCCACCGTGAAAGAGGCTTTTTTCTTAGGCATTCTTGCCAGATTTCTTCCCATACCTTTTGAACACTGAATACTGATTTTAAATTGTTTTATCTCAACTTCAGAACATAAACATTTCTTATTTTTGCAAAGAAACTGGCAAACTTTGTTCAAAGAGTTCCTTTCAACTAACCACAATCCACTCAGCAATGTTTTCATAGAGTTCTGGGTTGAAAATGGCCTTCTTGAGCCTGGCCAGGGGGCCGTCTGCATCCACCAGGCGACAGCGCATGAATACATCACAGTAGCCTTTGAAATCATTGCAGGGGGACCCAGGCTGGAGGGTAATGGTTTTGAAACTGAAGTGAGCCTTCCATGCTTCAGAGCCTGTACTGGCACACGTTTCCGGATGCACTGGAACAAACAGAAACAATCTGCACCTCAATATTATAGTTTTCGGAATAGGAGTATTAGGGTTTTGCTGTTCAAAGCAGAAAAATTACTGGCATGGAACGGTCAAGCCAGGACATTGCCATGAAAGAAAGTAGAACC
Source organism: Arizona elegans (assembly GCA_022577455.1). NCBI lineage: Eukaryota > Metazoa > Chordata > Lepidosauria > Squamata > Colubridae > Arizona > Arizona elegans. The sequence continues at coordinate 1,690,446 of JAKOOJ010000065.1, read as the reverse complement.
ATGCAGAAAGATGGTAGTATTTATCCATAATTCCCAACAGGACATAATTATGGCCTTATTATGCCTCACTGCCAAGCCTCTCCTCTCCCCAGCCACGCTGGGACCAAGTGGGGCACCACTCTTCTGAGGCAAGCACCTCTTTTTAAAAGCTGAGCAAGAAATGATTTTTTGGCGGATTAAAAAAGGCTGGAATGGAAGGACACCAAATGATGAAATGGTTATCTGAAAGGCTGATGCCTCTGTACTTTTCAGGTCTGAGACCAGGTCTGAGACCAGGGGTGAAATCCTACCGGTTCGGGTGAACTGGTAGGGATGATTGGCATCCGTTCATCAAACTGGTAGCAATAATCCCTGGTGGCCCCGCCCGGTCGCCTCTTCTGGCTTGCTCACCCCTTCTGGCTGGTCAGCCCACCCACCTACTCCCACCCTATATAAGTTCCCTTCACCAGCTACTTGCCTCACCAGTCACCTTGCCTGCTCAGCTCACCAAAAGTAAGCAATGCATGCCGCCCACCCACCCTTCGCCTTAGGTCGGGGCCCGGGGACATGCGATTCCCCGAGGCCCTGGAGCCGCTGCCTGCTCACTGCCTGCCTTAACCGAGTCGGGGAATGCATCATTCCCTGGCTCCAGCCTTGCCCCGGAGCTGCTGCCAGCTCACCGCCAGCTGCCCGCTTTCCCTTTGCCATGCGACGTGTTCTTAACTTCCTCCCATGGCTGGCTGCCAAAAAAGGCAAGCCAGGGCTGAGCCGTTGCCACTGGACTCCCCACCAGCCCACATCTCGCCCCCCTTGTTGTAAGATGCCTGCAGCTGCAGGCTTTTTTTCGGTGCGCATGGAGGTGCTTCTTGTGCCAAAAGATGCAGTGGCTGCAGGCTTCTTGTAGTGAAAGTTACTGGAGCCGCTCCCCTTCTTAAACGTGCCACCGCCATCACCGCCTTGTTCCATGCACTGGCCACGCACGCACACCCTGTTTATTTATTCATTCATCATTCATCAGTGGCAGCAGGCAATGGTGTGTGCATGGACAGCCAGCACATGGAACAGGGCGGTGATGGCACCAGCGCATTTAAGAAGGGGAGCGGCTCCAGTAACTTTCGCTACAAGAAGCCTGCAGCCGCTGCATCTTTCAGCACAAGACGCGCGTCCAGGTGCACCAAAAAAAAAAGAGGCTGTAGCTGCAGGCATCTTGCGACAACGGAAAATAGGCAGAATAGAAATTAATTTTTTTCCCCTACTGGGTTCTGTGGGCATGGCTTGGTGGTGGTCATGTGACTGAGTGGGCATGGCTGTGAGTGATGATGAATTGGCCATGCCCACTCAATCACAGGAACCCCCCTCACCAAGCCACGCCCACAGAACCGGTAGGGAAAATTTTTAGATTTCACCACTGTCTGAGACTGCAACTGAAAACTATTTCAACTCCAGAGGCATCTGCTGAGCTCCAACCAGACATGAAAAGAAAAGGCAGGAGGACTCTTACAAAGGAGGGGCGTCCCCCATTTACCCATGAAGACTTAGGTAATGAAATAGTTACTCTACTACATCCCTGCATATATTAAAATAGGCGGAATGCTATAGTTCAAGTTTAAGTTGCTTAGCGTAACACAACGTACTTCTCTTCATGCAACACACGTGGCATAGTTCTTTGTCATCCTTTGCATCAGAGCTGGCACAGGTGCATTCTTCTAAGTCGTATTTCTCACAAATGGACCCGGCACATTGCTGGGGAAGAAACAGACTAGAGATGTTTTATCTCATCAAGCTCAGAATGAAACCATACAAAATAGTAAAATGAATGTGGTGGCTCATTTTGAACTTCACCATGTTTGCCCTTTTCTTTCCTACAAATAAGAAATCTGTCTGGCTACATAAAGCAGAGCCAGGAAAAGGTAAAGAGTTTGCTTCCCCACTTTGCCTCCCCAGAACACAATTCTGTCCCAGCACCGCTGACGTTAGGACAAAGTTGTGAATGACTGGAGGCTTCCTTCTTCTCCAAAGAATGTTTGGGGCAAAGAGCCTCTTGGACTGACCACAGACAAATGGGGGGTCTGTTTCAAAAACAGTCAGTACAAACATTTTGGTTATCGATCTCCAGAGGAAAAGAAAAGGGCTGCTTTTCCTGGCTGTCCAAGAAAGACAGCTGCAACGGGTCAACAGAAAGCAGCGCTATCCGCTGGAAACATAAACACTGGAGCCCAATGGTCTGCTTTGTAAAAACACCTCTAGGAGGACTTACACCATTGATGCAAACTTGGGTGTGTCTGTTGCACTCGGTCAGGTTTTTTTTTGGTGCAGATGTAGGGCAGAAAGAAGAGTTACCATTGCACCTCCCTTCTTCTGCACACTCAGAATCATTCCGGCACTTTTCCCGTTCTTTCTTGAATTCACAATTCTGTGTACAACAGGGGCCTTCACTGGGACTAAAAAGGGAGAAAAAAAATTATTGCCATTCCAACAAGCCTCATCATTTTAAAAGACATCTGTATTTATCCTCTGTGAGAGCCCCACTCCCTGCCACACAATAGCTCATTGCCTGATTTCCCTCTGAAAAGCCTCAGGAGAATCTGTGCTCAACTTACTTTGCCCACAATCCAAGAGCTCGAGTGCTTTGAGTGGGACTTAAAAAGAGTAGCCTGCTAGGATACACAAGGGCTTCTTCTCCAAATCAGTTTAAGCCTTTGATATGATCTCTAGCACAGTCCTTATTTAAATAAGGCATCTTTCCAATTCTGGAGGCAGCAATCAATAAAATAATTTCAATCCACCAGCAATGAAAGATAATGAAAATGGCATGTAATTAAGCCAAGTTATCAAAAGCCAGATTCGCTAGTAGATGGGAAATGTATTTCCCAGCCCTGGAGCTGAGCATGAGAAACGGGTTCTCTTCTTCTAACTTTGCCTGCCACTAAACTTTGACCCAGGGTTTGGGATGCCTACGTTGCCAATTCTGATCATTAGCAAACAGATTGACAGATGATGCTGTTAATATGGCTCTGCACTACAACATCTTGAATCTCCAAAGACCTATGCAAGGGTCCTCTTTGTAGACTTTAGTTCAGCATTCAATACCATCATACCGGACATTCTTCTAACTAAGCTAAACCAGCTAGCAATACCTCAACACACTTGTAAGTGGATCACAAGCTTCCTAACAGACAGGAAGCAGCAGGTGAAACTAAGCAAAATCACATCAGATACCTGTACAATTAGCACAGGGCCCCCCCAAGGATGTGTGCTTTCTCCACTTCTCTCTCTATACCAATTACTGCATCCCAAATGATCCATCTCTTAAACTACTGAAGTTTGCAGATGATACAATATTGATTGGTCTCATTTGAGACAACGATGAATCCGCATACAGACGGAAGGTTGAACAACTAGCCTCGTGGTGCGACCGGAATAATCTGGAGCTGAACACACTCAAAAGCGTAGAAATGGTGGTAGATTTTAGGAGAAACCCTCCCATACTACCACCGCTTACAATACTAGACAACACAGTATCAACAGTAGAGACCTTCAGGTTCCTGGGTTCTATCATATCTCAAGACCTAAAATGGACACCTAACTTCAAAAACGTCATCAAAAAAGCACAACAAAGAATGTTCTTTCTGCGCCAACTCAGGAAGCTCAAACTGCCCAAGGAGCTGCTGATCCAGTTCTACAGAGGAACTACTGAGTCTGTCATCTGCACCTCTATAACTGCCTGGTTTGGTTCTGCAACCCAACAAGACAGACACAGACTTCAGAGGATAATTAGAACTGCAGAAAAAACAATTATTACCAACCTGCCTTCCATTAAGGACCTGTATACTGCACAAGTCAAAAAGAGGGCTGTGAAAATATTTACAGACCCCTCACATCCTGGACATAAATTGTTTCAACTCCTACCCTCAAAACGATGCTATAGAGTACTGCACACAAGAACAGTTTTTTCCCGAATGCCATCACTCTGCTAAACAAATAATTCCCACCAGGCTGCATTACTATTGCTATTGGTCTTCTCATCATTCCTGCCGCCCATCTCCTCCCACTTGTAACTGCATGACTGTAACTTTGTTGCTTGTATCCTTGTGATTTATATTGATATTGTTTCCTAGTATGATTTGATTGCTTATTGTACCATATGACTGTCACTGGGTGTTGTAATTCTTGACGAGTGTATCTTGTCTTTTTATGTACAGAGAGCATATGCACCAAAGACAAATTCCTTGTGTGCCCAATCACACTTGGCCAATAAAGAATTCAATTCAATTCAATTCCCATTCCCATTCTATTCTATTCGGAAACAATCCACTCCTGTAAGCCAAGGCTGCCCTGCCTCCTTCTAGGCCAAGGCAGAGAGAGGGAGGCCTCAAGAGCAGAAAAGCCTCTGGCTTCCGGTTTGCTGCTGGCCGCCGCCAGACGTTCCTTTGGGATCGTCAGCTTCCATTCCCTGTCAGAGCCGCCGTTACAGCGGATGGCGGCTCGAAAAAACTCCGTTTCCAAGAGGAAACGGAGATAGAGCCGGCAGGGGTGGGTAGAACTCTCCGCAGAGTCCCAAAAGTTTTTTTTTTAACTTTTGGGACGGAGCGGATGAGAAGCCCCATATCCCCTGCCGCTGCTCCGGGCTTTGGGAGACCTCTGCTTATGCAGAGCCAGGCGTCAAGAGCAAGCCTGCGAATTCAACAGAATAATTAAAGAAATGACGAGCTGGACCCTTAATACTGAACCGCAAGTATTTCACCTTTCCAAAATCTATCTAAGAGAAAAGAGGAGAGGAAAAGAGGGAAAAAGAATCTTTTAAAATGGCGTCTGCTGTGGCTGGAGAAGGGCTAAAAGGGAAAGTCCTTCCGTTTCTTCTTACTACAATGTAGCGGAATAAATATCACTGGCTACATTTGTAGATAAAACCTCGCTCCTGTGCTGTTGATTGAAAAGAAGTTTTTTTTTTCCTTTTTTAAGGGAAAGTTCTTTTGTTTTCTATTTCTTCTCTCTTTTTTGCTAAATCTTGTCTGTGTGGGAAATGGCATCGGGACTTACACAGCTGGACAAATGGGGGGGGGGGGAACTTCCCCTCTCAAGAAATTGCGCCAACAAATTTCAACTCTCCAGCGTCAGAAACCCGATTTTAATATATTAGAATTTATCCTTGAAGAGATTGTAAGAAGGGATGAGATTGTGAACCAGCAACTTGAAAAATTTAAGCAGGAAATTAAAGAAATTGGTGAATTGGTGAAATCAAAGTTTGACTTTTTGAATCAAAAGATTTTAAAAGCTGCTAATGGTTTATCAGGCTTTCTGATTCGGGTGGATGCAAAGACTAAATTATTAGAGTCTAAAATGAAGGAAATTGAGGAGAATTTGGATGACATGACTCAAAAAATTAAAAAGGATTTGATAAACATTCAGGATAATAGCTCGGAAGACAAATCTAAAATGGAGACTGACCAAAAGATTGGTAATGAAGAAAATGTACAACAGAGGATTGAAAGAGAAGTTTTAATGATTCAATATAATTTTACAGAATATGCAATTAGACTGAGAGGTTTGCAGGAAAATAATAGAGATGATCTAAGGAAAATATCTTCTGAAATTCTGGCTGGGATCTTAAAGGTTCAACCTGATGAAGTGTATTGTAGGATTGATAGAATTTACAGAATAAACTCCTGGTTGGCAAAGCAAAGGCAATTGCCTAGAGATGTGGTGATCTATTTTACAGATAAAGAAATTAGGAATAATATTGTGCAGAACTCTTTTAATTCTACCTTGCAATTTCATGGAAGAAAGATTTGGATTTTTAAGGAGCTCCCGCCCAAGATGTTAATGGAGAGGAAGAAATTTGGCTTTCTAGTGACTGAATTAAAAAAAAGAAATATCCTATTCAGGTGGGACACCCCAGTTGGCCTAATATTGAGATATCAAGGAATAAGATATCAATTGCATACTGTTGAAAAAGCGGAAGATTTTTATCAAAAAATTTTAAAAATGAATTTAACACCTTTAGGCATAATACAGGATAAGCAAAAGGAGTTGGAAACAAAAGGAAAACATCAAATTACAGAGGCTGTGATGGATAAATTGTCTTTGGACTCCCTGGATACCCCAGCTGGACTGTCTATAAATAAGAGAGCAGTGTCATCCGACTCCAACGTGATGAACCATTAAGTCACAGACAAGTGCGCAAATCAATCAGTTGAAATACAAGTGATGGAGAAGAAAGATGAGATGATAAAACTAACCCAACAACAACAATACATAAAGCAGAATGAAAATCAACTAGCAGACACACAATTGGTAGGCAAGAAACGAGGATGGAAATTCAACCCGGAAAAGAAAAAGAAAAGAAATAGATCGCATAGAAACAGCAATTTCTAAACTATGCAACAGTGATGCCAGGGACTTTAAAAAATGAATGAATATTTGAAAAGATAGTGGAGGCGAACAATTGTCTGATACTATCCTGAGGATTGTGGCAGATCTCTGCAAGGCCATGATTTTGGGATGTGAAAAGAGCCTCACTTTGTTGGATTTGAATCATCTAAAAAAAATTTTTTTTTTTTTTTTTTTTGGTAAATATATTATAATCATTTTGAGTTATAAGGCAGGAGAGTCTCGCCGGGGCATGCAGAAGATCTGGATGTTACTCAGTAGGATGATGGGAATTAATAATCCTGATGAATACCACAACTATAACCATATGGATATAATTATAATTATAATGTCACTCGGGTGGTTGTTTTTGCTTTTATACAGATGCGAGGATATCTACTACTGATGGGGGCAGAAGATGACTGGAGATTTTGAACAAACTGTTGCACCGGCATGTTATTTTACCCTATTATGGGTGATGGATTTAACAATCCAGAGGAAAGACATCAAAGAAGATACTATATGGATTATAAATTTAAAGTTATTGTTTTTTCCTTTTTTACAAAATGGAATGCATATATAGATATGTGTATATCTTAGTAATGTGGGCAGTGGATTATATCTAGAATTGTACTGCATGATTTTGTAGGAATTGAAGGGTTGAAATAGGTTAGTTTACTGATTGATTAGTTTAAGAAAAAGGATTCTTAAGTCATATATTTAGGGGAGTGGAGGACTTAACAATTCAGTGGAAAGATACTAAAGAAGATATATTTTTTTCTCTTCTTTTTTTTTTTTCTTCTTTTTATAAAATGGGATGCATATATAGATATGTGTATATTTTAGTAAAGTGGGTAGTGGATTATATCAAGAATTGTACTGTATGATTTTAAGTCATATATTTAGAGGAGTGGAGGAATTGGACAGAATTGAATAAATGTTAAATTTGGATGCAGGGAGAAGGTCGATTTAAAGTGTTATATTAATATATATAAAAGATTAAAGGTTAAATTGTAATAATACTCAATAAGCTTAACATGTTAAGGGTCAGTACCTCGAGAAGGGATTAAGGGAAAGGAAAGATATTATGTATGTAACTAGTTATGAAATAGCCTATTGTTGTGAAGAAGTCACAGGGGGGGTTGGGTGGAAAGGGTGGGTTAGGGAAGAGGGGGGGGGGAAAGGGGGAAAAACTTGTATTTGAAAACTTTTTCAATAAAAAAAAAAAAAAAAAGAGCAGAAAAGCCTCTGAACCTGCAACTCTTGCTGGGCCTCAGCTTGCACTTCTTGTCCTCCGGCTGGTTGGCATCGTAGCAGCACTCATCTTTACACTGGTCACTGTAGCCACAATCACACTGCTCGCCTTGCTCTACCAGCCCGTTTCCACAGATGGGCTGGCCAGATTCTGAAAAACAGGAAGGTCCTCTGAAGGTGAACCGGGGAGAGACTTCCTTAGACTGAAGCAGAATACGGGACCATGCCTCCCTCCTTTTCCGGACCTGCATCCCTTCTATAAAGCAGCCGTCATGTGGCTCTTTCTCAGCCCAGCCAGAGATCTATCTTGCCAGCCTCTGGCACATTCCTTTCTCTAAGATCCTCACAGGAAAGGAGGAAACGGTGGACTCGGCCTTGGCTGCAGTTCAAGGGCTAACACAAAAACTCTGAGCTTGCCTAAGAACTCATTAACAAAGGGGAGAGTTTTGGGTACTTTTTACTAGAGTTGGTGAAGTGGCCTGAAACAGGAAGAAGAATAATTTCCGTGATTTTCAGTACATGAGCAAATTACTCAGAACATTTTCTATGCTACCAGAGCCTGGTCAGAGCACTAAGCCTGCAACAATGGCATTTCTGGAAAGGGCCGGGAGAGAGGAACCTACGTCACTTTAGGGTGCAAGGGTGTGCACGCAGCTCTTTGGCATCAAGTGTGTTGGCTCACGGTCAGCCAAACGTTTTGTGATGGGCAACTTCTGAAAGTGAAGACTCTAGCCATGAAAGTGTGTGACAACCAGACAGATCCTCGTGGCCACTGACAAAAGGGCAAACCCAAGCTGATACATTCCAAGGGTAGGTTGGAGGAGATCAAGAGAGGCCTTCATCTGCCTCAGGGAGGACCAGACACAAAATACCCTTTTAGTAAATGAAAAGCTACAGAATTTCAAGCTGGCCACAGGGATGTTCCCTGTATCTTCTCTTCTCATTGCCATCCCATGAAAAATAAAGAAAATTGTGTAGAAGAAATACATACCAACAAAACAATTATTCCTCTTCTTTTCAAGGACTTGGCTGATATTCCGAATACTACAGATAGAGAATTTGTTGTTGTTCAGTTTGTCACCAGAGGTTGCCCGTGCATACATTATGTAATTGCCATTTTCTTTTTGCCCCAGGTTTTTGGACTCTCCTGGAGTGCATTCTGTTCCAGAATCATGCTGCAAGAGACAAAAATTGTCAGCTTTCTTCACTAGAAGCTCTGTGATTTTCTGCTCATCAAAGAAGCCACTGTGTTCAGGTGAGGAGATGCTTAAAGCCTCCCAGAAAAAAGGTAGAATGGCAAGTAGGTGAGGTGGCTGAGAAAGAAGCTAGCGTCCCCATGATTCACTCTAAACATCTTCGCAATACATGACCCAAACAGCCACTGATTCAGTGCACCAAAATTACTTTTATTATCCTGATTTATCCATTAACAACCACGTAAGAGTCTGGCTTCCAATCTTTACACGATTGAAAGAGATTGTGTAATAACTGAAGTCAGACCTGTACTGAACTGCAGCCAATCGTTTCAGAAACAGGAAGCGCCCTGAGCTATCAGATGAGAAGCTCACAAGTAAGGCAAAGGGACCAGCTTTGCTGAGTCCACTGGAGGTGTGCAATTCTCACGCAAGTGAGTGGAGGGACTGTTTTGCTGACACCCTGGCCCACGTTTTCATCATTACATTTTGACAGACTGAAAGCCACAATTTCTTTCTTTAGATCAGCTGAGGTGCATTTTGCTGCAATAGGAGACAGGAGACTCTTTAGGCAGGTTAGATGGTCCAATTCATCAGGTTGTTTCACCCTGCAGTGAGCAGGATCGGCCAATTCTGCGGGCAGAGGGGATGGTTTGGTCACAGCTTTTAAGGGTTCCCAAATCTGCTGTGAAAGCTGGATCAGCCAGGGAGAGCTGGAACACATATACTTACAGGAGAACCAAAGTTATGCCCCACTTCATGCGCAAAGGTGATGTGGGAGACCTTAGGAGGGACATGGGAACCATAGTTTTGCACAGTGATTATGCCAGTATTTAAGGATTTCTTTTTCCCATCAGAATAAAGCTTGCTTTTCTCACAGATTCCACCAGAGCTCCCTGTAATTAAAATCAAACAGTAACCTTTAACAAAGCTAATTAGAAAATGATGAAAAAACTTTCTCATTAAGCAGCAGTTAAAGCAGCACTTTCAATCTAAAGAGATCAATTTATTATTAAAATATTCTTCAAATGTATCAGCTTATTCTGAAATTCTGTGAGCTAGTGAGAAATCACAAGCGCTCTTTGAGCTGTTCTGGCACTGTGAAGGCAAAATCATTGGCTTTCAGACAAAACAGTTCTCAAGGGCTGATATTCTCAAAGGTTTATCTCTATTGACGGCTGATTTGTCTGAAGGCCAAGCTTCCAGGAATTACCTTGTGTTTGGATTTAGCTTGGTCTAGGATGTCAGTTTCCCAGTTGAAACTATGGCCGCGTCTGCCCACAAAGGAGGCATTTTCATCATCTCTTCTGACTGCTAGTTGGTGTCAGGGATGCATCAGTGCTAATCTTCTGCCAGTCTGTCCTTTATAGCTGCTGTTGCAAACTTTACCCTGAATGTTGTATCCAAATCCTTTTTCCCCCTTCCTGAACTGTTGGCTCTTTTGCTTTACTTGCAGTGTTTTTGGAGGGCTTTAGTTGGTTTGTATGCTTCGGTGATGCCATGTGGTTGTAACAGTTGGTTGGCTATTTCTGAGATATTTCTGATGTATGGCAATACTATTCTTTTCATAGCTTGTGTTGGTTGTGCTGCATTGTGCTTGAGTAGTCAGGCACTTTTTGATAAAAGTTGCATAGGTATCCATTTTTTTGGAAAATGCTGTATAGGCAACCTGTTTTCATTTTCTGGTGTCCTGGGTTGCTACAATGTTTCTACATAGCTCCTCTTGTGGGAGGATGGATTGTTATTTTGGTAATGGAGCCCTTAATGTTGTTTTTCAACACACTTGCATTTGTCATTGCAAGTGTCATTCAACACTCTTAATTTGCCATTGTTTCCTCTGATGGTGAGGCTATCCAAGAAGATGGTAGTTTATTGTTTTCTTCTTCTCTAGTGATTATTCTTTGGAAAATGCTGTGAATGATTTCCTTTTTTTATTTTACGAGGAGAAAGTGGTCGCATACGCATTGGAGCCATAAGTTTGCTGGTATGTGTGGGAGTCCAATACTTTCTGGATGCTGCACTGGTCTCTGCTATGAAATCTGAGAGTGGGGGTCCCCCAGGGGATTTCTCCCTCAAACTGAAAGTAGATAGTGAGGCAGAGGATGATGAGATCCATCATTCTGGGTATTCTAATCTTAAGAGTATTTAGCCAGGTTGGGGGTGCTGTGTAGTACTGCAGCCATGAATTCTTTATTTTTAATGTCTCTGGTTTCATCTGAAACTTCTCAAAGAGAGTTTGTCTGTAAATAGACCCCTAAGAATGAGTCACTCTGCTTGCTGAGGTAAGCTATTCTAGTATTTTGCAAAAACAAAGTGTGCTCAAGGGTTTGTAAACTGAACAACTCACAATGCTGGAGCAGTCTTGAAATATATTTTTAAAAATATGGGTTAGGATTTTTCAACTTTCTGGAAGGAAAATAATCATGCAGCCAGAGATTATGGTTAGTACCAGGAGATTCAAACTCTTTCAAGCAAATTTATCCAAGATGGGCATAAACTTCAAAACAGAGAATACTTACCTGCAGCAGCCCTTCAGACCCCCAGTGTTTCTTTTAGCTCATTAAATGTAATCTCTAATAATGCTTTATCCTTCCTTTCCGTCCAAGGAAATATTTAACGATCATTTACCTGAAGGTGCTCCAACCCAGGCCAAGCCAAGGACACCATCATCAAAATCACGATCAGTAAAGACATAGGCCAAACAATAATCATCATGATTCTGCTCAGAATTAAGTTCTAGAAATTTCTCCACACCAATGTTTGGAAATCTGAAGGGATTAGAAGGGTCTTTTTCATCCTGGGTAGTGTTGATCTGAAAGAAAATATATTGTATACTGTTAAGACATCACTTTTGGATAAAGTAAAAAAAAAATCTACACCTACTTGTTTTCACAAGTAATGACTCAGAGAAGAACAGTGTGAACATTACCCACCCAAAAGCACAGAGATGAGGTAAGGATTCTGCAGTGTTTTTGATGTGCAGTTTTAATTTTATTATGCACAAGTGATGGCCTTAAGTTATTGGCATGAAACAGTGAAAGATGAGCACCTGAGCTGATCCACTCCCTAGAAATCAGGATATGGAACTAACAGGGCAGCAGAGACATTCTTTACCTTTGCCTGTGCAAACTATCAAGTCAAGAAGCCACTGTGATTTTCCCAACATTTGCAAGTAAAAGATGGCAACATAAAAGCACTAGAAAAAGCAGAACGTGTAAATAAAGTTACTAGCTATTAAGACTTGTCAGTGGAAGAAGAAACCCAGCCCTCTACCAGCAAGGGCCAATAAAAAGAGGAAAAAACAACTAAATCAGCAAGTGGATAAAGACTTCCACTGTTACATTTCTGTATACTTACTCTAATTCGTTTCACCATAAAACTGATATTTCTGATTCCTGAGAAATCTGTAGATTGGTAAATTGTGTCAATTGCTTTAACATGGCTGGAAATCTAAAAGAAAGAGGAAGTCAAAGAGGTTGGCTGTAGATCCACTTCCCTCTATAACCTGCAAGATACGTTTTCTAACCGGTCTTCACAGCCTTTGGCTCAGGCCGCCTCTACGCACAGACGTCAGCTTCACTTTAGTGACCTCCTGGCTTGTTTTTGTATCAGGATTTAAAAGGGATCACAGTTAACTGTCAAAACAAAGCAAACAGACTTGGGGCTTGATTTTCCAACCAAAAGTTGTTTTTATTTTTACCCTGCCTTTATTACTTTATAAGTAACTCAAGGAAGCTAACATACATAATACTCCTTCCTCCAATTTTCTCCACAACAACCATCCCACGAGGTGAGTCGGTCCGAGAGAGAGAGACTTCACTGATGGGTCTTGGTTGGCCTGGAAGAAACTGAGTGAAACTAAACTCTCCTTTATTTCTCCTCCTAGGCTCTGAGGTAGAAGGGCGCATACCCCGCAGGGCTTTCCCAGGTTCTTCTACGCCCCTATACAGTATTAGAACACAATACAGCTCTCCACGAGGTACACCTTCGGAAAGTGGCTGACAGAAACTCTTCAGAGATTCAGACAGGAGTCCTCTTGCCAGAACCACAGACATAACCCAGACCTCTTCATAGGCAAAGCATGTCCTCTACATCTGAGCACTGACAATATCAATCTTATACATTTCACTGGATATTCAATTTTTTTAGTCATCTTTCTTCTAAAGATGCCGCAGTGCATATCCATGAAGTAACACACATTCTGCAATTACCACACTTGTACACATAACTTGCTGGAAAAAAATGCCTGTAGTAGTGCACTTTTAAATACCCTGGAACAATCTCATTGTCATTCACTCAAAGTTGTATCATGGCCTATGAAAGCTCTTCCACTCTCTTGCCCTTTTTTTTTGACAAGGAAATCGACCTTCTACAGGAACCACCAGGAGCTTACCTGTGCAATCACAGCTTCTCGGGTTCCATAATACCTGAAGAAAAGATGGTCGGTTTGAATATAGAGTTGACAAGTGTTCTTTTCAGCTTGTGCAGCTCGTTTTTTCCTCAAGAGCCCAGGGTCCTCTCTGACCTGTTCTTCAGATGGCTAAAGCATAAGGAACATTTAGGTACAAGGTATTTATGTAGCCTTCTGTTTCAAACACTTCAGAGTCTAACTTGTATGTGAGAATAAGAGGACTAACACAAAAGTGTGAACCTCCTCGTTTTCTGGAGTGATGCGTCAGAACATGCCAATTTCAGGTCAGCTTTTCTCCATCCTATCACAGTTCCCTTCATCTTTATCCTGTGCAGCTTCAGCTGCTTGCAGCCAGCTGCATTCCTGTAACTATATGTGCCGGTAAAGTAACTTGGCTCTGAAGAACATTTGTCCCCTATTAATTTGCCTCATAAAAAGTTTAGCCGAGGACTAAAAGGAAACAAAATAGCTCAGGAGCCACTTGAATGCATGAATCATGTTGAAAAAGCATTGGTAGTACAGTGGTCTAAAGCACCCTGTTATTAAGACCAGCTGCCTGCAATTACTGCAGGTTCGAAACTCACCAGGCTCAAGGTTGACTCAGCCTTCCATCCTTTCTAAGGTAGGTAAATTGAGGACCCAGTTGTGGGGGCAATAACATGACTTTGTATAAATATACAAAAGGATGAAGGCTATTGCTTAGTGCATTGTAAACTGCCCTGAGTCTCCGGAGAAGGGCGGCATATAAATCAAATTTAAATATATATTGTAACTACAGATAATTTAAAGACTCTTCGGGGGGAAATGTAAAATTCTCTTACATTATTACATGTAAAGTTCAGGCAGTTCTACATAGCAGATATTTGCAAAAGGCCCAACGCCTTCTCATAACATAAAACAAATTCAAAATGAAAAAGCTAAGAAACACGTAGAAATGACATATCAATTCAATATTAAATAAATCAGTAGTTTGTTTTATGTCACATCATGTCAACAGCAGAATACAGCTTCCCTGGTTAGATCAACAGCAGATACACAGGAAAGATAACAGGTATTTTATCAAATCATTTATTCCATACTTGATACCTGCTGTCTTGGCTCTTCTATCCCAGTCATTTGGTATTTCCTCATTTTTTCAAAGACGGAATGATCTGCACAGCCGCCTTGTGGTCCATACTTATGTGGGTATTCTAAAACAGAAAGACTTGCTGGCACATATTTTCCTCTATGAATGGTTTTAAAATTAAAACACTCAATTACTAATTTTAAAATATATTCAAATCAGTAGGATCAAAACAGTGGAAAGCAGCAAAGAGGTTAAGAAATATCCAGTATCAATAAAAATTTTAAAGAGGCTTAATTCAATCTGTTGCATAATCCTCTCTGTCTTTACGGAGTGGGGCATTAGACAGTATTACATAGCTAATAGGAGGTGCCCCATATGCTTTGTTTTTCTATTAAAGATAAATTTGGCACAAAACCCAAGCAGCTGGAGGTCCCCTTGACCCCCACATCTCATGTTTGGCTCAATCATACATGTGGGTTGCATATTGTGGAACAATCTGCCATCGAGAACAAAGCAATTCTCCCACTTTTTACCATTTAGAAGAGTTTAGAACATATTAACTAAGACTTTCTGATGCTATTGCTTTACCTGTTGTATATATTGGTCATGCTTTTTAATGTTGCTTTTATGGATATTTGTATTGCAGAATTATTGTCAGTCATTCAAAGCCAGTGGAAGTGAGAAGCACAAAAACCTTCTAAAGGAGAAGTCAGGATCCAAGCAAACTTCAAACAAGGGATCGGATTTGCCCTGGCAATCATTAATTGTTGACTCCTTGCTGGCTAAAAACAGTTTTGGGACATGAACAAGCCAATTCTAATCTGCATAGTTTAATAAAGCAGCAGTCAAATGAAACTTCCCTTTTAAACCAATGCATCATAATATGAATCAACCAGGATACAATTTTGAATCAATGGATTATTCCTAGCTGTTTTCAAAAGTAGGTCCTTTGACATAAAGCTATCCACTTCTGATAATTAATGCCTTTCCTTTACAACAATATCTTGCACATATTGTATTTATTTAAAAGACTTATAGAGCCACCCATGTTATGCAACATAAACCTGAGTGGGTTACAAAGAATAAAAACAATACCAAATATAACACCATTACAAAAATACCCCGTGCGTGCCCCCCCTCCCCCAATACTCTACAACCCCATAAACAACTTTACTGGGCTCCAGCCTCACTACAGCTCAGTGCTTGTGAGAAAAGGTTTCCAAGGTTCTCCAGAAGGCGAGAAAGGCAGGTGTCTTCTGGATTTCAGGGGAGGACAGGGTCTGCTACTGAGAAGGCCTGCTGCCTAGATCCCACTAGACAAGAACATTTAAGGGAAGGCACCTACAGCGTGGTCACCTCTGGCCTGGGGGAATGGGCAGATACCCTCTGGGAGGTTGCCCCACAGATAACCTGGCCCTGTGTCACTCAGAACGATAAGCAGAGTAACATGAGCAAATTCTTTGCATTTGTTATTTTATAGGATTCTGCTTTTTTTGCCCACTTCAACCTGTGGATCTTTATCTGCTGATCTGGATTAGCTTGTACATTATATCTCTTCCCCTATTGTCTTTAGGTTTATTGCAGCTTAATCTTGCTGATCCAAGCAAATACATTCAAAGAGATAGGTTACCTTGAGAATAATGAAACGGCTAATAAGCATTACTATTTTCTATCAGAATTCAACATCAGTAGCAAGAACATGCTGCTTGCCATATCCAGAACTGCTTCTAGAGCTTTCCTATGGCTGCTGCTCTCAACTGCCAACTGTTTCTGCAATGATTGATATGGCCAAAGTAATGCCCAAACAAGACAGTTTGTTTCAGTCACTGTGGAAAGAACTGTAACTTTCTCCCTCCTGGCAAAACCATTTTTTTCAATAAATAATATCTCACAAAAGTATAAAAACAGATTGAGAGTGAGAATTATTTAATTGGCCTATCCTTTAAATCAGAATAAAAGGGTTGCCTTTATCTGGTCATTAAGTTAAGAGAGAGCAACATGAACAAAGGACTTTGTAGGAAACAGTACAATATAATCCTCATTTTTAGCACTGGCTTTTGTTTCAGCTCTGAATAAGACTTCATTGTCATGCTGAACATATGCCCCTTTGTTGGGCCCCAAAAGCGCTAACAGAATATTTTTGCAAAAATTAAAATATGGGCTATGGAAAGGCTCATTCATTAACAACATAGATTTCTTGATCGGAGGCATTTGCCTGAACTGACCGTAACCTTGTACACTTTATATACAATGTTCTCAAAATCCCTTTAACTATGTCTTATTCTATGAGCAGAAACATTACAAAATGTTTGGAATTGTAAATTACACACCGAATTAAAGACATGGGGGCTCTCTTTGTGAAAAACTAGCAAGCCTCTTGATGTATTTGTTAAAGATCTATCCAGTATTTTCCAACCTGGAAACAACTAGCATTTAGTTGCTTAAATCCCCTAAACCGTGCTGTCTTAAAACAATCCTTCTGCTCTTTTTCTTTCAAAACAATAATAAAACAAGCAACAGAATCCCTACCACATTCCATGGCCTATGCTTTCTAATGAAAGTTCTATGATTAGCTAACACTTTGTTTGGCTCATGAATCTTTTCATTTTCAAATCTGGTGAGCAAAAGGCCGTCCTTTTTAAAAATAGAGGGGGGTAAGGAAGTAACAAATTTACATCAGACAGCCTGATTTAACAGCATGTAATACCACTAGCAATTACAGTTGAAGGGTGATATCTAATAGGATATCAAAAGCTTTGTGCATTTGGGTGCTTGTTGCTTGTATTAGCCGAATACTTCAGGGGACACTTTAAACAATATGAAATGAAGCTCAGGAACTTGTCTGAACACTTGAAAGAACATTTCTCACTAGAGTCGGTCCTATGAGGGTTATAACATTTTCTAAGCAACATGACTCACCCTGCTCAGGATAGGTGTCCCTTTATAGCAGTGGAAGAATGAATGCTTAAGAGCATTCTGTTTTAAGATTTAGTGCCTTGAAAACCTCACTCACTGATAGCATATTCTATATAGCGTATGTTCAACCCAGAATAAAAACTTACTGATATCATCTTCATGGTACATGATAGAATGAAAAGGCAGAGCTTTGTCCTTAATATATCTTTCCGCTGGCTCAATATAAAAGGTTCCAGTGTGAGTCTTAACGAATCCCTCAAATCTCCCATCAACAACAGATCCATGGCTAAAGCTTCCCTGTTCACCTGTTTAAAAAAGGATGTAGGCTTTAGAATACTCCGGCAACTAAGATTCATCAGCATCAATTCCCAGAAAGAATAGGCAAGTTTCCTGAACCTGAATATGACTTCTCAGCAAGTGATCAGGAAAGTAATGCAGGGTTCATGAACATGCCTGCATCAAGTTCTAGTCATCACCAATATCAATAAATACCTCACGTTTGTTCTGCTGGTTCTTTGGGACTGGAATTTCAGTTGCCAGGCAATGTAGTCGTTAAGTGAGTTATCACATGACTGGACCCGATTTTATGACCATTTTTACAGTGGTCATTAAGCAAACTGCTGCTGTCTTTAGGCAAATCACAGGGTTAAGCGAACCCTGCTTAGGCAGGCTGGGAAAGTTGTGAGCCATGGTTGCATGACTGCAATTGCTGTAAATATGAGCCGACTGCCAAGCACCCAAGCAGTAACCATGTGGGTCGTGCAATGATGATAAGTTTGGTGGGTCATAGTCACTTTTTCCAAGGCTGCCTTAACTTGGAGTTGTGTTATAAGTTGAAGAGTACTTGTATATATTTAAATGTGATTTTATTATTCCTGATGTTTGTTCTTATAAACATATCTATTTATTCATTCCTATGCTATATTCAGTCTAGGCCCTATTATCTTACTTCCCACATCTTTAAATATTAGTTTACTCAGTTTGCTTCCCACGTAAATTATTTCCCCTGAAAAAGTTATAAATAACATTTTTATTTTTATCAAATATGTTAAAAAATGTAATTCAAATGTAGCGTTCCTTCAACTGACACTGTGAGAACTAATCGTTCAGCACTATATTCCAAAATATCATGGAGTGCAGATATTCTTAGGCTGCAGAATGTACCTAAGCAATAGTCTATCATGGGAAAAAACACACTATGCCAGTATGCCACATTTTCACATTGAGTGTGATGCAAAGCTTTTAATGTGAAACCGAACAGTCCAAAGAATGCAGTATCTCATGAATGTAGGATCTTTTGAGCTACTGTGCTGTTACATGGAAAATATTCAAATCAGACTTTTTTCTTCAGAAAGAAAGCAGAATTATGATAAAATGAAGGAGAAAAAGGAATGTGAAATTTAACTGTACTTTCTGGCAACTTTTTAAAGACAAAAAATGAACATTCTAAAATTGTTTCAATTACTGTGAAAATGGCCTGTTGCTCTGCATTGCATGAATGTTTAAACAAAGAGCTATTGCTAGTTCAAAACAGAAACCACCGTTCCTGCACTTACCATAAATGTGCCCAGTGTAAATATGGGAGGTATCATAATCAATCACTTTATCTGACATCTCTAGCTTAAAGTCATCACTAAAGAGAGACATATCTCTCTTCAGTCTCAGATTAAAATGTCTGCAAAGGGAAGAAAGACAGATTGCATTTACAAAAACACCTCTTACCATGGGCTGACAGATAAAAATGAATGTCCTCAACCTTGTTAAGTATTTTCCATTTTCATACGCTAGCATTTTTACTTGATATGCATTTACATCTAAACATAGTAAAAGAGCTATGCTTTTACCTGACACCTTCATTTAACTTAATATTTGTAGGGGATCAATATAACCTGAAGCCCCATGCAAACTCTCGCATCATAAATGCAACCAAGGAGATTTGGTTACCTTAAGTATAATCATATTTTAACTATTTACTGGAAAACACATGGAACATGGAGGCGAAGTTTTGTAAAATACAAATACTATCATTTTAAACTATATCCTAGTTCAATTCCAGCTAGAAACATTGCAAGACATAAAATGCGACAGAAAAATCATGGATTCAAGTAAGACAACAGCAATAATGATGCTGGCTCACCTGGCACTTGCAGAGGGGTTGCCACAGGCTGTTCTGCACAGATTAAGATTAAGCAAGCCAGCTGGCCGCCACTATATGCACAACATTTATACACCTCTGCTTATATGTTTTGATGTACATTTTAAAATCCGATTGTTCTTCTTAATTTTGAAGAATTTATAAATATTTGGCTTAAGCTCTTATCTAGGTTCAGTAAGGAGAAAGGGGAAGCCTGGCAGACATACCGCATATATTTGCCCTTGGCTTTCTTATGTAGATATAAAAACTCAAGAAAGTATCATATTTGAATATGGTGCAGCCATTTTTAAAGTCTGGGAACAATGTATTCTCTTTTCTCTGAAAATATACCAATACACAATTATTTCATATGTGTACCTTGAATATTGACGGAGCATCCCAAAATAGAATTACACATGCAGATGCTGGAATATTCAATGACCCAATTCCACATATATTACCAAAATACTTACCTCGGAGCTAACAAAAAGATTCAGATTGGAATGTTGCCCATATCAGACTTTAGTAGAAAAAATGTTAACTTTACATTTCGACAGAATGTGGATATTATGATTATTGTTCAATTATATTCAACTGCAGTTAACAGTGATGAAGGAAATTAACTGACACGGTATTTACCTCCCATGAGCATGAAAATCTAAGCGCAAAAATTGGTCTTCATGAGATACTGCTCTTTTGGCACGCTGGTGTTTTTGGTGTAATGAATCCACATCATATGACAGTCCTTCATAATGTCTTATGTATTTATTTAGAGGGTTTCCATACTGACCTGCAAACAAAGGAGTGGATGGACATATTAATCAGAAGCACAGTCTACATTCAATTTTTTGCTAACAAAAATGATTCATTAATAGAAAAAAAAAGCAATTACATTATTTGAAAAGCATAAAAGAGATCTATTCATAAATGTGAGTGATGGCAGAACAAGGAAATGGAGCCGTAGCAATTAAAGCCATAGCAGAAAAAAAACCCACAAGAGTGCGCAGAAAATAGAAAATAGAGTGGGCAACATGAAATCTAAAAGCATATTCAAATTACACGTCCATTGTCCCATTCTAAAGCTTCTCTCCAAAGGCTTTCCAAACACAAGTGCCATTGTCCACCTGAGGCCAAGGTGTTTTCTTGTCCCCAAATTGAAGGACGTGTTTTTTCCTGTCCAAAAGGACAAATACACTGACAAGGAGTTTGTAAACAGCTATCATCAGGCTCTTCTTTACACAAACAACAGTTGCACACCACACTGCCAGGCTTTAGTGAGCCCCTTTTTCCAGCAGAGGAAGAAAGAATCCTTTTGTATCTCCAGACTGATAAAGCTGCCAGATTCTTTCCCATTTCTTTGGTTAAACAAGTAGTTTGTGGAATGCAAATACATTAATCTAGTAAATGTTTTGTTTTTACATTGAATCTATATGCCACTTATTTGAGAATAGTCCTTTTTATTAACAATATTGACTTTTTATTTTTAGTTTGGAGATTTTTTATTTTTAAATTTGAGAGTGCAATTGGATTTTGGATATTTTTACACATACACATACAATTTCATCTTTACAGTGTGATTAAGAATTGGGATTATAAAACTCTACATTTCTCCATTCAATCCAAACTTTCATCCATTTTTAATTAAGCATTCAAACAATTCGCCACAATAGTAGCAAGATGCAATGACTGTAGTGCATCAGGTTGACTTAGTGGAATGAAATATCACTGCTTTGCTTTCTTAAGGGAAGCAGCAATTCCCCAAAAACATTTGTGCTTCTTTGGTCACTGGATACAATAATTGGTAGATTAAGAAATAATTGCTTTTATTTCCTGTTCTCAATACAACTTATACAAATGCACTGTACTTGGCAAATCTCAGTGCATTATGACAAATCTTACTTTGGGAACTTATTTAAGTAAAAACCAAACCCCAACCTACCAAATATGGCAATATTTCCGTTTTTTCCCAAGGGCAAAAATTGTAATTATAAAAGTGAATGCATGATTTAAGATATCAGTTTGACATCAGTTGAAAATGTAGTTATCAAATGCATGCAATGTACCAGTCAACTAGCACTGAATCTATGATTCAGATGAAAGAGGGGTTTTTTTGTTTTTTTTTACTAGCAATACCTATGCATGCATCTCTGGTCTAGTGCTGGAAGAATAATTTTTACTTGTTTGTATGAAGCCTACAGTTATATATTCCGGGTATGTGCTGGTTCCAAAGTTTCCCATCCCTTGTTGCAGAATAACATGGGGCTACTCTTGAAAAGTGTTCGGAGGCTACAGTTGGTCCAGAATGCAGCCGTGCAAGCTATTGTGGGTGCACCTAGATACACCCATATTACACCAATTCTCCGCGAGCTGCACTGGCTCCTTATCGGTCTCCGGACACAATTCAAGGTGTTGGTTATTACCTTTAAAGCCCTACATGGCTTAGGGCCAGGCTATCTTCGAGACCACCTTCTACCGCATAACTCCCAACGACCGGTAAGATCCCACAGAGTTGGCCTCCTCCAGGTCCCGTCAGCTAAACAATGTTGGCTGGTGGGCCCACAGGGGAGGGCCTTCTCTGTGGCTGCCCCAACTCTCTGGAACCAATTACCTCCTGAGGTCCGGACCGTCCCCACCCTATTGACCTTCCGGAAAGCAGTGAAGACCTGGCTTTTCCAGCGGGCCTGGGGCCATTGATCTCGCTGCTGCAATCTTGTGTATGGGTTTTTACTGTTTTTTTAAAACTACTTTTATGGTATATTGTTCGCATTATTTTTTGTTATAAGCCGCCCAGAGTCCCCAGGGAGTTGGGCGGCATAGAAATGCGACAAATAAATAAATAACTACAAACTGGAGACTTTCATCATGCCAAAAGAAACATTAGATTGTAAACACTTAGGAAATTGTTACCAGAAAATATATTATTCTGACACTTGTATTTATTTTTCAGTCTAAACATTCAACAATGTTTTTTCAACTATTTCTTTATTAACCTCAACTATTATAGACAGTGTTTTTGCCCAAGAATAGGAAACAGTGACTTAACAAACTTGATTCAACTGAGTGGAATCAGACTTATTATAAGGCTCTTAAGAGCAACCTTCAGGCCCCAACTTCCCAAAGGGGCTGATATGTTTACAGGATTCCAGAGTGTGTCTGAAATCAAACTCATGATTCAATGCACCACATTCTGACAAACTTTCCTGCATTATGGGTTGGAGCGTAATATTTTGTTAATTAATATCTCAAATATTATTTCATATAATTGTAAAACAGGTTCCTAAAGGAAAGTATATTTAATTCTAGGAGCAATAGAGGTAATAAAACAATATAATATCACTTAGTTTTAGCTTACTAAACTTCATCTAGGCTAAGAAGATACATGTGCAGTTAATTCTTAATTGTTGTTGAAAGAATAGGCAAGCTGTTGAAATATGTTATTATTTCATTGATTTCTTGGTTGAAAACTGACCAAATACTCCCAAAAAGAATTACCTTTAATTACCTTAATCTTTAAAACCTACTGATTTTCTAGTCACAAAGCAAACAACCATACTTGTACTCTTTGTGGAGAAAAGAATATTATTTTAGGAATGAACATGTTCCAACACAATCAACACACAGGTCATGTTTTCAAAGATGATCTGAAATAAACTCTAACAAGCTCCATGGCAGGAGGAGTATGTGAATCAGGAAATGTCCTGGTCTACCATTCTTAGCCACCACATCAGGCCTTTAATTAACAATTTATTTCTGCCTACAGCATTTGGCAGTTTAGATGTAATATGGTACAGAATAATGTTTAGTTCAAAAGCGAAAACAAAAGCCTTTGCTCTTTCTTGCACAAAAGGAAAGGGTGGGAAAATACCAAAGATGCCTTCAGGTCACTTTCTCCTCATGCTTAGCATAAAATGATATATAAACAATCATAAGTCTTCCAATTACTCTCAACTGGGATACGAATGATCCCAGATCTTCGTACTTTCCATCGTGCACTTAAGACCTTTCTATTTCACCAAGCCGGGCTGGCATAAATCTCTTCTAATTTTCCTAAATCTTTATGTTTTAATCATCTTATATTCACATTTATATGTATGTTATTTTAACTGTTCACCGCCCTGAGTCCTTCAGGAGAAGGGCGGTATAGAAATTGAATAAATAAATTGAATAAATAAATAAACAAACTGTTCTTTAATAAAAATAAGAAAACTTTCTATTTATAGAAGTACATAGAATCCCCCCCCCCCCCCGGCAGTTCTGACTCAGTTCTGATTGGTTGGCTGGCTGTTTTTAAATACTATATGAATCCAGTATTTAGTCCAATTTAAAAGACTGATGCCAAAACTCATAATTGCAACCATGGAATTTCCCGTTTAGAAACAGTGGGTGCTATTGCCGAATATGAAAGTGAAAGTACTGTGATATTAACTTTATCAACAACCTTTAAACCACAGGTCTTCTCCATGCTGGCTGGAGAATTCTGGGAGATGAAGTCCACAAGTTTTAAAGCTGCCAAGTTTGAGGACCCCTGCTTTAGGCATTTTGAAGAATAGTTTGGCCCTTCTGGATGTGTGCTGAGATATGGAAAGTTTATTTTCAGAGAAGTGAAGACTGCAAATTCTCAATTACAAGCACTGAACACTAATCTTTTACAAGGGAAAGAATGACATTTCCAGAATAGTGTTACCAATCAAATACAAGAAGGTGAACTATCTGAATTAAAATACAGACAAGACAGAGGTACAGGACTAGGATTAAGTGCAATGTTTTCTGATATGCACTGATGTAGATATATTATGATTCAGAATTTAAGATAACTCTTTGGAGGAAACTCCTTAGCCCATCCCTGTTCTTGGGCTTTCACCATCATGTAGTGATGGTGAAAAGGAACAGATTATACAGAGTATGTCAGCCTCTCTAGTTTCAGAGATAGTTGGAGAGATAGTTTATCCATAAAGTGTCCCCTGATTAACAGCCCTGTAAGAAGTTTCTTCTCTATTTCACTCCCAAGCTAGAACACTCACTTTTCCCACTCTTTCAGTAAGATCATCAGGTCATGCTTTTAATTTAGTATTCTGAAATATTTAGTTTGATAATATTACTGATATTTTCCATATGGAAATATACTACATCAACTAATTCATTAATAGCACATTTTGTGTTTATTAACCATTTTGAGCATAATTTGAAGACAGTAAATACAAGCAGGTAAGCATAATATTAGCACTGCTATGTTTCATTTCAATGAAATGTTCAAGACCTTATGATATATTTTATGGATTTGCAATGTTATTTCAAAGCAGCCCATACATACAGATTTTCTTTATCTGATTATTTTAGCCAATCTCTAAATTGACCTGCCTACAAAGCCCTGAAGTATCAGAGACCTTCGGACGATTTCGTCTTTTGCTGCCACATCAGGCAGGACACCCATTTTCTGTTCCTAGTTTCCTTGCTTTCTCTTTTTAGATGATGGGGCAGACAGCCAGGAAGAAGGGTCCGATTGCCCCTCTTCACCTTGCTACCCCTCGTGGCAAGCACGTCCTGCTCAAACACCTTCCTTATCGGCTTGTCGAAACCACAGATACCTTATTGCTGAATTAATACACTAGTATCCCAACTTTTAAATTTAAGCCAGGAACTTTCCAAATGGCAGAGGGAACCTAATCCCACTCTAAACAGTTAGGTAAGGAAACCTCTTTGGCAGCGCCCGGGAGTTTCGGACTTTCCCCCTTCCGCTTTTGGGCACAAGCCAAGCCACGGCTTCACCGGCCTTCCCGTCGCCCTCCCAGGCACGCCCGCCGTCCCCACTTCCTGGTATCAGTCCCTCCCTGCTTAGCCCCATTACATCACCGGAGAGCGGGCACGATCCCCGCCACACCCCGGGGCCCTTCCGGCAGCCCCTCGGCAGGAGAACCGCCAGATGGCCTGCGCCCCGCCAAGGCAGGTCCGCCCTTGGGGAACCCGGGCCGGGCGGATGACGGCCCGTTTGAGGGGTCGGCAGGCGGAGCCGTGCAGGATCCCCCCACAACGCCCGGCCCCAGGCAAAGGGGCCCCAGCCGAAACCCAAGTACCGGGGGCCTCCGAGGCGGCTCCGAACCCCGAGGCAGCCGCCCCGCTCCCGAAAGCGAAGTCCGCCGAAGTCAAGGCCGCTTCGAGGCGGCGCACCACGGCCCGGAGCCCGCCCGCCGCGGCGCTGCCCCGGCTCCTGGCCGAGGCCGGAGAAACTTTCCAGGCCCGGCAGCCACGGCGGCGCCGGCGAGTTGGGGCGGCCGAACGGAGCTTCGGCGGTGTTCACGATGGCCTCCCGCCCGGCCTGGAGCCGCTCGGGACGGGGAGGGGCCGCGGCCGGGCTTACCTCCGGCTCCGGCCGCCCAGGAGCAGAGCAGGACGAGGACCCTCAGCAGCACCATCTTCGCCCGGCCCGGCCAGGCCCCGCCGCCGCCAGCCACAGCCAGGTGGCTGCCTCTCGCCGCCGCCTATCCGCGAAGCATCCGCCCGGCCGGGAAAGGAAGGGCGAAGAGACCGCGCGGCACCGCTTCCTCTTCCTCCCGCCGCCGCCGCCCGCCTGCGGCCTCGCTCCGGTTCCCACCAAAAGTACCTCAGAACAAGCTCCCTCCCTCAGGCGGACGGGCGCGCGCGCGCGCGCCTCACACGCCGCTCGGCCGGCCAGTCAGCGCACGCCGCGCGCGCCCCGCGCCCAGCGGCTGCCCTCCCTCCCTCGGCGCGCGGCGCAGCCAGTCACAGGCGGCGTCCGAGAAAGGGAAGTAGGCGCGGCTACGCCAGAGGCCGCCCATTCCCGGGGGAATGGCCTGGCCCCGCCCCTTCTGCTTTTCCGAAGGCGCGCTTTCTTTTCCTTTCACGCGCCCTCCGTCGTCACCTGATCGGAGGGAAGGGAAGGCGGGGCGGGCGTGTTGCGCCACCCGACTGCGCCTGCGCCAGTTTCCGTGGGCGGGAGCGGCCGGGCCGGCCTTAAAGGGAAAGGCGGCCGCGTGGGCTGCTCTGCCGGGACTGGCCCGGCTGGGGTTCATCGGGCCGAGTTTGGCTCTTCACCCCCCCACCCACGCTCCCCTTTCTCCGCAAGGCGCGCAGGAGGGTTCCCACCCGAGTTTAGGGGTCCCAGGATGCCGGCCGGGCTCGTCGTTAATCCGTGCAAAACGGGGGATCGATATTCGGTGCGCTTGAAGCCCCGGAAAGGCCAGGCGGGGGCCCCGTGCGCCTCTCCCTGCAGCAGCGGCCACGGTGGCTGCCAATTCAGTCCGGCACTGACGGCCGTTTGCAGCGCCCGAGTCCGGGGCTCCCGCTGGCTCGGCCAAGGGGGCTCTCCGGGCGCTTCCTTTGGAAACCCTCCCTGCCCGCACGAGTCCCCTCGGCGCCGCTCCCCGCGTGGCCCTTGGGAGGCGAGAGGGCTGCGCTCCCGCTGCCCTCCAGGGAGAGGCTGGAAGCCGACGGAGCCTCAGGCCAGGAAGCGGGAGAGGCGGGTGAGTCGCAGCGAGGGCGGAGCCCGGCGGGGGAGGGAGCGGCGGCCGCACGTGCGCCTCCGGCCCGACTGCGCCTGCGCGCCACGCCCTCCCGGCCGCGGGGCGGGGCCTCCGCCTGTCATGGCGGCGCGGCGGCGGCGGCGGCGGTAGCGGTTCCGGTGCCGGTCCGGGCGCGGCGGCATGGAGGCTCCGCCCGAGCGGCCCCCGTCGCCCCCCGCGCCGGCCCGGGAGCGCGCCCCGCCGCAGGCCGTGTACCACCTGAAGTGGGTGCGGTGGCGGGAGGCGAGCGCGCCGGTGGTCACGCAGAACGAGAACGGGCCCTGCCCGCTGCTGGCCGTCATGAACGCGCTGCTGCTGGCCTGGAAGGTGAAGCTGCCGCCCATGATGGAGCTCATCACCGCCGAGCAGCTGATGGAGTACCTGGGTGGGTGGGGCGTCGAGGCCCCGGGAGCCCTGAAAGCCGGCACGGCCCCCGGGGAGGGGGGGCGCTCGGGCTGCGTTTCTTTCGGCTCCCCCCACCCCCCGATCGCCCTTTGCTGAGCGCCGAGGCGGCTGCCGGCTTTGCCACCTGAACCGTCGGTGGCCGAGAAAGGCGCGGAGCTCCTGCCCGCCTCTCCCCTCCTGAAGTGCCGCGAGGGACCCTGGCTGGGGCCCCGGGAGTGGCAGAGCCTGCAGGGGGTGCAGATCCCGCCCTCCCGCCCGCCCTTTGTGTCCGAACTCGAGCCCTCCTTCGGGGCTGCGGGACGGTTCCAAGCGCTTCTTTGTGCCGGTGAGCAACCGGTGCCTGATTTTGAGCGCTGGCTCAGCATTGTAGAGATGGGAACACTCCAACCGTCCAGCCAGCGTCGGTAGGATCCCTCTACTAATGGGAGGACGATCTGTAGCAAGAGTGAATCTGTTTGGATTGTAGAGTGATGGTTTTCAAATGAGAACTTTTGGTTTTCTTGCAGGAGACTATATCCTTGATTCAAAACCAAAAGAAATCTCTGAAATCCAGCGTTTAAACTATGAACAGGTAAAAAGCTTAACTTGAAGTGGCATTTCCTAACAGTGAATTCTAATGCTTTGATTTTCCCATTGGTATAAATGCCGGATCAAATCCCAAGTACGGAAGCCTTCTCCTGCGCATAAAATATGCAGGAACATAGAGTCACACTTTTGTATGCTTTATCGCATTGTGAAGGGAAAGGTGGTTTTGGTGAAGTAGCTATCTTGCAGTGGATTTTACTTTTTCACAATAGGGTAGTTAGATTGGGTCTGAAAAATACCCATGATTAATAGATGGCAGCAAAGAGATTCAGAAAATTCCGACTCTTTGCTGCCAACCGCTGATCATCTAGAATTTTGCAGGGCAAATCAAGTAGTTCTCTTGAACATGAAAGCGGTTGCAGCGTGAGACGGCCTAGAGATTGTGTAGTACAGGGCAGACAAAGCATTTGGTCTCTCTATGCACTCAACTGACTTCAGCTTTTTCGTTAATTTTTGTCTTGGTCTTAACAGAACGTGAGTGATGCAATGGCAATCCTGCACAAGCTTCAGACTGGCCTTGATGTGAATGTGAAGTTCACTGGGGTACGAGTATTTGAATACACGCCCGAATGCATCGTGTTCGATCTTCTTGATATTCCCTTATATCACGGGTGGTTAGTAGATCCTCAGGTAAGAACGAGGCTGTTTATGTGATTAGTATTATGGCAGGGAAGCACGGTTTTAATATTTAATACCAAAACTGCCAACAAGAATAGCATTTCAATTTAGCAAGGCTTTTAAAAGCAATTAAAGCAACTGTTAACGGGCCCTAAAAATCACGTGGCAGGATGACTTAGGGCGCCAAAATGTGGATCTCAACATTGTGGCCAAAATCCACGAGATGCATTTGAAAGAAGCTGCCCCTTTGAGTGATGGGTCCACTGGAATGCTTGTTTTGCCCTTGGAAGCTCCGCAGGCAGGAGCCCTGTGTACCGCACCTTTCTGCTGGTGTCTGTTTGGCTTAGCAGATTGTGAGTTTTACCAACGGCGGCCCTTTTCTTTTGCTGCAGGTTGGTGACATTGTGAAAGCAGTTGGTAACTGCAGCTACAACCAGTTGGTGGAAAAAATCATCTGCTGTAAGCAGTCAGACAACAGCGAGCTGAGGAAGGAAGGTGAGTGTGCCGCTCTTGAGCGTGTGAAGCCCCGCGGTTCAGAGCAAACGTTCCTCTGATCCAGCATAATTGTTGGCCACCCACCGTGGCTCAGCCAGGCAGGAAGGCCAGAAAAAGGCTGCTTTTGTTTCCAAAGCTTCCTTTGAAGAGTTCCCATTAGCTGCTGATGCAGCTCAGAAAAGGGGAGGAGTGTTTTCCTTGCTGGAGACGGAAAGGGCATTCTGGCTGGAACAAGTTCTCCCATGCTCCTAAAGATTCTCCTAAGAGCCCACCTCTCTCCACAAGCCAGGCAGGAAGGCCCTTTCCTAGGGTTGATCTGGGTTTTCTCAAGTAAAGCTTGACTGATAGACTGTCTGATCTCTGAGTTTGATTTTTGGGGTGTCCATCAGTTCTTTGTGGAAGGGGGCATACCCTTTGGTCAACCTGCTCGTGTTGATGAGCCTAGTGTTGGTTCTCCATTTGTCTTACTGCTCTGTGCTTTTCCTCTCTCGGTTTCTGCTCGTTGTGTTTCCCCTTCGAACCTACTCCAGCTATCTCTTTGCCCTAGTCTTCGGGCTTACTTTGGGTCAGATTTGTGAGCAGAGCAAAGCAACTGGCTTGTCTAGGAGGTTGAACTAGGAACAGCTCCTCGGGTGGGGACCTCAGGGCAAGTCTGTGCACATTCACATGCAGTGGTGTCTCTTTG
This sequence comes from Arizona elegans, assembly GCA_022577455.1. Lineage (NCBI taxonomy): Eukaryota > Metazoa > Chordata > Lepidosauria > Squamata > Colubridae > Arizona > Arizona elegans. The sequence continues at coordinate 1,660,819 of JAKOOJ010000065.1, read as the reverse complement.
CAGGCTCCATAGCAGAGCAGTTCCTCAGTAGCACAGCCACTCAGTTAACTTACCATGGCTTATGTGAATTGACATCCACCGTTCAAGAAGGAGAGCTGTGCGTGTTCTTCAGAAACAACCACTTCAGCACCATGACCAAACACAAGGTAGCTGGCCGCAAATGGCACCGGTTTCACCTGGGACCCTGACCAACCTTCAGCACCTGGGCTGCTGCTAACGCTTCTGCCTGGTCAGCAAGTGGCCCTCGGTTGCTTCTCATCTTTAGGCTGGCTGTGTCTGCCTGGCATGGCAGCCTGAGGGGACACTAAGGCAAAGGTGCACAGCCTCTGGATGCTGGGGACCTGGGGGGATGGGTTGCATGCCATTCTCCCTGTGCCTCTCTCCAGGCTTCCGTTGCTCTTCGCCTCTCTCTGCTTTCTTTTCCCAGCTCCTCCCCCCCCCCTCTCCCTCTCCCCCCCTTCCTTATCCTCCACATTCTTTGGTCTTCTCCACTGCTTATTCACCCACTGAGCTCTTTCCTGCCCCTGTAGCTAGGATAAGAGGCCTGCAAGTGCTCTGGCACCAGAAAAATTAAACAAAAATAATAGCTGCCCCCACTCCCACAAGCTTGCTGCCTGCGGAATGGGACAGAAGCCACACTAAACACGTTATGTAGCAAAGCAAGGAGGAGCACATCCCACGACCAGGGTCTCTTCCCTGAGATGTTTCCTGGATGTGCTTTGTTTTTCTGAGTATGCTCGCTGAGCCCCTGTGCCAAGAAGCAGGAAGGAAGCAGGACTTTCTTTAGTGGTGTGTGGAAGGATTGCTCAGATAGCAGCCATGCTTTGTTTCAGAGGGTGAGGAGGGCCGAGGGGGTGTTGATTCTCCACTGCAGCTACTCCACCCCCTGGCTGGATTGCAGAGCCTCTTTGCTCTCTTTCCAGGAAAGGAAAGCTGCTTCGGTGGGGGTGGGGGTTGGGAACTCCAGGCACTCAGCCTTTTTTTGGGGGGGTGGGGGAGAGCTTGCATGTGACAAAGGTTGATGTAGAAGCTCGTCCAATTAGTATGTGATTGCCTGCATTGTGCAAGCCCAGAAAACACCTTAATTCACGAAGGAAGCAGAGTGTCTTATGCACATCAAACTATTGTCATTGCTCGCTACGGTGGCTGTCAGAGTGAAGTAAAAGAGTAGAGCAGCGGCTTTGTCAAGGAGACCCCCGAATGGTTTCTGGAGAACGCAGGGGGGCAGCGTTGCTTATCTCAGTGCAAACAGTGGCTGTTCTGTTAACAGGGAAATTTCCCCTTTCCCTCAGGGCCAGCTTTACCTTCTGGTGACCGACCAAGGTTTCCTTACAGAAGATAAGGTGGTTTGGGAAAGTTTGCACAATGTGGACGGGGATGGGAACTTCTGTGATTCTGAATTCCACCTGCGGCCTCCATCTGATCCGGAAACGGTGTACCATGGGCAACAGGATCAGATTGACCAGGTATTCATGGGAAGCTTCTTCATTCTTTTGACTTTTTTTATTCTTTAGGGGCCAATTTGTCTCCTTCCCACCCACTCTGTTGGACCGACCCATTTTGATAGCTTTATCCCCCTAATAACCAGGGCAGGACTCCCTGTTTCCCCAAAGTAACTCTTAGGCCACCTTAGTGCCTTCTGGTGTGTCCCTATGAAAGGCCCCCCTGCAGGAATCTTCTCACGATGTCTTGCTGTCCATGGAGAGGTGGGATAGGGTGAAAGCCCCTAGGATTCCTCCTCTCTCATCCAGCATTTGGGGTTTGTACCCGGGGCCAAGCCTTGTAGTGCTCACCGATGAGTTGAGAACTACAGTTTGAATGGAAGGCGCTGCCACAATGGGAGGGTGGGTGGGCCCTGCTTGGGTCGAGCCAAACTGTCCAGCATGTTCACTGCTGGTGGCTTTGCCTCTTAGGACTACCTGATGGCCTTATCTCTGCAACAAGAGCAGCAAAGCCAAGACCTCAGTTGGGAGCAGCTCCCTGAAGACATCAGTGACCTCGAACTGGCCAAGAAACTCCAGGAAGAAGAAGATCGACAGGCCTCGCAGTACTATCAGGAGCAAGAGCAAGCTGCCACCACCGCCACCCCCCCTGCTGAAGACCAGGTAAAGTCATATGGGCAACCGTAGTTCCAGGAGCTGTTGGAGAAGGAAGGGCCGTGGCTCAGTGGCCACTTTCCATGCGTAACATCCCAAGTTTGGTTCCTGGCACATCTCCAAGTGGTTCTGGGCATTCAAGGGCAGAAAACGGTGCCTGGGTTTCCTGGCATCTCACTAGGAACTGCTTGGAGAAGTTCTGCGTGCCTTGGAAAGAGGCTCAAGCTGGGTTTCAGAAAAAGCATGGCCTTTTCTGCCCTGGTTTTGGCATGTTCTGATACTACATTGGTAATCGTGTTCCTCATGGAAAAATACATTTTCTTTCATGAAAGTTGTTGAGAAATCATGAGAGAAAGTGTTATTTTCTGATCTCAGAATAGTTATGCTGAAGCCTCCTTCCATCCCAAAGCTGCCTGGGCCTCTGTTGCACTGTCTGTGGGATTTGCCCTGTCTGCAGGCCCTCCAGCCAATGCTCAGCAGGCCAGGTGTAAGCTGACGGTGCACTTGGTGTCCCTTGGTCTGTATCTTGGGGTCTTTGGCTTCATGGAAGCTCAGCTAAGGATGCAAGCAAGCAGCCTTTTTTTCTTTATATTTCCTCCTTGAACAGCAAACCCAGGACGATGCCAGCCCTCCCTCAGCGGAAAGGCAGCCCGGGGGCAGTGAGCGGAAGAGGAAAGAGCTGCGGGAGAAGGAGAAGAGCGCCTGTGCCATTTTGTAGCGGTGGGGTGGCTCTGGAGCCCAGCATGTTAGCCTGAAGCATGGGAGCGGGAGGCCCACCCACCACCAGTGTCTGGGAAGCCCACAGCCGATGGCCTCCTGAAGATCCCCACGAAGACAGCCTTGCCGAGGGATCTGGACGGGGGACAGACAGCCTGCTGTGGAAGGGAGCGTGGTGGGTAGATGGTGAACATGCCCCCATAGTGGCAAAGAAGCCGCTCACTGCCTGCCTCGTGGGCATCTCTGGATCATCACGAGAAGATGCAACGTGGGATCCAAGATGCACTGCAGACAGAGTTCTGGCATGGGGGGCGGGGTGTGTGTCCCTAGACTGGCAGGCTGAGCCCCTCAACAGGCTTTAGCTGAGCTTTGGTGGCTGACCTGGCCAAGAACCGGGCTTCAGAACACCTTGAAGCAAAAGGAGGTGAGATCTCCTCGGGACGAGGCTCACCATGGTCTGGTCTCTCAAGTTTTTAATCAACTTTAATCAGCAGATGCTTACATTCGTTTGAGAGTGGCATCAAGCGTGAGCTGCGTGAAGCTGTGGCCGGTCACCTGCCACAACATGTGAACTGTGGGTCCATTGTTTGTATCATGCGAGATGGATCATTTCACGACTGGATCCTAACAAATGAATCCTTGCTTGTTCCTTTAAGATGTGGTTGTGCCCTTTGGAGAAAACATGTCTGCCCCCAGTCTGTGCTGGGGGTGGGGGTGGAATCCAGTTTTGTAAGACCTAATATAAATCCACATGCTACATGTCATAGGATAGAGCGCCTTCTGGCTGGAATTACCTGTTGACTTTTGCAAGGAAGGGCAGTGACCTTCATCCTCTCAATAACTTTATAGCACTTTGCAAATGCTTTAGACCACTTTTGCTGTACTTCTAAAGTCTGGACTTAAGGCCAGACTTTGCTGTCGATATACAGAGTCCCATGCCAACATTCATACAGAATGTGACAATCTAACTACAGGGAAGGAGATGATTGAAATGTCATTGAAGATCTGTATCTTAATATTTTTTCCTGAAGTTTTTTGGATGGAGTCTAAACTAGCAAGGCAGTGACCTGTCTAACTCTTGCCTTACAGCTCTTTAAATACCTTAAGCCAGAGGACAATGAAGGGGGAAAAGAATAAATATTTAATTTTAGCGACATTTTCACATAGGTGGTTTGGGTTTGCATCTGCTGTGTATGCATTTTTAAATATGAAATGCCCTGGCCCATTGCTAACACACGTGATGTTTTACGCAGAACTGAATTTACCTTGTATCATGTTGGAGTGATATGTCAACAGATCTCTTTCACATTTCCAATCTTATTAGATAAGTGTGCATTACCCTGATCTGTTTTACACTTGAGTGCCGTCCTGTGTTAATAACTTTTGAGAGCTTACCACTGACGTTAGATTGAGGTTTATCCTAAAAAAAATCAGCCTTGCGGTTTACATCTGTACCCGCTTGTTGCGTGCTGTTTGACAATTATGAAATGCAGAAATCTAGCAAACACAGGACCAGCTGGCAGCTTGCTTTAGAAGTGATGTTCTGAGAGAGCTGAACAAAGACGTGTTTCCCGATTCTTCACATGCCTGTGCCAGTTTCAGGGGAAATGGTCTTGCCCAAATTGTACCCTGGGTCATTGTCTTCAGGTCTTTGTCTGCTGTAGTATTGGTGAAGCCTGCTGTGTGGTTCTCGGTTAGAGAAGTGGCCCTTCCCTCTCATCAGAAGGGCAGAGGAAGGGCATCTTTCATGCCAAGCAGCAGCAGCTTAGTTCGGTTCCGTGTCTTTGCCAGCACAGCTATCCTTGTGGCGGCTTGGCAGCCTGTTGGAGACTCGGCGAGTGGTAGCCAGGAGGGGGCTCTTCGTTCTCAAAGGACGCCCCCCCTCTCGCTTGTCAAGTTGCTTCTGCAGCTGGAGGGTGGTCCCTGAGGCCTTACTAGCAGACTCCACATTGGCTACCTCTCCCCAAAGTTACTGTCAACGTAAGTTGCCTTTTTATCTCTGCAGAAACTTTGTTCTGACGTTTGCTTTGCTTCTGCGTGATGCTGCCCTGCCTGCCTGATGACGCCCATGTTTTGAGCTTAGCCCAGCATGCCCTGCCTCCGCGGGGAACCAGGGCTTCGATAGTAGGTACCCAGGAGATGCACAAGGGGCGTTCTGGGAGGGGAACCAGCTGAGGGTCTCTGCTGTGGGAATGCATGCAGAACAAAGTTCATTAGCACAACCCTCGAGCACTGCCAAATACTTTTGTAAGATACTGCTGAAAACCCCCAAATCATGCCAATTGGGACAGGAGCCTCCGTCCATAACTAGAATGACTTGATGGCTTGGCTCTTCCCCACAGCAGCTCTTTCGCTTCCCTTCTACACGATACTGTAGAGTGCAAGCCGCACGGGAGACCCGGGCCCATGGAGAGTAAGGCAAAGGGCCAACTCAGCTGCTCTGTCTCATCACCTGCTGCAGAGCCTTGGGCCAGAGTGGCTTTCGGCTGGTTTGATGGTGGTGGTGGTGGCAGCCACGGCCTTCTGCCTCAGTTAGATGTGACACATTCAAGCTTCAGGCAGCGTTTTGTTCAGTCCTCCTTATTTATGGACTATGAAGTTGTGGCTCAATCCACCAGCTTTTTTTAGCAAATCAGACTCTTTGCATGGATTTACACTGTGATCAGCGAATAGCTGCTTTCTGTTCAATATTGTCAACATTCTTTGATATCTTGAGCTGACACCTGTTGCTAGTCTTGTCTAATTTTTATATTTATAATTTTTAACAGATTTAAGTGACTTCATGTAATAAAAATTGATTCAAGTTCTAGCGTTTGTGGTGTTTGAGCAGAGACGCCAAAGCCAAAACCTAACCTGCCTGCCCTTGCGGTGGGGTCAGGCATCCTGTGAAAGGTAATTGCTTTGGCCAAGACCTTCACCAGGTTGAGACTGACCTGGCCCCTAAGTGAGCCAGAGCATTTTTGCTGACCCCCAGTCAATATGTCAGGTCAACTTCATTCTAGTTTTCAACAAGTCAGCGGCCATCTCCGTGCAAGTATGCTGAAGAAAACGCAATGCAACCCAAGCAAGTTTTGGCAAGTTTGGCACTCGGTAGCTCTAGGTGGGGTTCAGGTGGAGCTTAATGCTAGAAACTCACTTTTCTGCACAGGAATGCAGGAGAACCTAGGCAAGAACAGGAGAACCAAACTGGCTGAGGGAAACTAGACAGAAGGACAGGAAGACGACCAATGGCATATTTTGGTCAGCAACTAATAAGCAGAAAATCTCTGAGGAAACAGGCAATCACGCTTTGTGGGTTGACAATACCATTTCTGAAAGATCCTTTCATTTTTACTGCAAAGGGAAACACTAACAAAGCATGTGAGGATCAGAGAGCGGGACTGAACACATTAAGGTATCCAGGTAGGTACTATAGAGATTATGAAGTTTATTTGGAAAGGAGATACATTGGTTTGGATAAGGATCCACTCAGTGTAACAAGTTCTGCAAAAATAGTTACATAATACCCAGAAATTAAAACCACCATCCGTATTTTCTACACACCAAAAAGCAGGGTTTTTGTTTTGTTTTTTTGATGTACAGCTTCAGTTACCCATATATTTTGTGGCAAGTACCTAATTTTCAAGCCTGACGTTCACAGAGCTACTGCTGGTAAATGAAAACTACCGGGTTTCTGTACAGCGCACATGTCTTTGCTTCCCATTTGTTTGGGAGCTCCTAGAGTTAGAGGGAGCAGCGCTCTTCAAAAGAGATCATGAACTACCCCAAACCCAACAGCCTAACTTACTTAAAATGCCTCCAAAGTGAGGAAAAAGTAACTGTTAAAATAAAATTTTAAAAAGACAAGTTTTCTTATCCAAAGCTTTCTGTTCACAAGAGATTTCCAATAAGTTATCTTGAAACCAAGGAGCGAGCAGGTGAAAGGGCTCAAAATCTTCGTGGAGGTCCACTCTTAAATTGCTTAAATCCAGAACCGCTTCCCCTCTGCATGGAACTGCCGGCAATTTGTATAACTCTGTTAATGGGTGAAGAATTACTGGAATAAATTTTAAAGAGAAACAGCTATGAGCTTTTGAAGAATGAAAAACTGAAGTCTTAACAGCTGGGCCCTGCTGCCTTTCCAAACACTGCCAACAGGGGTGCCAAAAAGGGCAAGTGGCAACAGGTTGCTACCCCCTGTGGGAGGAATGGCAGAAAAGAAATGGCAGTCACGGGGGGAGGGGGGATCCTGTGATGGGTAACTCGTGCTGTAGAAGAAGCCTTCTAAGAGCTGAGGCTGCCAGCATTTCCTGGCTTCTATTTAGTGTCATACCCTGAACGGATTTATTAATTGTGGATCACCAAGGGCCACACTCTTGAGTGTCAATTGCTAAAAGATTTCAGTTGGGGAGGGAAGGGGGGAGAGGAAGCTGCATCAAAGGTACCTTGAGTGAGAAGACATCGTGCCGCCTCCGGTTTGGCTCTCCCATCCTCCTTGTGTCGTGGTGGTAACTGCTGCCCTGCGAATTGGGGCCGTGCCACTCTTTCCTTGGTCCAGCATCACGGCCGTGCCGCTCAACCACATGGCGGTCTTCATTATAATGCTAGGAAGGAAGGAAGGAAAGGTTAATCTAAGACTAAAACAATATTATGCCTTTTCCACAAATCTAACCCTTTAGAAAGCATGGAAGAGAGCTGGTCCATGGAGAACGGAGAGATGGTCGACCTCATGTAAATGTTCGGCCTCCACAGATTAGGGGGGTGTTTGTGTGTGGGGGGGTGTCCAGCAATGGCAGCCCTACAGCACAATTGCCAACTGAGGCATACTGGTGAAAACCCAAGAAAACAACCTGCGGCCATTTGCTCCTGCCCCCCGAATCACCACTTGGGACCTCTGAAGCCCCAATGGGTGGAGGGTGGAGTCTGAACCCTTTGCAGCGTCTCTCAGGATTGGTTTATGGCTGAAGGAGATGCTCAGTGGGGCCTTCACTGCCAGAAACACAGGAGAAATGATGCCTTTAAGCTGCTTCTGCTGACGAAACTCAAGATTGGCTTCCAGAAATAGTTATCCGAGTGCAATTCTTGGACGGAGTTAACCGTATGGAGGAGTTTACACCGGTCATTCAGCCGCAGCTGTTGCTCAGAGGGCTAGAAAGGCAGCCTAAATCAAGGGGCGGGCTTCCAGATCCTGCTGAAGCGGCCTCCCTGTGTGGGAGGAGCACAGCTAAGGCTCTGCTTGCTGCCAGCCCATTCCAAGGCTCACCTGTCCGCCACTGCCCCGCTCGATCACACCCCGCTCCGCCTCTCTGCTTCCATAGCCAGATGCGCTGCTGCGGCTGCCTGCGGGGGCCCCTCTCACAGCATGCCCGGAGACCTCTCGGCCGGATCTTTCCGTCCTTTCTCTGGGGAAACAATAAGAGTCAACCTGGTGCTCTGAGCTGTCACCAAGAGGGCTGAACCGAAGGCAACGGTCCCTTGGCCTGTTCCACGGAGGCCCTTGGCCACAAGCTGTGGGATGCGGCTGCGCCAGAATAGCCCAACCAAAGCCCTCCTCAGCGCAGCTCCAGGCCCTGCTTCAATCACATGTAGCATTTAGGCTGGGAGGGACTGACCTCCTCCTGGGCCCCCGGCTGGCCATCTCTCACCTGGCATCCCGCTTGTCGGGGTTCATGCCTCCTTCACCCTTCCAAGAGCTTTGCCGGGAGGGGTTGGGCCCGGATTCCCGTGGGTGCCGGCCGTGAGGGATCTTGGGCCTCTCCTGAATGATCACAGTCCTCCTCTCGTCATGGTCTCCTCTCACTTCTCTCCTGTCGCTGTCTCGAAGCTCATTGCGAGGCTGAGGGGGTTCGTTTCTTCTTGAATCAAAGTTCTTGGGATATCTCTCAAATCCAGGCTCCTCCCTTCTTCCAGTTGGACGAGTCTTTTTGCCATCACTTGGATTGACAAATCGTTCACGCCTGATCAGAAAAACAAAGGGCGTCTTCAGATGGAAGAGCCTCCTCCTCGATTCAATGAAACATGCCTTTTGCCAGCCTAAAACTCAGCCTTGGGGAACGGTCCAGCAAAAAGCGCAAACTCGGAGGAGTCTTGCAGTCAGGCACAGGGGTGCCGACTCAAGACAGATTGGCAAAGCTATATCCCTGGCATGAAAGAAGAGCAACACAAGACTAGGCCTCCAATAAAAATGTTCAGGCTTACACCAAAGCTGTCTCTCCATAACAAGTCTGAGGTATCTGCTCCCTTTTGTACTTTTATGTAGCAAGTCATGGACAATTCCCTGCAAAAGGGAATTCAAGGTATATATTCCAAAGCCATTTTTAGTCAATTATTTTACCAGCATTATATTCAAATATAATGCTGGTAAAATAATTCTTGCTGAAAGAATCTCAAAGTGATAATCTGATAGTGAGAAAGATGTTCACCAACGCTTTGCCATCATAATCCTAGCTATTCTTAAGAAATTTGCTCTCTACTTCCTTGGGTTTTAAGGTCCTATTTTTCTGAAGTTCCGTTGCCAAGGTGCAATGAAGCCACGGAGGCATCAGTTCTCTGCCCTCTCGTGCTAAAGGTCATTTTGCCTTCCGAACTCCCAGAGCTTCCTCTGCACCCACCTGTCAAAGGACGAGGGCTGCACTGCCGAGCCTTCGGGGTATCGGCTCCGGTCCCGGTGGTCAAAGTCAGTAAAGCGGTTCTGCTGCCGGCTGTAGTCAGAGCCATGGCCAAAGCGGGCATCTGTGTCCAAAGTCATCTTCTTGCTTTCATTCCAGTAGGACTCGTCTCTTCTAAAAGGGAAGAAATATCTCAGCTCTCAGGCACAGCCCATGCAAACCCAAACAGCTGCCCACCACACGGGGCTTGGCAAGTCACACGAACCACACCCATGGGGCTCCCAAACAGGCTGCTAGTGCTGGCACCATCCGGACGTGCTCAGGAAGGAGGACTCCCGTGGCAGGCGCCCACTTACCGGTGATCCACATCGTGAGGCCGCTTTAAGGCGTTCCTTTTCTCTTGCTCGTAGCGAAGCTGCTGCTGCTGACGGCGGAGTTCTTCTCTCTCGTGAGCGATCCGTTCCGCCTCCTTACGTCGCTCCTGATCAGGAGAGAAACGCTTGTTGAAGAGGAGGCCCTGGCTCTGCACCAGGCCTCAGAGCTCTGCAGCTTCCCGAGTTGCATGGTCCATGCTGAATTTGGGGGTGGGGTGGGGGGTGCGTAATGTCAACATTTTATCCAACATGTTGCAGTAAGTCTAGCACAGAAGAAGTCATTTGCAAAAGCAGTATCAAGGACTACTGGTAATACTGTTTCTGAGAGTTGATCTGCACCAAGAGCAAAAGGTTCATTAGTTGACACGGCTGATACGCAGCTCCCACGTTACTTCTTCTAAAGCTTCGTTTTGGGTTCTAACACTTCCTAAATAGTCTAAATTGGGCTGGCACACTTCCAATAAAGTTGGAGCGGCAAAACAGCCATTTTGCCCTGAGGTTCAAACACCCCGCAAGAAATTTGAAGTTTGAAATGTTGTGCACTCCGCTCCGCAATCAGAGGAGCCCCCGAGAGAAGTGAAACGAACAGGGAGCCCCAAGCACACCTGCTCAATCCGAATGCGTTCCCGTTCCAGGCGCTCCCGCTCCATCCTCTCCCGTTCCAATTTCTGCCGTTCTATTTCCAGCCGCTCCCGCTCCCTCTGAAGCCGTTCCCGCTCTTCACGCTCCCGCAGCAGTCGGATCCGCTCGCGCTCCCGCCTCTCTCGCTCTGCCATTTCCCTTCGCCTGCAAAATGAGGTGTCACAGAGAGAGGCCACCCCAGATTAACATGGGGTACAGAACGGCAAGAGAAGAAGAGGCTTCAGTTCCTTCTGCCATCAACAACCTCCCACCGGCCGATACGCTCCCACAGAGAGGGGCTCCTCAGGGTGCCGTCGGCCAAACAATGCCGACTGGCGACACCCAGGGGGAAAGCCTTCTCTGTGGGTGCACCAGCCCGCTGGAATGAGCTGCCCCAGAGCTTCGTCTTAGCCCCCACCTGCATACTTTTCGCCGCGCCCTTAAGACCCTTCTGTTCCAGCAAGCCGGACTGGCCTAATATGAATTTTAAATGGGTGTATGTGTGTTTTTAAATTGAGGGCCAATTTTATATATTCGATTTTAATTGGTTTTAAATTTTATAAATCTATGTGTTTTTAATATGGCTGTACACTGCTCTGAGTCCTTCGGGAGAAGGGAATAAACTTTCAAACTTTCCCAACTCCTCTCCTGGGTACCCACAAGGCACACCCAAATATTTAAAAGCACAAGAGAAACAATCTCAACAATAAAGAAACCTGATCAATATGACAAGTAATACTAAGCAATAGTTAGGTGCCCGTGATGTATTTTAAAAAGTTGGCAGGTGGAAAATTCTATAGGATGCCTTTAGAAACCCCCTGCCACCTTCCTGCTTCCGACCCTACCCCAGCTGTGGACAGCCCAGAAGGGGAGGCCACAAGATAGGTTTGCCTCCTGTGTATCAGGTCCCTATAACTCCCTCAGATGTCCCAGATGAGGCTGCACCTGAATGGAAAAGGAGGTTGCCCAGCCCTTCCCCGGGGCATGGGATAGTTTCAAACCAAGCTCTCTTTTTTTCTGGCTTCAAGAAAAATGTAAAACAAGGCAACTGTTCATCTGTCCTTGTGGAGCTTCAGGAAAAGCCACTTCAGAGGCCTACCTTCTGAGCTCCACAGCACGCCGTATTCGTTCCAATCGCGCAATGTGTTCCCTCATGCGTTGCTCCTTCATTTTCTCAAAAGGCAAAATGTCCTTTCTGCCTCGGTAGTCTCTGAACTTCATTTTATCGTGAAGAAAACGCTCTTTGTTCCTCAACATAGGTGGCTGGAGACAAGTTGCATAAATGCAGATTTAGCAACAGTTGTTAAATCCTTACTATGGCCTAATGCATTAGAAGTTAAGATGTGCAAAATGTTTCACTTTGAACTATCCTAACAGCAAAGCTTGACATTGGGCAAAATGCAAAATCCTTCAAACACCGTCAAATACTCTGGATGCCTCCTGAGGTCAAAGCACTCAGTTGAGGGCTTGGACCAATTCTAAAACACAGCTAAAAAGAGCCATTTTGTGAAGTTTCGTGCTTAAGATAGTTGAAAAGAGAATGTTTCTCACACACACACCCTCCCTAATTTCAGAAAGGAAAACTAGTTGGCCACTAAGAGCATTTCATGAGAAGAAATGTTTTGGGTCTCTGCATTAGCACTGGGGGCCCTGCTGTCCAGCTGCTGGAGAAGTACTTGGAGAGCCTGCCCCCTGGTGGATGGAAAGGTCTTTGACAGCTCATTTGACCATCTCTGCAGTCCAGCTCTTCAAACTAACCTCAGAACTCTGCTTTTAGATATACAGTATTTGCAAATCTTGCTACCTCCGCCTACAGGTTTAGAAAGTAGCGACTATTCTCTCCATTCTTACTTGCCGAGGCTTGCATTTTTACGTACCTTCTCAAATCTTCCTCTTCTTATGGCCCTCGGGTGAATCTGATCTCCTTTGGTTTGGTCTAAAATGACCATATGACTTGGACTTTTTACACCTTTTGAAGAAAAAGAGACATGTTTAACACAGAAGGAAAAAAACCCAGATGGATTTGAAAGCTTGCCAGAAGAAAAACAACTTGATGCCCTCCAGTCATGCTGAATGTATTCTCTTTAAGGCGGGAACCACAGCAGCAGGCCTTTTGACCAAACCGGAGGGAGAGGCCAGTCCAATACACCTGGAGCAATTTGCCAAGAATGGCCAATCTGAGTAAGACTTGGTGTCAGACTAGCCACAACCTAAACTTCTAAATAGAAACGATCCTCAGCTCCATTTGTTGAGAAAGGTATAGTTTTATTAGAGGTCAAGTGTGCTGCACTAGCGCGTAGCCAGAATTCAGAATTGTGTGCCCAAATCTCCAAGTTCTACTCCTCCCACAACTGGCCCTCGCTGCCCACTCCACGTAACCGATCAAGTCCATATAAGATGTTTTCATAACGGTCAGTCCAAGTGCAGCTTAGCATGCAGGCCCCTCCTACTTCCAGCTGGGTGACTGGGGCTTGAGGAGGTACAGTCTCTAATTTCCATTCCCTACGCATCCCCCCTCCCCGCAGTTCAGGGCAGTCTATCACCACATAACAGCCAGCATAAGGCGATCGCTGCCACTGCCCCCTCCCCCCGGTAAGGAAGCCCCCAGACGTACTCAGCCGTTTCCTGTCCTCAGGGGTCTTAGCAGGTTCTTGGCTGGTGCAGCCGGATCCACTATCGCTCTTCTCATCCTTTCCATCGGGCTTCCTCATATCCTTGTTCTCTTTCTTCTCAGATTTATCAGCTTTCTTGTCCTCCTTTTTGGAGGGAGTTCTGTTAAAAAATAGGAGTAAGAACCATAAACGGTGATGAACTCGCTTCCAGAAAATTTCAGTTTATTTGAAGGGAGGCGATTAGATACAACTAAGTTATGCATTCTCTTTAAGGCAGGTTTCTGAAGCCGCAGTCAAAGCTGGTATGCGTGCGTGTGTGTGTTGGGGGGGGGAGGGTGTATGTTCCACAGAGCTTCCAAACCTTTTACCTGCCAAACAACTAGCTCTTTGCAAACACTTTAGACGGGCAACTATATCTGGGGATGTGCAGAGCTCTTACTTGCTGCTTTTGTCACTCGATGTAGTCTTCTTTTCTCCAGGGTTCCTGCTAGAGCCAGATTTCTCATCACTTTCTTTCTTTAGTTCTTTTTTAGAAGGATCACCTTTGACCTATAGAGAGATGTATTATGTACACACACAGACACATTCATATGCATACATGATTATGAATAAAAGGGAACATCAAGTCTTCAATGCCAATCCCAAAGAATCCTTTTGCACTGAACCTGAACGCTCCCATCACCTGAGTGGCCAGGGCTCTTCCCTCTCCTGTTAAGAGACCGGTGGGAAGAGGAGCTTCCCCATTAGGCTCCAAAGAGGGTCATGACACACTCCAGGGGGTCAGTCCTCCACAACGGAGCTTCTCCACTACAACTTTTGCATAAGATTCCGAGCCGCTAATGGCCTGCCTAGCCCACTTCTCAAATCTGGCCCATCTCCAAGCTTCTTTTCAAACCAGGTCGTTGACAGGAGCCCTTTTCCTCAATTCTGCAGGCTTCCTGGACAAGAACTGGCTAGGTAGCCCAAGGTTTCTTGAGTGAAACACGCGTAGGCTACTGTTGAAATCAAACCGGTGGCGCCACCTTTTCTCCCCTCTCTTCTTCTCCTCCTCCTCCTCCCTGTTCTAGAGACTGCTGGCCGTGTGTCATCCCACCTACTTTCTCAACGGAAATCTGCTGCCCATGGAGCTCTGTGCGGTGAAGGTGGGCAATGCACCTTGCCACTTCGGTGCTCGAGGACATGGTCACGATGCCGTAGCACTTTGCCCCAGGGCTTCGGGCACTGGTGACCACCTTTGCAGCAAGGACCTACAAAAGCCAAGAACAACCATGAAGCTCATTTTGACATGAAGGTATCATTTTGCTACTCTGGCCCTACGACTGAACCCTCAGGGGCTTTAGCAGCCCGTCCTCATTTGGGAGAAACCGGTCTTACTTGGGGGCTCTACCACCACTTACATCTTCTCTGCTCACCTTTCCTGGGCCCCTTTTGTAGGAAGGCTACCCAAGAGAAAAGAGTTTTAAGGGCAGGAAAATCATCAAAAGGGACCTCTTCCCCTGGAATCCACTGCAAGCAGCCTGCTTGTTTAGGTGGGCCAAAAACACTAGACAGGGTGACCTGGCCAGGTGAAGAGGGCCACTATTTCAGCCTCTTGGCTACTCTGGTTTACTCAAGAGCCACAGTGTTACTACCTGAGTGCAGGTGTGCAAACCTCCGCTCTTTCTCATATATTTAGTTCTCCTAGCGCATGGCTACTGTGAATGCTGTGCCCTCAAGTGCTTAAGCACAAAAGAGACGGAACAAAACCCCAGGAAGAATGCCCTTCTCTTTTCTCAGCTGCCCATTTTGCAATATAAATTATGTACTTCATCATCATTACCTGCCTCTTAGAAGTCATGATAATTAAAACATATGATATTTTAAACTCCAGCTACTACTTTCCTAAGCCTTGACTGCCCCTGCTTCTTTAACCAAGAAAACCTGATAGTCCATAGAAAGGAACAGCAACCTCATTTCCTATTATATAACAAAGCATGAATACATACACACCCTCCCCCCAGAGCTATGGGTCAAAGGACGTGGGAAATGACCATCCAAACCCCTCCTTGGCCAAAAAACCAATCCCATTCATGGTCTCACATCTTTTACATTGTTCATTCATCTGGGCAAATACAGAATAAGCCCCTCTTCTCACAACTGCACAAGGGTTAGGTTGCTGATCAGACTAGCCTTGGTAGTACAGGGGTTTAAGGCACCCTGTTATTAAGCTGGTTATTAAGACCAGCTGCCTGCAATTTCTGCTGGTTCGAATCTCGCCAAGGCTCAAGGTTGACTCAGCCTTCCATCCTTTCTAAGGTAGGTGAAATGAGGACCCAGTTTGTGGGGGCAATAAGCTGACTTTGTATAAATATACAAAAGGATGAAGGCTATTGCTGAGCACATTGTAAGCCGCCCTGAGTCTTCGGAGAAGGGCGGCATATAAATCAAATTAAAAAAAAAAAATCTTGTGAGTACACCACAGCGTAGCTCAGCAAAACATTTTCCTTTTGTCTACGCAGCTCTCTGGCACAACCCAGGATTGCCACCTCAGTCGTTAGTCGCCCCTCTCCAGCAAAGTCATACCTTGCCATACTTGCCAAAGAGGTTTTTCAGATCAGCGGCTTTAGTATTGGAGGACAATCCACTAACCCATAAATTCTTAGTGGAGCTGCTCCCGCTGCTGGCACTTCCTAGTGAAATTCGGCAGAAAAATGTTTCAAGGTCAATTGGCACAAATATCACCAGTGTAGTAAAGGGAAGCAAAAACTGTTTTCTTCTGATAAGAAGCAATGCATGGAGAGAACAAGGGATGAGACTGAAGGTTTTGTGATTAGTTGCAACTTGCAGCAGATGTATCAGACCGCAGACAACCACCACCTGCGTTAAGGCTTTTTTTTAAAAGGAAAAACATGGGGATGCTTTCCTGCCACCTTCGCACAACTCGACTGCAAGCAAGATGGTAGAGAGCCGCTGTCAGACCAGGGCACTGAGAAGAGGCAGGGGGCAAATTCTCTAGCCTGCCACTATATGATATAGCCTTTTGGGTCCCTGGCAACTCTACTTTGTAGCTTCGTGAAGCCAGCTAGAACTGCAAGAGACATTGGGGTCCCCAATCCCTGGGCTGTGGCCCGTTGGGAACTGGGCTGCGCAAGTGGCTGGCGAGCAAAGATGCATTTGCACAAGCAGCACGCGCACACACACAAAACCATCCATCCCCCCAACCCACCCCCGCTGCTGGTCCAGAGCTGGAAAGGTTGGGGATGGACCACTGTCCTAGATTGTGACGACTGCTTCTTGCCAGCTGCAGTTTCTTCTTCCCCCTACCACATTGTTTGAAGAATTGTCTGCTTCCCACTTTTTTAAAAGACCCAGGTACCTTTTATTTTGTTATCTATCTATATTTTCAAAGTAAGTTGTAATTATGAACCAGCTGACCTGTCTTGCAGGATATATGCCAAACCATTTAAATGTTCATATAAACAATTTACTTATAATTGGAAAAGAATTTAATTCACAACATTTAGAATTGTTCTTTCAGTAACTTTTTACAATCAAAGCATTATTTTTCATGTCTCAACAAAGAACATTTCTTCACTCTCTTCAAGAAACATTTCTATACCAAACCTCCTTCTGAAATCATTGATCAATATTATGCATCAATATTATCTTAGCTACTTAAATTCCACAAATTCCTCTTACTGTGGAAATACAAGAGAGCAAAAATGTGCCACGTGCCACAGTGTTTTTAACTGCATCATCAGGCAGAAAATCCATCATGTTGAGCAGGAAACTCCTGGTCACCAACGCATTAGAGAAACCAACTTCAGCACCAGAAAGGAAACTCCTACAGTTTGGAATCAGTTTTCTAGCAAGATGGCTTGCTCTTAGCATCACCAAAGAGAAAGCATGACCAAAGAACCCAGTGGGAAGCCAGTCGTCCCCTAATTCTCCATTCCTTCTTTCTTTTCCAGGGTTCTTTGAAAATTTAGAGATCAGTTACATTCTCTACCCCAACAATAAAGCATCCCACCCAAACTCAGAAATCCCCAAAGCCAAATCTCCCAACTGAAAAGCAGCCTCCTATTCAAAGGAGTTTTCAAATCAGGCAACAAGAAACAGTAAGCCAAGCCTTCTGCCAGAAAGGCAGCATCTGAAGGAGCATTTCCCCCTCAAGGAGACCTAGCAGCAATTCTCCTTGCTCCCTCCCCCAAGTCAGAAGCACCCACTTCTTCTGCAGACACAGCGCATTACCTTTGTCATCTTTGGAGGTGCTCTTGCTTTCTTTAGACTCCTTGGCCAAGCTAGGAGGAGGAACAAATCAGAGACTGAACAAGCAGAACTTGCTTGTTGAGAATCTTACACTATTAACCAAATCATTAAAAGGGGGGGGGAGGAGAATGAAGTGTGTGAGTAAAAGCAGGGATGCATTGCAATTGGAGGAAAAGTGATCTCCCCGCATCATGGCTTCTTGCACTGATTCTCCCCAAGATGCCCGAAGATCTAGATTTTCTGACAATTTTATTCAGTGGATATATGGTAATCTTCTCCACATTTCAAGACTGGGACTTGGCTTCATTTTGGTGTTTCTCAGAACTGAGAGTTGTTCATTATCATCACAAGGCTACTTAAAACTTGACTATTTGAAAAAACAAAAAATAAAATGCTGTCAATTCGTCAATGCATATACGAAGATCCTGATTATTATTATTTTTAAAAAAACCACACAGGTAACTTACGGCCATCAAAATATTTTACAGGCAGGAGCATAAGATACTAATTATAAGTTTCTTGCTGCTACCACCTTAATGCAGAGTGATCTTATTGAATGCTGGCAGTACCTTAAAGAACTGACATAGAAAGACAAACCTCATTGCTTGACCAGAGGCCCCAGTAGACGAGGGACCTTTCTTCAAAGTATCCTTGTCTTTGTCTCCAGATTCTGCTTTCTTCGAGCTTTCTCGGGCTTCCTTCTTGACAGGCTCCCCCATCGCGCAGTCTTCCTTCTTACCATCTTTATGGTTCTTGGTCATCTCATAGTCTTTGCCTTCTTTCTCCAAACTCGGTGCAATGGCATCTTGCCCATCTTTTGACTTGCTTGCTTCTGAATCTGTAATTTTCAGATTTTTACCTGTTTCCAGAAGGTCATCCCCATCAAAATCCAGAGTGATGGCATCTTCGGCCTGGATTGTAACCGATATGTTATCATCATCAGCTTCTTTCAGAGAGACGTTAGCTTCCATCTCTTCCTGAGCCGAGTGATCAGCCTCAGCTAGGCTCTCTTCTGAACGAAGAGGTTTAGATACTTCTTGTGTACCATCACCAGAACCTGCTTTATCTAAGAGGATTTAACAGGAATAAATATGGCAAAACAAGAAGTTTAAACATTTTCATATGCATAAGCTAGAAGAGAGGACCTAGAAAATACAAAGCCAATTATTAGAACTGATGGAAGGTTAGGGAAAGAACATAAGGGGTATTAACATATAAACCCAGGATCATTCATTCTTCATGGTAAACAAATTTTCTAGACAAAAACACCAACCCTGAACAGGGTTCAGACAACGATTCCATCCGGGAGATACCTATTCTTCAGTACAAGTATCTGGCCTCCATTGTGGGCTTCCATGTGCAGATCTGCTCCTCTTCGTGGCTTAAGGAGGCAGCAAGAGCCGAAGTCAAGGTCTCTGCACTTCTCGGGATCAAGGACTTTGTCTTCCCGTCTGCTTCTGAGAGCCCAACACCTTCACCTTCTCCGTGTTGCCTTTTGTTGCCAGCTGCATTGTCATTCCAAAGACTGGTGCAGGTCTTCATGCACGTAAGCCAAAATTCACCCTGGATTGGCAGTCTTCATCCAAAGGCCAGCTGGCAAACGTCCTCAATCCTGCTGTTGCGGTCTGTCCCGGCACTCTTGCTTTCCCTGAAGAGGCTTCTTCACTCATGGGAATCCTTAGAAAGGCCAAGCCTGAGCTTGCACACGTTAAGGGTCCATTTCATGAGGGCATCTTTTCGTTGAAGTAACAATGATTCCATCACGTCCTTTGGACTACAACCTGCAAGATCCTGAAGGGAGCTTACGAGGAGTTTCTTCACAGGAGTCTTGAGAGTTTCATCCAGTTTGGCTTTTAGGAGTATCACTGAGGAGATGACTCTCATTTATGGCTTTAAAGAACGGTATGACAATTGCCAGAGCATGAAAGAAGGGCATGGTCCAGTCTGAAGGGCTTTCCAATTCCATTCTGTAGAGCATTTAGCTTTCGTTGGGCAGCTATTGGTTACTGCAGTGCAAGGTGCAGCGTAGACCTCAAGACTTACCATATCCACAAGGCTTAAATCGAAAGAATTTAGCATCTTTTGTCCAGTAAGGCCTGTGAGGGGCCGTATGTACGGATCCAGTGAAGTTGGAGGAACAAAGCCAATCGAACAGAGGTTCAGCCACTCTCTTTGGCAATGGCTGTTACTAGGGAGATGATTTTTAAGGAGCAAACCAAGGCACTTGTTATTTCCAAAGGGTGGGGTAGGGTGGGAGCAACCTGAAGTATGTTAGTACATTCAAAACTCTATTGAAATTCAAACATACCTCTCTCATTCTCTTCTCCGTCCTGCCAATTAAAGAAAAAAGAAATAAATATTCTGAAATGATGTTCAGGTTACTAAGAAAACAAACTTGCCATTCATTTAAAGGAGCAAAGATATGCTATTGGAACACTATGAAGTGCTCAATTAGTTTTCCCATTTATAGAAATCTATATGCAGTTGAATTTTTTTTATTCTCTAATCACAGCTGCAATTAGTCCATTGTTTCTACTATTTAGAAAGGGACATTCAAAACATATAGTATGATGCAGCTGGGAGAGGCACACTCACTTTTCTGTGGCCAATTTTTCAGAAAATCAAGAAATTCTCAGAGAAAAATCAGATAGTCTATCTGTGCTGAGTTCAGCATTTGAGCCACTTCAAACTTCTTTATGAATACTGAGGCTTGGGATACTGAAAATCAGCAAACATTTCTTTTTCTCTGATTAAGTCACTTCAAGTTTTGTTCACTCCCCACTCACTTCAACAGAGTGTGAGCAACATTGGATGGATGATCACAAAAGCTGGCATCACACCCTTATTTTATCAGAAGCACTCCAGATCATGTAAGGGGAAGAGGGAAAAGGCCCTCAATAAAAGCAGGAATACCTAGAAATGAAGCCAACAGAAAATGAACATTTAAAAAAACACCAGGTTTTGTGTCATTCTACATCAGAAACGAAGGCTTGTCCTACAAGTCACTTCTACACCCACACACGTACAGGCAGTGACTTCACCATTTGTAAGAAGCACCAGATAACCTGATGTAAATCAGAGGTGTACACATCTTTTTGGATACTACAACAAAATTTCAAACTTCAAACAGGCCAATATTATTATTTTACAGTAGGTTAAATGCAGCTACTTCCAGCTTCTCAATAAATCTTTCAAAAGCTATTTAGGAACTTACATGAGTGGGAGCAAAATTGTCATCTTCCAGATCTTGAATATCGATGCACTAAAATAAAGAAATAAACCAAAGCAAACGAAATAAGTTGGCTTACTATGAATATGTAAACATTGATGTATTAATACTAAACTTGCATTTAGACAATTGATTCTAAGTAGCTGCTGCACTGAGTCACCAGGAAGGCATCCAAGCAAGACCTGGTAATCTGGCACTCTTCTTGGAGTTTCCTCTGAAGTAGCAGCCCTGCCTAGCCAGCGATGAGCCCCAAAAGGGGCTCCAGCATCTCTAGCTTCACTGCACATTGCCACTTTAGGCTTCTTCCAGACATGTTTATGGCACTTTAGAAAACTGAGCTCATTCAAGGCACACTGGTCAGGTCAATAAACAGGACACCATCCACAGTTAATGGATCACCGTCTCCCCATAAAGTAAGCTATAGCTAATAATGTAGAGCCCCAAAAATACCTAAACAAGGAACTTCCTCTAACCATAACACAATACTGAATAGAATAAGAGGACGGTTCTGCTTCTTTTCCTTGCCTTCACCCAAATTGTTGGGATGTAGAGCTAACCTCCACACAAGCTTTTAGGCATACGACACTAATGTAGTCACTCAAAAGGACAGTAACATTCAACATGGGAGTTCACAAACTATGGCTGGAGCAAAGCACAAGGAACGCTGAGCCAGGATCATCAAGTACACCAGGATCTACCACTAGCTCTGCAGAGGACAAAAAGACTTCCAGCCATCATTTCTTCAGGATTCCTAACAGGGTATTTTTTCCTTCCTTGCATTTTTTTCTTTAATGAAATACATATTTGGAAATGGGGAATGTGTGAGATGGGGGCGGCATGGTGGTTCAGCGGTTAAGATGCTGGGCTTGTCACCTTGGCAGCCCAGGTTCAAGACTCAAGTGCCACACAAGAGGGTGAGTCTTCGCCTCAGCTGCTGCCAACCTAGCAGTGCGAAAGCATGCAAATGCAAGTAAACAGATACCACCTCGGTGGGAAGGTAACTGTGGTCCATGATGTCATGCTGGCCTCATGACCATGGAAAGGTCTTTGGACAGTGCTGGCTCAACAGCCTTGAAATGGAGATGGGCACCACCCCTCTATAGTCGACAACTACTAGCGGAGTAAACAGGGACTCCTTTACCTTCTACCTTTATGCGTGTGATGAAAGAATGTAGAATAGTAACTATTAAACCCCATAAATCCAAGAAACATCTATTTATCTTCTTGTCTCTGCTGACGCACTAAAAATAAAATTTATATTCAAAGGCTGGCCACCAGATTACAATTTATGGCTTTTATTTGATAAGCAAGAAAGCCAAACCTGAGCCCATCTAATGCTTCACTAATGCCAAATCACCACGGCCAGTTACCTCTATCCCAAAGGACAGCAGGTGCCAATATAGCCAGCCTGGTAAAAGAACCTCCGGAGCTTATGACCCCTTGGATCCCAGGTGACAATGCTAAATCAGGGCTGCCACTTTTCTGAAGAACACAGTGGGAAGGGTATTCAGCTAAGCCCCCCCAAGGCATCACCAAGAGAAAAGACTAATAATATTGCAGTAGGAGGGAACAATAATGACTTGGTGGCCTTTCTTACTAGTTCACAGAATGTAACAAGTGCCATCTTCCGTTATCTGGAAATTGGGAGAACAGTGTCTGTTTAAGGGATTTTGTAGGGTACCTGATTTTCCAACTCTTTCTCTATCTGCTTTAAATTAGATTTCTTCTTATCGGCACGAGGCAGCATGGTAGAATTCAAGAATTCTTCATTTTCAGCAGATTCTTCAGATTCTTTCAATTCATCATTTCCATCATGATCACTTGCATCGTGGGTTTCCAGTTCACACTCCTTTCAATATGAACATTTGACACAGCAGAGGGAAATGGCCAATTTAGTGAGGTTTCTCCAGCAAATTAGGAAGCTGTTTATGCTTCCTGAACTGAGCTTTCATAATACCCTGCTATCACTGCTGTTTTGATTCGCAGTCCAGTTATAGTTTTGTTAGAGCAAGGATAGCAGTTTAGAAGCTCTCATATTTATTTAGAAATCAAACAAAATTCTGCAATTATCAAGTGTGCAGAGGAAACCCAGGAATCTGCATCAGAAGCTCTAATGATCTTTTCCCAAGGAAGTATGCTCAAAATCCCCAACTTTGTTTCTCATAGTATTACCTTAACCAAGGAGTCATCTTCCACGGAAGCATCACCACTTAGTTCATCAATTTCCTGCTTTTTACCTAGAATCCAGGACATACTAATTAAAATCTTTTATTATGGCATACTGGTAAATACTTTAAACAAATAGACTGAAACCTAAAACAGCCCCATCTTTGTTAATTTTCTGGAGAACGTTAAAAACGTGGTTCTTCAATCAATCCCGGAGATGCCATAGCGCTTCTGCAATCGGTTGGGGGCTATGCGCTGACATTGCAAACCACTCAGGGTGTGCTGTAAAATGCTGTGGAGCAGTATATAAGCAGAAGTGCAATTGCTATTGGCGGTCATTTTTCCCCCAATCAAGGCCAACGAAGTTAGATAGCATTTCAGCACCCAAGAAGGTAATTTTACTCATTTTAAAATATTTTTCTGTAAGCAAACAGACCATCTGATCATCATTCACAAAACCGTTTTACTTAAGTTCTAACCTTTTCCTTTGGTTGGCTTCTTATTCAGGGCATCTGTCGAAACTGCTATTTCAATATTATCAGGGTCTCCTCCTTCCTCTTCAATAGCCTAATAGAAAATAATAAGAGATTGTTTTATACTTGCATTTTACCCTCATTTGGCACCTACAGCGTGACATTCAAGCTCAGTGCATTTTGGAGGAACCGTTTGAAAGAAGAGCCCTAACGGCAGGGGAGAAGGGAAGAGCAGCCTGGCAGCTTGGTCACTTTGGGAAGGTTGCTCCATTTCAGCCCAGGCTCTCCTGACACGCTTTCCGAGCAACTTTCTCCCCCCCAAAAGAGCCTTTGCCCAGCAAGGAGAGAAACCCTCGGCCGAGGAGGAGGGGGGGAGGGGCAGGAAGCGTGCTCGCTTGGCCACGGCTTCTGAGTCCGCCCAGGCCCATCCGAAGCCGGGAAGGCCGCCTCCCTGCCTGGCCGGACGCCTCCCGGGGCAGAGGCTGGGCTGAGCCGCGGACGGTCTGGGGGGGGGGGAGGGAACCGAAGGAGAAGCGCCCCTCCGCAGCCGCCGCGCCCTCCCCCCTCCCCGCTCGGGCCTCCCCGCCTGCCCGGCCCGCCATTGCCTGGGCCCGCGGCCTTCTGCAGGGCGCACCTGCTTGAGGCGGGCGATGAGGACGGTCTTCACGCCGGCCGTGTCCAGGTTGCGGCGCTTCAGTTCCGACTTGAGGTCGATGACGCGCAGCTCCGCGATCCGCTTTCCCTCCGGCGGGGCCGCTCCGGGGGCGGCGGCTCCAGACGGCGCGGCGGCCATTTTGCGGCGCTTCGGCAGCGGCCACAATACGACGCCCCTCCCCCACCCGCGGCCTCGCTGGGCGCGCGCCTCGCCACGGGACCCGGATGCCGCCGGGCGCGCCTGCGCAGAACGGCCCGGCCGCCGATTGGGCGGCGCGGCGCCGGGCGGGCGCTTGAAGTCGGAGGGGGCGGCGGGGCTCCCGATGGCCGGGCCGGCCGGGCCGAGCGCGTCCGGCAAACGCCGCTCGCTGGTCAGCCTGGCGGGGACCTGCGGCGGGGCTCTGCGCCCCGGCACCGGGACGCGCGATGCTCCCGCCGGCCGCAAGGAGACCCGCGGGACCCGCTTCCCTTCCCTCTGAGCTTCTCCCAGCGCGCCGTCGCCGCCGCCGCTCAATTCCGGCAGCCCTGGAGCCGGAACGCCCGAGCCCGCCCGCGGCGCCTTTTATCGCAGCGCGTGCACAACAACCCGGAAAGGTGGGCCATCGTTTCCCGGAGGCGGCGCTGGCGGCCGCCAGGGGGCGCTCCGTGCGGGCCTAGACGGGCCTTTTCCGTCGCTGGCAAAGGGGCCGAGACTGCCGCCCAGAGCGTTTCCCCCACACTTCGGGTTCTGCGACGCCTGCGGGGCGGCGGCGCTTCTTCCGTGCTGCGCTGCGGCGTCCCCCGGCGGAAGTGGCCGCTGAGCACGGGGGGAGGCGCAGGCGGCGGGCGAGAGCGCGGGGTTCTCCCGAGGGAGCGATGCGAGCCCTCCGAGCCAGCTAGGGGAGCGCGGAGGCGGCCCCTCCCGTGGCGTCCACGGGGATCCGGAAGCGGGCGCGCGCGAGTGCCGCGGCCTCTTGGGGGCGCCGGGCGGCCTGCCGTAAAGCGTCGCGGGTGTCGCGCTGCTGCCTCCGCGGAGAGGGAGGGAGGGAGGACGGGAGCGGCGGGCGAGGCGGCGGCGGCGGCGGCGGGGCCGGAGAAGAGCGGCGGCCCTCGCGGGACGGCGGCCTCGCACCGCGAAGGCAGGAAGGCGGAGGCGGCGCCGCGGCGGCGAGGGATCCGGCGCCTGCTGGGCCCGGCTAGGCCGCCGCCCCTCGCCTCGGCCCCCTCAGGTAGGCTCCGGGGCGGGGGCCGCCGGGCTCTCGCAGGCCGCGGACTGGGGGGGGGCTTCGTGTAGCAGCCCGCGGGGCGGACTACATCGCCCATCGTCCGCCCAGGCTGGGGGCGCTTGCGGGCGAGGCCTCTGTCGCTCGAGGTGCGCGGCTGGGGTCCCGGGCGGGGGAGGCGACTGCGTGGCAGCCCCGAGGGACCCCCAGGCCGGCGGAGGGTCGCTCCCCGGAGACAAAAGGGAGCCCGAGCGGAGGCCGCCCGCCGAGGCCTCCCCGCATCCAGCCGCAGAGAAGGCCGGGCCTGCAGTGGGGGGAGGGGGCGCTTCCTAACGGGGGGCCCGGATGGGGATTCTTGGCCCTTTTCCTTCCCAGAGAGGCTGCCCTTCCTCCTCCTCCTCCTCGGCCCAGAGGGTCGCTCTCTGCATTTTAAATAAGGGGGGGGCGTCTGAGATGGGTTCCCTCCCCCCCGCCGCCCTTCAGCCAGGACTGAACCCTTGGATGCTTCCTCATCCCTTCCTGCCCCCTTCAGGTCCTTCTGACAGGCCCGCTTCCATCCGAGATCCCTGGGGCTGCAGCCCGTCCGGCCTCCCTTGCAAGGCTGGTGGCTCCAAGGTGTCCGCGCTGCTTCGCCCCCTTCCCTAATTACGAGGGGCCTCTGAATTGGCCCTGGAGCCCTCTCCCTGGGCGACCCCCAATGGCTTTCAGCTGGAATGGAGTCCCTGTGAGACCCCCGGGGTGCCCCTCGGGACCAGGAAGGCCGGTTGGTGCCAATTCACCTTATTTTAATATCATTCCCTGAATCTCTCCGTCGGGAAAATTTCACCGGAGGCTGAGTTGCTGAGGGACCAAAGGGGAAATTTCAGCTGAGTTAATAGAAGGATATCAGAAACATGTTCCATTTTTATGGCCACAGTTGTACCAGGTTCTTCAACCATTAATGAGCAATCCAGTAATAGTAGCCCTGATGCTGGGTTTTGTGTAGAACAATGACAGTTGGCAATAATGTTCTGTTTAGCATAAGGACAAAAAAAAGATTATAGTTGGGAAAGTTTTATTTTATTTTATTTATTAAATTTTTAATATCACCAATCTCCCCTGCAAGCTGACTGGCTGGCTATAAACTATAAACAAAGAGACACAGACCTTTTAAAAACCAGTTTCTAACCTTTATTTCTCTCTTCGTTGACAGTTAAGGCTCTAAATCATGTGGAAAAAAATCATAACAGAAAATTTTGGAAAAAGCTGGAAAAAGAAAGGAATGTAATGTGTGGGAAAGGCTTGTATAAATAGTGGGCTGGGGGCTGTTAATGGGCAGTATACAAGGATTTCCCCAGCTGAATTACAGTTTTAGGAAAGTTTTTTGCCCCCACTGCAGCCAGGGGGACACAGGAAGCCCCTGACTGAGCCAGTCTGCTCAGCACCAGGTAGCATAACTTCATGGCTTCTCTAGCAAAATAACTTGGACCTGCCATTGCCTATCACTCAGTCTTGGCAAAGCCAAGTCTGGCAGGAACAAAATCCGGACTTTGCACAGGATTGAAGGGTGAGCTGGAATGGCTGGCTAGAAAAGTTGATTTGCTTATCCTAAATACGATGGATCTGGGCCTGTGGCCTCAGGGGCTCTCTATGCCCTTCTGTTGTGGGCAAAGGAGGGAGCAGCTCCCAGAAGGAGATTTGAACCAACCTGGGCACCCCACTTTCCCTGATGTAAAAATGGTGCTTTCAATCCAAGCAACTCCCATTTGAATTGCTGGGATACTTAAGAGAACCAATGTGGGGTGGCGGGAAGGCTGATGTAACCTGGACCATTTTGCTAAAGTTTATAAAACTCTGGTAGATGCCTCTGGGAGGAATGGATGCATTTGCCAGAAAGATTGGAATGCCTTGGATATGACTCTGCTCTTAACTAGTAATGAGGCCTTGTTGGATTCTGGCTGAGAATGCTTTAAGTTTGTCTAACACAATCCTATAAGGTGTAAAATAAAGGAAATTGTTAACGACTCGGAAATGTAATTGCTAATTAAGCTAGATTTACTGACTGTTTTTACCACAGCCGTCCTGGATGGATGCTCTAGCATAGAGTGAACCTAATAGCCAACCTTTTCATTGCTGGTGTTGCCCAAATGTGGAGAAGCAATACAACTTTTAATTAAGAAAATGACCAGGAGGACAGTAGCAGCCAATTCTCACCTGGGTGCGGGATTTGGGAAGCAGGTGTCCAAGACATTCGCTCCTGCCCCCTGCAGGGTCCCCTGTAAGCAGATGCCTGCCCAAGCCTACCTAAGCTTCACATCCTGAATTTTCTCTTTGCGTTGTGGATAAATATCAATTTTTCATGGATTCACAATTTAACAAAAGACAAATTGGACTACTCAGTTCAAGCCAATGAGCCTTTGTGCAGCTGGTTTGGTTTGTTGTATGAACAAAACCATAGTGGTTTGGAATCCATAATTAGCAACTAAGAATGTTATGCTAATTAATGATGGTTTGTTTAGTGAGATCCCTTCCAGTCTTTTACACATATTGGGGTGAGAGGGGGGGAGAGACACTGGAGGTAAGAGTGGAGGAAAGAAAGTACATGGACCCTTTATGTCTCTTGCCCTTAATAAAACAAGCCCCAGTTCTCCAGTACATCTCTCTGCCTTGATTGTATCATTTCCCCCCTGTGATTTTAGTTTCTGGCATCAACCAGAATATTTGGGAAGCAATCTTGTGTTCCCTAATATTATTAGGAATTATTTCTAAATTTAAAGTTAATTTAGTTTATTCAAGTTACAGTAGCCGATAAAATGATTAGAATTGTGTGAAAACCTAAACTATCCTCAGTACAATCAATAGCATTTTAACACAGCGATATTTGCAGAAATATAATTAGTATTTATTACTTCCTCCAACCGTAGGCAATCTAAAATTCCTAGTGGTTCCTTCACAGGTGAAAAAAACTTTCTGGTGGCCCGCCTTGTCTTTGCATATCCTTCCATTCTGGCTTCATTTGGCTTGAGACACCAGAGGCTGTTGGCAGGGAGGGGGCTGCTCTGGGGGAAGCAGAGAAGGCTGCAGAACCAGGGTATTTCTGGCTGCTCGGGGAAGGGTAGAAGTCACTCTGACCAGGCGCCTCGTAGCCAATGTTTGTCAATCATGGTTGGCTGGGGAATTCTGGGAGTTGAAGTTCCTTAGCAGTCCTGGGAGGTGGAGAGTAACTGGATCTTATGTTTGTCTCCATCTAGGCCACTGCGCAGTGTTCCCATGTCTCAATGGGCCCCTCAATGTCATAGCGTCTATACACTAGAAGCGGATATGAAGAGTGACGTTTCTTCTGGTGCACCAAAGAGCCAGGAAAACCTGAAGGGGATCCTCTTGAATCCTCCACCCTCTGAGGCAGCCAAAAACTTCCCCGGGGAAGAAGTCAAGATGATTGCCAGCAAAGTGGGGGATGAATTCTCTCACCTCTGTGGCGACACCCAGAAGCAGAAAGACCTGAACGGAAGTCGACCTGCGCAAGAAGCCATTGTCGCGAGGAAGAAACGCAAGAGCCAGCAGGCTGGCCCTTCCTATGCTCCAAATTGTGGGGGCAAAGAGACGCCCCCCATTTTAGGGACGATGCAACGTCTCGATACGCAAAGCGAGGACAATGACTCTTCCTTTAGCGATTGTGCCTCTTCACCTTCGTCCAGCTTGCATTTTGGAGACTCTGACACAGAAACATCAGACGGGGACAAGGAGGTGGCCCCCGTGCGGCAGGCTCGGACCGTCTTAAATGCCTCCAACAGAATCCACGGTTCTCGGCCACAAAAGTGGCCCCGGACAGAGGCGGACTCCGTCTCAGGGATATTACTGAAAAGGCCCTGTTTCCACAACAGTAGTTCTCGGAGAAGACTTCCCTTTAGGAAGCGGTTTGTGAAAAGTAGCTCTACGCAACGAACACAGAACCAAAAAGAGCGGATTTTAATGCAGCGGAAAAAAAGGGAAGTCTTTGCTCGGCAGAAGTACGCTTTGCTGCCCAGCTCCAGTAGCACCAGTGAGAATGACCTCAGCAGCGCATCCTCTTCCAGTTCCTCCACCGAAGGAGAAGAAGAGCTCTTTGTGTCAGCTGGGGAGAACCACCAAACCAGCACTGCAGTTCCTTCAGGTAAAGAGGCTGCTCCGGGTCTCCCGTTTGCCCGCAGGCCTTGCCGGTGCCTGTACTTGAGAAGGGAGAACTCTCCGAGCGGGCCTGTCTTTAGATTGCTGGAGAACTGGATGGATGGATGGCAGGAAGGGAGAAAAGGTTGCATGCCAGGATTCCTGGCCCTCCCGGCTGTTACTTGATCCCGTTCCCCAAAGCAGCTCCTGCTGCTGACTTCTATTGTGACGCGCCAGGCTCTCATGATGCTGACCCCTGCTAGAATTGGGCAGATATGGGGCTGTTGGTGCTGGGGCAGGAGGGTGTCTTGTCAGTTCTTTGGATGCTACAGCAGGAAAGTGTAACTTCCGTTGTGTACAATTACTTGGCTTCCTAGGGTCTGGGCAGGGCTTCTCTTGCCCTGTCTGACTGTGAGCTGGAACGCTCCTTGGACACGGGGTGACACTCGGAGGAAGAGCGTGATGGCCAGAGCCAGAGGTTGCATTATTGCTTTTATCTATAGCCTACTCTGTTTGCCTGCCTTCTCAGTAGATCCCTTACCACCCTGGCAGATCACTCCTGATAGAATTTGTTTTTGAATCATCCTTTTTCCTTCGGTGCTGTGTTTCAGGGAACCTCGATGAAGATGTGGTGGTGATCGAAGCATCTTCAACTCCCCAAGTCACCGCCAATGAAGAAATCAATGTTACCTCAACAGACAGCGAAGTAGAGATTGTCACTGTGGGAGAGAGCTATCGGTAAGACGGGCCCCGCTGGGTTCTTTAGGCAGCTGTGGGATTGCTTGACCACCGGAAGTGAAGAAGGCAGGACCTTGTTGCAGAGACCCAAATGGAGATCCCTCAAACAAACTTGTTTTAGCCTCCTTCTGACAATTGGAATATCTGCCTGAATCTAGAGACTGCCAGGGATGTTGTTGTCTATGTAGGTAGTCCTCGACTTACAATCATTCATTTAATGACTGTTCAAAATTACAGCGGTACTGAAAAAAGGGGCTTCTGGCCATTTTCCACATTTACAACTGTGGTAGCATCCCCATGGTCACATGACCAAAGTCCAGGCGCTTGGCAACTGGCATGTACTTACGATAGTGAGGGTGCTGGGTCACGTGACCCCCTTTTTGACCCTCTAATAAGCAGTCAGTGGGGAAGCCAGATTCACTTAACGACTGTGTTACTAATTCAGCTGCAGTGATTCACCTAACAGCCGTGGCAAGAAAGGTCGTAAGATGGGGCAAAATATGCTTAGCGATTGTCTTGCCCAGCCATGGAAATTTTTGTTCTTGTAAGTCGAGGCTACCCGTGGTTCCTGCCCCTTGCCCTTCTTCCTTCCTTCCTTCCTTCCTTCCTTTTTGCCATCTGCTGGCTCTGGCCTTTCGCTTCTGACCCTTCCTGTCTAGCAAGGGCTTCTCTGGGTGGAGCAAGGTGGGGAAGGAAGAGAGAAAGAGCCCTTTTTAAACGGCTTGTGCCCCCTTTTCTATTGCCCACGATCAGAGCTCGATCCTCGCTTGGGCATTCTCGATCCCACTGGGGCCACAGCTCGGGCTCCCATGCTTCACGGCCAGCAGAGCAGCGGAACCGCAGCCGAGTCTCCACGGTCATCCAACCCTTGAGGCAGAATGCAGCTGAAGTCGTGGACCTCACAGTGGATGAGGACGGTAGGTGGTTGGGAGGCCGAGCCCCGGATCCGCCCCTCCCTGGGTGGAAATAGTTTGATTGCGATTGCTCCCTTCAGAGCCTCTGCCGGGCACCTGGTACTTGCGCCAAGAAACACATTTTGGGCCACCAGCGCAAACCGCCACGTCTCTCCTTCGTTGTAGACCCAGCCGTGGTGCCTACCACCTCCTCCAGAGTGGACGTTCAGGCTGCCGGTGCTGCTTCTGAGGGGGGCCCCACCGCCACCACCTCAGAGCAGGTCCCCGGAGGGGCCTCGGGCATCTCCGGCAGCCAGCCCCCCTTGCAGCCGGAGCCCTCGGCTCTCCTATCCAACAGCGGCAGCACGGCTGGGAACTCGACAGGAGGTAGGAAGCGGAGCCCAGGGGATCCCATCTGCTCTTTGGAATTGTGATCCTGTCACAGCTGAAGGGGCGCTTGTGTTGTAGTTGAACGTATTGAAGATGTCAGTGGGGTTTGTGTCATCTGTGTGCCGATCCCAGGAAAATGACCTCCCCTGATCCAGCCATGAGCTGCTTTCTGCTGGCTCGGAGGTGGGACTCTGAGTGAAGAGGGCAGGCTGGGTTTGGTTTGTGCCAGGCAAGGAGGAGGCCAAAGGAGTCCCGCTTCTTGCGGGGCCAAGCAGGGCAGGGAGGGAGGCCACTGATGGACCAAGAGCCTGGCTTTGCACTTGTCCCCTGCGTTGGGACGGAAAGGGACGAGGCGTTCTCCGCATTTATTGAAGAGGCAAACGTTGCCCTGTGGGTGCTGTTGCTGGCAGGGAAGACATTGAGGGCAGCCACCAGACTTGCAGCCGTCCACACACGGGGTGGGGGTGGGGAGAGAAACTCTGGCTCAGGGCTGGAGGGTAGAGGGACCGTGCTTGTGATCAGAGAATGCTGAGCCTTGTAGAGGAAGCTGAATGTTGGGCAGGATAGTCAGGCTGACCCAGGCACAGGGGCCCCACTCTGTCCTCATTGCCACCCCCCTCCAGTCTGCTTAGGGCCTATTGCACAGCTTGCGGTGCTTCCCGATGGGGTCTCGCCACCCTCACCTTCGGATCGCTACAGCTCAGGCCCGTTTGCTTTCCTTCCCTATGGCAGATGACGCGAGAGGAAACGCCTCCAATCACACACTGGAACCGGGGCCCCCGGCCATGCCACGGCTGCCCTCCTGCTGCCCCCAGCACTCTCCCTGCAGCATCTCCTCGCAGAACCAGCACGTCCTGGTCCCGCCCCACGCCAGCTGCTTTCAGCAGCACGGCCACCACTTCCAGCACCACCACCATCACCACAGCCCCCACACCGGCGTCCCCCTTTCGCCCCCCTTCAGCGACTCCAGCTGTCCCGTCGACAGGCCTCCCCTCGTCCCGGCCCCCGGGGGCCCCAGCAGCAGTACTGGCACTGCCTTCCATGACCAGGCAAGTTGGGACAGCAGCCCCTCAGCTGGGCAGCTGTGGCCGGGCGTTTCTTTCAGTCATTCAGGGCCGTCCCTTTCGATGCAGCCCTCCCTGAAGAGAGGTAAGGAACCCTGCGCCCGTCGGATCCCTGGTGCAGAACTATCACCAGCCCCCTTCCTTGGGTTTCTCTTTCAGAGCAGCTGGAATGGGCCCGTTTGCTGAATTGGGCTTCGAGGGAGGGAGGGAGGATTTGTATTGTTGCATAAATGGCAGGAAAGCACGATCAGAGCACAGCGTGATGCGGTCTGACTTCTCTTCGTGCTGGCTGGGGGGTATTAACCGGACCCCTTTCCCTTTCTTTCCCTCCCGGCCGCTCTCCCTGCGCAGCAGGCCCTGCCAGTGGATCTCAGCAGCAGCAGCATCAGGAACCCTGGGGGAGGCTCCTTCCATGGTGCTTCGGCCTTCGACCCCTGCTGCCCGGGCTCCTCCTCCCGGACCTCCCTCTATGGGCACCAGGCGGGGACCGCTGCCAGTCAGCCAATCAGTATGGATGGCTACAGCACAAGCATGGTCCCCCAGCCGCAGCCCCCCACCCAGGCCGCCTGCCGCCATTACCTACACTCGCCTTGTAAGTGGGGTGCTTGAAAGGTAGGGGAGGGCACCCTAGTGGGGTTGGCTCCCCCCAAGGAGTAATGGGGCTGCTCTTTTCCCTCTGTTTTCAGATGCCTCCTTGACGCGGCCCCTCCACCCTCAGGCTGCAGCCTGCCCCCATTCCCATGGCAATCCCCCTCCCTCGGCACCTCCCCAGGCCCCCCCACAGGTAGACTACGTCATCCCTCATCCCGTCCATCCCTTCCACCCCTCCATCTCCTCCCATGCCTCTTCCCACCCGGTCCCGCCCCAACCCCCCCCTCATCCGCTGGCCAACGCAGCGGCCCCTATTCCCCAGCCCCTACCCAGCGCCCACCATCTCCCCACAGCCACCCCCTCGGCCCAGCGGCTGCACCCTCATGACGTGATCCAGCGGATGGAGGTCCAGAGGAGGCGCCTGATGCAGCATCCGACGTACGTCAGCCAGATTGGGGTAGAAGCTCTCCCCCTCCCTTGAGCCAGCCCTGTAGCAGGAAAGGAGTTGGCAAGGCCCGGCTTGACCACTTATGTCCTTAGTAGATTTAGAAGCCGCCCGACTTCAGAGTGACTCCCGAGTGGTTGACACTTAAAATCGTACACACACACACACACACACACACTCCGATGCAGTAAGTGGAGTCCCCTGCCTTTATCTTACCTGTTGATGCTTCCTTCCTTTCCCGGAGTCTTCCTTTCCCGGAGTCTCCAGGAGTCTTAAGCCCAGGTCTCAGCCCTCTTTGAAATACTGAGAAATGGCTCAACCGGCCTTAGAACGTTAGTCGTTTTAGAAAAGCGCAAACTTTATAGGCGAACGGAAGCTGCCTCTCCAGTGCCCAGAGACTCAAGCGAACTTCTTTCCTTGGCTGCTCAGTGTCTTGTTTGGCAAGCCAGGACTGCCCTTTTGAGCTTTGGTAGACCTGATCAACGTTGGCTGAGGTTCAGAGCTGGTTTGGAAGAGGCAGCCGATGGGGCAGCCCTGCAGGGACCATGCAGGGAGGGCTTCCCCGTTCAGACTCAGCAGCCATCAGTTTTTTCTTCCCCTCTAGGCGGGCGCACGAGCGGCCACCACCACATCCTCACCGGATGCATCCCAACTACGGCCACGGCCACCACATTCACGTGCCACAGACTATGTCTTCACATCCTCGACAAGCGCCAGAGAGGTCGGCTTGGTTAGTAACAGTGATCCATGCGTCCTTTCCCCTTCGATGCCGAAACGTGCACGCCCCGTCCGAGGGAACCTGTCCCGGTTGGTGTAACTTGACTCGGGGGGTTGGTATAGCTTTGGGTCACCTATTGTGAAGCTGACTTGAGACCAGTCTCACTCACGCAAAATGCCCCCCCCCCGCCCATATCCTGCGGGGGCGGGGCGATGAGTCTCGCCAAAGAAGGGGAAGCTGGCAGCCGGAGCAGTCAGAATGAATTGGAGGCAGCTTGGGAATGTTCAGGTCCCAAAGGGGCGAGATCCATGGACAGAGGCCTGAAGGCTGTGAGCGAGTGAGAAAAGCCCTGGCTACAAATGGACTTTCTGTTTGGGTGCAGGGAACTGGGCATCGAAGCAGGCGTGACCGCAGCGACCTACCCGCCGGGTCCGATGCACCCGCACTTGGCCCACTACCACACCCCCCCTCGGCTTCACCACTTGCAGATTGGCGCTCTTCCCTTAATGGTAAGCGAGACGGTTGCAAGCGGCTCTGGCAGTCGGTTGTTTCCCGGTCATGTCATGCCAGGTTCACAGGGGAGAGTCTGAGCAGGCTATCTCTAGGGGGGCCCCGAGGAGACCACAGGGGACAAAAAGAGAGGGATAGTCTGACTCCAGTTGGCAGGGGAACCGAAGCCCACCTGTTTTCTTTGAGAAAATAATTACGTTCTCCAGTAGTCCGTTGACCCTCTGCATCTGATTTATGCTCTTAATTCAGTCGTTGCTTTTGACGGCTGAATTAGAAAACACCCTGATTAGTATGTGAAAGTCAGGAGTTACTAATCCAAGTTTACTACCTAAAGCAGTCATATTTGGGGTTGAACTTGATAGCCATGTTTTTAGAATTGTGCCTTTCCCAGGTCGAAGTTTGAAGCTACCTTCAGGGTGTCAGCTGTCCTGGGGGTGAGGTCTTGTAGTGGCTTTCTTTCCTGTTGATTTGGGGATGGGAGAAAAAAGGGACTTTCCCCTTCTGCACTGGACAGGAGTTGAGAATCCCTTCAGCCACAGACCAAGAAAAACGTTGGGCACTTCCTTCCTCAAGGGCAATATCTAAGGCAATTGGGAGCTGCTTTGAGCCAAGTGGGATCATGAGGGGTGCCTTTGTCTTTGGTACTTAGCAGCCTGGAGCCTCGTTGAAGCACTTCTGATGTGCAGCATTGAACCCGGCTGAAATTGCTCCTGGAGGGAGGACAAGAGCGAGGGCTGGGCGGAAACCAGCTACAGTAAAGCCCTGGAGCCTGTCTTTGGACTCAGCGGGGGGGCAGGGGGGGAGCTGGTTTGGACACGCTGTGACCTCTGGAGGGACATGCAAAGGTCGAGGGGAACGTGACAGAGCCAGGGGAGAAAGAATTCCTGCTCATAGCTGGCTCAAAGCTCTTTGTCATGTTGTTCTTTCACTAGCAGGCAAAGGCAAGCAGGTTGCCCCAAGGCAGCTTAATCTCACAAGAAAATGGTTCTCTAGCAGCCAGCTGAGTGGATTCTTGAAGGTGGGAGATGCTCTGGTCCTCTTGCGTTGTTGATAGGATCTTCCCCACGTGGACATTGGGCCTGGGCTTTTCTTGGAGGGGGGGCACTTTCATTCGAGAGTTTGGTTGCCTCTGATCTCTCTTGGGGTCTGGAGGGTTTGACTTTCTGAACATGATGCTGGTCACTTTGCAGCATCTTTGCTTTGTTATGGGAGGCGCCTGCTGCATTCTGGCTTGTTTTATGCAAGAAGAAGGGGTTTATCTGGGTCCATATTTAGGGAGACTTCCCTTGATTCTACTTGTAGGACAGGAAAGGACATTTTTGGAGCGGGGAGGGGTCACATGGATTTTCAGAGTGGTATTTCAGGCCTTGTTCCAATGTTGGGACAGTTCTTGGCATGTTGAAGACCCTCATACATGTCAGCATTGCAGGTAGCGCCGTCTGTTTGTCTGAATTACAGTCTTCTGAAAGGTAAGAGGCTAGCTGGCAGAGGAGAGGGTTCATGGGGGTAAAACCATTTTACTCATTCTCACTTTGCAGCTGCCTGAGCCTCACGTGAGGCAGGCCCAGAGCACCAGTCAGGATAGTTGCACAACTGAAGTCCTGCTTGCTGAACTTGGTCCAGCCTGAGCAGGACAGCCGGCCTCTTCCTGAAAGATTCTCCTTCTGGTTGGGCGTCGTGGCGGTCGAGCAGCTCAGGGAGAAAAGGAAGGGATGCCATCTGCCAGACCGAATTCCTTCCCTTTGCAACAGGAACAGTTAAATACGTGACACAGCTGCTCTGCAATTAGACTTAACTCCCTTCTGCTATTTGAATAGGTTCCTGACATGGCGGGCTACCCTCACATCCGTTAC
Source organism: Arizona elegans (assembly GCA_022577455.1). Taxonomy (NCBI): domain Eukaryota; kingdom Metazoa; phylum Chordata; class Lepidosauria; order Squamata; family Colubridae; genus Arizona; species Arizona elegans. Next base: position 1,624,513 of record JAKOOJ010000065.1, on the reverse strand, counting down.
ATTTCATCGGGATTGGATGGAACTTCATTCAGAGGCCCTTTCAGGGGCAATTTTGAGGTTTGTAATAGAATCACCCTCAGCTTTGTGGCAGAACCTTTGTGGGGAGGGGACATGCTGGTTTTGTTTTCCACAATGCCCTTGGGCCTTTGTTGTGGTTTGGGGGCAGATAGGCATTCCAGCTTGAAGGGGCTTTTTTTCCACCACCCTTCCCCTGGCTGGGAGTGTTAAGTTGGCTCAGGGAAGGGGAGAGTTGGTACTAAACGGTCCGTTCCTTCTCCTTGGGCCTGCTGGTCAGTAAGGTGGCAGAGAGGAACTGAAGTATCAGATGCAGAGAGTTAATGAATTCCCCGGTCTAGTTCATGAGCTCAGCAGGGCCTTCAGATGAACTGGTTCAGGCAACCGCCATCTTCTCCCACGGAGGGCGGGATGGGGAAATGCAGCCCTTTCCCTCTAGTCCTCACTCACTAAGGACCCTTAAGCAGCCCTGGAGTGAACCATCCCACCCACGAGGTGAGGTCTCACTCGCTGAAGTGATTGGCCTTCCCCCGCTTCATGGAGGGTGCCTGCAATCCTTGGCGTTCGGCGTCACAGGTCTCCAGGCCCTCCTTGTGTGCTGTGCTGCATTGCCCCACTTCATTCGCCTTTAGGACATGGGAAGAGGGAAGCCGAGGGCAGGTGGCAGGGCCAGGACAAATCCTCCCAGTAGAGCCATTGAACAGTAAAGGCTGCCCTGTGTGTGACTTGTCAGATAAGTTGCATCTTAATTACTTAATTAGTAAATTGGGGAGAGAGCACCGAGATGGCAACATCTTTTGTTCCACTTTGATTCCAGGAATTAATCCATCTGGAAGAACGTTTAGGAAATGTGAATCGCGGAGCTTCCCAAGGAACCATTGAAAGATGCACTTATCCCCACAAGTACAAAAAGGTGAGAAGGTCTCAGGGGTGTTTAAAGAACTTCCCCATTGAGTGGGGAAGCTCCTCTGTTTTCCTGTAAAGCCCTCCCCCCCCCCCCCCCCCAAAAAAAAAAGAGAGAGACGCTTATCGATTCTTGTGTCTCAGAATCTCGCAAGTTGCTGCTTTTCTAGGAGGAGACAGATAATCCCAAATCTTTCTAGATTCCAGGTGTGGAATCTGGCTGCAGAACCTGCTTTTCCACCAGGAGGGGCCAAGTCGGGCACGGTTTTGTGTCTGCTTTTGTTCATCTAGGAACCACCCTAGAGCCCCAAATTGGCCTGTCATTCAAATTGCTGATAATTGAGTGAGAAGGGACTCTGCCCACTCTTCTTTGCCCACCTTGCCGCGTTGAGTCTCTGGTTCATTTCTGGTGCTTCTCTGAGTTTCCTGCATGCAAATGGGAGATTCCAGCGGATCCTTTCTTGATGGGTTGGGGCACAGGTTGTGCTGGGAATGTGGTATTTAACAACTTCCATTGCATCTGTTACTTGGAAAACAATTAAAAAAGCATGTCACACTTGACAAATAATAGCCTTATAAATAGGTGACCGGTTCCTGAAATCAGAGAAGACACTGAAGGCTCTGATCATGGAGCTTTTGGAAAAATAAGTTGGGAATAATTGCTCAGTTGTCAAGGTTGTGTTACAAAGAAACATAGTCTAAGTTGATTGAGACAGCTTGTGTGTGAGCGAGAGCTTGAACTTTTAAAAATCAGCTCTTTTGTGTCACTGTGAGAACATAACGTAGCTTCATTGACCCACCTTGTGTAGGATCATTTTCCCCTCTAAATATGCCTTGAGCGTTTTTACAGTTGCAGAGACAAATTAGTTTAACAATTGAAATTGTCAAAAAAATTATGGGATACTGAAATAATTGTACCGGAGGTTAGGAATTCAGAAATAGCAGCTGGATAAATTTGTTATCCAACTTTAATTGTATATTGTTTAAAATACAGTACCATATATGGGTTGGGGATGCATAGTTGATTGGTGTAACAGAAATGATAATTGTGTATAAAACAGATCTCATTCAGTTTGCCAATAATGTCATCTCTGCTAATAAGGTAACAACTGATTGGTTCTCACAGAGGAAACTACACTGCAAACATGATGGGGAAGAAGGAACTGAGGAAGACACCGAGGAAAAATGTACCATATGTTTATCTATATTAGAGGAAGGGGAAGATGTCAGGTAACTGAATAGGAAATCTATTGGAGATACTGAACTAATGTGGATCAGGTGTAGACCAGGAATCATTTTTATAAAAGTGTACTGCAGAAGGTTGGAAATTTAGAGAGGTGGAGGCTCCAGCCAGCTGCAACCAGTTTGTCTCAAATACTGGCATGGGTGGGGGTCAAAAAATTATCCTGGGCAGAGGAGAAACTCTCCATTCTTTTTGAGGCTGCAGCTCCAGGACCAGTTTAAAGTGACCTGTTTTGCAGCAAGGCTCTGGAAGTAAAACCCTAGGGTTAGCCGGGGGAGCTCTGGCTCAGCTGTTTGATGCTAAAACTACTGCAAGAAATTTATTTTTTAGTTTATTTTGCGTCTTTGCAGTCTACGCCCTACGATAATAACTTAACGCTTCCCAACTGGAACTGATCTGGCCCTGTGCGCACTTCCACTTTGCAGTCTAACTCTTGTCCTGAAAGAGAAATTAGCTCACAGCTCTTGCCCCGCATGGTCCTTTTGCCAAATTTAGCCATCTGTTGTGACAAGGGCCATAGTTCTGGAGAAGATGCCCTGTCAAAAGACGGCTTTCCTAATCGGTTAGAGAAGAACCTTCTCCAGGGTCCTATTTTTGAAAATCAAAAACCCAATCCATTGGCCAGCCTGTGCACTGCTGATCCTTTCTTTCCTTTCTTTTTAGGCGCCTTCCGTGTATGCATCTCTTCCACCAAGTGTGTGTCGACCAGTGGCTAATTACCAACAAGAAGTGCCCCATTTGCAGAGTGGACATTGAGGCTCAGCTTCCCAGCGAAAGTTGACAGGCTTTGGCCTCCAACCTCTTGCTTTCCTCCTTCCGGGTACTGCAGTCAACCAAAGATGGCCTGACTCCGCTGTGCAGTTGTGGGAAGCATTTGAACCTGCTAGAGTGCCGTTTGTCTGCTCTGTGGTATACCTGATGCTAACCCTACAGTTAGTGTATTTATAAAGCTTATTTTTGGTTTGTTTGTTTACCCCTTTCAGATTCCTAACCGGTTTTCCCTGTCCTTTTGCATGGATCGCTCCCCATATTGCATTTCTTTGCACATATTATGGGCTTAGTGACCCCCCCAAAACTTGCAGGCAAGATTATCTGCTTTAGGAAGTAGAGCTGTGTGGTCCTCCCTCCCTTTTTTATTTGTACCGAAAGTCAACTTTCCAGAGTATGATTTCACTCATTACTAACCTCAGAGTCCTTAATTTAATCAAGTCTTTTAGTTTTAAATGTATAAAGATCAAAGGATATTTTTTTTAAGACATTCCTTAATTAGGAAAAAAAAGCTGCTGTATACTTGTGTGGGAGAGAGGTACCAAGGCCTCGTCCTGGGCGAGGTTTGTCGAAAGGAGCATGGCTGGGGCTGCCTGCCCCACCGTCTGCCCCATCACTCTCGCCTGGAAGCCTCGCCTTCCCATCCTGTAATGTCAGACTAATGGGACGTCCTCTTGGATCACATTTTTATGTTCTTAAACCTTCAGCACAATGCAGATATCTTTGAATGTCAATATTAAAAACATTTAGACTGCTGTCTGATTGTATGTACCATTTTCTTATGTCTAGCCATTTGAATCGCTAACATAAAAAGTTTACTGCTGTGAACAGCTCTACTGAACACTAAATATTGGATTTCAACTAGCTGCACTGTAGATAGATGCAGGCTGAATAAAACAAGTACTAGGAGAACAAGGGGAAGAGCAGGGATGTTGTCTGTCTTGTTTCTCGTTCCTCAGTCCTATTAAGTTCATCTACTGATCTGCAGTCCGGTTTTGTTAAAAAGGAAAAACGCCGCTACCAGGATGAAACCAGGAGTTGAAATATCATTTCTTAAGGCAAATATCCATGAATTCATAGATTTTATGAAGATCCCTGTTCTCTGGGGGATCTGGGTGGTTTTTTGTTTTTTTTTTAGTTTTACAATTAATAAAGTTAGCTGAATCCATCCGACTTTTGTGTTATTTCTCAAGATTGATTTCTTTGCATTATACAGGGTTACTCTGCTATTAACGCCTATGGGGGGGGGGAATAACTCCCGTGAGGCTTTTGCAGAAAATTGCGCCGCCTGCATGAGAAGCGGGGGTGGGGAATGTCGCAGAGGACGACCCTCCTCAGTCCGGGGGCGGCACTCCGAAGAGCCCTCGACTCAGCCCAGCGCGCAGGAGTTCGTTTTGCCCGCTGCTGGAAGCGCTCCAAACGCAGCGCCCTCCTTTTTTGAGGCCGCAACCGGGACACACAGTGAGGTAGGCTACGGACCAGCCCTCCCCGGCCGGGGAATCACGCTTCTACTCGTGAGCCGCGGACACTTCGCTCCCTTCCTCCCGCGCCCTCACGAAGAAAAACTGCAACTCCCAGAGGAACTTGCGCGAGGGCTGCGGTCGTGGCGACGCCGGACGGACAAAAAAAAAAAAGGTCGGGGCGGCAGCCAATCGGGCGCGTCTCCTCCAGGCGGAGGACCAATGGTGGCGCATGCCAGGTGGGCGGGGCTTCTGAGGGAGGGAACCGCTTGGGACGCCCACCTGGGGCAGGTCTCACCGGCCATTGGGGGTGGGGTGGGGTGGGGTGGGGGTGGGGCTTTCTATAGCCCCTTCCGGTGAAGGTAGCCCGGCTCGTGCACCGCAGGCAGGAAGGCTCGCTCCCGGCGGGCTTCGTGCCTTCTGGGAAGGCAGCCGCGGGGTCTCGGGCGCGCTCGGAGCCGGCATTACAAGAGCCCCCCACCCCACCCCGGAAATGGGGGCGATAAGGAGCAGCCGGGAGGGGGGCTCCTTCCCTTTGAGCGCCTGCCCGGACTCGCTTTTCCCTCTTTTGTAACCCCCCCCCGTTCTCTGATGGGGGGGCTACGGGGGGCCTCTTGGTCCATCCTGGGGCGCGGCTGGCGCAGAGAAGCGGAGCTGCGCCAAGCCACCTCGGAGAGGCTGCGCACCGGCACGGAGGAGGTGGGCCGCCCACGCCGGGGACCTCTCCCTGCAGCAGCCGGAGGTGTGGCGAGGGGCGGGGGGCTCCAGCCGGGCTCAGCTGCCGGGGCATCTCGCGAAGGAGCCCTTGTCCGTCCGTCCCCCCCTCCCTTCCGGGTGGCCCTGAGCTCATGGGCGCCCGCGGGCCATTCTGGCGGAGTGGCTGTTGGAGGCCCGTGCCAGGTTCCGGCTTCTGCAGGAGACGCTCGGCGCCCGCGTGGCCACCACGGATCGCTGTTTGCAGGTAGCCCAACTTCCCTTCGCTCACTTGTCTGCTACGCGCCCGCACGCACGCACGCCCGCCCGCCTGTCTGTCTGTCTGGCGGTGCCGTTGACTGGTGGCCGAGTGGGCTGCGCGGTGCTTGTGCCGACCTCCGGCCAGGAGAGAGGAGAGCCAAGGCAGCCTGCGGAGGGCAGGGCCTTCAAGCCAGCAATGCATCACTCCGAAGAGGCTATTCCGCTCCCCCAGGAAAGGACCGAGCTCATTTTAGGAGGGTCTAAGAGGCCACAGATTACCTACCTGTATGCTCTCCACTAGTTTCACTGTCAATCGTGTGCTTCTCATCAAAGCTTTGTAGGAATGTATCTCAGGCAAATTAAATCACAAAGCGTCTTCTCTGAGGTGCTAAACATCTAACCAGGGATGAAGGGGAGGGAAATTTCTCCATCTTGACCTCTGAACAGTAGAAAGTTTTAAGAAGAATAAACCATGAAACCCAGTTTCTTTACTAGCACAAGACTGAAGTTGGGCCTATGTGTCCCGCCATTCAACCTGGTTAGGGTTACTTGGTGTGACTGCAATGCTTCTGGCTGCAAAATATGAAGAGATCTATGCATCGAGTATTTTGGATTTTGTTTACATAACCAATAAAGCATACAAGTCCACTCGGATTCGGGAAATGGAGCAGAATATCTTGAAAAAGCTGAATTTTGTGCTGGGCTAGCCATTACTATTCCATTTCCTGAGGAGAGCAGCCAATGTTTCAGAAGTACGTCTGTCCCCGGCTCTTTGGGCATTGGCCTGAATTGGGTGCAGGATCAGATAAGGGAAGTGGGTGCCAGGAAGGTTGTCCATACAGTCCAACAAAATTACTATGTTGGTTTGGGCAGAACATTTCCACGGCATAAATTTAATACAGGGGATTGGAGTGGGGGAATAGGTGCACAAATACCAAGTCCCAGAAATGCAGGCAGTTCCTTGAGCAGATTTGGCTTTCAAACAAGGCAGCTTTGTTCCTGCTTTGAGGTTTCGAAATGGCTTGGGAGGAAGGCACAGCAGAGAGTGAGGGGTGGAGCAAGTGGGGCAGGAATAGAGAGTGTTCCGAATCCGATTAGAGCGTCCCTTCAAGGCAAAAGTAGTAGGCGTGCAGGAGACTGGAAGTTGTGGGATGCCCCTCCCTAGAAAAAAGCACTCAAAGCCCCCTTCGAGGCTGAAGACCGATGGTTGCCTTTGGTCCTTTATTTCCAGCCTTCTGCTGAAACGTACCTGCTAGCAAAATACTTGATGGAACTATTGTGGACTACAAGATGGTGCATTACAATCCTTCGGAGATTGCAGCTGCGGCGCTCCGCCTCTTGAAGGTCTTCTCAGGGCCAGTGGGTGAGTCTCAACTGCAGGCAGGACCCGAGGAAGCTTTGCACGCCCTTCTCCAAGGCTGCAGAGTTCCCATGGGTACGTCTTCTCCCACTCCATATAGTGAGGATCCAGAGCTCCACGTGTCTAACTGATAAGAGCAAATCCAGTCACAGGATCATGACAGCTGCAGGGCAGGATTTGCCTTGATCCTGAAGGCCTTTGTCTGAGACTCCAGCTATTGAGGACATGTGGGTTTTGGTCAATGGATTCCCAATAGCTGAGTTGGGGAGGAGAGGGTCAGTTGCCCAGGCCACCATCTCTTTGGGGATGTTTTAGCTCAGGCTTAGCAGGTTGGATGGCAGGATGGGCAAAACAGCTTGCCAAGAAAAAGCCATAGCAGAAATCAGCAGGGCCCACATCTAGTTTGTCATCCAGCCTCTTGGAGCCAAGACCGTCTCTTGCCCTGTGCAGCTGGCCCTGCTTCAGCCTTGCCTGGCCCTGTGGCTTCATAGGCAGTTGGTCTGCCTTTAGCCACAAAAGTTGCACCACAATGCCGTTGTAAGTCTACTATCCTCAGATATGTCCGGTCAACCCTGCCCCACAGTGGCCCCATCCAAATCACCTGTACTGTCCTAAAGGCATCCCCATTGCTGACCCTTTCCAAGCCCTCACATGCACCCCTCCCTTGGCAGAAGGGGTCTAGCCTGCACAGGATTGTTACACCAGAATTGTAGTCTCTGTTTTTATTGATGGGAGGAGAGCAATTAAAACAACATGCAGAAGGCCAACAGCAGCACAGACCAGCTTTGGAAACTTCTCGTATTGCTAACCATCATGACGTGTTCCTATGATGAAGTACCTGGGCTCCAAATGATATCCCAAGCCACTGAGTTATGGTGCAGCTTTGCCTCTGACTTATTTCTTTTAAACGTGCACCAGATGAAACCACTGACAAGAGTTTACAGCTTCCTTGGAGACAAAAGGGATGTGTGTGTAATGCAGATACAGTAATAACAAGAGTCAGTGTGGGCCAGCCACATTAACTGAGCACGGTGAAGTATTTGCAGCATAGAATACTGTTTTCCTTTGGTCCTGCTGCCTTTTTGGAGTCACGAGCATACCTAGACAAGACCGTGGGGGTGGGGGGAGTGTGTAGATGTATACAGAGAGACCTGGACTCTTGGGGAAAGAGAGGTTCCACAGAGAACTAGCAGCAGAATCTGTTTCCCCTGTAAAGCTGCCCACTGAGGAAATGTGCATAGAGTTTCATTGCTTTGTTAGATAATCTGGAAGAAACGGCAGAGCAACTAAAGGCACTTGAAAAATGAAAGAAAAAACCCCATCCTCCGTCGTAATTCTAAATCCGTCACAGAGCACCTGATGATTTCCAGAACTGGGTTTTTAAAAAAATAATGGAATGTAATTTGAACACATTCCTCTTCACAAGAAAAGAGTTAAATAAAATAAATAAATCCTTGGCTTTGAGGGCTTTGGCTTCTGATAAAACAGACTTATCCTCTTTTTAATCTCATGGCGGAACCGAAGACTCCTCTTATAGGGTTTGCCTAGAGTGGCTCACTCAAGGGGTTGGAAAGCATCTTCTCAGCGAGCCTGGAGCCAATCAAGGGTTTCTTAGGGTCAGAGTTACATCTTGCTCACATAATTATTCGGAAAAAGTCCTTGTTTCCCTCTTAATCGCCCTGTCCACCAGCCTGAGGGGTCTGGAAAGAAGGAGGACAGTTAGCTAGAAATAATTCTGCCTGACCCTGACCCCCCCGCCCCCCCCCCTGCCTTCAGACCTAAGAAAATGCTTTGCAGTGGGACACAAAGGGCATTTGCAAAGTCACAGCACCCAAAGTCTCATTTTTTTCCTTGTCTATTTGTAAGATGAGGGAAAATGCCATTTCGGGTAGTATCCAAATGGAGGAGAGTAATAAGCCAATGCAACATTGGGCCATGGAGTAAAAGGAAAGAATAGCTGGGCCCAAGCAGAACTGAGGTTCGGAGGCCCAGTGTCAGAGGGGGCAATTTGAGGCTGATGAAATGGTTGCCACCTGCACCCCCATCCCTTTGCTTTGGGCAGGCAATGCCCTCCCTGAAGAGTGCCAGGGCAGAGAGCAGAGCCACTTTCTCTCCAAGGCCCAACTGCCAGTTTGTGCACATTCTGGATGGGGCAGAGATGGGCAAGTGAGCAGGTGCACTCCCTGCATCTCAGGCAATGCAGAACAAAGCCCTCTTGACCATTATCTGAATATTCCGAGTATATTAAAAATACCCTGGGCGTGGGCTGTGGGGTTTACCATCTAGAAGTTCAGGTTTCATAGTATTAGAGGAGGATTCCTGAATGTCGGCAGCTTAAAGGGCAAATGGCCACCTGTGCCCAGCTCATTGCCCCCCCCCCAAGTGGCAGCCCCCATGCAGCAGGAGCAGCCTTACCTTCTCGGAGGAGGTCGATGATGTCGTTGGCGTTGAAGCTGAGCTCATCGGTGTCTTGGGCATCGTAGGCGTACAGTGCCCTGCACTGGGGTACCTGGGGCTTGGGCTGGGGCTGGGGCCGGGGCTTGGGTCTGCCCCCGGCAGGTGGGGGACGGCTTGTCGTCTGCCTGCAAGCACTGTGGAGTTACAGAGGAGGGCTGAGTTGTCTGTGCCCACCCCCAACAGGCAAACTCATATATGCGCCTGCACAGAGGGACACGTTTCCTGGGGGCAAGCAAATATGGCCATCCATGCAGAGCAGCCTTTGAGTGCTCCTTGTCTTGCAGAATTCCCGGGGATCCCGAGGGGAGAAACACCCCTGGAGAACAGGGGCTTCCGCAGTCCAGACGGCTCCTCCGCAAGCCGCTGCTCATCTGTGAAAGGCTGGCCTACCTTTCAGGGAGGACTAGAGAGCACCTAAAGCCAAGAGCTCTAAATGGAGAGTCACTGTTGTAACTGGAGAAAGTGTAGATGTAGTTCTGAGTCTCGGACTACAGTGCCTATCAGCCTTGGCCACCATTGCCAATACTGAGAATGAGGGTAGGAGATAATGAATGTTTCCAGAAGGGGAAGATGGAGTTAATGGACAGGGATCCATTCAGTGACAACATGCATGTTAGAAGCTTCCCTCTAGCAGGTGTTGATACAGGCTGCACTATACCAACTAAGCTGCGGGGAGAGCTTGGAGGGCGAGCACAGCTCAGCTGCAAGAGGCGATCTAATGAAGCAGGGGTGATCTCTCCAGAAGGTTTGGGCATTTAGGGATATGTGCGTGGGTGTGTGAGATGGGTACAGGAGGTATACTGCTGTGATGAGGAAGCTTCGACACACGTGTGGCTTCTCCATGACAGCCTCTCTTGATCTTTAAACAATCATGCACAACAGGCTTCACTGAGATAAAAGAGCCTTGACTTTGAAAGACGCCCAGCATCTGTTCTGGGTGGGTCTTTTCAACAAGTTGAAGGCTCTGCCAAGAGGAGGCAGGCAAAGCAGCAGCCCTCCAGCCTAGCCATCTGTTGCTTCACACCAAGAAGCAACTGCTTCAGACCAAGCCAAATGGCACAAGGCTTACCCGGCAGCCCCTTGCTCGGGCACTTTGAGGAAATCCAAGCTGCTGGGCTGTTGGGATACCTTTCCTGGTCCCCCTGAGACTCGCGGCAGTGGTGGGCGCGCCATTGAGGTGTACAGGCTCTTCTGACTAGCCCGTTGGCCTGCTGGCCCCGAAGGATGCAGGGGGTGCTGCTGGAGCTTGATCACCCCATTCGGTAGATCTGAAAGGAATTAAAAATGGAAATTCCGAGGCCCCTTTGTGGAACGGCTTCCTGGAAATTCCTTCCCAGATGTGGGGTTCTACTGCCAGGCTTTGGAATAGCAGGGAGCCCTCACCTTCATGGCCCGGCTTTTTGCCACTAGGCCTCAGGTGTCTCCAGGACTCCCAGCCACTTGCATTTAGTGTGCAGCTGCCCCCAAACCTGATCCCCCTGCCCTCCACTGGGTCTGGAAGACTTAAACAGAAGTCTTCTCCTCCTGTGTGGGCACGTGGCACGAATCCAAGCTGATCCATTTGGCTTGCGTTTTACTTATTGCACAAACACAGCCGTTGTGGTCAATACAATGGATCCAGGTTAAAACAAAACATGGGTAAGTGCCTTCATTTTGAATCCATTGCTGATTTTGACCGATGACTCGAACCGGGTGAGCCACCTTCAAGTGTCTCCTCTCCACCACAGAGCTCTCCTTTGTGGCAATAGCATGAGGGAGATTTTGTCACTATCTATTTAGGCTGCCGTGCACACAAGGGGTTTTAAGTGCTCTTCGTTGGATAACTTGATGATTAGGGGCAGGAGAGAAAATACCCTACGGGGACCAAGGATTGGGAGCAGCTTCCCAAGGCATACCTTCGGAGACCTTCCCGGGGGGTGGAGGTGCAGCCCTCATCGGATAGTTCTGGCCACACATTTTGATTGGAAGCCCTCTGGGCTGGCTCACGTCCCTTTTGGTGGGTCCTGAAACACCCCCCAGAATTTGCTCAAGTGGTGATCAGTTACACCTGCCACTAGCCTTCCCCCGCCTCCCCAGCCACCACTTCTGGGCGTTTGCACTTACGGGCGTTCTTTGGGAGTCCAGGCCCAATGCTGACCTGCAGCACTTTATTGCTTGGCCGGAGAATGGCCACGTCTCCCTGACTTTGGCTGAACTGCACTTGGCGAGAGCCACCAGCCTTCCACGGCCCCCAGGTCTCCTTCTTCAGCTTCACCTCCAGTCTGGCAGAGAAAGGAAGAACACTAGGGGATACCCAGAAGTCTTCCCCCTGGATGGGTCTCCTTGGGGCAGGACCCTTAGGGGCACCGCTGGGGTTCCTGAGCCTCTCTGTCTCTGCAGGAGGTTTTCACTACATCTTGGGTGAGAAACCGGCACTAAGAAGATACACGGACACTAAGTCAGACAGCCTGACCTAGAGGAGGAAGCTCAGCAAATAGCCCAGCTGTCTCTGCCCACAGGACGCGTGTGGGCTGCTGGCTGAGCAAGTGTGATGGATGAATTTGCTATCTCAAACAAAGCTTAAATCTCTCTCTCTCTCTCTCTCTCTCTCCCCCTCTTCCCCCCATTGGTATTTGATCGTCTCAGATGAGGGATTTCAGCAAAATGTGTCCTCCCCCTCCCTTCCAATGCAAAGGAGAAGGGAGACCCCCCAGGGGGTGCCTCGTGCAAGGGCTACTCACGTGTTGCTGAACTTCAGGGGGAGCCGCCTCTGCGTTTTCTCCTCGTAGCGCTTTGACAAGAGGCTCAAAAACTCAGTCTTAAAGACGGACTCCAGGAGGCTGTCGTACTCTTGCTCGTGTAGGACAAACAGGTCGTCCTGCAGGGTGCTGGGAAAAGAAATTGGGGGCACCCGAAATTCAGAGCTGGCCTCCCCAGGGAGGAGGATTCTACGCAAACATCTGGCTTTGTTTCTAGCTTTACAGACGTCTGTAAGTTACATCAGTATGACAAATAGAGGGGTTATAAAAAACACCTCTAAAATAGCATGAAGGCCAGGTAGTCTCGACATTTCAGTAACAAAACACAAAACCTCCATTTGATTACTTTTGCAGCATTCTTTCAAAAAGCAATCATACTACTGGGATGCCTTTAAATAAATAAGCAGATAGTAATGGTAAATTTTGTCAGAATATCAGGAACTATAATTAATCATTTTAGTTCTTTCAATCAGAATAGGTGATAAGATAGACTTTGCCCAATTTCTGATTAGTGTAGTGCCTTAATTGCATGCACCCTCTAGTCAGGGAGCGATATGCATTTTGCAAGAGGCGTAAAAGAATCATTCTGAAAGCAGCCCCCGCCCAGCTCGCCAAGCAATCTAGGCAGCCCTGACCTCAGTGACACCGAGAGGATCCGCTCCACTTCGATCCGGCGCTTGAGAACCTCCTTTACGAGGCCTTTCTCTGCTCCCTGCTTCACCTTTTCACGCCCAATCAGATACAGGCACTTGGGGGAGAGGATGAGGTCTCGCTTGATGCCCTGAAAGGAGAAAGCATCCGTGGCTGCCGCTTCACCTGCCTTCACCTCCCTGAGGCTTCCCGTAGAGAAGTTCCAAGATCTTTGGGAGCGGTGGGGGAGCTCAGGGATTTCTGAGGGGTCCCATGATTAGGGGACGTTGCCCACCCTGGACCTGAGGGCCTTCCATTGCTCTTTCCTTCTCCTAGGCAGGATCATCAGTCTGGCCTGTGATAACCATTGCATTAAGCCCAGAAACTGGCCTCTCCGCACACGGCCTTCGGCCAGGTACGATGACATTGTGGGTAGGCATGTCTTGGAGGGAGCAGGTCTTCTGCACGACAGCATCAACTTGCACAGACAACAGCTTCCCATCCTAAAGCACAGTTGCTGGATCTGGGGTCTCCAGAACGAAAAGCTGGCTTGTCTGCATGCCCTCTGCAACTGGGTCAGGCGGCCTTCCAGAAAAGCCTAACCCAAGCGGGAACAAAGGCAAACGAGCTGCCTCGCTTCTCTACCTTAAACCGCCGGTCGTACTTGGTGACAGTGTCGGCAAAATCAATCTTTTCCCGCTTGCCCACGAATTGGCGTAGCTCCGGATGGTCGTCCATGCCAATGTAGTCGCCCACAAAGTTCCTGTTGATGCTGTTCCGCCTTCTCTCCTTCTTGTTCAGCAGCAGGTCGGAGGCTTTGCGAGGGGAAGAGGAGCGTTCCTTAGTGGCCCCAGAGAGAAAAGGGGGAATCCCACCATATGGACTTCAGAACCTGACAATTAGTTGTCGTGACTGAACCCCGAAGAACTGAGCCTCCTCCGTTCAGCCACTGCAGAAAGAAAGAGATGGCCTCCAGGGCTGACAGTAGGACCTGGACTTTGTCAGGCCAAGCGGGAGAAACCTGGCTGTGGTCCCTTCTCAAGACCACTTCCTAGCCTTGCCAGAGAATGCTTGTTTCCTGTATGGTTTCTGCCTTTCTGTTTCCGGCTCTTTGACCTTTAGATCGAGTAGTCGCCAATAACAGAACTGGGGTAGAAACCGGAGCTTCACACTGTACCTAAATGGCTACTTCAAGCCTTTGAGGATCAACTGCTTGATTGATTCATTTCTATGGCCCCCCAACTCAAACAAAGTGACTCTGGGCAGCATACAAAGGGTCAGCAAGCAATACGCCCCCCCCCAAAAGGAAAGCAGCCCAGTGCATTGAAAGCCAGCTGAAGGGGTAAAGTGGCAGTCAGGCTCAAATAGGCTGCAACTCAACCGATCATTTGGAACCACAGGAGAAAGCCAGCCAGCCACAGCTGCCCTTCTGCAGAGAGGAGCTAAAGACGATGGCGAGCGAGAGGGGGGACGGGCAGGGTGGCACATTCTCTTGCTTCTTGAAGAATGGAAGATGCCCCATCGCCAGCCTTATTATGTAGAAAGAATAATCCCAAATACCTTCTTCTCTCATTTGTACGTATTTCTTCCTGGCAATGTGTTTCCTCCAGGCCTTCTGGATGGCCCTCGCGTAGCCATCGTACTTTCGCTCCCTCATTTCCTCCAGCAGAAATAACTGCAAGAGAAAGAGAAGCCGTTGCCGGCCCAGCAGTTTGCCCTGGGGCTCCCAAAGAAGGAAGCTCAGTGACAGGGTCACAGGCTCCTCTCCCCACCCCATTGGATGAGGGGCAGAGCAGGGATCCCTTGTAGGGGATCTTGGCAACATTCAGAAGGGTGGATAGGCTTGATCCCCAGGTCCTCCCTCCAGCAAAGCTACCCGGACACTTTCTGGAGATCTGCAGAGAAGAGCCTCCGGGAATCATCTCCTCCTCCTCCTCCTCTGAGGAAGAAAGTCTGCGGGAGTTTTGTTTGTCCTCTTTGGTTTCAAAACTAACTATTGGAGAACAGACTCAGGATATTCTGCCAAATTTAGAAAATACAGAGCAATTCAGGAAGTCCTTAGATAAACTGAGATTTATCTACTTTAAGGGAAAGCATATTCATACTTTGTGGATAAGAGGAAGCTATTTTGGGAAATGGAAAGCCAAGCCAGGGAGTCGTGCTGCCTCCAGCCAAGCAAGAATAACAGAATTGAAAGGGACCTTGGAGGTCTTCTAGTCCAACCCCCTGCTTAGGCAGGAAACCCTACACCACTTCAGACCAAGGGTGATCCAATATCTGTTCTGCATGGCGCTGCTGAAGTTCTGGCATGCCAAGCGTTGGCGCTGAGGGGGCCCATCTCATCCCCTGCCGCCAGGGAGGTTTCCTAGAACCAACCTGGAGAGTCCTGCAGGTGCATACTAGTGAATTGCAGAGAAATTGCCCTTTCTGAACAGATTTCTCAGTCTTGGGCCTCCTGGATTTTTGTGTCTTCACAAAAATTCAAAGCTTCCATCCAGAAGCACCAAATAAGAAGGAACAGCCTGACCCATGGAATCAGAGCAACTCTTGCACAAAAGCTGTCTCAGGGTGGGACCCATCTCACACTGCAACGGTAGCCTAATTGGCACACTGTCACCTTTCCCAGCTGGTTAAGTTATGGAAATTGTGGTCTGACACATTTGGACGTGCCCCATGGAGGATGGCCATCCAGAGCTCTTAAGTGACCCATCACATGGAGATGACCAAGCCATGTTTCCCCAGGCTGTGGCGGCTTTCTTCTTTCCAAACACTGGCTGCCGCCTCCGCCTCCTCTTTCAGGGCTTCCCCTGTTGGGCAGCTGCCAGAACATCCTGCTCCCCCAGCTAGGTGATTGACATGATTCACTCCCTGCAGTTGCACTAATTGCCCATCCTATCCCTCTGCTGTAATTAAGGTTCACCTCAGACACACTTCCTGTGTCCAGAGGCAGGAAGACCAAAAGAAAAATGCTTGTTGCAGGAAGAAGAGCTGGGAGGAAGGAAGAGAAATGCTTGGTTTCCATTGCTTTTTCTTCTCAAGCCCATTGAAGAGACATAGCGGATTCACGCCATATGTTAAGAAAACCACCGTTGGCTGCATTCATACAACATTCCAAGCCCAAATCATCACAACCTTGTTGTGTTATGCGAACATGACCAGTAACTCTACAGTCTTTGCGGTCTTATCAACTTTCTACGGGAAATTGAGAATTGTCTCTGAAACAGCCGGACTCTCCTGTTGGAGAGCCAGAGGCTGACCCCAATTCAAACGTTTTGGCCCACGAAAATCCTGTTCCCATCAGGCACATCAGGGAAGCAAGGGGGGGAAAGGGGGAGCTGGCTATTGTAAGGCAGGGCCAGTGGGACCTGGTGCAGAGTGCCCCGGGCGCATCTGTACCACAGTTCATCGTTAAATGGTACAAGGGGGGCACAGCAGAGGGTTCTCGGTGCTGGACTACATTTTCTGAGGGGGGGAGGTGTTTCTCAGAAGTCTCCAGGGTCAGAGAGGGGTAGCTTCTCCCTAGTACTCACGGACTCTGGTGCTTTGATGAAGATCTTTGTTCTGCCAAGCTGGTATTGGTCAGGATCCATGTTGACAGACCGGAGAAGGTGCAGAACCCCCTGCCTTTCATCCCCCTTCCAGAGAGGCCAGGTCTCGGGGGTCAGGATGGCATACCTTCAAGGAGAGACACGCCATGCTCAGTTGGTCGCAAGCCAGGCTGGAGGGGAGGCCCTGTGACTGGCTCTCAGGCTTATTTCCTGAAAAGGGGGACCTGCCCTTTTCACTGGGCCAGAATGCCTGATGGGGGCAGAGCTGCGTATGGGAGGATGGACCAATAGTTGGAATCCAGCTATTTTGCAGTTTCTCCAAGGCCCTCACAAGCTGGGCTTTTAGGAGGCAATAGGGACCTCCTGGAGACTTTGGCCAGGGCTCTCTCTCAGGCACAGGCTGCCTCTTCCTAATCTTCACTGAAGCAATAAGGCGCTTAAACTTTTTGAATTAAGCAGTTATGACAGTCATAACTGCTTAGTTCAAAACTTCAGGTAGACTTTTACGTAGGAATTATCTGTCACCACCAGCCAGAGTGGGGGAGAAGCTGACTCACTGGCTTCAGGGACACAACCTCCTTGCCTGCCCAGATTGGCAATCAAGGGCTGGGCATGGGGGTCCCTTATCAAAGCAGCCAAGAAGAAAAAGAGGCTGACAGGAGGGAGGGCAAGCCCTCTGAGCCAAGCACCGTCCTGGCTACGGGCTCCTCTTTGGCCTGC
The DNA here is from genome assembly GCA_022577455.1 of Arizona elegans. Taxonomy (NCBI): domain Eukaryota; kingdom Metazoa; phylum Chordata; class Lepidosauria; order Squamata; family Colubridae; genus Arizona; species Arizona elegans. Next base: position 1,607,717 of record JAKOOJ010000065.1, on the reverse strand, counting down.
CAGTCATCCCCCCCCCCAAAAAAAAATGACTGAAAGGTTCCCCTTGAAGAGGCTGCTGCTTTCCTGCTTACCAAGAGCAAGAGCCGAGGTGGCGCAGTGGTTAGAGTGCAGTGGTTAGAGTGCAATACTGCAGCTACTTCAGCTGACTGCTAGTTCAGCAGATCAGCGGATCAAATCTCACTGGCTCAAGGTTGACTCAGCCTTCCATCCTTCCGAGGTGGGTAAAATGAGGACCCAGATTGTTGGGGGCAAGATGCTATTTAGTATACGGTCTTTGGTGTAAGCCACCCAGAGTCCTCGGAGAGTGGGCGGCATAGAAATACGAATAATAAGAATAAGAATAATTACCCAGACAGGACAACAATAGAAGGGCAGTGAGAAGTGTGGACATCAGCAACCAGCGCTAGTTCTGGGGTGGCCAGGGCCGCAACCCCTGCAGGTTATATTCCACAGAAGAGGAAAACCCTGGGGACCTTTGGCTGTCCTTCCCTCCCGTTTTAACACAGCCACGTGGAGAAAGGGGTACGTACCTCTGCAGAAATTTTTGGAAGGCGCGTCTGTAGGCATAACCAGCTCGGCGAACTCGGATGTTTTCCCTGAGGCCGAGGTACTCCACCTGGTGCTTCACCCTGCAGGAAGAAGGTTCGGGATGGAGCCCCACACACAGAAAGGGGCCCGTTGCTGCTCTCCGGCCTGCAAGGAGGGGGGCAAGCAGCCAGAAGCTAACTGAAAGAGGGGAACATGACCCTTTCGAGGGCTGACCGGCTGCCCTGGAAGGAAGGGCTGCCTGAGAGACAGTTGGAAAACGGCCTTTTCTCTGGCTCTGCTATTTTGACACTGACCCGCACTGGCAAAACTCTTAAGAAAGGGAGAGCATCCTACTGCTTGTGCCTCCATCCTGCTGCCCAGCAGCTTTCCAATTTCAGCAGGCAGCAAAACGTAAACTATTTTGAACCAATCAGCTCTTTTTACAACCATCCCTTTAAAGGAACGGTGAGAATAATTACTTCAAAAATGCAGGAAGTGTGTTATCACAGCAAAAAGAGCAGGTAGTGGGATTTTTAAAGTCCAAATTATTGTGACAACCACAACTGGGCAAATAACTCTGATGTGGGAGCCGCAGCACACACTGGCTTCCTCTCATCTTGGCCTCTTGGGACTCACCTACTCTCCTCCCAGTCGTGAGGCTTTTTGGTTTCGTTGGGCTTGATGCAGCGGATATAATGGGGGGTGCATTTCATCAGGGTGCCCACCAGATCGTTGGCCTGTTTCTGCGGAAGAGAGAAAAGGCTCTTTGCTCAGGTCAACAACAGCGTCATTCCCTCTGCTCCTTTGACCAGAGCCACCCGCCCTGAGGAATCCCACCTCTGCGCTTGGCCAGCCCCGAAAGCTTTGCTGGTGAGGCCCGCTCCATTTGCTTCAAGGCCGGGGGCTCCTCTGCTCTTCCTCTGGTGGGAGATCCTGGGCTGCGCAGAGGGGCCCAACCAGAAGCAGAGGGACCACACAAGAGGGAAGGGCCGCCACTTCACCACACAGATGGGCGAGAGGACAGATCGTACCAAGTCCGTACACACTACACACTACACACACTTGCCGAGAGCTGTGTTGTCATTGTCCTTTGCAGGAAGACCAAAGGGAAGGGACTGAGGAAGATGCAGCCACGCAGTCGTGATGCATGAGTGGGGTGGACAGCTGCCAGGTGCTCTTTCAGTTGCCTAGTTGGGCAAATCTTGTTTTCACATTAAATTTCTGCAGGGCCCTTGTTTGTAAAGTCGCCTTCACAACTCAACATTTAGCTATTCCTGGAGCGACCAGCAGCCATGTCCCCTTTGGGTGCTAAAGCCCCAAGATCTCTGCCTCTGCTGCTGCTGCCCCAAAGCACCCACCTTGATTTTGCTGCCGGCAGTGGTGGGTCGGCCTTTCTTTTCGGCTTGGGGATTCTCTGGAAACAGAGCCTTTATAAAAGGCCTAAGAGGAAGAGGAGGAGGAAGAGATCAGCCCATGGCACAAGGCAGCAGCCAGGAGACCAGGGCAGAGGCGGCTGGATTTAGTTCTCTGCCGTGTGCAACTGGCAGCCCCCAGAGCCTCTGCTGACCCTCTGGCTAGAAATAGGGGGTGCAGCTTTCTTCCATTTTTAAGCAGGAAGCAGAGTGAAATGGTAGAACAAGCCCTGAAGTAACTCTGAGAGCCATTTTAGGCAAGCGGGAGTTCAGATCGCAGCCTCTCCAGCCCTGGCCCCCTCCCCAACCTTGTGACTGGCCCTCCCTTGGCCCCTAAAGATCCGCCCGTCTCTGCTGCAATGAGCCAATGGGTGAACTGCAAAGGGGGCCCTTCCGGCAGGGATTTTTCTTCTTAAGAAGCCAAAAGGCTGCCAAGTCTCTCTTCAGACCTCATCTCCTGGAGCAGGATTGAGATCTCCCCCCCCCCCCCTTTGAGCCAGCCACCCACGAGCCCATTAGCTTAACAACTCTTCTGCAAGTCTTTTTGAAAGGGAAGTAGGGAGCTTTCTGTGTTTGGAATAAGAGCTTCGCTGGCATGGCTGTGACGTTCTTTCCAGTCTTGGGAGAATCCCCACTGATCTCCTATCGCTGCATTTTGAGTCTCCCACAAAAGCCCCGGAAAGATCTTAGGTGCACATGCAGCCTGGGGAAACCTGCCTTACGTACAATTCACTGCTTTGCATGAGCTCAATCAAGTCCATGAAGAGAACGTCTCGGTTCCTCTCACAGAATCCGTCCATGTCGTAAGAAACCTGATGGGAGAAAGGCAGGTGAGGTGAGGCACTTTCAGTTTCTTGGCCAGGAGGACACATGGCAAGGGAGAAGTCCTTCACCAGGCATGGCCGTGCCGGCTCCCGGGATAGAATTTTGTCGAAGCCAGAAATTGGGGGAAATCACAGCGTAAAGTACCTTTCCTGGGACCTTCCAGATAAATTGAAGAAAATTCCCAACAGGCCCTCCCCGAATGCCCCACTTGGGAAGGTACCTTTCCCGCATAGTGGTGAATGATGAAGCCCTGATTCCAGCTGTTGAAATGCTCATGAGTCCCAATCTGCATCTGCAGCTTCTGCAGCAAAGTTTGGTCTGCTCCTTCACCCACCGCGTGCATCGTGGCACAGACGTCGTCCAGGATGCTCATGATGCCAGGTGGATTCTGGGGGGAATGACAGGAACAGGAAGTGAAACGTAGGATAGATGCTTGGCCTCCATTTTGGATTGAAGGGTGTTGGGTGAGTTGGTTTAGAGAGTTCTGGATCACAATGGAAAGGACTGCAGCCTTTCCTGAATTCTGCTCCTGGCACAGCAGTTAACGGTATCAAGGAGGGGCGAGATGAGAGGGATGAATCTGGGGCCATGGAGACCCTCCCAGACTTACCACTTTGTTCTCTATGAGGTCACAAACTATTTTGTTGTTGAAGTAATCTATGGGAGTCCAACGTATTCCTTCCTGAACGTATTCCTCCTGCCATACAGAAATTAAGGCTCAGAGAAGCTCCCGAAGGAACTGCAGGGGTCCCCGTGCTAACCCTGTTTGACTCATAAACTTGGCAAGATCAATGCAATGGGCAATCTGTGGGAAGCAGGGAACATCTCTGTCCCAAAGAGGATCCCTCTGCCCCAGGCCAAAGTCCAAAGGAAGATGCCTCTGTTTAGTGATTAACGGCAGCCCAGTTTGTGTCCCGTGGCAGACCTGTCTAAATCCCCTCCTCTCCAGAGCAGCTCCACAGCCCAGGGCCAAAAGATCAGCTGGCCTGCTGATTTAAGGGTCTACCAGTGCAGGGCAAACATTCTTGGCAAGACAGCCACAAGAAATGGTTTGTGGACTTGCTCAGTGAGGCGGTAAGAACTATTCTGACTTGCCAGGTGTGGCCAGGGCTAATCCCTCTGCTGAGTGAGGAGAGGGAGAGGCCAGGAGTCAGAAGAGGACAGAGGCCGAGATTCATTATGTCCCTTGGGCTTCAGAACCCGTGACGAATCACTTGGTTTGGAGGCACTTGGGATCTGTTGGCTTGAAAGGAGAAAGGTACCTCCTAGGATCTTGTCCAACTCTTGTGGGACTAGATCTGAACTTTGCATCCATCTCCGATCTGGATGGAACTACTGAGCTGAAGGCCAAGGCTACCTATGGCAAAGGGCACTCTTCCTCTTTTCCCAGGGAGTGGCTCTAGCAGTCACCTCTGATGCTGGACAGACAGTTTTAACAGGCAACGTCCAGGTGACCCACAACTAAAGATTTGTGTGGGAATCGTTTTTCCATTGCACAGAAGTCTTCCTTGGCTCCCTTTGATTACTTCTCACCCCCCCTGGGGGTGGGGGGGGAAGAGTTCCAAGCCACCCCGTCCTCGGAAACAGCACAACTCAAGGGAGGAGACCCACCAAACTGGTTTGAAAGAACGTATGTTGTTCCCACCAGGATTTTAGGGAGCAAAAAAAGCAAATGTCCATGCTGTTCAAAATGGCAGGTAGCAAAGGAAAATGAAAGCAGCCCTTCCTTCTCTTTGAAAGAGGCAAGCAGGAAATGGAGAAAACAGAAGTGCCCTCGTTTTAATTTTGGAGCCAGCCAGTTTTCCCACATGGGGTGGCGAGTCAATCTCTATGGGGAAGTCATCTGATGCGATGATTGTTCTGGCTCACGAGGGCCCCTCTTAGGTCACTGGATCAGAGGGAAAATATTCCCGCAGCCGAGCAGGCCCTGGTGTTTACTCCCAGGCTGGGCGGGCTGAACCGCAGCCGTTCTCTCTCCCTCTTGCTTTGCAAGGCATTTTCAAAACAAGCATCAGCTGACAAGCTTCCCATCCGGAGGGAGGGGGGGGGGAGAGGGAGAAAAGGACCTGCCGTTTGTTTGTTCCCGGGATTTCTCTCCCAATCTTCAGGTTTACCTGCTCTGCCTTCAGGGTGAGCTCGATAAAAATCTGCTGCAGTTTTTCGTTGACAAAATTGATGCAAAACTGCTCAAAACCATTTTTCTGAAATCAAAAAACAAACCGTGGAAAGATTAATGTCAGGCTCCCCATACCTGCCTCTCAGTTTGCCACATTAACCTCTCTTTTTCAGCGTAATATTTGAGCTGATTTGAGTGTCTGCTATCAGCCTTTTCATGGAAATCGGTGGCCTCAGTTCTCCAAAATAGCTTCCAAGACTTGAATTCCCTTTAGAACTGCTGTTTTTGGTTCTCTGCCCAAAACTCCCCTGAGCTTCTCTTTTGTTTTTGCTAGAGCACTTCATGGCCCCTTTCTGATTTAGGCCCTGAATTCTGGCCCAGCTTACATTAAATCTGTTGTTTGAATTAATTGAGGTTTCCATTTATAGGAAGCTATGCATTTGGGCTGACCTCATCCTACTGCAAAATTTAACCTAGCTCCCTCCCACAAATGTTTTTATTGCAAAAAGGGAAGACTAATGAAGTAGTCCTGAAACATAAATAAAACTCATTCCAGCAGCCTGACCTCACTTCCAGCTAGTCCAGTGTGACCAGCATTTTCATCCTGGGTATGTTTGCTAAGAAATAACAGCCGTGTTTGTGGCCGTCACTCCTTGGTGAGCAGCCTGAGGAGAATATTTGCAGGCCGAAAATACAGACTTCCCGGCCACGATGCCCTGACTTCTGCTCCTGGCCAGGGAAAGACCCAACCCTCAGATGGGCAAACCAGAAAGGCCGTCTTCCCTGGGTCAGCAAACAGCACCGGCCACACAGCAAAAGCATCGCCTTCTGCTTCAAGCCAGCTGGCCACTACCGTGCTGAGGCCGAGGGCTTCAGTTTCTGGTTTCGGCCCCCTGAACAGATCGAGGGATTGCTCCAAAACAGCCGATTGTCTTTCTTCCTGCAAAAGGACTGGCACTTTTGCTGCTGCATAGCGTCCTGATCGATCTGTAGGCCTTTACCTGAAATATTTCAAAGCCGTAGATGTCCAGGACACCAATATTATACTCCTGATTATCTTTTTCCATTGCCTTGTTGATGGACTGTTAAAACAAAATGGGGAAAAACATATTCCCATGAAAACAAGAATGTAACTTTGAAATCAAAGGTGAATTAAACCTGAGTAAAAAGGCTGCTTGCCAAAGGTTACTAAATGTCACTTGAAGCCCTGCGAGCATTCCCTCTCTGCTCTTGCCCAAGGAAACGGATGCCAGTTCTTCTGCCCCACCACCAGCCACTGGGGGCTCCTGATACTACCCCTCCTGCAAGGACAGCTCCCTCCCAATGGGCACCAAAGCTTCTCATCTGCAAAACAAGACGGAGCAGCAGAAGGCTTGAAAATAGCCCTCACAAGTTGCTGCCTTTCGCAGATCCTTCTTCTGAAACCTCTTCCAGGAAATGCTGTTGCTGTGAGGTGAAAGGAGAAAGATTCTCTCCTTGTAGATCAGTGGATAAAGGTCTTATGCCTTTATGGCTTGCAACTCTGTGTAAACTGAGGGAATATATTTGAGGATGGCAGAGTGCAAAGTCTACAATAAATGCCTACATAAATGCCTCACTAGGGACCCCTCCCTCCCCTCCCTTGGCGTGTTGAAGCATCACTTACGTCCACCAAGTAGTCGAAGACCCTAGCATGAAGCGCTTTGGCCAAGGCATCCCTGGTGTAACACGCTTGCTCTACGTTGAGGGTCACGTGGATGGATTCTGATTGGCCACCCCACTTGCTGTCCATCTGCCTGCTGGTCAGTTTCTCCTTAAGACGGCCCTGGTCAATTCCCAGGAGGAACGCCGGGAAGGCCAAAACTGCGGGGTGTCAAAGGAAAACCACAATGAGGCAGCAAAGGAGGAAGAGGAGGGGGGTCTTCTTTTGTTTAGACCCTACTCCCATCCAGGGCAGGGGGTCTTTGGCCATTATGCAGATTGCCTGGGAAAACATTCTATGTTTTGCCCCCTCCCCCCAGATCAATCTTCAGTTCTGGACACCTTCTGGAGTAACTCTGGAGAAGGCCCATTGCCCCTGGGTCTCTTGCCTGCCAGGACGTGGCTCTTCCAGAGGATGGCCCTCTGACCCCGGAGTCCCCTCGGCCATCCCGCACCCACCCACCCCTGCTCCAACCCAGCCCAGGAGGGGCTACCTACACTCTTCACTCTCCACTGCGGCATAGTTGCCGACCTCTTTGAAGCTGAGGTTGCCGAGGTGGAGCACTCCGGCCACAATCTGGATGACCAGCGCCTGCTCCTGGGCAGAGATGCCGATGACCTTCATGGCGTGCTGCAAAGGTTGAGAGTGGGAGAAAGAGGGTTAAAAGCCCCTCTGAAGAACTCCATCGCTTTGGATCAGCTAGCAGCAGTAAATATTTTGGTATTATTTTTAGAGCGTTGGGAACAGCTTCCTTGTCATAGTCCTAAGACCCTCTCAAAGGGTAAAAAGGAAATGCTGATTTATTTCATTTTAAATGAAAGCAGAACATTCAGTGAGGGAGCCCACAAGAAGGCCAGGCCTGGCTCTTCCAGTTCAAGACACGGTTGCTGCAGGTGGCCTCTTCTTGCCACAAGAAGCTAATTCAACTTGTGGTTTTCCAGGCATTAAAAAAAAATAGTTTAAAAGCACAATAAAGGTATAAATCTCTGGAACAGTAAAGCAAAAACAACTTTTCAGAGTTTATGCTCTGCAGCTGTTTCTCACCATGTAACACTGCAAGGCAGAGGAGGTATTTAAGCAACAGCAGAAGAGAACGATAATCTGCTTAAAAATCTTCCTAAATGGCTAAATGTGCTCTTTATGTATGTATATATGTATGTATTTACTTGCTTGCTTGCTCGTATTAAAATTTGACTTGAGACTGAGGATATTATTCTTCATTTTGTCTGACTTCTCAGTTCAAGGAACAGAGCAGAAAATCAAGGAGGAAAAAACAGGAACCGTGGAGACCCAACAAACCCACAAAGATCAGCCCAGAATCCAGAAGCGTTGACCATGCGCAGGGACAGGCAAGGGAGAACCAGGAGATGAAAGCCGGGGATGATAGGCAGGGGTCAAGAAGAGCATCTTAAAGCCCCAGGCCTTTTGTCCAGAATGGTTAATGGACGGTTTGGCATTTCAAGCGCCTCCTCCAGCCAGGGGCTTCTCAGGCGCCCTCATCGTAAGGGATCCCCACGGGCCACTGCTGCCCCCCACCCCCTTCTGGTCCTTGGAGCTGCTTGGCCAGTCTCAAAACTACACCTGGGGTCAGACCAGGAGGGCAGGTGAGGACACGGATGGAAGTGGAAAGGAGTCCCTCTTGGACCTCTTTAGCAAAAGCCGTTAGATCGAGTCAACCTTGTCTTTGTTCCCAGGCAGCTGCAATCAGGACCCTTTTCGCACAAAAGCGGTTCTTGTCAAGTGGGATGTGGGGAGGGAAGCTCTGGTAAGGAAACTTACCAGAGTTTCCTGGAAATCAGATTTGTCACTGATGTCTTCCACTTGGTAGGATCCTGAGAGGCTCAAGTAGTGATAGTAGTCCATGTTGGTGATGCCCAGGCTTGTCTTTTGCTCACTGGAAGCACCTTCAATCAGCTGCAGGATAACACCCCCCCCCCCAGGTAAGTTAGCCCGCTTTGTGTTGTGTTTGGGAGAGGTAGAGAATTTGGGTTCACCTATTGAGGTGGGGGTAGGGGGAGCAGTGCTTTCATCCTTACTAGGGCTTCAAAGGAAAATGGCCATTTCTTTGTCCGATGAAAACTACCCCTGAGAGCGTATGGCAGCCTTTGGGCAGGGAATCCCCGCCAATATTGGGCCCCCAGGAGAAAGGCTCAATCTTGGATCAGAAGGGCCTATGCAGCTCGCCTGAGGAGCCCAGCAAGAGCTCCAGGGACGGCCGTAGTTACATCAGGACTGCGAATGGGGTACTTGCCGGCTGGGGGATTATGGGGGAAGTAGTCCAAAAGGCCTAAAAAACTCCAGCTGGCCCTCCCAGAGGAGCAAGAGCAGCCCAACTTGCCCAGCAGTCCGGGGGCCTCTTCTTCAACCTCCCATTCCCAGGCAACTGCTGACCTGGTAAAAAATGTGGAAGCTCCTCTCCCCGGGATTCCTCATGACCACTCGGGATTTCTCCAGCAGGAAGTTGGAGATCTTGCCTCCGTCTGGCTCCCCACCTGGACTAAACTGGATTTCAAAGTATTTCCCCTGCAACAAAGGGAGGATGTCAGTGACTGAAGGAGGCCTCTCGAGTGGCGTGGCCACAGGAGTGGAGAGCCAGAGAGCTCCCCTTCCTTTCTGGGGGTTGAAATGGGGGGTCACAGTGGATGCCTGGCTCTCCCCTTATATCCCCTTACATCCTTCACCCCGGGGGGCAGAAAGGAAGCGGGCAGAAGAAACGATGGCCCCAAACCATCTGGTGCTGCTCTGGCAAAGGACCACACGGCGTGACTCACAAATCTGCTGGAGTTGTTGTTGCGAACCGTCTTGGCATTCCCAAAGGCCTCCAGAAGAGGGTTGGACTGCAGAATGATATCCTTCACATGCTGAAAGCCAGAAAGCGGAAGTCAGGCTTTGGATGAAAGTCCTCCTCCTTGCCCCCTCCCCGTCCTCCTTTTGCTAGTTCATCCAGGTGGTTCTTAGGCAGAAATCTCCCCTCCCCAACAGTTACAGAGGAGAGGAGGCACCAGGCCAACCGCCTTGACCCAAGCAGACTGAAGCAATGGCCAGTGGGCAACTGACCTCTTTCTGTACCCTACAGCTCTAACCCTCTGCCTCAGGAAATCGGGGCTTTTCTACCCAGGGGTGCTCACCCTCAACATGAGATGCCAAAAGACCCGTTTAGCACTCCTTGCATTGACACCCTTTCCGTCTTAAATCACAGATGTTAACAAGGTTGCCATTAATTACACCAGTTTTGAAATCAATGACCAACTATCTCCTTTGCAGTCAGGAAGGCTCCATCCCCTGCCTCTACCTGTTTCCTGGCCACATTGCTGCCTAAATCTGACTCACAGGGGAAAAATGGGTCTCTTCCCCTTCCTAGAAATAACTGAGCAGCTTATTTATAGAGGGCGATTAAGCCCATTCCAAAAACAACAGTTGCTCCCTCCTTGGCTAGTTACGGATCCAAACGGAGGCGGGCTGTGATCTCCCATGGCAACGCGGGAAAAAGACATAACCAGCGAGACTCTTGCAGTGCCAATAAATTACAGGGAGCCGAGACCCAAGGAAAGCAGCCGCCTGGCTTGTCCAAAAGTCTCCCTGCTCCTCCTCTCACCTGAACTTTGGGGCCTCCTCCGGATATCTTGGAGATGTAGCTCATGATGTACTTGGCTCCCACAGTCTTCCCAGCACCACTTTCGCCACTGGGAAAAATTAGGGTTAGGGTTAGGGTTAGCCCTCGTTGCAACCGTTCCAAGCAGAGTCCTCAAGAACAACCATTTATGTCCCCAAAGCCTTGACCTCCTGCAGTTCCACCTGCCCCAAGCTGGGAGATCAGAACCCCCTTCCCACTGGTCATTTTGCCTGAACCCCTGAAGAATGGCCAATGCTTCATTTTCCCTCCATCCATTGGGAGCCAGGGTTAAAGCTGAGGGTACCATGTTGCATTGCCAGGCAACTCTGGGTATGGCAAGTGCTGCGCTCTAGGCACTAGCATCAGAGGCTCCCTCGTCCCTGACTGCAGGGGTGGGGTGTAAGGCTGAAAGGCTCCTCCTGCCAGACCAAGGGTTAGGGCCATCCTGGGCAGCTGCTCTCTTGGGTGCTTGAGATTCGGTTCTTCTGCAAATTTGCATGGTTTTATCGATCAGGATCCCGGTGAATTTGCTAAGTACAAAACTCAGCAGGACAAGAATGCAATATTTATGAGCCACAAGAAGCCGTTCCAAGGCAGTTTGACTCCTCCCAAGTCCTCCTGGAGTGTCCACGAAGTCCTCCTGGCAACAGTGGCCATTCCAGCCAAAGGTTCCTTGTAGGGCAATTGCCTTCTATTGCTTTTCCAATAAGTAGCAAGCAGATGCATTGTCTTTTCTAATTCTGTCCCTCTTGGGGCTGCCCCACCAGACCTGGTCTGCAAAAGCCTTTCAAAAATAAAGCTAGGATGTGCGACTAAAACCACTGGGAAAGAAACATTATGGGAACTCTATTTTGGTAGCTATTAGCTGTTCCCATCTACAGTTACAAAAATACTGCAGTGCCTATTGGAGAGTTCTGAAAGTCAACACAAAGAGAAAAAAGTCATCAGGAAAAAAAAACAATGTGACTCAAAGGTTTTGGCTTAGTGTGATGACTGTGCACATACCTACTGCAGCTTAGCAGTTTGGGTCAAGAATGATGGCTTCTCCAACAAACCATGGTTTAAAAACCTTGCTTAGCATCTGTGAATGCAGTCAAAGAATTTTTGCAGGCACCAAGATCAAATGTATTTTAAATCTTGCTGCCGCTTCCTTTTCTAAAAAATAAAATAATAAAAAATAAAGAGATCGATATACTTGGCATGATTCACTTAAACTGGTAATTTTAGTCTTCGGAGAGGGGCGGCATATAAATTGAATTAAATTGAAATTGAAAGGAAAATCTGCTACGTATTTTCTCAGAAGTTAATCCCACCAAGATCAAGGAGGCCTGTTGCCCTGGGAAACTATGATTAGGATCCAAATCTTGATATGGCGAGTGCTCTTCAGGATGCAATCTCTTTAAGCCAGACAGATGCAGGCCATCAGCCTGGCAAGTGAGGCTCGGCTATATGCTAAAATAAATCACGAACTTGATGCGTGGTTGAATTAAGTGAAAAATCAAATGTACATTTGCTACCAGAATAAAGAGGTTTTGGCTGCTGGAGCTTGCAGTCACAGCTGAGTCCAAACTGCCCTGTTGCTGGGCAGCCAAAAATTTATACAGTGCTCAAGAGAAAGATCCGTTGGCAGCCAGTGGGTTTGATGGAGGCTTGGCTACCGAGGCAGGGGAAAGAGGCTCTCCGCCCTAGGGGGGCCTTCTGCTCTGGACTGGGCAACATCCCTCTTGTAAAGAAGCATGGATCTCCTGGCCTTGGAAGGGGGACCCTCTTAGACCGGGGCCCCCAAAAGTACCACCCACCTTCAACCAATGGCTACTTCTAAAAAACATCACATTTCTGCCAGGTCTGCCCTTTCTCTCGGGGCAAACCCTTTCTTTGCCCTAGAACCTGTGAATCACTTTGGTGGAGCCTTATTCTTGCTGCTGCTGCTGCTCCTGGTGGTGGTGGTGGTGGTGGTGGTGGTTTCTTCAAGCGAAGCAACCACTCCAGCAGCCTCTTCTGGGATCAGGGAAGCCTTTGCCAGCTCCTTTGCATCAGTAGATCATCACATGAGAAGGGTCGTCGCTCATTCGCTTGTTTCGCGGCCTATGTGTACTCGAAGACACTTGGGGTGTCAAGAAAATACCCCGGGGGCATCTAAACATGGTTTATTCATTTATCAAATGTATTTGCTGCCCATCTTGAGGTTCAGGTGACTTTGAATGTCAGAATGTTCATACAGAGGAGAGAACGCCCGTGTTGTCCCACTACAGCAAAGTTGTACGTGCCCTGCGCAGCTTGATGGCAATTGCACAGTGCCAAGCTTCAAACAGAAGAAAAAATAACTTCTAAGCAAGCCTTTCTTTCCGTCCTCAGCCACATGGAGGGCGAATTCCTGTAAGTGGCAGATACTGCTTTTTTTTAAGCTTAAGAAACCAGAAATAGAAATAAAAAAGCCACAATAACGACAAGTGGGGTGGGAGACCCAAACTAGCTGCTTCCAGGCTGAGTCTGTGAGCCACAAGCAAAAATGGCAGAGAGGGAGCCTCTCAGCTATTCTTCCCACTGTTTTCTCCTTTAGAAATTGCAGAACAAATTAATTGTTGGGCCCTTGAGAATCATGGACCCTCAAACTTAAATTTCTCAGGGTGGGTTGGGGAACCTCCCAAGGGGATGGGAAGCAGGATTTGGAGACCCAGCTGGCCCAACAGAATGTTTTCTGACAAAGAACTATATACTTTCTTCATAAACCAAAGCGACATTCTGCCCCCTCCAGATGGAATGGAGACCCTGGGCAGTTCATGCAGGTAGTTTCAGTTGCTGCTGTCTTTGCTTTACCTGCTTTCACCTCTACGTTTAGGATTCTGCCGTTTCATCTTCTCCTGCAACTTTGCAGTTAGAAGCATTTCCCAGGGTCCATTTGACTCCACTGTGCAGAACATCTGGCTCTAGTTCAACCATCCCTCCTCTTTTCTCCAATGGACCTTCAGCCCTCTTCGTTTGTCTTGCCATGCATGCCCTTCAGTTCCATAATTTTCCCTAAACAAATCCCTTGTCCTTCTCATTCAGAGATTCTACATCCTTGGATTGCTTACACTCAGCATTTGCCCTCACCTGAACCCCAGGCAGTGGGCCCAGCCTCTCCCTCTGGCAGGACCTCAGGGGGCTTCCAAGCTCCTCTGGACAGCAGGAGGGAGACACACACACACACACAGCCACAGACATGATGCTCCCCCCTTCCTCTGCTGCCAGCCCAGCCCAGCCCAGCCCAGAGGCAGAAAGGAGAGCCAGTCCCTTACCTGATGATCACACACTGGTTCTCTCGGTCAATTATCATATTTCGATACATGTGGTCTGCCAGAGCATAGATGTGGGGTGGATTTTCATACTGCGCCTAAAGGGAAGGAAGCAGTGGGGCAAACCCAAAGACTGACGAAAAGGCCCCAGGAAGGAGGAAGAAAGAGACCGGCCCTGCCCTCCCACCTGGCCATGGGGAGAACGAGGCCCGGTGAGTAAAAAGTAGGGAACTCCGGGAAAAGTGGAGCAGCTTTTAGTGAATCCGTTTTATAATGAAAACAAGCTTTGAAAAGCTGAAGGTCACTTACGGCTCCCTGGTACATTTCAATTTCTCTCTCTCCAAAGTATGGCATCTGCTTGAATGGATTGATGGAGATGAGGACGGATCCAATGTATGTCTGCATTAGGAAAAGTCAAGGCGGTGTCATTTCAAGAAGCACAAATGAAGCGCCCCCTCCTCTTAGGTGGGGCTTGAGTATCTGTCCAGGTGTCACCTGATGTGAAGTTTTATTTGTTTGACTTCCGTCTTCAAAAGCAAATGGACGACTCAATCAGTGGGTGGCCTCCCCCCATTTCTTGCCAGTGGAGTTCAGACAAGAACGGCAGCTCTTCCGTTATCTCACTGAGGCAGCCCACTAGAGTCCAGCCTTTGGGGCCCTCGGCTACCTCACCTGGCAGGCCAGGAATCCAACCTGGCAATGCAGGCCTGCAGAGGATGGGCTGCCTTGATCTGAGGATTTAGCTCTGTCAACCATTAGCTCGTTAACCTGGTTAATGTGTACCTGCCTCATTGTTCCGCTTCCTTTGCATCTATGACGCACCCATGTGTGACACCAAGCATTGGGGTTGCAGGACAGAGGGAAAACTACTTAAGGCAGCGGGGGCTCCTCCCCTCCCCCCTTTCCAAGTCAGCCACAATACTTTCCCACTGAAGAGTAGAACCGGTACAGAGCTTCAGCCTGCTTCACACTGGCACTGCACCCAGGACAACCACACCTACCCCTTGCCATTCAACACGCCGGCCCTGCGAACACGGACACAATTAGCCCTCAGTCTTACAAACAGAATCCCATTGTTTGGGGTTAGTAACTGCAGGATGATGTCATGCCATACTTAAGAAAAGAAAACCCAGGCAAACAAACCCAAACTCCCAGATGGTGCAAAACAGAAGAGATCGGCGAAAGGGATCCACCCAGGGCATCTGGCTGTAGCTCAGGAATTGGCTGTCTGAGCACCCGGAGCCCCTGGTGAAGAGGAGGGTGAGCCTTCCTCCAGCTGAAAGGCCTTTCCCGTGAGGGCCACTTTGTAAACAGTCGCCAGGAATGAACGATGAGGCGGCTAAGCAGCTGGAAAGACCAGACAAGCTCAGCCTGGGAGGAAGGCAAGGGGGAGGCGGCCAGTTACCTCCAGGTGCTTTGGGTCTCAGCCGGCCCACATCAGATCGTGGGGGGAGAGCTCAGGGCTGCTATTTTTGGGGAAATTGGAACAGGCGGGGGAGGGGCAGAGCCCTGCCTGTCCAAGAATGAAACAGCCCCAGCCAGAGCCTCCATTGTTGCTGGATTCCTACCAGGAAACCAACACTCTCAGAACTTCAGGATGGAGCGGTCAGGACACAAGGTCTACCCACACACAACCCCCTTGGGCTGAAGGGAGGGCAAGGCTGCCTTGAGTCTCCTCCTCCCCCACCTTCCTCCCGGGGCCAGATGCGTGTTTATACACGCACACTTGCATTCCTTCTTCAAGGTTACATCCAACCACACATGGTGCCCTACTTGGCCCAAAGGTTGAGCAGTTCACACACACACACACACCCCAGGCAGGACAATCTCCCAAGGTGCAAAACAAAGCCCCTGGGTCTTTAAAGGTTATTTGCTCTTCCTATCCTATAAAGAAAGCAAGGTAAACAAAGCCACACAGGTTTGTGTGATAAGAGCAGCTCCCAGGAGGACACAGGCGGCTGTGGGGGTGGGGAGGAGCAGCGAGTGGGTGGGGGCAGGAGAATGCCTTTCAGGAGGGGCACATCCAAGGGAGGCCTCCCCGTCCTGCTCTATCTTCAGTTCTGCCAATTAAAGAAGAGGTCCCCTCTATCTCTGACCCTCAGATAAATGCCCTCCCCTCCAGCCTTCCTTGGGCCTTGAGGCTCCGGCTCTCTCTCTGCTGGCATCACCAACGGAAGGGCAAACCCTGCCCGCTCTCTTTCAAGCCCAAGGCTAAATTCTGCTGTTGAGATTCTGCCAGGGGGTGTGTGCAAGCAGGATGAGGGGGTGAGGCCTGGCGTCTTCAGGCCAATGGAGTCCCTTTCTCAGGTGACCTTGCCGGCAGCAAAACAGGTCTGGCGGCAGGACCAGGAGCCGGTTCTCCCAGGCGTTCATGCTCTTTCCACCCATCATCCCCTTGAACTGAGAGAGGCCTCTAGCATCAGCTGCCATGAAGTGCCCCAAGACCCCTGGAAGAACCCTCCAGTTGGAAAGAAAGTAGAACAAGTGGCTGGCTAGGAAAGGAGACTCCAACCTTGACCCTCCTCCGGTTTAAAAGCAGGTGAATAAATACTGGCCGGGCGGGAGAGTCGGTCCCACAGACTCAGGGAAGGATACAAAAATAAAGTCATCCAGGTATCGCTTCTTGAGGTTCTCCACAATGGAGTCTTCCGAGATCTTGGAGAGGAGGACCATATCATCCATGCCGCTGTGCTTGACATTGTGGCTCTGCCAGTGATACCGATAGTGGCCCTTGCTCCCCTGCCAGAGGAAAAGACCGGGAGCAGGTTAAATATAGGAACGGTGGTGAATACGCCCTCCGTTCCCCCCACCCCCACCCCACCCAAATGGTGTATCAATGTGGAGACAGAATCTCCAAGAAGGGGGATTCAAGAGATGGGGTGAAACAGCATCGCCAGCAACAATTATAGAACACAAAATAAGAGCAGCTACATTGTTAACAAATTGTGTGTATATAAATGAATTCTGCAATAGGCATAACTTTTGGAGTCGGAAGGGACCTTAAAAATGACATGGTCCGAGCATCTGCTTAGTTCGGGGCTCACTGGAGCTTCTTTTTAAGGTGACCTCCCTGCCTTGCCGGCCTTTCCTTGTTGATTGGCTGACAGCTGAGAGACTCAGAAGCTGCTCTAAGGCTAGGTGGGCTTCTCCATTCTGACCAGGCCTTCAACCGCTGGACAATGAAGGCCTCTGCAGGAGAGCAAGTCGGAAGCACCAAAGTGCTGAGAATAGAAAGCGAATTAACCGAACTTCCTTCCCAAGATAAAAGCAGCCAAAAAAGGAATGAGTGGCGTGTGATGACTTCTTAATCAGGAGGCATCTTTCCAGCCATGCTCAGATGATGTTTCCTCCACAAAGGTGGGCGAGGCTAAACAAGCGAGCAGAAAGGCCAACCGGAAGAGCTCTTTGGCCACCTGCCTCAAAAGAGCTGGACGGAATTCTGTCAGCGGATAAAAATAGAACACGACACACTGCCCAGTTGTGGCCTCTGCTACCAGTGCAGGGTTCCAGATGTTCCTTTTAAGGACAATTGATGACCAAAACTGGGGACAGGAGAGCAGGAAGTAGCTTGTCTCAGAACAAAGCAGAGGGGGAAAAATGAGCGGAGGAGGGCTCTGCCAGCCACAGACCCCCTGGGGGAGAAGAGATTTCACCCGGGGCCCCATTGAAACCCCCGGCTTCTTCTTCCTGGCAGAGAAATGCTCCTTTGCAAGCAGCAGCTACAAGGGACCTCGAACCTGAGTTCTACAATCTCTGGCAATAACTGGGATGAAGGTTTCCTTCCTCATCACAGATGCCGATTATCTTACAGTATCAGCGTCCAGTTATCATGACTCCTTATTGTGAAACATCTACCAAAAATGTTTTGCCTAGAGTCAACATAATGGCCATTCCTTTCCTTCCTTATCAAGCTCTTCGGTTTGGCCCACACCCACAAACCAAGGGACCCAGCCCTATGCTTCCAGTTGATGAAAACTTTGGATAGCTCTGCCTGGGGGGCACTCAGGCCACAGGAGCCGATGCTCTACCCGACATGTAGGCCTTCAAGGGCCACAAGCCCCCCTCCAGTCTTAAAGTAGCTCTGGCAGTGGAGAGGGCAGCTTTTGCTTGGGCATTTGTGAAAAGGCTTGAAGCACGAGCAGGTCCAGGGAGAGGAGGGCAAGACATCCATTTCCAGAGGAGTGGATCCCTTAACCCTGCCGGCTGCCCCATGGCTGTTGGCCACCAAGAGCTGTCGGAAGGAAGCTGCCGAATCCAGGGCAAGGCCAAGGGATGGGAGAGGGCCTCGCTGGCCTGAACAGTTCAAAGCCCGGTTCAAAGGAGGAGGAGAGACAGCCACAGAAAGCCAAGGCTAGGAGAGCACCTGGCTGGCTGAAGCCTGAGACTACATCTATCCAACCACCCATCTGTCTGTCCGTCTGTCCCTACATCTCTTTGAAATGAGTTTCCAGGGCCTGCCATCCTGTGCATGACCATCATAGTCCTAAGGCATGGAAAAACCGTTCCCTGGATTTCACGGAGGAAAAATGCAGATTCCCAGAAAAGCTTCTGCCCCAGAGCCAGCCCCACAGCATTCCAAAGAATTCCCCACAGAGGCCAAAATAAGCAGACTCCTCAAAGTGCGTCAACAATAATCAGCCTTTAAAATCACCCAGACAAAAGCTATTCATATTTCTGTATTGTGGAAAAAGTCTGCTTCAAGGAGGAAGCATTCTTCAGATATCTTGCCTCTGCCTTAGCACATGTGCCGCTGTTCTCCCTCAAGAGGCTTTTCCTGCAGCAGATCCCAATGCAGTCCTGCATCAGCTGGTAGGGCGGACTCACCTCTAGGCCCACAGGTTGCTTTCAGGAGTGACTGAGCAGGCAGCATGAACTGTTTTACTGGCTAAAATGCTTTTGCCAGCCTTCAGATGAGGGACAATGAGCCCCTGGAGCCCATTCTGGGTTGATGTTTGCATATCAAAGGAACTGTACTCCCCCCATCCCGCCCTGGGGTTCCCTGGGCATTTTATTCTCTTTGGATTCCCGCAAGGCAGAGATGCTTTCTAGCAAGCTTTCTAGCTTATCTTGTGAAGCATTGGCAGCACCGCAACCCAGAGAGTATTTAAAGCACTTGCCGTTCCACCGCTCCCCCCCCCCCGCCTTTGCAAATAAACACACTGCTGGCTCAACCACAAGGCAGCTGTTGCTATAGACACCCCGCCCCAAAAGGCCTGTGGAGATGCTTAGAAAGCCCATCATCCACTTTTGGGCTGCATCCTCTACTTGGATCAGTCCAAACAGGAACTGCCCAGCAAGGAGTTATTTTGCCCAAGAATTCCATGGGACACTTTTCTTCCAGCACATTGAGCCTGGACTGGGGGGCCCTGGAAACTCAAGAGGACTACTCTTCTGCAGGAGGCTGCCCTCTCCCGCCACCCCCACCCCCCATGGCTCAGCCCAGCCTGGCTCCCACTCACTTGGGGGGCTGGCAGTCCTACCTCTTGAGGGGAGGGACAGGTGGGTACAAGCAGGAGTGCCCTCCGACCTTGCTCCTCTCTAAACCCAGGCGGCTGGCCGGGGGGGGGGGCGACCCCTTGGGAACCCGCGCAAGGCTGAAGGAGCCCCGCCAGGCTTCCAGTGTGTTTCTTCTTGATCTCCTGGCCTCCCAAGCTTTGCCACAACTCAGCCATCCGTGGCTCAAGGCTGGCAGTCAGCAAAGAGGGACCGGGATAATTTCCACAGCAGGCCTCCCGGGATCTCCCTCACCCAGGAGAGATGACCCAGAGCTCAGGGAGACAAGCAAAGGCAAGCGCCTTTCCCCTTGCTCATTCCTCTTCCCGAGGCTCTGTTTCAGGCAGGCAGGGAGTGAGAGGGGGCCCCTCGGCCAGATGTGCCCCACAGCCTCTCCTCCTTTCCTCAAGCTGCCAGCATCCCTTGATAGCAGCACTGGTTGCTCCCAGGGCCCTTCAATGCTGAGGGAAGGAGAGTGCTCTCCCACCGCTGCAGTCACAAGGCAACCCTTTGCCTCTTTTAGCAAGGAAGACTGGGACACCCCCTCCCCTTTAAGGTGTGGTAATATGGTTGGCGAAGGGCCTCGGATTGTTCTGCAGCATTTAAGGCATAAGAAGGTCTTAGTAAAAATTAGGCCTGCACTCCCCAAGAGGAGCTGGCAGTTGTACATTAAATCACACTTTTACAATTACTTTATTTGTCGTTTTGAAGGTTAGGGAAAGGAGAGAAAGCTGCCCAACCAGAAGCTTTGAAAGGGTTCTTAACCCGTCCTCTGAAATGGAAACTTTTGATCAGACTGGCGTGACCCTGTTAGCTGGCACCAGAGGAAGCTCTGTTTCAGTGCCAGGGATCTAGGAAAAGGAAGGCAGGGATTCAAGTGACACAACAACTGTGCCTCTTATTGCCGTAAATGTCCCTGTCTTGTCAAAAAGAAAGCCAGAGTGAGGGAAGAAACATGCAGCCACATCTGGTGGTTGGGCTCCCCGTGGAAAGGCTGGGCTGTTCTGCTTACAGCCAGGGACAATCTGAGAATTTGGACCATCCACAGCTGCTCTAGAAAGGGGAGGCATTTGCCGATTTGGTCACTTCCAGGGCCAGAGAGGAGCCTTCAGCCCCCAGACCCAGACAGGCCGTGAGGAGAGCCTGCTGGCTTGGCAGGCTGAAGATTCCTCTCAGGCCCGAGCTGCTCAAACTGGGCTGGCAGGCTCAATGGCCGGACAGCTTTTTATATCACCGAAGTTCTTGCAGGAAGAAGTCCCTTGAAGTGGGGTTCTTGGGGTTCATGAAAAAGGCTCTTCTTCCACACAGCACAAGCAGAGCAATCCAAGCAGGGATGGTTTTGCCGCCTGGCTCTTACCAGTGGCATTCTGGAGATTCACTCCCCCTGCCAGCAGACCAGACGTCTGGGCGGCCCCTTCAGCCCCAATAAAAAGGAGGAAGTGGCTAATGGGCTTCTGGCCCAGGACCTTCCCCGGCGCTGCCTTCCCAGTGACTTAACTCTTCCAGTGGATCCCAGCCCTGGGCTCCGCTCAGCCGAATCCAGCAGGGAGAATGCAGGATCCAGGCTGCCCGCTGTGCCAGAAGGTGGCTGGCAAGAGGTGTGCAGCACCTGCCCATGCTGGGGAGGCTTCAGTTAAATCAATGACGCATGTGCATGTTATCGGCCATGGGTGTTTCCAGCACAAGGCTGCCACACAATGCAGGTTGAGAGGCCGCAGAAAAGGAAGTCGCCTTATCTGGCAGGTGCTGGAAAGATGCAGGTGGGGCCGGGCACTCTCAAGAAGCCTTGGACTACAACTCCCATGGTCCTTGGTTCCACTGATTGTCCCTGAGGATCCTATTGTTCGATTGCAGAAATCATCTGAAAAGATGTTGGGCTGCACACGAGGCGCGAAGAGGTTTCGCTGAAGGGGAAACTGAGCCACACCCGAGTCCCTCAGGGATTCGGGTCGCTCCTTTCCTTAATGGCTGCAAAATGAGGGGGTGACTCGCTGTACCCACCAAGGAAAATTTGGTTGGTTCTCTGCTAACCCCCCACCCCCCAAAAATTGGCCCGCTTTCCCCACTGAAAGCGGGGGTTCTTGGCACCCGAGGAAGCACCCACCACACAACAGGCTGTTTGGTTAAGAAAAACTCGCCTTTGAAGTTCAAGCATATTTTTGCCCCAAAAAGTTTAAACCGAATCTCAGATTTTATGTTTTGCATGGCCGTTTAGCTAGCTAGCCAGAAGCAATGAGGACTAATGAGCAACAGAAGCCAGAATCTGAAGGAAAAACTGAATCATAAATCAGTTCTTCTGACAAGGAAGCCTACAAGTTGTGTCTGCACAAAAGAATGGGGGAGGGGGAGGCAGTGGGATAAGCAAGTCATTACTGGGGAGAAATAAAACTGATGAATGATTTTGGAATTCTGGCCTTTCTCGTAGGAGCACAGATGGGGGAGGAAGTTGGAG
The DNA here is from genome assembly GCA_022577455.1 of Arizona elegans. Lineage (NCBI taxonomy): Eukaryota > Metazoa > Chordata > Lepidosauria > Squamata > Colubridae > Arizona > Arizona elegans. The sequence continues at coordinate 1,586,322 of JAKOOJ010000065.1, read as the reverse complement.
ATGCGCCTTCCACAACGAAAAGCAGCAATGCCGTTAACTTCACATCCTCCCTGGAACGTCAAGAGTGGCTGCCCTTGAACGCACACCAGTCTCAAAGCAGCCACTCTGTTTCTCTTCTCCATCCCAAAGCTAAGGGCAGGTCAGTGAAAACCACAACTAGAGTTCCTACTCAGACAGGGCCCATAATCCCTAGCCTGCTGGATCCTCCTCATGAGCTGGTGGCCTAAGCCCAAAGACACCCCAGCCAGGAGGGCCAAAGAAGGAATGACAAATCGCTACCGTGCGGGACTTGCCCACAAGTCAGGCAGGCTCCCTGTTTTGTCAACATCTTCATGCAACAGGTCCAGCCCAGCAACGGCGCAAAATTGTACACCCGGAAGGGGCCGTGAGAAGATTTGCCCTGGCTAAGGCCGAGATTGGCACTCTGGCGGCACTTTCCACTTGTTCTCCAAGGGGGGGGGGGATGGACGAGAACCAGCAGATGTAAACTGACAGAGGAGATCCAGACTTGCCATAAGGAGGAATTTCCTGACCGAGGGGGCGCCCTCTGGAGCTTTCCAAGCCAGGCTTGGCCTGAGGGCTGCCCCCTTGAAGGCCACCAAGGTTTCCTCTGTAAGCAGACCCAACAGACCAGAGACCTGCCTTTTGCCTCTGGGCTCACTGAGACACTGTTTGCTCTGGGCCTGCAAGACTTCTTCCTGCGGCCAGGGCAGAGGATGTCCATCCAGGCTGCCTTCTACAAGAAGAGGCTTTGCTCCAGCCACTTTCTTCTGCCAGCAAGAAACCAGGTTAAAGAAACACTTCAGTGTAGGGCATGGGTGACAAGCCAGCAGGGTCTGTTCTTTCTGTTTTTGAACTAGAACATCCAGTAAGATCAGCTCCAACTTTGTTGATTTAAAAGGCCTCTAGAGGCCTGTCCTCCTGAGGCCTTCCCCACCCCAAAGCCTCCGTCTGAAGGAACAGTGTTCCAGGAGCAGCAGAAAGGCCGTGGTTTCCATCAAAAGAAATCAGACGATGCCCACAACAGATCGGAAAAGGTGCGCCTGGCACAGCAGCAGCAACCAGCCCTGAAATGGACACCTCAGAATCTATGGGGCCATTTAGAACTGTGAGAGGCCCAGCTCTGCACAGTCAGATGTGCAGCCAAAGGCCTGCTGGGGATTCTCGCTAGCCTTGCACTGCCAGCCACGCTCAGACCCTCTTAAAGCCCACAACAGCTTCGGGATCTGCACAGTGATGGGGAAGGCTGACACAGGGTACCAAAGTCCTGCTCAATTGCACCACGGCAGCCATCCCAGGCCCACAAGGCCAAGGCAGGCCCTCCAAGGAACCCACTTGCTGGGTCACAGACCGGCTTTCCGGTCCCCATCACTCAGAGGGGGCACCGCCTACCCTTCCTTGGCCAAGGGAGTTCCAACTTCCCGCCCTGGAGCAGGACCGAAGGCAGGACGGGGTGCGGCTCCAACAGAACCAGGTGGCTGATTCCATGATCAGGAATGTCCAGGGCTGCAGCTGGATGAAGACGCCGCATGCACGAAGGGCCTGGTCTTGCAGTGAGCAAGCAGGCTTTCGAGAAAGAGCAGTTCTCGGAGCTGACCGCCTGGACCATGGCAGGGGACCCCAAGGACCCCAGGAACTACATGACCCATTCTACATCCAGGGGCTACGCGTTCTGGCTCAGTCTGACCAACTCACTAGGATGGCCACCAAAGTGGGGCAATCTGTCAAACTCAACCTTGCCACCCTCAAGCCAAATGGTACCCACCTCTTCCCTGCTTGGCCCGCGTTGGGGTTCAGTGGGGGCAGAAGGGCAGCCACGGGCCTCCATCCGGGGGAGTGTGCAGGCCTGCCACCAAGGGCAGGTGGAGAGCATGGTGAGGTCCGTGTTGCAGGGATGCTGCAGCGCCACGAGCCAAGATGCAGCAGAGGCTTTATGAGGACAGACTGGTCCTACAGGTGTTCGACGTCACCTGGGAGTCTCCCAACCAGCGGAGGATGGGAGTGGCCCAAGGGGCAGGAGCCCCTTCCTCTCCAGTTTCACCTCTCCACTAGGCCCGGATCTTCGCAAGTCAGCAAAGGAAAGAAGCCGCTTGTCAAAGCCAGACAGAATTAGAAACGGCCAGAGAAAATCTCAAGTACTCTCACTCAGCCAGAGGTTTCCATGTGGCGTCTTGAGCACCAGACAGGCAGCCCTTTTCCTCCTCGGGGGTTTTCAACTGACCCTCGGCTTCCTGATTCGCCGAGGCATCCAGGCAACCCACAGGCAATTCTGGGGTGGGCAGCTTTAGGCAGTTGCCAGCCCAGACCACCTTCCAAACAGCCCAGATTCTCAAGGGAGATGGTTTCCTCGCTGACCCCAGGATCCCTGGGGGGTTATGGTCAAAATCTAAGCTTCCATCTGCAACAAATGCATAAAGTGATGCTGCCAGGTTGAAAATGCAAGGAAAAAATTGCAAACAGGCTGAATTCCAGCAAAGGCCACCTCCTCCTGCAGCTCTGGAGACAAGAAGGCGATGGCCCTGGGCTGCTGTTAGGGTCCAGAAGACCCCTGAAGGTACATGACCCGGCAGTTTTAAAAAACCAAGTTGAAAACTCTTCAAGATTTGGGAAGCAGCTCAACATCTTTGCAAGGTGGGCCCAGCTTCCAGGCGAGGGATCCGAGAAGCCACGGGTTAAGGAGGCTGCCTCCTGGCCCCTCTCCAAGCAGCCTGGGCTGAGAGTGCCAGAAACGCCAGCCAGCTCGGTTAAAAGCCAGGCTTGCCGCAAAACTGAAACTGGAACCTAGGTTTCCAATTGCCTTCACCAAGCAGGCCAGCCAGGGCAAAACCTTTGGCAGGAAGTCTTCTCAAGTCTTGGGAAGGGGCCAGCCCTTGTGGCTGGAAGGAAATGGAGTCATCTGGGACCCGGGTGGGGGTCTGCGTGGAGCCCTGCCAGTCGCATGCCCTAGAAGGATCCTCAGGCTGGGTACCGCACCACTCACTGTTGTTCAAGCAGGGCTCCGCACCTGCCTCTATTTTGCCCAGGGGGATCCTACCTGCCCACTTTGGGGCTCAGGCGCTTCCATTTGGGGAAGCCAAATGCCCAACAACACAGACAGGAGAGTTCCTGGGTGCCCGTGCCCTGCTCTGTCACTCCCACTCTGGAGCGAAGCCCCTCAGAGCCTGGAAGGGAGCATCACCCACCGAGGAGCCCTGCTGGCAGCAGGCGAGGCCCTTTACCAGGGCGTCCTCCCCGCCCGCCCAGGGGAAGCAGGGACGCCGCCAGCAGCACCAACACTGCCAGCACAGCCGCCCCGGGAGCCTGGCCGAGGGAAAGGCGGGAGGGGGCAGCAGCCACAGCTCAACTTCGCTGCAGGTCCCCCCACCCACCCCGGCCTATGGTCGGCGGTGCCCCTCGCCTCCCCCTCCCGCCGGCCATCGCCCTTCTGCCCACCGGCCCTGGAGCTGCCGCCCTTCGGCCAAGCGCGTCGGAGCCCTTCCCGGGCGCAACGTCTGCAGGAGAACCGGGCCGCCCTCCCCCCTCCCCCTCCGCCCTCCGGGGACGGACGGAGCCCTCGGAAGTTTGCGGCTCGCAAATCGGGCAGCTTTGTCTCCCCGGGGCCGAGCCCCGCCAGGCGGCGGGAGGGGCGGACGGGGCCGCGTCTCCACATCTTCTCGTCCCGCCGCCCCCTGGTCCCCCCTCACCATGGCCGAGCGGCGCCGGGTCCGTCGGGCTCAGGGCGCAGCTGCAGGAGAGCTCGGCGGAGCAGTCGCGCCATGCAGGGAGCCGGACTGGAGCCGCCCCTCGCCGGCCCTTGGAGCCGGGCCCAGAGGGCGGCTCCGCGCCGCGCTCCTCCCGCTGCCCGGCCCGCCCGGCCCCTCTGCCCATACAAGGCAGCTCGGCCCGCGCCTCCCCGCCCGAGCCCCGCAACGGCCTTGCCAGGTGGGCCGGGCGGCTCGGGGACGGGCTAAGGGCACGACCCAGCGAAGGCCGGAGCAGCCGCGGGACTCCCGCCGGGGGCTGCCGACTTCGCGGCGTGGGTGCCCGTCCGGCCGCCGCAGTGCAAGGGCAGCGCCCACCCCCAGGCTGAGCGGGCTACAGACCTGGACGGCGACGGGACGGGACGGGACGGGACGGGACGGCGGGCGGCAGCGGCCCCTGGCGGTCGCGGGCGAAAGAGCCGGCCGATCCCCGGCGGGCCCCAGAAGTCCTGGGGAGCCGCGGTGCCGCCCCTCTTCTTTCACCGCCCCGGCGGGGAGCTCCTGTCCGCCGCCGGACTTGCTCGGGGCTTTCCTGGCGGGGAGGGGGAGCAGCCGAGCCCTTCACTGGTCCCGGGTTTCGCGGGGAGCGGCCCTTCCTCTCTCCTCTTGCTCCCTGTGCAGCTCTTCGGGGGCTCCTGGCTCCGCTCGGGAGGCAGCCTCGCTGGTCTCAAGAAGCTCCTCTTCTCCTCTCCCGCCAGCAGGGGCTCGCTTGGGGGAGGATGAGATGGAGGTTGCCATAGCGACAGCGTCCTGGCAACCGCTCGCAGCACTTTGCTCCTTCCTCCCTCCCTCCCTCCCTCCCTCCCTCCCGGACGCGGGCAGAGGCCCCACCCGCAAAGAGGCGAGAGGGCAGGTGCGCCTCTGCCGCGCAGCCCCAGCCCGACGGCCATGCCAGCCTCGGGGGACGGCTTTGCCATTCCTGCACATCTGGAAGAGGGCAAAGGAGGCCGCCTGATGCTTAGGCAAAGGTCTGGGGCAGCCCTGCCCTGCTGCCCACAGGTAAGAAGGGGTTCGGGCACAGCGCTTTCTTCCCTCGGTCTGGAAATGGGGGCACCCGAGGCTATTCTGGTCCTATCAGCCACCCAGCTTCCTCAGGTGAGCAGGCATGGTGCCCAGAAGGGGGGGAGGGGGAGACGAATGGGGGAAGCGTTTGCTCTGGAGATGGGCAGAGACGAAGCAGCCCCCCTCCCTCCAGTGATGCCTTTCCCTCTGGGCACTCAAGTTTGAGGTGTTGGGAAGAGCATCATGTGGGGCTCTGGATGCAGATGTGGCATATGGTGCTGTGAGTTGCTGAGCTGCCTTGGAGGGGAGGGGGAGATCTTCCTGGGGAGAAAGAAAGGCCCATCTTCTTTCTGCATTACTGGCCCTAAAATGGGAGGGGAGGGCAGGTCTTCACAGTGGCATCAGCCCAGTGCAGGTCCCTGGAGAAGCAGAGGTTGGGAATCAGGAGGAGGCTGGGGGTGGGTGGGCTGAAGAGGGGAGTTCTGGAATTCGGCACTTTCAGACAATTTCTCCCTTTTCGGCTTGTTGGTTGTTGCAAAGGGGGAGGGGGTTCATACAGAGTCGCCTTTTCAGGCTAGAAATGCACATCTTGATGCTCGAGGGAAGATATCCCCACCCACCCCTGTAAATAGGAAGACTCTTGCAGTCTGCCACCCACAGGTTTGATCTGCTTGAATCCCACTTGGGGGCCTTTGGGACACCCCAAGCTGAGCCTGGGAGGGACTTTTCTGGAGCCCAGGTTTATCCTTGAGGGTTGACTTTGCTGCCTCCCCAGAGCAGGTGAGGAGACTGTCCATCCTGCCTGCTGTGCTTGGTCAGCCAAATGGGAGACAGCCCGGCCGGAAGAACCTCAGCCATTCTGGACTGGCAGGCAGGCAGGCAATGGGGGCACTCTCAAATGGAGGTGTTCCCAAGGACCGCTGGGTGTGGTTGCCGTGGAGCCCCTCCTGTCCTGCTTTGCTTTAGAAAGAGCCTGTGAAGCCTCACTCCAAGCAACCCCTCCAGACAAGCCTTTCACGGTGGCATTTTAACAACTGGCCCATCAGCGCCATTAATTAAGTGCTGCTGCTTTAATAGATGTGCCCCAAAAGAGCAATCAGGAAAGCAGCAAGAACAGAGGAAGCACCAGTGGCCCTCAGGGGCCAAAAGGGCACCCTAGGAACCCCCCTCTGTGCTGGACTTGTAATTTCTCCAGTTCCAGCAGCTCAGAAGGTCTTTCATCATTTCACGTGGCTCAGGAATATTCCTTTGTGCCCTGCTTTTTCCCACCAACCTCTGACTGGTGCTGCCCACTCCCAGCCTTCAGCCTAGTGGCCGAGACTCAGGATGGGCTAGGAAGGCCGGAGCCCCCCTGGCCCCCTTCACAGGCTCTCTTTCCCCAACAGGCGTAGATCCCTGCAAAGAGAAGATGGCCCAGAGGAGCCCAAACTTTTCCACCCTTGGCCCAACCGAAAGGTACCCTGAGACCCCCAAGGAAGGGGAGGGAGGGGGAGAACGGAGGTTCTGGGGGGGTTCTGGCCAGTCTCAAGTGGGGATTGAGATGAGAGGAGCCGGGAACCCTGCCTGCCTGGGCTGGGCTGCTCTTGGGGGCTTTTGGGGGCAGCTGCTCTCTAAGAAAGCGGGTCGGGTCCCGCTGCTGCTGCTGCCGCCCCACAGCTGCTGTCCCCTTCAGGCGCATCCGGAACTTCCCACTGCACAGCCAGGCCCTGACGGCGGTTCCCCTGGGCTCTGCCCGCCTGATGGATCAGCTGGAGGACCGAATCCTCAGCCATGAGAAGACCACGGCGGCCCTGGTGGAGCACGCCTTCCGCATCAAGGAGGACATTGTCTCCACGCTGCACAGGATGCAGAACAAGGGCGGTGGGGACCGGCTGGCCAGGCAGCTGCTGGAGGAGCACATCCGCAACATCACCGCCATCGTCCGGCAGCTGAACCGGGACATCGAGGTCAGTGGTGGCTCCTCGAGGGCTCTGAGGCTCCCCAGCCGGGCGGAGGCAAGGTCATCCTTGGACGCCCAGGAGAGCCGCTCCGGGTCACGGGGCTCCCACTAAGGGACGCTTGCTTGGAGAAAAGGAGTAGCTGCTTGAGACGACGGCTGCTCGCTCAGCTGTCCACCACGGAACAGCCACATCTCGCCCAACCATGTCATCCCAGGATCGCAAGGGCCACCTTCCCTTTTCTGTCCTCACCCACATTGAGTGAGGTTCCTCTGGAGCAGGATTCCTCCACCTGAGCAGCTTTAAGATCTGAGGGCTTCCGAAATTCCCCCAGGTTGAGAAACATTGCTTGCACTAGAGGAAACAGCTGGCTGGGAGTGGAGAGACCTTGCATGCTAGTAGCTGCTTCTGCTGAGCCAGGCCTCCCCCCCCTCCTTTTCTTTCCCCTCATAGCTGGGATTGAGAGGTAGCCTGCTCCTGGCCATGCTGTTCTATTTGCAGTTTTCCTTCCATCCCTTTTTGGAGGCAGCCCTGGGATATGCAGTGGGGCCTATGGAGGCAGGAAGCACCAGCAGCTCCCCGTTGCCCTTCCCCATTCCAAAGGCTGTGTGGGGATTCATTCTCACATTTCCTGCACTTGTCAGGCTCTGCAGGAGCAAATCCGGGTCAGGGATAACCTGAGTTACGGAACAAACTCCACCTTGAAGAGCCTGGAGATGCGGCAGCTGTCGGGACTGGGGGACCTTCGTGGACGGGTTTCCAGGTGAGACTCCCCAAGGCTCAAAGCAGGGCCCCCGTCTCCGGGGGAGAAGACTCTTGGTGGGATGCAAGAAGACCATTTCTGAGAACGAGGAGGAGCTGGGGAAGAAGGCAGGGGATTTTGGGAGCCGCAGTCCTAACCCTGTTGATGGGCTATGAGGTCGAGAAGGTGTGCAGAGGATCAGAGCCTCTGTGAGCAGCCTGGGGCCCCAGAGTTGGGGGCAGCTAGCCTGGGGCCCAGGGCAAAAGCCACAGACACAGAGCAACTTCTTCTGGCCGTCAGTTGCAAACTAAATTCAAGAGAGTCTGAGCAAAGAATGTATTTTTGACTCTGCCATCGTCCTTCTGAGGTGTCTCTGGTACTCCTTCCATGCTCATAGCTCCTATCAGTTCACACCAGCCATTTCTTTGGCATGCCTCCCTGGCAAGTGTGTGTGGTGAGAGGGTCTGGCGGGAGGGGGGTTTCCGCTGGCTCCATACTCTTCCTTCCCCACCAAGTCTGCTCTGGGGCCTTCCCCTCCCCGAACTATGTAGGACCTGCCATGTGAACTGGGGAACTTATTTATGGAAGCACTTTGCTGACACCCCCCTCCCCCCTCGACTTTCAGTCCAAGGTGAGTCGACTTCTTCGTAACCTGATGTCATTTTGCTCAGTTGCTGCCAAGATCTCCCTGACTCAGCCTTTCCCCTAAAGCCCCAAACCTGGACCTGTTGCTGTCTGGACTCTCTTCCCTGTTTCTCTCCTGGCTTACTCGGGAGGAAGCACAGCAGCAGCACATCTGCTTGATGGAGCTAAAGTCCTTGTGGTCAGCCAAAGGGAGGAACGGAGTCTGGCTGGCTCCTCCTCGGCCCTTTCCGGCAGCCGTTCTCCCTTCTGTCCATCCCAGGTGTGACGCAGGGCTGGCCAGAGTCTCTGCGGAGCATAAAGTCACCTACGAGAGACTTCAGAGCCTCAGTAAAGAGCAGCAAGCGACAAAATTGATCCTGGAGTCCAAAATCAAAGAAACAGAAATACAGGTAAGGGGTTTGAAACGACGGGTCGCCCCCTCCTCTCTCCAGGGTCAGCATTGTCCGTGGAAGCACCAGGGAGATTGGCAGCCATTCAGCCAGGCCGCCAACAGCCCACCAGGGTCACGAATCGCCTGCCCAGAGGCGCCTCTAGCTTTGGCCAGCCTGCCCTTGCAGGCTGAAGTTGCCCAGAAGTTGCATCCACAGTCCCAGAAACAGGAGCAGAACTGCTGCAGCCTTTTTCGTCTGGAACCGGTTCTGGTCTGGGGGGGCCGTGGGGGGGGGGCTGGCTCTCATCCTGCCACCTCCTAGTCCGCTGGCATGGGGGGTGGGAAGCTTCCTTCCTTGACCCTAGAGGAGCCAGGAGGGTTGAAGCAGAAACTCAGTGAAGGAAGGTTGAATCAGCTTCAGTGCATTTCTGGGCCCAGTTCAGAATCCTTTGCATGGCTGGGGGAGGCTGGATCCAAACCCCCTCCTGCAAATCTCTCTGTTGGCCGAGTCCTCTCTGGGAGGAAAGCTTTGGTTCTGAGATGGCTTCGGTTGCCATGGGAGACGCAATAGCTGCACGGCTGTGCTATTGTTATTACTGCATAAAAAGATTGTGAACGTGGGGGGGGGGCATGGGTTTATTTATCTTGCTAACTGAGCAAAGGAGGGGGCTGGTTGGCGTTTTGGATAAAGAAGGCAGAGCTCAGGAGCCGCCTGGGTCCATTCTGGGTTGGCAGTCGGTCAGGGAAAGGCCGTGGCACCCTCCTCCACACCTCTCCCAAGATGGCTCCTGCCAGCTGTGTTGGCCTGCTGAAGCCCCCTCACCACCGGGAGAAAGGGGGCATCGCTCCAGAGGAATGTGTGAAATCATTTCCTCCTCGTATTTGTCAGCAGCTCCTGGTCCGCATGAGCCAGTGGGGAAGGGGATCCCATGCCGCTCCAGCCCCTCTGATTTGCCCATCTGTGGCCTCCCTTTGCCAGGAAAAAGGCTGTCAAATCTCTGATGAAGATCGGAGGGCGTTCCTAGCAACTATTTTTGGAATCTTCCCAGTTCAGATTCGGTGGGGGTTACCCTGAGCGATGCTTCTCCTGGATTCCCCATCCCTCTGGGCCAGCCTCTGCAGAGAGAAGCCCTGGGCGAGTTTTTGGGGGGGGGGGGACACACCATGCTTCCCTCTCCTTCTGGGGCTCTAGCAGAGAGCGAGCAAGAGGGGTTGATGCACCACTGCGGTGGGCATAGGAGAATCCTCTCCATCCTGGCTGGGGTTCATGGGACCTGGAGTTGGTAGCTCGAGAAAAATGCCCTTTGTTTTGCAGGCAGAGGGTTTGCTCAGAAACAGAGCCATGGCCCCACCATCTCCATGCAAACAGTCCCCACAAAGTGGATTGCTTGAAAAGCAATCCTTTCCAAAACAGCTTGGAGAAATGGCAACCATGGACAGGCGGTTGGGGCGTCTAGGGTTTTTCCCCCTAGTTTGGTCAGGCTCAGCCAGCTGAGAGTGGTCAACTTCTTTGTAAACTGGAGTTATGTGTGGAAGAAGCTGGAATTTGCCTCTCCCTCTCTGCCAGATTTCCCACCTTCTGAGCAGAATCGAGCAATCCGTGATGCAACAAGATGCGAAGCTCAAGCTGGCCTACAAAGAGAGCACCCAGCAGCTCCATCTTCTGGAGGCCAAGTAGGTGCCCACGCAAGGATCCAGCCTGGGGGGGCTCACACAGTTTCCCCCACCCATTGTAGCAGGGCTACATCTGGTGCTGCCCTTGAAGCGCCCTGAAAGGTGTATCTGGGAAGGAAATGCCGTCCACTCAGAGCCGTTTCCCACCTGCCCAAGAGTTCCGTCTTAACTGTGAGAAGGGCCTGAGACCCTCTTGCTGCCTTTGGGGGCTGGCTGAGTTGTTTCTGCCCCACCAGGCTGCAGGACGCCATCGACCACCTCACCGGCCAGATCTCCTCTGCCCGCAGCCAGATGGAGCAGGAGCAGGAGCGCTTCGAGAAGAAGTTCCTGGAGAAGATAGACCACCTTTTCCTTGGCATCAAGGAGAAGAGTGTACGTCTCTGGTCTTGAGGGTCCCTGAAAAGCATCCCCACCCCTGGAGTGATAGGAAGAGCTCAATTGTGCCGGCAAACAGCCAGACTGCAAAGTGGCTTCACTCAGCACCAGGCCTTGGTTTGTTTTAACCAAGGTTTATGGGGAAGGCCTCACTCTGTAGACCAAAACATATACACATCTTCTTTGGTTGACTAACTCCGCTCCTTGATGCCCCCTGAGTTGAGGTTCTCCTTGGAGCTGCTGGGAAGAAACTGTTTCCCATGAGGAGAATAAGCCCCCCTCTGCCCAGGGGAGGCAGGTGCTTCTAGGGCTCAGAAGAGCCTCAAAATGGGGCAGGTGGAAAATGGCTGTTTCTCTCACTGATCTGGCCACAGGAATTGGACAGCAGGGCCCTGGAGATGCAGCTAAGCGAGATCCATGGGAAGCTGCAGAAAATGGAAGCTGGACAGAAATGTTCAGCCCAGGAACAGGAAGCGAGCCAGGCTGAGGACAGGATGAGCGTCCAGCTCAGCAAACTCCAGTCTGATTTCACTGAGGACATCAAGGAAGTCAAGGCAGAGGTTAGCGCTGGTAAGGCGACCTGGGGGACACCTAGCTAGCAACAGGTGTCCCGGCAGGACTCTTGTGGTGGGGCAGTAGAGGGTAGTGGGACAAGCTCCCCCTCCAAGTTACATTGCCAGGGCATCTCCCATTGGATGTGGTTTCTTCCTTCCTTCCTTCCTTCCTTCCTCCCTCCCCCCCTCCCTCCCTCCCTGCTGGACAGGGCTGGTTTCTGCCAGGGCTCCTCTGGGAAAAGGGTGGCCCAGCTCTCTCCATTCCTCCCCCACCAGGACTCAGCACCATCTACGAGAGCATCGGATCCCTGCAGCAGGTCCTGGAATCGAAAATGAAACTGGACAAGGAGGAGCTGCAGAAGCAGATCCAGCAGCTGAAGTGAGGGGCAGCTTGCAAGTCCTGGCCAGGGAGCAAACCCCCACTCCTTTGGTCCAGAGGGACGGACGCTTGCCATCTGGGCCAAGTGGCTGCGGGTCATTTACTGTAAATAAGAGACGCCGGGCGTGGCCAGACAAACCTGCCCTTCACAAGGGGAACCAGACAGGATGATGGCTGGGGGGCCTTCTGGATCTCAGCTGCCTCCCTGGACTTTGGAATTGTGCTTCCTCCAATCGAGGCGATGCCTCCTACTGCCATAAATGTCGATGTGCCAAAAGATCCAGCCACCTGAGCCAATGGAAGAGACTCCAGAATACAGCTTGCTTCCCTTGAGCAGGACTGAGGCAGTTTGCAAGTGGCAAGCGGGTGCCAGCCAGGCAGGGAAGTGCCACCCACTGCAGCCTCCTCTGGGCCAGATATTTGCTGTACAGCCAGCTGCTCTCCGCGCCAGACTCCTTCACCTTTCACCCCAACAGCTGGCCTCGGGAGAAGGTCCAAGGAGGTCTCCTTGGAGAGCCTGTGGCCGTCGCCTGCTTGCACTTCCACACAGCCTGTCAACTCCATTCTTGCTCAGTGTCTCTCCCTGCCGCTTCTCCCCAATTTCCCCACTTTTTGACGCTTCTGAATACACCTGCGTGTCAGGACGGTGGCTCCTTTTCCAGCCCAGCTGCCCTCTGAAGACCTCGTGCCTCTGGCTCCAGAGCTTCTGGCTTCCCTGCAGCTCTCTTGCCAGCCCGGCCAGCATCGCCCTCCTCCTATGCCCGGCCATCTCAGCTGATCACTGCCAACATATTCCCACTGCAGCCGGGGCCCAGTTCAGTGGCAGGAGGACACTGGTCACTTCCCAAGCAGGACCAGGGTTGCAGGTGTGGCCAAGGCCTCCCTGCATGCCCGGGGGCCCCATTCCTTGCTGGTTGCAAGCCTGGCTCCACCGAAGGCAGCCTCCCCTGCCCCAGCCAGAGTGTGACCATGCCCTCCGTGTCTCCGGGGCCGAGAGTCTCCTCCTCTACGCTGTCCCAGAGGGCCACCTTCCCTCCTCTTCAAGGATCCTGCCAGCAACAGGTACTGGGAGCCCCTCCAGAGGCTAAAGCCTCTCCTGTGTTGAAACCCCCAGGCTCTCGCCGAGCCCGTTTAGGCTCTTTGAACTCCCGCTGACCGGGACCCCGGAAGGGAAGGCAGATGGAGAGTTTTTCCTTCCAATGCCGTGAGGCGTGGAGCTCCCCCCGAGGAAGCTTGTCGGGGGTGGGGGGTGGGGGTGGATGTTCTACAGGAACATCTTTGTTCTGCCTTCACATGCAGCTCAGGTGTTTTTTGTACAAATCTTTAAGCAAAATGGCATTTTCACAAAATCACACTCTTCTCTCCCTTACACCTCTTTCTCAGTTCATGTTTTGTCAGATAACATTTTGGTTTTATAACATCGTACAGCAGAGAACCTTGCAATGTTTTTCCTCAGAATGTTAACCTCATGCAGAAATGAGATAAGTTGGTAAAATGTAGAATATTGTAATGGAAAGTCGGCACCAAAACCCGATCCAGTCAGTGACATTTCAGCCCCTTCCCCAAACGTTTACCTGGGGTGGGGGCCTTGAAGAAATGGAAGGTTAGCCCTTTCCCTAAAAGTGAAATGCTTAGCTTGGATTCCATCCGTTTCCTGCATTACAGGGGCCGCAGCGAGCCCTAATCAGGGAGGCCCCTGGGGTTCTGGACATCTTACATTCAAGCATGCTAGTTGAATTGAGTTTCGTCTAGGAGGCCCTGGCTCCGATACAATGGCTATGAATCTATGCAAACGCTGTGGCTCACCTTTGGCAGCCCTGGCTGGCCCCCAAGAGCCCCTTCCTTATGCACACTGATTGCCCATGGAGGATGGCGACCAAAGATGGACCGAGCAGAATATCCTCCTTACCCCCACTCGGCCAGCTGTCCTGGCAACCCTCTCTGCCCCACATCTGGCACTGGGAGAGCCTGCGCCTGCCCCGTCTTGAAATCACCTGGCCTGGGCAACCCTCTGGCCAGCGAGTCTCCCTTTCTCTGGCATTGCTTGGGAGGGGGAAATGGTCATCCAGGAATGGATGCAGGGATGGGGAGGGAAAGCTGGGGTTCGGTCAGCCTTGGGGCAGCCTGCTGGGACTTCCCAGATCCCCCAATTCCCAGCCAGCATACAAGAGGGCACCACTCTTGAGGGGGTGGGAGGAATAGCGTTGCATTCTGGCCTTTCCAGGGCATGCCAAGCTCCAGGAGGGTCTCATCTATGATGAGAAGGTGGGCACCCCTGCCTTCCTCCTGCTGCCAGTCTGGGAAGCAGATGGTGTGGCTGGGCTCAGCCCTAGCCCAGGCTGGGAACTTTGCAGGAATCCCTGGGTAGCCCAGGGAGGTTCCTGGGCTGCTTCTGTTCTGCCTTGCTCAAGGGACTGTCCGGCTGAGACGGCGGCTGGCAGGCTAAACTGGGCATCATGCCCAATCATTCTTGGTCTCACCTGGAAAGGCCATTTTTTTAAAAAAATCTGAATTCATCCACAATAATCACCATGGGTAAATTTCTCTAGGTATTTCTTAAATGTCTTTTTGAGAGCAAAAGATACGTCTATATTTCTGCAATTTTTGGCTACTTAGCGGATACACAAGATTGGCAAGAAGCCCGCCAGCCTTTTATATACAAGGGCTCAACAACTGCTTGATGGTGTAAATTTTTTAATAGCGAAAAGGAAATATTGGGGAGGGGGGCATAGATAGCGACCTTTATAGTTTTGGAGGGTAGTTTTCTGTAAACCTTCGTGCTGCCCGCGGATTTCCGGCCGTGGCGTTTGCTTTGCGCTCTTTGTCTGAAGGATTTTTTCAACTCTGAATAAAAGTGAACGTTTCACGGCCGTTCCTGCCATTCTTGCGCCCCGCGGGGGCTTCTCCGAGGCGAGGGCGCCCCTGAGCGCATGCAGAGGCCGGCGGCGTGGCGTGGCGCTCGGCGGCTCCTCCTCGCGGGGCCGAGCCGGAAGGGCTCCGCGGGCGGAGCGAGCGGGGCGGCGGTGGCGGGCGGGATGCCGGCGGAGGAGGAGGAGGCGGCGGCCGGGGGTGCGGTGGGCGCCCCGCGGCTTTGCGGCTACCTGCAGAAACTCTCCGGGAAGGGCCCGTTGCGGGCTTTCCGCAGCCGCTGGTTCGCCTTCGACGCGCGGCGCTGCGCGCTCTGCTACTACAAGGGCCCGCGGGAGGCGCAGCCGCTGGGCCGCCTGGAGCTCGCCCACGCCGCCTTCCGCCTCCACGACGCGCCCGCGCCCGGCCCGGCCCCGGCCTCAGGCCCCGCGCCGCAGCCGCAGCCGCAGCCGCAGCCGGCCGAGGAGGAGCGGCGCCAGGACGACGGCGCGCCCGGCACCGCCTTCGAAGTGCACGGCCCCGGCGGCGAAGTGGCCGTCCTGCGGGTGAGCAGCCGGGCAGGGAGGGAGGCCCGCGCTGGGAAGGGCCGGTGGCTGGAAGCCCCGGGGGTCTTTGGGCCTCCCCGGGTGGGGCTGAGCTGCGCGGCCCTCGCCTGGCCAGGTGGGTGGAGGTCCACTAGGTCCACCCGGGCCCCCCTTGGCCTTCCTCCCGGGTCTTCCTTCAGCATCGCAGGCCAAGGCCACGGCTGGCTCCCTGGGCCGAGCCTTCCTTTGAGAGGGGCGGGCTGGCTGGCTGGCTGAGCGAGGGACCCTCGAGGCCCCGGATGGAGACCCCGGGTTGGTTGCTGGGATGTTCCCTTCCCTCCTCCTCCTCCTCGTCCCCGCGTGAGGAGCCCCGCCAGATGTTTTGGGAGGTCTCTCCAGATGGGTTTGCACAGCCCTCTGGATGCCGTTTGGGTCACCAGACCCAGGTCTCCTGCTCAGCTGATCCGAAGGAGACTTGGACTCCATTCCTGGAGCAAAACTCTTTTGTTGAAGTCCCCGGTACAGACTGGTAGGTGTCAAACAGGGGCACAAATCTCCGCTCCTGGTGCTGTGGCACAATAGCTGAGCGGTTGACCCATGCAGTAATAGAAGGATTCTGTCCTGGGTCAGACTAGATGGCCTCCAAGACTCCCCCATTCTATCAACCCAGGCAATGATTGCCCTCCTGGGCAGTCTGTGTTTATCGAGCGGATTGGGAAGCCTCCTCTCAGCTTGCTCTGATCCACTCTTCCTCCTCCTCAAGGTCTGTAACTCTCCGGGCTGCCGGCTTCTCTTCACCACAGGCCGCCACACACCAGGACATGATGTACTGGCTGCAGGAGCTCCAGCAAAAGAGGTGGGAGTATTGCCATAGCCTCGACGCTGCCAAGCGCTACAGCCGGACGTCGCCCACCCCTGCCGGGTGCTCCAGGGGGCTGGTGGCCAAGGACACTCCCGGTAAGTGACACATCTCTTCCGGGGACCCTGGATGGCGCAGGAAATGGCTCGGCAGATGAGATCAGGGCTGCGACGACTTCCACGTGGTGGCGGGTTGCTTTCATGCCGGCTTCGTGGTCCACATTCGGGGGCCAGATGGGAGGGAAAAAAGGCTCCTGTCACGCAGGGCCAGGCGCCACATGTCGGCCTCAGCCCAGGGACCCCTGCAAAATCGGGCCAAGTTGGTCTTCCTCACCTGAAGGCCTTCCTCACATGGAGGTTGTGCTGGGACTACAACTCCCAGGATTCCCAGCCAGTGATTGTTCACAGAACTGTCCACAAGCCAAGCAAGGCTCTGTGAAAACTGCCTTAGCATATTTTCCCCCCATGGGTCACAAGAACCTGTTTCCTTGATTTGGTGATTATTTTTTCTTTGTTTTTCTCTACAACAGCAAACATTTATTTAAAACTTACTTTAAAGATA
The DNA here is from genome assembly GCA_022577455.1 of Arizona elegans. Classification (NCBI taxonomy): domain Eukaryota; kingdom Metazoa; phylum Chordata; class Lepidosauria; order Squamata; family Colubridae; genus Arizona; species Arizona elegans. The sequence goes on along the minus strand of JAKOOJ010000065.1, from coordinate 1,570,092 downwards.
ATATATGTTGCAAATTGTGGTGTATGTATGTATGCCTGTGTGTGTGTGTGTCTGTGTGCATGTGTATACACACATACACATCAACAAATACACACAAACAGCCAGTTTTTTGTTTTATTTTGTGTTATGTTGGATTTTTAACTGAATTTTTTTGCCAAACGTTGAATTTTTTTGAAACATACAAACAAGGGAGGGTATGTATACGTGCATATATTTTGTTGAATATCCAGTTGCAACAATAATGTCATTCACGGCTTCCCCCTTTTTAACAGCCATGTTTTTAAAGAGGTGGGCAGTAAATATAACATACGGCGCTCTTGTGGGTAAGGGAACCATTGCTGGGTTGCTCTGATTAGACGGCTGTTTGAGCTTTTGCTGAGGGTGATAGAGTGTCTGTGTTTGTGTGTGTCTCTGTCTCTGCCGCCTGTTGTCGGTGCCCCCCAAGCAGTGGCGGGTTGCTACCGGTTCACCCCGGATCGGACAAACCGGTAGCGGTGGCAGCGGGAGGCTCCGCCCACCCATCCAGACACTTCTGCGCATGCCCACAAGCGGACTGGTAGTGACGGGTTTTGAAACCCACCCCTGCCCCCAAGGGCCGTTCCTGCAGCTCAGGAACTGGTGATCCAGAAAAGAGGGGCCGGCTAAAGTGGGGAGGGGTTGCCTTGCACTTTCCGTCCTCAAGGAGCCAATGCGGCTTAACAGACGTGGTCCTGCTAGGCCAGAAGAGCCATAAACAGCCCGTCTCCTTCCTCCACAGAGCTGCAGCGGAAAAGCTGGGCCTGCCCTTCTCACTGGCTGCGGTTTCCTCCGGGGAAGCCTATGCAAAGTTACAGGAAACCATTTCAAGTCCTCCCACCAGCTTCTCGCCAGTGAGCAGAGAAACCGAGCCTGGGATGGTTGCTCTGCGGGCAGACAGGTTGGGGAAAGTCTTGGAGGGACGGGCAAAGCGCTCCCACCGACCCAGAGAGGAACCCTGGTAGTGGCCATGCTGTTCTCCGGGACAGAAGGCATCGGCCGTTGCATGGGATGGGTAGCAGCGTGGTTATGGGCTCGTCCACTGAGCTGCAGGAAGGGGTTTGCCCAGCTGGGCGGGCGCTGCCAGCACTGCTCCTGCTAGGAGCTTAGAGCAGAGAGGAAGTGTGGCCGTGGCAGCTGATGCATGCATTTCCTGCGAGGGTCCTTGAAGAGCCAAGGGGATCAGCAGGCTCGATAGTTCCCCACGAGGCCTCCGTTGTGACACCCGGGCCTCTTGGGACTGTTTCCTGTAAGCCTCGAGGTGGAAGTCGGTTGGCAGATAACTCGTGGGGTTGCTGTTCTTCAGATTGCACGGTGCTGCCCACAAATGCTTCGGCGGAGAAAGCCCGCCACGTCCTCGCCGTCGAGATCGCCCCCACGGAGCTGGTGGGGGAGCAAGCCGCCTGCCTGCCTGCCCCAGGCCATCCCGGCCCCATCAACTTCTCCTTGAGGCAGCTGGGCACTGACATCAGGTGAGTCCTGGCGGGGGCCGGCGAGAGAGCTTACTCAGCCCTGAATGCGCTTTTCTTTTCGGAGGGTCCGTTTGGACTTAAGGCTGGCGGCGCTGAGGCAAGCAAGCAGACTTTGGAAGTGGCAAATCCCCCAGGTGATGCAGCACGTTCTGAACTCACCCCCCTAGAGAAGTTCTGTTACGCTGTCATACTCATAGTGCCTCACTGGGCAGCAGAATCCGCCATCCAGAAGGAGGGCGATGAGGAAGGGCCACCACTAAACCAGACTTTGAAAATGTGGTGGCAAAATGACCTTTTGGTGTTTTCTTTAAAAAAATAAACATGGAATGGATGCCCGGGGTCTCTGGCAGGCGAACTGCTCCCATTTGAGCTCTTAGCCATCGAAAGCCCCTGAAATGGCAACCCTCAAATCTAGCCACTTTGACAGAGGTTCCCTTCCTCTCCCCAAACCCCATTGGCTCTCCACCTGGTCTGGGACAAGCAGGGGCCTCCCTGCTCCACAGAGGCTGCCCACTGCCGTGCCAGATGCTAGAGAGCACAACTGGTGTCCCTGCTGCCTGGCATTTGGCTGGGCAAGGCAGGCAGCCTTCAAGGTGGCCTGGGAGGAGGTGAGAAAGGATCGGGCCCTCGTGGCCCCGGGTGGACCAGGAGCTCTTGGCACAACGGTTGGCAAATGCGTGTGAGTCAGATTCTGCTTCCCGGGTGAGACCAAGTTCCTCCTTGTTCCTCAGGAGCCCAAGCCCTGCACCCGGGGCTGCCTGAGCTGCTGTCTGGATAAGCAGCCCAGCTGTTTGTGGCTACAGGAGCTGCAGGCGCCCGGCAAATGGACAGCAACCGCAGAGGGAGAAGCGTTGGCTGCCCCCCAAAGAATGCCTTTTTGTACTTTCCCTGTTGGGCATCTGCCTGCCACGAGCTTCCCTGTTTTGCTGATCCTTCTTACCTTTCTGTGGGGTAGACAGAGGCTGGATTCTGCAACCGGGCATTCCTAGTGGTTTGGGGCAGCCGCGTTAAACCTGCTTTCTCCTTGGACGGAGAGAGGGCCGGGGGGGCCTGGAGAACTCTACCTTGAACAGAGAAATACGGACATGCTAGGTTGGTTTAAAAAAGCCCTTCGGCTTCCGGGGCTTCCTTGAGGAAGGGGGTGATTTCTCGGGGTGACTGACATAGGACTGCTTTTGCGCACAGCAGGGCTGGTCAGAGCCAGCACTGGTCTTTTTAAAAGCCCTCCTTTCATCAGGGTCCCTGCCTTGGCTTATTCTCTCCCCCAGCCGCACTGGTGGGAAGTGGAGATTTGGCGCTGCAGAAGGCCAGTAGCCTAGTGGCTCAAGCTTGACCACAGGCGGCCATCGGAGGGCCAGGCGAGCCCCGTTTCCTGCCTGCTGTTTACGTTTTAGCTCAAAGAGGCAGGAGGGTGACCAGCAGGGAAGTCCAGAGGTTCTGGTATTTGGTGGTTGGGAAGGAAGAGCAGCAGGACTGATGGCTGTGGGCGTCTTTCCAGAGAGAAAAGGGTTGTGATCAGTGGTGAAATAGCTTTGCTTCCGGTTCGGGAACGGGAGTGCACTATGCACACACGCCTCTTCTGCACATGCCCAGAGGGTAAAAAACGGGACGTAATCACATCCTGCCGGGTGGGCGTAGCCTTCCACCACCGGCGCTACCGGTTCGTGTGAGCCGGATAGATATGGCCAGATTTCACCGCTGGTTGTGATGGGGGGAAAACGGAGCTCTCCTGTCCTGGGCGCTTTTGAAGCCCAAGGACAGCCTCTGATGTGTGTGTGTGTGTGTGTGTGTGTGTGTGTGTGTGTGTGTGTGTGTGTGTGGTGGTGGTGGTCCTGCTTTAAGGCCCTCAGAGAAGTCGTTGGGGTTTTGGCTTTTGCAGCTTTGTGAGTTCAGCCAGCTTTTCTCTGCCCTCCCAACCATTTCGAACATCTGTACTTTGCAGGAATTCTGTGTCTTCCTTAAGAACCGGGAAAGGAAGTGGCGAAAACCGCAGGAGTGTTTTTTACACAGAAGAATGGGAAATGCTGGACCCCACCCCCAAAGACCTGCAGGAGTCAGCAGCTCAAGAAGAAAAGCGAAGGCTGGCAGCCGAGTCCAGCAAAGGTGCCACTCACTCCCTCATTTTCTGCTTTTGCAGAATCGTTCCGGCTTTGCAGACTTTGTGGGGACACTTTGCCCCCCTTTGTGAGCGGAGGTCCCCAAGGGTGGCAAGATCCCAGGTTGACTTCTGAGCACCGCAAGAATCTTTGCTCCCCCTGAGCTGGGAGCTGGAAGGGGAGACAGTGGCTGAACCCCCACCCCCACCCCAGTTCATCTTGGCTGCTGCATTGGAGAGCATCCTACTCCTGGGAGGTTCGGGGTCAGGGCTCACAACAGCAGCTGGGTGTTAACTTCAATGCCTGGTTTACTATCGCAGCTTCTCTCAGCTGCTGCTAAGTTTGTTTGACAATTTGGAGGAATCTGGAAATGAGAATGGAGAGGAGGCTTCTCCTTGGATAGGTTGACTGCTCAGGGCTCTCTGAATTTGGCCAGGGGCTCTATGTATTGCTGATCTGGCCAATCTTCTGCCCTCTGCCCCCCATGCTGCAGGTGGGACCGGCTCAACCTTCCCCTTTGATTTTGGCCGCCTCCCGCAAAAGGCCAGGCGTCCCCTGAAGGACCCCATGGCTTCCAGCAAAGGCCGAGGCAGCCTGGAGGCCTCTCCTCTGGAGTGGAATGGAGGCCGGCCAGCCGGAGAGGCGCAGCTGAAGTTGCAGAGTCAGCAGGAGAACCTGGAGCAGCTGAAGACGGAGCTGGCCAGCCAGAAGGTAGGCAAGTGTGAAGGCTTTGGCTACCTGCTATGGTGGGGAAGGACATGATGGCGTCTGGATCGGAGACTCATCCGCTCACCCGTCATCCGGGCCCTGTTTCCCTCCAGGAAGCCCCTGGCTTGCTCACTCTCCCTGCCTTCCTCATTTGCATCCAGGGCCCGTGGGGCAGGAAAGCCCTTCCTATGGGGTGGCAGAGGCTCCTTCTCCATTGCATTTGGCCCACCTGGCTGAGGCCCTGCTTGTTTCCACACGCCCTCCCTCCCTACGTTCGGTGCAGAGTGCGAGAAGCGATTGGCTTCTCCGGCATTGGTTGCAGAACTTGACGCTGGCCGGAGCTGAGAGGGAGGGAGAGAGGGCGGCCCCAGGAGCCTCTGGAGCTAGTTCCCACAGTGAGGACTAGAACCTTGTTCTGACCACTCCTACTCTGGCGCCTCAACCACAAGGCCACGCGCAGCAGCTGTCAAATGCTTTGGAGGAAATGTGTGGCAGGTGATTCCAGGCTTGGCAACAGGCCCTGGAAGGGCTAGTGGCCCCTCAGTTTCTTCCCTTGTCCCTCTCTGGGCACTGAGGGAGCATTTGGGGTTGACAGGAGGTGCTTCTCTGCCAGGGGGAGGGCGGCCAGGCATGTGGGTCCTGGGTGAGGGGACTCAGGCCAGGTCCATTGCAGCATGGCGGCTTCTGCGAATGGCCCCCCCTCCGCCCCCCAGTTTCCGAAACGGCCTGCTGGTTAATCTTCCTCATCAGCCTTCTCGCTTCCTCCCAGGAACTGGTGCGGCTCCTGCAGCAGACGGTCCGGTCCTCCCAGTATGACCGGTATCTAGCGGGGCCCCTCTGCGACGGGAGCACCAAGGGCCACTTGGAGCTGCTTCACCAGAAAGACCACCAGATTTTGGGTCTCAACCATCAGCTGGAGAAGCTGAAGCTGGAGAAGGAGCACTTGCAGCAGGAGGTGGCTGGCCTGAAGTCCACGGTGGGGGAGCTGGGCGAGCAGCTGGACATGCTGATGGAGACAATCCAGGCGAAGGACGAGGTGATCATGAAGCTCTCCAGGGAGCTGAGCGAGTGTGAATCCTCCTGGCAAAGCGGATCGGCTGACGCCTCCCCCCCCATCAGCAAGGAGCAGCAGGAGCTCAACAAGCTGAAGGTAAGGGCCCCGCTCGCCTCCTCGGGGCCTGGGTGGCTCGGGGTCTTAGCCCACCAGCCCATCTGGAGGATGCCCTGGATGAGGAGGAAAGTTTCTTTGCAGTGTGGGCCAGTCAGAGGGAAGAGGGCAATGGCGAGGAAATGGGGGGCTGGCTGAAGCGGCTGCAGCCTGCTGGTTTGGCCACTTTCTGGAAGCAGAAGGAAGGCCTTGAGCAAGAGAGATGGGAATATTTGGGGTCTTGCGTTGTGCAGTTGTGGTTTTATAAAGCACAATTTCTTAGACAAGCCACAGGTGGCTGCGTTCCCACGTTACACCAAGCCATTCACAGTGTTTACTGTCTGCTCATAAAGGTACTGAGCTGCACATCAGGCAGAGTCGGATTGGGCTTCGCAGCCAAGGCCAGGAGGCCAAACCCTTTGCAAAGCCCCCTTGCCCCCTTCCCGGGAGGCAGAACCAGCTGCCCCCTCCTCCTCTCCTCTCCAAATGGCCCACTCTTGTTGACAGGACAGCCTGCAGGGTTACAAAACCCAGAACAAGTTTCTAAACAAGGAGATCCTGGAACTTTCTGCTTTACGGAGGAATGCTGAGAACAGGGAGAAGGCACTGTTGGCAAAGGTCAGCTAAAGGGGCAGCCCATCGTCAAACCTTCCCCATTTTCAGCCCCCCTCCCCTCGAGGGGGTCAGAGTCACTGACAGGTGCCCCATTCTAGGGGACGGAGACCCAGCGCTTCGCTTCCCAAGCTGACCAGTTTTTCTGCCCCTCCCCCGCAGAGGCTGACTGACCACAGTTCGTGCTGCTCTCTATGGTGGTTTAGGGGCTGCAACATTGCTGGGGTTGGGGGGCAGGGCTGGGACGGGGTCTTCCCTTGGCTTTCAGGCTACCTGGCGCTGCTGCCTGCCTCAGCTCCTCTCTCGGTGCCCCCCACACAGCACACCAGCCTGGAAGCCCGGATGTGCCAGGTGGAGAGCAGGTACCTGGTTCTGCTGCAGGAGAGGAAGATGCCGGTGTGCTCAGAGGAGCCAAACCCCAACAGCGACCTGGTGGCCCGGCTCTTGGAAGACGCCCTGAAGGTGGACAGCGGTGAGCAGCCCGAACAAGCTTACTTCAAGCCCCACATGGTCAGGTAAGCCTCAGTCCGACCTGCGGGAGTGGCTCAGGGAGGGAGACGTGGGCCCAAGCCATATCCCGGCTTTTAGTATGGGTCAGAATAGTTGCTGGCTACTCTCGGGAATGGATCCTGGGTACTCCTCGAGCTGGCAGCAGCGCCCTTCCCCCACTGGTCGAGCTGACCCACGTCTAGCTTGGTGCAGCCAAAGGATTGGAATTCTGCCCAGCATTATCCGAGGTGGACGAGGCTGGTGCCTTTTCTGACCTGGACGCCAACGGTGGCTTGCGTGAATTTCCTGGAAGGTTTTTCTGCCTCTGGTGGTTCCAGCAAGTGACTGGCTCCCTCTCCTTCCCAGTGAGTACGATCTGTATGGGTTCCAGACGGTCCCGGAGGACGAGGAGGAGGAGGAGAGGCTGGTGGCGAAGGTGCGAGCCCTGGACCTGAAGTCCTTGTCCCTCACGGAGCACCAGGAGATGTCCACGGGCGTGAAGTGGGAGAACTTCCTGGCTGCCAGCGTGAACAGGGAGATGGTCCGGACAGTGGAGTTGAAGAACCTTGTCCGGGCTGGGGTCCCCCATGAGCACCGCTGCCAGATCTGGAAGTGGTGCGTTGGCCTTCACGTGAAGAAGTTCAAGGAGAGAAGCGACTCAGACTACTTCCAGAGCCTGCTGCAGAACGCGCTGAAGAAGCAGAACCCGGCCTCCAAGCAGATTGAGCTGGACCTCCTGCGGACCCTGCCCAACAACAAGCATTATTCCTCACCCACCTCCGAGGGCATCCAGAAGCTGCGCAACGTCTTGCTGGCTTTTTCGTGGCGGAACCCGGACGTCGGCTATTGCCAGGGGCTCAACAGGTAGGCAGCCCTTCCAGGCCAGCCAGGCCAAGAAGCAGAGAGGACGCTGGTCCCACGAATGGGGTCCGGACGACCTGTCCACGTTTCTGTCCGTCCCACCCAAGTTCCTCCCTCGTGCTTCCTTCCATCTCCAAAGTCCACGCTTAGATTCGTTTGCAAGGTGGGCGGCAGGCTGTTGAGGAATGGGTCCCCCTCTGTGTTTCCCCTTCCCAGGAGAGGAAGACCCGTGCCCCTCAGCTGCTGGTCCTCCAGGGCCAAGTGGGCCCGTGTGAGAGAGCAGGCGTGGCTTGCTTGTCTGGCTCTGCGCCAGGAGGCCCTTTATGGTGGCCCTCCATGCTTCATAGCCTGCTTTATAGGCCCTAGGGAGAAATGAAATAGCTGCTGTTTCTTCTGGAAACTGGTTCTGGCTTCTACCTCCTGGCCCTGTGAAAGCAGCTAGGTTTATGGTGTTGTTAGTGACCCTTGGAGATGAAGAGACGCAGCCCATAGCTGCCCAGAGGGTTCATCAAGAGGCTCAGGAGGGACCCTCCCTAGTTTCTCAGGCTGTAAAGGCGGGGAGGGAGAATTGCATCTTCAGATCTGCAAAATTCTGCTAATGTCGCCTTACAATAAAGTAGGAGTAGCTCATCTGGTTGTGTTTCCTGCCTGGAAAGGCTGACTTGATGCGGTGAAGAGCGTTTCGTTTGAAGTGGGGAGGAGGGAGGAGCACAAGGCCATCTTTTCCTTCTCTCCTTTTTGAAGCCTTTCTCTGGGGTCTGTTGACTCTGTGTGGGCAGCAGCACTTCTGATGTGGCCTCTTTTCCAGACTGGCGGCCATCGCTCTCCTCTACCTGGAGCAGGAAGACGCCTTCTGGTGTCTTGTGACCATCGTGGAGGTCTTCATGCCCCGGGACTATTACACGAAAACACTGCTTGGCTCTCAGGTATGTGTGGAAAGAACCCTCGCTGGAGTTGGAGGCCGTAAAGCTGGTTTGGGGGGGGGGGTTCCCAAGTTGGAGAAAAAAGGGTGTCCCCCCCCGAACAATCTGGAGAGAGCCTTGGAGATGAATTGGCCAGGCGGCAGGAGGAGGGAGGGAGGCCTTCAGGGCCTCTGAAAGCCCCTCTCCAGCTGCCTTCCTCCTCTTCCAGGTGGACCAACGTGTCTTCAAGGACCTGATGAACGAGAAGCTGCCCCGGCTGCACGCCCACTTCGAGCAGCACCGGGTGGACTTCTCACTTATCACCTTCAACTGGTTCTTGGTTGTCTTCGTGGACAGCGTGGTCAGCGACCTCCTCTTCAAAATATGGGATTCCTTTCTCTACGAGGGACCAAAGGTAGCTTCTCCCGCTAGGTGGATTCCCCGGGGATCTTCTGGAGTTGGGAGGGGAGCCCTCCGTGCCTCTCGCTCTCTTTTGTGACCCAAAGCTTCTTGGACACTCAGGTGATCTTCCGGTTTGCTTTGGCCCTGTTCAAGTACAAAGAGGAGGAGATCTTAAAGCTTCAGGACTCGACGTCCATCTTCAAGTACCTGCGGTCTTTCACTCGCACAGTCCTGGATGCCAGGTGAGGACGTGTTATTATTAGGAGCTTCTGGTTTTATCTTCTATGGGAGGAAAGAAAAACGGAGTAAAACAATGCAAGCAGTAAACAGGTTTTGAGCCTGGCCTCCTTCAAAAACTTGATGGGGTTCCAGGAAGAGATTAAGGGCAAAAAAAGTTTGCTGAAACCCAGCCCACTTTCTGTTGCCGGAGCTTTTGATTGGGGCTTCCAGCTGCAGGGACCAGTTGCTTTAACCAAAAGTTCCACAGGATACATTTGAGTCGGCTCTTTTGCACGGCCCACAATTTTATTTTTTTTTGCTTTAATTTATATGCTGCCCTTCTCCAGAGACTCAGGGCGGCTTACAATGCGTTAAGCAACAGCCTTCATACTTTAGTATATTTATACAAAGTCAGCTTATTGCCCCCACAATCTGGGTCCTCATTTCACCTACCTTTGAAAGGATGGAAGGCTTGAGCCTGGTGAGATTTGAACTTGCAGTAATTGCAAGCAGCAGATGTTAATAACAGTGCTTTAGTCCACTGTACTACAGTCCACTGTACTACAGGCTCTTTGGGGCCTATCTGGTGCTCCTCCTCTTCCTCTTCCTCCTCCTCCAGGAAGCTGATGGGCATCGCCTTCAGGGACCTCAACCCCTTCCCCCTGCGCCAGATAAGGAACCGGAGGGCCTTCCACCTGGAGAAGGTGCGCCTGGAGCTGCTGGAGCTGGAGGCCATGCGCGAGGACTTCCTGCGCGAACGGGAGACCCACCCGGAGAAAAGGGACCTAATCAGCGAGGATGAGGAAGATGGCTGAAGGGACCTCGGGGGACCCCTTCGGGGGAGCTTTTTCCACAGCGCAGAACCTCGTGGGGATTCGAGGGCAGATTCCCAAATCCAGCGTTTCACAAGAGAGGCGGTTCCTGCTCAGGTCATCGTTCCATGTACCCAGCACTTCAGATTTCCTTTTAGTTGTGCAGCTGAGCTATGAGTGTTTTCCTCCCTTTCAAAGCCTCTGACACAATACTGAAAGGCCCGTCATTTTATGCCAAATTCTTTAAATTGTGCCATTTTGGAGACAGTTTCCTCATCATCTTAAACAAATGAACCAAGTCACAGTGCTTCATCAGGTGCTGGTAGCTTTGTGCGGCTTCAGAGACATTCCACGGGGCCACCGCTCGGTCTTCCCACCTGGGGGCAGCACCAGGGTTTCCAGGCGGCTGCCATCTCCCTTCTGGGCTCGGGTCCCCGTCTCTGTTGGAAACCAAGAAGGTGCTCCTTTCCCTGGCCTGGGGCTCTCGGAGGTGCCATACCTCTCTGCAGATGGCCAGCCCCATCCACGCCCGGCTGGATCTCTCCGGCACCAGCCTCCCTGGTCCTCGCGGTGAGAGCCTGTTGTTCCACAGACAGCAGAGGGGGTGGCAAACCCCAGCAAAGTTCCTGTTGGGGAGCTGGGGGACAGTTCATCCCCGAAGAATCCAGTCATTCCACTCTGGCTTCCTGCCTTCCTTCCCTACAGCTTTTGTTCTTCAATACCCCCTCCACCCCGGAGATCTTCCTCTGGGAAGAGATTGGGAGCCCAAGGGGCCAGGAGCTCTGCCTCCTCACAGCCAGGACATGTCTGCTCAGGCCAGACCCAAGCCACTTTGGGGGCAAAGAAGGCGCCCCACAGCCCAGTGTCAGTTTGGGAAAGAGAGAATCCAGATGGGGTGTGGGTATCTGAATACCTTGAATCCTAGGCTATAACAGGGTGGCAGAGGAGGAGGGTGAATCCTCCCTGGCGGGGTTTTGGCTGACTTGGCTCCCTGGATCAATGTTCGTGTCCTCAGTCATTGTGTCGGCCAGTCTAGTGGGTTTCCTCGGGGGGGGGGCTACGTGGGGTGCCCCAAGTCGTGTAACGCAAGGGTTCCTCCCCCTGCGTTCCTTGCAGTGGAGCCCAACGGCTGGACGTCTTCATCATCCAGAGGCCTCCCAGACTGTCAGCATTGGAGAGACCAAGAAAGGGAGACGGGCAGCCGCACGTGCACCCCAACACGCAGCCCCGGGGTAGCTTGAAGATGGGTGGATGCCAACCCCCGGAATTGCTCTGCTGGCTGGGGAGTTCAGGGAGCTGCTGTCCACCCATCTTCAAGCTGCCAAGATTGAGGAACACCAGATTTCCAAATATGCAGGTCTCAATTCCTGCTATCAGGTTTTCCTTCCCTTTTTATAAAGAACCCCAAACTCTGCTCTGTACTATATACGCAAAGTATTTTATGCATGGTGTCTATTCAAGCAGAATGTAACCCACCCACCCACTCCTACTTTTGCAGTTTGCACAAGCTTCACCGAGATCGTCGATTTTTCTGCTTTTCTTGCTGGAGGCCCTAGAACGACACACACACACACACCCGCTCAGAAGCCCCTTCCCTCTGGAGGTGGGGTCGCAAGTAGGGATCCCGTATCCTGCGAACATCGCAGGGCTCACAGCCGGTGGAACCCCAGGCACAGGCTCCAGAAGGGGGGTGGGGTGGAGCTTCTCTTCCACATCGGACGAGTGCAGTCGGGGCTCCTGAGTTCATTTGCCAAATTTTTGCAACCTCTTGAAAACAGACCATTTCTTGTCTTTGATTTTTAAAGGCTTTTGATCTTCATTCCTGTCTGGTTTTGTCTGACCAATCCTAGTAAATAAATGCACATGACCACCTGCTGCCGTTTCTGTTTGCACCCTGGAGGCCGAGCGGGCTGCTTTCTCTTGCGGCCTTGGCAGAGAAGTGGGTGGCACCTGCGGGCCGAAAGAACACATACCAGGAGGAACGGGGGTGGCGTGGTGAGTCCCAGTGTCCGTAGGGTAAAGTTGAGCTCTTTGCCCCGACCCGGTTCAGCCTTTGCCACTGGAGACCTTTCGGCTGGGGGTGTGGAGGGGGCTGATGCCCTGCTAGTGGCCACTGAGTCTCAGTTGAGGGTGGCGTCCATCTGAGGATCCCAACCAGCCTCTGCCCCATCAGAGAGTTGCCAGGAGCCAGGGGAGGTTCACCCATGCTAGGAGGACCCCCATTCCTGTGGGCCCATTAGGGAACAATGGTGGGCTGTGAGCCCAATCATCCGGGGGCCACTGATGCAAAAGAACAGGCCCGACTGCCTCCCCCTTCCTGCGCAGGGGACCCCCTGGGGGGGGTCAAGAGGGGTTCCTGCTGGGTGGTGGCTGTTGCAGTCCAGGCAAAAGGCAGGAAATAGCAGCTGTGGGGGGGGGGGAGGAATTTTCTGGCCAAGGCAAGAAAGGGCCTTTTCCTGTTTGCGCCTTTTACCTACAAGCCTCCCCCCATTTCGTTTTGCAGCTGTTATGATGGTCAGTCAAACAGTCGGCCCGATATTTAGGCTGGATTTGGCATTTTTGCCCACCTATGGAATCCTTCCAAGCAGCTGGCATGGGCAGATGTGGATGATGGGTGGGGCTCTAAGGGGCTTTGCAGGATGGCAGCTGTTCCAAGTCAAGCCGCCTTTTGAAATTGACCATTTTGTCAATGCCCAGAGTGCTGAAGTGGTGCTCCGGGTATTTTGGGATCCTGCCTTTTTACAGAGAGAGAAAAAAAAAAACTCAAGGCAGGGAACTTACCTAACCCTAATGCCTGCTATTTTCCCCATCACAACATCCCTGTGAGGTGGGGCTGAAAAAGTGACTGACTTAAAATCGCCCCTCTAGTTTCATGCTTAAGGTGGGACTAGGAGAGGGAAAGCCCCCTTGACCCAGGTCAGGACGCTTCCCTGGTTAATGACTAACCTGGCTTAATCCTGGCTTAATCTATTGAATTAAGGAAGAGAAGAGTGAGGGGTCCAGGGCAGGCTTTCTGCGGTTTAAAACTAAAGCGGGTTTTTAGCCTTCAGAACTGCTGTCTAATTCCTGGCTTCCCCAGGACTGAAACAGGAAGACCTTCTGGAGCAAGAAATGACTCGCTGGAGCAACCGGCTTCTCGGGTCCAGCATTGCGCGCCTGGGACTTTTCTCAGAATCTCCCTTCGGGCCAAAGTTGTTTGGGGCGAGGCAACCGCTCCACCGCAGCCCCGTCTCCTCCCGGCCTCTCCTCGCTTGGGGGTCCCGGGGAGGGCCCGACACCCGCTCGGGGGAGGCTCCGCTGAGGAGACCCCCGCCCACTGGGGGCTGCGGGCCGGCCGTTCCGCCTCGGGGCTGCAGGGGGCGCCCGCGGCTCCTCCCCGGCCCGGCAGACGGAGGCGGGGGAGGCAGACGGCAGAGGCGCCGCCGGCTCGCAGCGCCGCGCAGGTAGGCTCTCCGGGCGGGTGGGCAGGGCTGGACGGGCGGCGGAACGGAGCAGGAACCCGTCGGAGGGGCGAGGCGGGCGAGCTGCTGAGGGGGCGCCGCTGCCGGGGCTGCCGAGGGTCGCGGCTTCTGCTCCCCGGAGAACCCCCGGGCGGGGGGCGGCGAAGGCGGGTTGCTCCTCTCCAGACACGCGCACACACACACCCGGCGATGCGGCTCGGTTGGTGGGAATCCCTTGACGCCTGGCGAGGGGGGAGGGGGCTTCTCCGGAAAGCCGAGTGACGAAGGGGGCTCCAGAAGAGAGCGGCGTTGCCAGGGCTGGGGAGAGGGCAGCGTCCTGGGATGCCTGGGTGCCCAGGGCAGGGGATGAAGCCCTTCCTCGCACTTGCGGGGCCCCCGAGCCTCGGGGGCATCGCCAGAGTCCTTCCTCCCAGGGGCCGAAGCCTCACGGCTGACCCACAAGGCCCTCGGAGGGGGAGACCAGCACAGCACCGCCTCTTTCCCCGAAGGGCAGTTCCTTTGTTTGCCTTCTGAGGTTGGCTTGCTTCTGTTTCATTTTGTCTGCCTCTGCGGAGGACCTGCTGCCTGTAAAACTCTTGTGGCCTGAGGGCATCGTGTGCCTTCTGCCCCCGCCCTGCCCAGGCTCTTCGCGGGTGAGAGAGAGTTTGGCCCGGAGCCCCTTGGAGCAGCCGCAAAGCCCTTCGGGGGCTCTGCTGCCACCCGCTGCTCCCCAAGGCACCATTGGTTCCATTGGTTAGCGCAGGCTGGACTCGGGCCCCGTGGTGGCCGGCTCCCGAACCGAGGGACCCTTGGGGGCTTTGCATGCTGCAGGATCTCCCAGCGTGACGGTTTTGCACCCTGCAGACTGATGAAAAGTGGCTGGGACTCCCCTGGAAAGGAAGCCAATTCCCAAGGGGAATTGTGGCTGCCAAAAGGGAAGGGCGGCTTTTGACAAAAGGAGCTGCTGTTTCTTGCCCAGGCCGTTTGTCCTGACAGGCACCTCTGCTGAAGCTGAGATGATCTCAGAAGCGGTTAATTAATTTCATTATGTCTTGACTTGCAATAATCCCCCAAACAGAGATCTGGGACAGCCTTTTGCCTGCCGGGAGCCTAATTAATTTAGTTTGGCACAGGCTCTGTGGGCTGAAGCCATCTCCTTCCAACGTCCGTGAAACGGGTGGACACTGAAGGGGCCACCAGATTCTCACTTTGCCTTCTAGACTGAATGTCTCAGGAAGGAGAATCGGGGTGTCTGGGGAGCAGAGTTTCCAGGAAAAGAATCACAGCCCAAAGAGGTTCCCAGATCCCTTGGAATCTTTCTCAGGGGACTTTCACCCCCTTCTCATTGCCGTTTCAAGGGCATCTCAGCCAAGGTGCCATTTGTTCCAGCCAGGACCCATCCAAGTCCTTCTGTGGTTCCTCTTTTGGCCTTAATTGTATTTTGATTCCTGGATGCCCCAAGGACATTTCCTCCACCAATTCATTTGTCTCTCACTTTAGGTTGGCCTTTTGCTGCTTGTAGCTTCATTTTGGTTCGGCCAAAGATAATCTCAGGTATTCTGCTAGGGTTTCAAAAAGCGGATAGGCCACATTTTAAGGAGATTAGAACAAAATCCTTTTTTTTAAGGGGGCTTAAAGGGTGTCCTCCAATCTGGCGGAGACCTTTTTTTTCTTTTTTGGTAGAGATCCAACAGATCAGAGCATCCCATCTTCCTCTGGGTAAATTGGGGAGGGGGTGGTGCTCAGGCAAGTGAACCGGGGGGGGGGGGGGGGTTGGTTGCACTGAGTCAGAACTGGGTTGGAAAAAGCTCAAGGGATCCAGGTGTCAGGAGGGGCATCAGCACCAACTATGCTGCTGCTGCTGAAGGGAGAGACACTCCCTGAATTAAAACCACCTTGGCAGAAATGCCTGGTCCTTCAGAGGCCCTGCACCCTCTCCCCACCACCTCTCAGACAGCTTTCCTTCAAAAGTCTGCTTAGGTTGTCCCCATTTTACAGGGTGAAAACTGAGGCTAAGTAAGCAAGCTTCACTGTCACTAGAAAGCTTCAGGTGGTGCCCAGAAAAATATTCTGCCCATTCTGTTTTGTGGCTCTGGTCTTTTCCAGCATACGGCCAGCAGCCTCCCTGGGGCCCATCTGTCCAGCTCTCCCCCCGAAAAGACCTCCCTTTGCAGGCATCTCTGCTTCTCCTGGGCTGGGCTTTGCCTGTCCTGGCCCAGAGCAGCTCAGGAGTGAGAGGGCCGATTAGGGAGACCCTGGGAGAGGAAGTGGCATGTATTGAGGGTGGGCCAGGGCTCCTGCTCTCAGACGCCAGCTTTGGCTTCTGGCCCAGCCCCACCAGGCCAGGCTGTAGGGTGGCCTCGGGGGGGTTAGCACATATGCAGTTAAGTTTGGGTCCCACGTAAAGCAGGCTACCGTGACCCTATCGTACTAATCCACGCTTTTGTGACACTGAATTCTTATAATGTGTACCAGTCCAGGAAATTAAATCTAAATGGGAGCCCGATGGGCCATACCTGGCAGAAATGCGGGAGAGAAGTTTAACCAAAGGAAGACAGAAATGAGCAAATGTTTAAAAAGGCCGTTTCTTCCTTGCCTTCGCTTCCCAGCTTGCGGGGTGCAGACTCCAGGGATGGCCATGTTTAAACAGCAGAAGGTGGACGACCTGTACGAAATCGGGGAGGAGCTCGGCAGGTAATCCCCAACTTCCCTTTAGCCCCATCCGGTTCCAAACTTTCATCCCAATTCAGTGACTTCTTCCCTGTTGTGTTTCTCTGCCATGGAAATGCACCCCCCAGGTGGGCTTCTAGGGGGTTGCCTGGCAGAGAGGCTGCTAGGTGAAAGGAAGAAGAGTCGTCTCTCTGGAATGCTGGCTGGTCCATTTAGGAAGTTTTGGGACTGCAGAAGCTTGGCAGGAAGAGGTCATTTCTGTCTTGCTGAATTCTTGCCTGATATTTCAACACTGTGATGGGGGCGGGGTGTGTGTGTGTGTGCGCTGAAAGATGCCTGAAATACAGATTGAGAAGGCACTCGCTGGCCTGAACTGGGCTGCGGGATCCCACACCCTGGCTGGCTGCTTGCTGCGCAGAGATGGAAAAGCATTTTCTCCTCGTGTGAAGCAGGAGCACTTTGGACGTTTGGGGGCAGAAGGCGGCTCTCTGGGGCCAGAGCCCTGATGGTGTCAGGAGGAGCCAGCCTCAGAAAAACGCCTGCAGGCGCCTGGTCTCGGGAGCAGCAGGGACCTGCCTCCTGCTTGGGTCTGCCAAGGGAGCCTCTGAGGGCCTCTCTGACAGACATGCAGCCGTTCCAGGCAGTGACAGCTGCGTCTGCCAGCGAAGGGATTGCCAGGGCCGTCCCAGAGCAAAGGGGATTTCAGCCGGCAGCTGACAGGATTGGGAAGTGGGGTGACTGCCCTGCCCGCCTTGTTCCTTGCACCAGAGCCGGAGGCTGCCTTCTCCTGGCACAGCAGCTGGCTCCGATGCTTCTGAAGCGGCCCCGCAGGAGCCCATACCTGGCTGGGCCCCTCAGCCCAACCTGCCTTCCCATGGAAGGGCGGCCCCAGCAGGGGCTTCCTCTGGGGCAGCAGCCGGTTGGGGCTCCTTTCCCAAAGTTGGCCTGGCATTTGGGTGCTCGTGACCTGTGTGCGCTCCTGCCAGCTTTGTGTGCCTTTGTCAAGTGGTGGAAAGAGGAAGCCGCTCAGGGCATGAATCAAAGCTTGTTCCAGTCACGTAATTTCCTGGGCCAAAAGGTTTTGGAATTGCAATTCTGCCCCAATGCAGGTGACCTCACAAGGTCCAGGAGGAACCTGGAGAAGTACCAGGGCTGCCCCAGTTGCTTAGGACTGTGATGGTCCCTCCAGCGATGCCCAGATAGGCCGCCACATGGTCAGCCAGTGGCTGGTGGAGATTTAGCAGCTTTTGCGGGCAGCGGCTCTTCCTGGGCCCTCAGCGGCTGCTGGCTGCCCTGGGCACTTGGGATGCAGAGCAGTAGGATCATGTTGCCCAGAACGGCCCTCAATGTCACAGTTCCCTGGTTCTGTGGGCAGCAGCCATTCGGGTGACTTCATGCTTCACTTTGGACGGGCTCCAGCGGGGGTTGTTTGCAGTCAGAAGGTGGGTGTGTCATTGTTGTGGAAGACTTTGCTACTAACAGTTGGCCAGCCTGCCCAGCTCTCCTCCTTGCAATCCCGGGCTGGACTTCATGTTTCTGAAAATGAGGGATGAGCAGCCGCTTCCCTAGTTCTTTCCCATGAGATGGGCTTCTCTCGCCCCAGGAAGAACCTTTGGGGACTGGGAAGCTCTTTCTGCCCTTAGCATCCCGAAGGGCTCCAGTGGATCCGGTGAATAATCAATTAGTCGGAAGGGCACGATGGTTTGGGAGGATCCTGGTGGGCAGATCCCCTCCCCACTCAGCCCCTGTCAGAGGACCCAGGGAGGGGCGAGCAACCTCATGCTAAGGGCGGAGGCTGCAATGGGGCCCAAGGTCACGCTGGGCGTTGGCCAGTTCCTGAGCACGGAGGCCTGTGGCAGAAGGAAGCCGAGGGCCGCTGGCCTGAATTGGGACAAAGAGGAGCGACAACCAGTCAGCACACCCGGCAGGAGCTTCCAGAAGCGATGGGATTGCAGCTCCCATCACCCCACCCCCACCCTTGCCAGATTAAGGACCAACCCGAGGAGCCTGGTTTCTGGGGCGCTTACATTGGCGGTTGGAGAGACGAGGGGCTGCTTCTGAAGAAGCCCCCGTTGGGTCTGGCTTGGTGCTTCATCTGGCGTTGTGTGGGGCCAATCCAAGTACGCTTGGCTCTCTCCAGGATCCCAGACAATAGTGGCTTGTGCAAAAGCAGGTGTGATGAGTCATTGGGTGCCCAGGTGAGGCAGAAGCACCTGGATGAGTCTTGTGTCCCACCAAACAATGGTTGGGCGTATGTTGAGCAGGCTGATTCTCACGGGTGCAGGCGAAGGCCAGCCCAGTCTGGAAGCGGGGGGAGGGGCAGGCTGGGGTTCCCCATCCCATCCCAGCTGAGATTCCCTGTAAGCACTGACTCCGAGGGCAGCCCCCGTCAGCCCAGGGAGCCTCGGTGGTCAGTGGCTGGCCTGGCCCAGGAGAAAGGGGGCCAAAGGGCCAAAGGCAGCTGCGCTCCACTGAGAGACGCGCAAAGAGCACAGCAAGCAGGGTTTGGCCCCCGGAGCCCATCCACCCCCCTCCCTTGCCCCCCCCCCAGTGGGAAGGGGGCCAGCAAGGGGGCCGACCCAGCCGTGGGTGAGTCAGATTTGCTCACTTCAGCTGGTGTTTGCATTTCTGGGCTGGTTCTTTGGAACTCGGAGTAGGATTCTGGCCTGGCATTTGGCCCACAAAGTGCCTGTCCAGCCTCACAGGAGCTGCTTTGCTGTGCTGCGGGCGGGGTCCCTTCGTTCCCTTTTTCTCTTTAGAAGACAGCCGTCTTGGCAACAAAGGGTGCGTTGTGGGCAGCACTTGGGCCAATGAATGGACTAAGAAAAGAGGGGCCCCCTACCCCCCCAGTTTCGCTGCTGCTGCTGCTACTCCTCTGTGTCCAGAGGGAAGAGGCCAGGGATGTCCGGCCTCTCCTGGGATGGCTCTTTCCAGAGGTTTCCCAGAGGAATCGGGGGGCAGCATTCCTTGCCTTGCAAAACTTGGCTTTTTAACAAAATACATGGAGTCACAGGGGGGCAGCCCCTCCTTTCTCCACAGGCAGCTCCCCTATGGGGTGACTTGGGGCCTCTCAGCCCAGCCCACCTCGCAGGGTCGTTCTTAAGGGGATGAAATAAAGGGTGCTGCTTGGCCCCACAGAAGCGGTTGCCTTGGCCCCAAAGAGAGGCTCCTGTGTTACCTGTGGGGCTGCCAAAAGCAGCCCCACAGGCAACCGGCACCGGGTTTGGACTCCAGATCTCATGGTCCCCAGCTAAGGTGGGAGGCTTTCCTCCCTCCAATTACTCCTGGTGCCTCCGTGGCCTTATTCGCTGTTCTCCGGATTCTGTCCTTTGCCACCCTCCACAGTCCGGCCATGGTGCCCCCAGAGGAACCGGCTTTCCTTCCGTTTTGCTGCCCCAAGCCCTTGCTGGGACGCTTGGAAGGAGAGGCTGCCTCTCATTCCGGGCATAGCTGCTCCGGCTCCCTGTCTATCTTTAGCCTCTGGGAGGGTCACTCTGGCCAGGAGGCCGGCCGGATCAACTGCCCACCCCCACCAGGCCTCTTGTGCAGCACCCAGGGAGCCTGGCTTGCAACGGGGCACCAGCTTGGACAAGGGCCGACCCAGTCCAGTTTCGCAGAATCAAGAAAGGGCGGCTGAGAAGAGCCCGGTTGGGTGGGCCTTGATGTCTGGGCACTGCTTAGCTCGGGACTTCTCACGCTTGGGCAAGGTGGGGAGGAACCAGCAGCCTTGCTTAACAAGTGACCAATCAATCTGGGGGAGATCTTAGGGGACCCCCCTTGATAGAGGAGCAGCCCAAACAGATTTGCCCCAACAGGCCTGGGAAACTTGCTTTTGGGCGGCTGGCTGACATTTTGAAAAGCAAACAACTCTTTTACTGGATTCACACAGCCACAATGATGGTTTCAGCCTTCCATGCTGGGGATGGCATCTACAGTCCAACTTCAACCCCACCTCCGTCCCTTACGGCTCGCCTTTATGTACAAAGTCCTGCCATCTCCTGCGGCAGGGACCTCTGAGTGACTCAGCTGTGTTGGATAATGGGTCCCATCGTCCCCAGCCAGCCTAGGTGGGCCAAGAAGCCTGTTTTGCAGCATGTGAATGTTCTCCCGCTGAGGTCATCTGGCCAGCGTAAAGAGGGCAGGCTGCTGGACAGCCTCCTCCTGTCGCCTGGGGCTCTCAGACGGGCTCTGGGTGGTGCCACCAAGTCTGGCTGCAGCTGCCAGTAGAGGAGCGCCCCCCCCACCTTTCTCCCTTGCCCAACTTTCCCCTCTGCTTTTGAGCTGAGCATCACTTTGGCCCAGCCGGGCCCGCTTTTGCGCTCCCAGCTCGGAGCAGCTGCCTCTGCTGAGCATCAGGGCTCTTAAGGCACTTCCAAAAATACCCCCTGCCCGCCAGGCCCAGCACGTGACGTGATGCCAATGTTTAGATGGCATGCAAGATTACATTCTCGCCTGCTATCATCTGAGTATGCTTTTTCCAGTTGAGATGGGCTTGCAACCTGGGTCTCAAATGCTGAGAACACTCAAGCTCCCCAGTTTCAGACAGGATGGGGGGGGGGCTTCTGCTTATTCTCAGCCAGAAAGAGCCCCCACCCCATTGTTTAATTCCCAGAGGCCACAAAGGCTAACGCCATCTGGTGTCTCAGTTGCATCACTGCACTATCCACACAGCCGGCGTCTCCTGCACCTGGGACCTTTGTGAGTTGGGATATTCTGAGAAGGGGTTGGAGGGGGTCCATCTCTCGCAGCTGGGGGAGTGGGGCTTCGCCTGTTCTCCAGCCTCCCCTCCTCTGGAGCCCATCCTTGAAAGGATTTGAGGAAGGATTTGTGCATCTGCTTCCTCCATGTTTGGGCTGCCCTCCTTTTGAGCTTCAGAAGAGCTTCCTGCAAGGAGGCCCCTCGAGGCACATTTCTTCACACCTGGAGGGAAGAGAGCTTGGGGGAGCCCCCCACCCCTCAGGCTGTGACATTGGCTCATCTGGCCTCTGTTTCCTGTTTCTGACCTTGGAAGGCCCGGCCGGATGGGCGACCTTGGGACTCCGATGGCCAGCTGTACAGAAAGGCTGCCTCATCAAGCCTTGTCAGCATTTCTCCCCAAAATGAAAAGCAACATGTAAAGGGAGATTCAGTCATCCAGACCAAAAGTATCTAAAAAGATTCAATCATGGCAACTGGACCAAAGTTGATTAAAAAAATTCTCCGACTACCCAAATTCTCATTTTGATTGAAAAGTTACTTGGATGAGTAGTGAAACATCTCAGTTTTAATAAACTCTGGTCCAGTTGCCATGATTTCACCTTTTAGATGCTTTTGGCCCGGATGACTGAATTTTCATTTACATCTTGGAATGCCCCCCCTTGTCCAGTCCTCATCCGGCACCTGTTTCCCGTATCTCGGCCGGGAGTGACGGGGGGCATCCAGGGAGCCTCCCCTCTGCCTCACCAGACGCCGCCCCACCACCTCACTCCTGAGTAACCCTGTCCGGTGGCTTTGCTTGCAGCGGGCAATTTGCCATTGTGAAGCGGTGCCGGGAGAAGGCCACGGGGCTGGACTACGCAGCCAAGTTCATCAAGAAGCGGCAGAGCCGGGCCAGTCGCCGCGGGGTCCGGCGAGAGGAGATTGAGCGGGAGGTGAACATCCTGCAGCAGATTTTGCACAGCAGCATCATCCAGCTGCATGAGGTTTACGAGAACAAAACCGATGTGGTCCTTATCCTCGAGCTGTGAGTAGGGGGTCCGCTGGGGTTGGCTGGTTTCCCCTTTCAGAGGAATTTTGGGGAATGGTGGAGCGCATTAACTATTTTATCACTGGCTGGGGAATTCTGGGAGTTGAAGTCCCATGGATCTTAAAGCACCCCAGCTTGAGAAACACCAATCTATTTCATCAACACAGAATCCTCCAGTTTATGAGGCGATTCTGGGTCTCTGCTATCTTGTTTGCCTAAAATAAAAATTAATCTACCTGCAGATCAGTTTAGGGTTTCTGCTCTGCTTATCAAAATATTCTGTATTCACATATAACGATAGTAAAAAAAAGGCTACCAATTCAGTTGAACCGTTCCACCCAGCCGGTAGTTCCGATGATCAGCTGTACTGCGTGGTTTAGTTTTGCTAGAAATCCTGCTTCCTAGCAAAGCTAAATCACGCGACACAGCTAATCCCTCCCTCGGGCTCTACTTACCTTCCCAAGCCTCCTTTTGGCATGCACGGCACAGGCACGGCCAGCAAACCGGTGGGAAACCGGCTCATCTTTCACCCCTGGGCTCAGATGAAACCAACCACATAGTGCCTACAGGTAGCAGTGAATGTGCCCTTTCCTTGTTTATTTATAAATCCAGTTTTAATGAAGTGAATATTATTTGAACAAGAAGGAAACTGTTCCAAGTTATTGGTTCAGAACAAAGACAGACTTTCCCAAATACTTGGAGCTTGGAAGATGAAGCTACAAACACAAACTAAACATGGATGCAAAACCCCCAGCCATCCTTTTAAGTGCAAAACGCTCAAGTTACTCAGCTCTTCCATGTAAATATGGATTTGGGGTCTCTGCAAGTGCTGAAATGCTCAGAGAGGGTCTCTAGAAGCCTGGATCAACACTGAGCACCGCCTTGCAATAAACTTCACTCACTTAAGCTTAGCGTCAATTCTTCCATCCAAGTTTCCGGGTCACCATTATTGCTGGATTTTGACAGAATGCAAAGGAAAGTTGTGTCTCTTGTCACAGTTACAGATCTGTCACACAACCCAGTTCTGCTTCAGGCAGGAACATTTGGGGGCATTTCTGTTTGTTTCGGTGGTTCTGGGACTAAACGAGACTCTCCGAATTCTTGTAGTTCATTTCTAAGAGGGCAGAAAGGATGAGAAAGCACCGTAAGCCTCACACCGGAGCACAAAATAGCAGCCCGATTTGTGGAAAGAAGTGGTGTCCTTTGAGAGACCTGTGCTCACAGGCAGGCTGCCAATTTGGGGGGCTGCAGAAGGAGCCTCGGGTTGATCAGAGAACGGAGTCCCAGCACATCCGGACGAGCTGTGATGGAGGCTGGGCTCAGTTGAGGAAAGAAGCGAATTTGGAAGTTTGCAACCCGATCCTTCTTTGTGGAACAAAACCAACTCAGTAAACAAGAGGAGCCTCATCCAAATTGCACTTTGCTGAAAGGGAGGCCATCTTCCAACTGTTTTTTTTTATGAGGGCAGCTCATTTTAGGGCATCTCCCAGCCCAGGGAAGGGAAGACAAAGGAAGGCGTCCTGGCTGTTCTCCTTCCCACAACTGAGATTTTTATAAATAATTCCCCATATGGTTATGATGTTATTTCATTTGGGATGAATCGTCAGATAGGCAATGAACACGGGGACCACCATGTGCTTCCTCCTCGGATTTTGCAGAGTATCCGGAGGGGAACTTTTTGATTTCCTGGCCCAGAAGGAGTCACTGAGTGAGGAGGAAGCCACACAGTTCATTAAGCAGATCCTGGACGGGGTCAACTACCTGCACACCAAGAAGATCGCCCATTTTGATTTAAAGGTGAGCAGCAGCTGCTGCTAAAGCCCTTTTCCTCCTGTCCAGACAGACCAGCTGGGGGTGCAGCCCCCTGAGCCCCGCTCCCCCCCCCAGCTCAGCCTGAGGGCTGATGCTCTTCTCTTCTCTGCTCTCCTTCTCGTCTTAAAGCCTGAGAATATTATGCTGCTGGACAAGACCCTCCCCATTCCTCACATAAAACTGATCGATTTTGGTCTGGCCCATGAAATAGAAGATGGAGTGGAGTTTAAGAATATTTTTGGGACACCAGAATTCGTGGGTAAGTTGGTGTCCTTTTGCCCTCAACTTATCCAGGGCCCAGGGTGGCAGAGTCTCTCAGTCCAGGGCCCTGCCACTGTCTGCCAGGAGTGCAGCTTCCTTCCTGGCTGAGGATGATGGGTCCTGGCTGTCTCTAACACGTCTGGGAAGCTTCAAGTTGGGGCAGGCAGCCTTTGTCTCTCTGATCTTGGGATCCACACTCTCCTTCCAGCTCCAGAAATCGTCAATTACGAGCCACTGGGACTGGCAGCTGATCTATGGTGAGTCTTTTCTGCCTGTGTTTGCTGTCCCTCCTGTCCACCTGACCGAGTGATTGGCTTTAGCACAAATCTATGGGTGTGTTTTCTTTTTTCCCTTTTTCTCAGGAGCATTGGAGTCATCACTTACATATTGTAAGTACTGGATTATTAGTTCCCTTTATTTATTTATTCATCTATTTATTTTTATCTGCTCCCTCCTATTTTCAACCCCACATTTCCTACAAGAGGTACAATCAGTGCCCCCTCTTCACTTTATCCTCACAATGACCCTGTAAAATCAGCCAGATTGAGAGGAAGAAACTTGTCTCAGGCAGCTGGTGGCAAAAGTGGAGGTGGGCTTCATTCCCCCAGCCCCTCCTGGGGAAGAGGTTGCATCTGCACTTGGTGGTGGTGGGGGGAACGACAAGAATTGAGCTGCAAATCAGAAGAGAGTGTGAGGCCGTAATTGAGTATTACATAGATTGGATGGAGCTGCATGCAACTCATTGTTGCGATTAAAAACATTCTAATCAACTAGCAAGGTGGCGGAAAGCAAGCAAATGGAGAAGTGAAGGCTGGCCCCACAGGTGTCCGTGGGCAGGGGAGGGAGAAGATGATCCATAAAGGGGCTGCCCACTTTCTCAGTTACCCCAGCAAAATGCCTAAAGCTGGCCAGTGGAGTGAGCGCACAAGGCTGTTGGGAATCCCTGGCAGCAGTTGCACAGGCCGCTCACCAGGTGGCAGTGTGGAGCTGTCTGGTCTTGGGGAGGCTGCAGCCCAGGGGGAGGAACCTCTGATGCCCATCAAGGCTTTGGGAGTCCCTGGCATGGATCTCCCACCCCACAACCCAGCAGGCTGCAGTTGCTGCCTCTTCCTGGCTTCTTTTGTGTGCGCCCAAATTCCTACCAAGGCAGGAAGAGGAGAGATAGCTCCAGTTCCTCCCCCCCTCCCTCCCTGTGGCAACTGAGCCACCAAGGAGCCTTCCTGGGCAACACAAATGCTTGTCTTGGTTTTGTCACCAGATTCTCACAGGGCCCTTTCCTGTGGGCTCTGGCCCAGGGTCCTTGGTCTCCACCAGCCTGTCAAATCCACTCCTGATCCTCTGGCCCTCCCCCGCCAATTCCCCATGCAGGCTGAGTGGTGCTTCTCCGTTCCTTGGAGAGACCAAGCAGGAGACGTTGGCTAACATCACGGCCGTCAGCTATGAATTTGATGAAGAATTCTTCAGCCACACCAGTGATCTGGCCAAAGATTTTATCCGGAAGCTTCTGGTGAAAGATCCACGGTACGTCGTCCCGAGCGTCTTGCCAGGGTTGAGGGTCCTCCGTCTAGCCCAGATGGCCACTGCACCTGAGAAGAAGCGGGAAAACCTTTGTGGGCTCCCACGATGCCTCACTGGGACTCGTAGGAGGAAAGGGGAAGGCTGTTTTGGTTCAGCACAATTTGGCTTAGGGGCCGCAGGGCCCTGCTTAACGGGGCTGTCAGAGAACCTCCGAAAAGGAAAAATGGGCATTTATGGGGTGCTCTTCCTGGGCCCCTAATCTAAGAATGAGTTTCCTGTGAGCGCCTATGTAGCTTTCAGACATGCCTCTTCAAAGGAAGCATAGAAGGTGCATTGATTGTAGATAAACAGGCTTACGACACCCCCCCCCCCCCCCAGTGCTTCCTGGGCTGCCTCCGCTGAAGCACAGGGAGGCTCCAGGTGGGTCTCATATTCATGATTTGAGGCCCTTCCACGGATGGGGGAGTGAGCGGGCCATCCCTGCGTGAGGCATTTGGAACATGCCTCTGACTGGCAGCTCTTTCCCACAAGGGGTGGGGGTGGGGATTCACTGAGGACTTTCTCCCCTTTCAGGAAACGACTCACAATCCAGGAAGCGCTCAGGCACCCCTGGATCAAGGTAAGTCAAAAGGTTTCACAGTGGATGGATGGGAGGAGGACAGCCAAGTGCTGCTGAAGTGGGACAGAACTTCGTATGGCCCTCCCTATCTGGGCAGAGGAAGCCCTCCACCCCACCCAGGTTCATACCCTGATTTTCATCATTTAGCAGCATGAGGTCAATCAGGTGCTCCTCTGGGGAATCCTTCCGTTTACTCTAGTTCTCCACTGCAAAGCCTATTTCTGAGGTCCTTTTCAGAGGAAAGGAATAAAGCAATCAGGCCTAGCTTTAAAAAAAAAAACATTTCTTCTCTCGAACATATTATTATTCCATATTTGAGATACAATTTTCTGTCCTGGCACACACTGAGTTCTCCGTACCCATCTCTGCTGTCAGCATGGAATGAAGCAGTTGGTTATCTCGGCTTTGCTTGTTTGGGTCTTGTTGAATGTAGAATCCTTCCCTCCTGCCCTTCTTGAAGTCAGTGGTTGCTTGTAAGTGCAACTTTCCAGGAAGGACGAGGAGAAGGGAGACCCACCTCGGAGATCAGTCCCCACTTCCTTGTGGCCTGCATGCATCTTGGAAGGGGCATCTTGAGGTCAGCATTTCCCAGGTGAATTTTGAAAATTCCAAATCAATTGTAGAATATCAAAAACCTATGAATGCTGGCAGTCATATGTAAACTGATCTGAATTTTTGTTTTATTTTTGGATATCCATGAAATGAGTTGGCAGAAAATTCTCTCTTTGCTGGGCATCCTGTGTAAGGCAGGCTCTGCCCCCAATGCATTTTCCCTCTCGAGTGCTGGAATTTAACTTTTCCTATGCCTCCTTCTATAAATGCTGGTGGGACTGTCCCAGAAATGATTCTGTTTTGACAGAGGTTAGTCCAGAGTTGTGTACAGATGTGGATGTCGGCACGTAGTGAGGTAGTTTTCCTGGTGGGAACGCTCCTGTTTCACAAACATTTTGCAAGAAAGATGCCAAATGCATGAAGAGGAGAGAGGACGTGCGCTTGCTTCCGGCACCTGCTGCATGTGTGTGTATTTGCACCCTGGTGTGATGATGTTGGTGTTGTGGTGTCTTTAGACCCTTGTGGTGAGATGTTCTTGGTAAATAACCATCCTCCGGCTTCTCTCCAGTCCAAAGAAGGCTCCAAAGTCCAAGGCCACAGGAGGACCGAGCACAGGCCGCTGAAGACCAAATGGCTGAGAGATTACACCATCAAAAACCACTCCAGCATTCCTCCAAACAACACCTATGCCACCTTTGAACGCTTTGCCCGTGTAGTGGAGGAGATCTCTGGTATGGAGAAGAGCGTCGGCACCCTGGCAGCCTCTCACGACTCCTTGCAGGGGGACATTGATGCGCTGGTCTCCATCTACAACGAGAAGGAAGCTTGGTACAAGGAGGAACATGAAAGCGTGAAGCATGAGCTTTCCCAACTGAAGTACGAATATCGCAAGATCGACTCCTTGAAGAAGCACCTGAAGGAGGATGTCCAGGCAGCGGGTGCCCACCTCGCTGGGGTCGCGGGGAGGTACATGGGCCTGCAGTCACACTACGAACGGCTGAGCAAGGAACTGTCGGAAGAACTCCAGTGGATCCAAGACTTAATGGGCAGCTTCTGGTCCGAGGGCAGCGACGAGGGCTATGCGCCGGCCAGCTTCGGCTGCGTCTTCCAGACGGACCTCAACGAGCTGCTGAACAGGTCCTGCTACGAAGAATTCCTGGCGGCCTTAAATCTGGGCATGACAAAATCCAGTCAGTGATGCTGCTGAAAACAAAGATATTTATGCTGCTGTTTCAGTCCGAATCGGTGAGGAATTGCTTGGACGGGAGCCTGCTCCCATTCAGGAAGCCGGCATGTGGAACTCACACAATTGGGTTTATTTTTGAACAATGTTATTTGACAGACCCTTGTTACCACCGTATTTGTATATATTTTTGTCCCTGTGAAAATATGTCCTGGTGGAGATGCCTTGGGTTCTGGATACTTATGCCTCCCTTGGTTGCGTCCCAATTAATTTCTAATAAGGCTTTGGATCTTTTTTTTCAAAGCTTGCCCTATTTTTATCCTTTGGAAGATGCCCTGAGCTTACCCTCACAACTGAAGGCCTCCTCAAGACATGACTGTAGTTCAGCATCCTTATCTTAAAAGCTTTTTATTTATTGCTGAGTTGCCGCTGTAAATAGGCATTGATTTTCTTTTGTTTTGAAATTCTGTATGAAAGTATTTTTTAATAATGGAGCCAGATGTGAAGTCTCTTGGGTTCTGCAAAGCACTCTTTGCAGGCTTTCTGGGTGAAAGTCAATCTTGCAAATACCTTGGAGAATAAACAGAGGATTCAGAATAAATTTGCACACATCCCTGTCACCTCACATGTGCTGCTGCGTAAGGCAGGACCTTCAGCCCGGACTATTATCTCATTCCAAAGAAACAAACCGCTTCCTCCTAGTTAAGACATCAGATCTCTCTGTAACGGGAGAACTAATTTTTGTATACAGATAATTGGAAAATGAACGAGAGAGTGACATGGAAGATGCACTATCTGGTATCTCCTCCAGAGAGCTTAAATTCTGCCAACTCTGTAACTAATCTCAGAACGAGACTCAATAAATATTTGTTTAGTGCAATGTGCTTTCTAGAGAGAGCTTGTGTTCAGATGCCCTGAAGATGATCTTGCTCCTTCTGGTGAATTCTGCTTGGTCCTAGGCGAGGGGCCTTCCTCACTCAGAAATTATTTCTTTCTCAGGTCAGCTGTAGTGGACTCTAAAGGTTTAAGAGCTGCTTGATGGAGGTGAAAAGGAAGGGGAGGGGACTTTTATCAGAAAATGGAGGAACCGAGGCTGAAATAAGCGGGGGGGCGGGGGGGGGGACGGGATTCAGACACCAGCTGCTTGGTGGGCCCTCTTCTTCTCAAGCCCAGGAAAACTACAGAAGGAAGAAGCTCAATTGTAGTTGAGACTGAGCCTCCTCAATCTTGAACCGAGGCAAATGTCTCCCTGGGCCTGAAACTTTCAACTTAGTGCTGTACTACTTTTTTAACATTTATACCCCATCCAAAGTCTTACGGAGTTGGGCAGCAGATATAGTAAATAAATAAAAACATAGTAAGTAAATAAATCTTAGAGAGAGCAGCTTGGTCAGCTGTTTGTGGTTCTTCCTCAGCCAAGATTTATATACCTGAATCTGAGCTCATATTTCAGTGGCAAAACATTTGAATCTGTAGGGTTGTTAGGGCAGGGTGATGGTCCTACAATAATTTTATACGGGATACAAAAACAAGGCGATGGGTCTTACTCTAAGGAACTAGAAGACTAAAATCTAACACCTGCATAGGAAGGACTAGAGAGAAAACAGGTGAACAAGGTGGCTGAGCTTAAGAAAAAAGCCAGCCTAAATGTGAACCAGGCAATACGCCTGGCGTATTTGAGCACTTTCTCTTTGGGGGGGGCAGGGGAGGCTGGGCCTGACCTTGTCGCCTCTTGTCTCCAGCCCATGGACAACCACCAAGCCATGGTAAGGCGGGAATCGGTCATTAACTTGGAGAACTTCAAAAAGCAGTATGCCAGGAGGCGGTGGAAGGTAAGAACCTGAGATGTGACATCAGGGAACAGAAATGGACACACCAAGAGCTCCCAAGGAGTCCATGCCATGTGGCTTCCCTTGTGAGCTTGTAAAGACCCTTTGGGGAGAACTAGGGGCAAGGGAATGGCCCCAATCAAAAGAGAGGGAGGATTTCTCTGGAAGCCCCAAGCTCAGGAGTGATGATCAAAGCCTATTTGGTCAGCCAACCAGCCTGATTCCTGCTCCATGGGACCTCGGATAGAGGCTGTCTCTGGATCCTGTCTGAACTGGCAAGAGCAGGCTTTGAGAAAGGCATGGGCTTCCTCTCCTCCTAGGTATGTTTTCTGCTGCAAAGGGGGGGGGATGTTTCTGAACTCAAGCCATGTTGGAAAACAGCCTCGGTTGCCCCTTGTCCTGGGTGGCTTAGAGTATTGAGGAGAATCTTCAGAAGAAGGAACAGAGGCAGCCAAGAGTTGGGGGAACGTGGCATAAGCCTTCCTGGTGTGGCTTCCAGAGGTGGCCATTTCTAGGAACCTGATTATTAGCATGAGGGCATCCCTGATTTGGGTTTCCGGTGTGTGACCAAGTGCCTCTTTCTCCCCAGCTCACCTACAGCATAGTGGCTCTGTGCAACCATTTATCTCGCTCACTGGTGCGAAAAGTTCGCTTAATGCAAGAAGACAGTTCGGTAAGTACATTGAGTGCAAAGAGTTGGCAAAAGAAGAGTCCCACTTGGGCTCCCAGGGTCTGGCAGTGCTGCCTCCTCCTCCTCTTCCTCCTCTATTGAGAGGTGCAAGGACCTGGCCAACTTTAGGACCGGCCTGGGAACCTCATTGCCCCAGGATGGCTGGACCGCACTTCCTACCACTCCTGAGTGCCGTTAGCTCCTCCTGGGAAACTCACATTTCCCCTCCGTGTCACAGAAGCTTGTAGTGCAAGACTTCCTGCAGCAAAACTCTCTCAGCAGCGGCAACCCAGGCACGATCCTGGTGAGGAGTTTTGCTCAGGGGCACCTTGCTGGTCTTGCCAAGGAAGAGACCCTCGGGCTGGTCCTTGTGCGCGTTGGCTGGGATTGTCCTCAAAGAGAGGACTTCTTCTCCACCGGCAGCAGGTCTCCACCCTGAAGATCACACTGCTCTGTTTCAGCGCCATTGCGAAAGTGACCACGAAGAAGACCTGCCTGGCCGAATGGCAGCATCCCATTGTCTCCTGAGGCGGAGAAGCAGCATCTCATAACTGGGATCTGCCAGTTGGACTGCAGCAGCCAAGAGCCGAGCTAGTGGGATGGGCTGGTTGCCTTCCACACAGCCACAATATGGGACCCAAAGCTTCCTGCAGGAAGAGGCCCTGGAAGGAGGAGAAGCCCAGGTGTTCTTGCAGGAAAGGAGATGAATGCCACCTCTTCCTCCTGGCCATCCGGCTGCCATCATCTCTTCCGACAACAAGCAGACCATCTCTGGAGGAGTTGCCAATAGCTTGGTCAAGGCAGCGATGCTCCACTGTTCTTGTTTCACCCCAGATGTCTTTCTCAAGTTTGGCAACTTCAGGATGCATGGACTTCAACTCCCAGAATTCCCCAGCCAGCATCTTGAAATGGGCAAGGCTGATAGACCCTGAGCCAAAAAGATGGAGCGAGTGTGGTGCTGAGAGGCTGAAATCCCTGAAGGCAGAGCGGACCGAAGAAGTAAGAGGCAGGCCAGGGAATTCCTGCAGCAACCTGCCTTCTTTTCTTTTGACCTTTCGAAGAGACGAGGATTCCACGGGATTGCCCCGGTTCCCGTTTGCCAGCAGCCTAAATGCTAAAAGTACACATGATGCAATGTTGAGGATGGAAGGAAGAAGGGACAGAGAGAGAAATGGGGAAGGGAAGGGAGGGAAGGGAAGGGGGGAATGAAATAGGGAGGGAGGGAGGGAGGGAGGGACAGAGAGAGGAACCTTGGCTGTACTCCCTCAGCTGGGTGACCAGTCAAGCAGGCTGAATCCCCTCGGCCACCTTTGGAAAGACTGCAACCCCCAGGCTTTTCCATAACCCTGGTGAGCTTCATGCTTCAAATCTGGGATCTTCCCCACATTGATTTCATTCTTGATTCTCTGTGTGTGTGTGTGTCCGTCTCGTCTCTCCTTCTAATGAGGTGGTTTCTCCAAAAATAAAAGTTATATATGGGGTAGCAGGTTCAGCAATGTTATTAGCATCACGGCTCTAAAACGCCTGGGTTTCCTGATAGGCTGTGCATCGTGGGTCCTCTGCACTGATAAAGGAGCATCTTTAAGAGCGCCGGCCCAATCTGCATGACCGAAAGGTGGTCCGAGGGGCCTCCTTTAGCCTTGTGCCATCTGCAGGACGGAGAGCTGCCCTCCTGCCTTTCCAAGCGGTCCCAGCTGGCAAATGCTGCCCCTTTGTGAGCCTGGCAGTTGAAGAGTTGCCTGAAAGACAGGCAGAATGCCTAAACTGATGGTTTGGGGGGTGGGGAGGGGGAATGCTCTCTGCAGCCAGCATCTGCCCCTTGGAGGCAGTGCTGGCTCAGCTCCTGGAGGTGGCCAGCAGACGGGATGGGGGGGAAGGCAGCCTCTCCTCAGCCAAAGAAGCTCTTTTATGGCAGGAGTGGGGAGGGGAGGCTGGCTGAGGGTCTTGTAGTTCTGTAGGGGAGGCCCCTTTGCATAGGAAACCCTCCCACCACACACACTTGGGGTTAATTCTGCATTGGTGGTGAGACACGGGCCCACCAGACTAGCTTTATTTTTCTTCTCTCCGTCTTCTTTTGAGAATCCCCTTTACTGAAACAGAGGATGAACTTTGGTACAGATTCTGGATTTTAGGCCAGGAACCTTGGGACAGTCCCACTGCCCACTCCCCGTGCTGATGCAACTGCGTCCCTCTGGGCTGAATTTGGCCCACCAGCAAATGTTTGCAGCAACGCACAGCCGGCCGTTTCTGGAACCATCCAGCTAAGGAGAGTGGCGGACAGGAGAAGGCAAGGAGGCTCCCTTCCCTCTTTGGCCAGGTCTTCTGGGGACGATAGATCCCATCATCAGGAAATCCCAATAAATCCTTTGTGTCCCACAGAAGATCAATGGAGAAATAATTCCCAGGAAAGCAACTTGCCAAACTTATCAGCCTGGATTCCTCTTTCCTCACCTATTTACAAACCCAGGTGGCTCCACCAGACAGAAATTATATTCATCTCTGTAATATATACAGAATAGAGAATACATTTGGAAAATGTATAGAATACGTATATAAAATATATACATTTGAAAAATGGGATCCAAAGATGCAGGACTGGACCCAACAGTCCTGTTGTCTCTTCCGGGGGGGAAGGGGGTCCAACTGTGGGGTTTGGGGGCCCTGAAGTGGGGAGGGGTCTTTGGGGCAAACGGGCTCCTTTTGCACCGCCGAGTCTTGCCTTTTCTCCCAATGCAGCCGCCAAACGGCCTCCGAAAAGGATCAAAGGAGGCGAAAGAGAATAAAATGGAACGTAGACTCGGAATCCGAATTACAGCCGAATTGCTGGGGGGGGGGGGGGGGAGTCGCTCAGGGGTGCCCAGCCCACTCCAGCGCCCATGACCCACAGCCACTGGACGGCGGCTGATGGGAGATGGACTTGCCCCAGCCTGCCCGGGGGAGGCAGGAGGGAGGGACCGACTACAAAGTCCATCCTCCCATTCCCTCTTGCTAAGGGACGGGACGGCGCTGTTCCCTTTATATGGATGGGAACCGTAGTCCCCGGCTCATCCTCCTCCCGGCGCCGGACGCCAGAGGGCGCCGTAGCGGCCAGCGGTCTCCTCCGGCCCGCCTCCCCGTCCCCGCGGTGTTGCCGCGCGACGGAAGCGCGAGCCGGCGGCGGGTCTCGCGAGGCTTGGCTGGGCTGCCCTCCCCCCGCGCGGGATGCTTCTTGCTGCCTGACGAGCCGCGGGAGGAGCCGGGAGGCGTCGCGGACGGGCGGGACCGGGCAGGTGAGCGCGGCGGCCGGGCGGTTCTCGGGTCGCGAGGCCGGGAGCGTCGCCCCCCTGGCGGCCCCTCCCTGCGCGGCGGGGTTGAGGCGGCGGCCGGGCCGGAGCGCGGCTCGGACTGCAACTCCCGTCGGCCCGGCGCCCCGCGAGGCATTCTGGGAGGAGGGAGCGGCGGCGCTGGACAGCTCCGAGGAGCCTCGCCGCGGCTGACCGACCCGCCCGCCGCCAGCCACCCGGGAGCGGACAGGTAGGGCGGCCCCTTCGGCCCGGGCCCTTCGCGGGCGTTGCGCTGGGCCGGGCGGAGCGAAGGCTCCCTCCTGCGGACGGCGGGCGGTTCCGGGCAGCTGCTGGGCCCGCCTGGGTGGGAGCGGCGCCGTCGGAAGCTCCCCGGGGGCTCCTGCCGCCTTCGAGGGGCTCCCGGGGGCCTCGGCTGCTTGGCGCTGCGGGGCGGCTCTTCTGCGCCCGGGCTCGGCCAAGGGAGGCCCTCCCGTCCGCTGGCCTCCGACGTGGGCAGCTCTGCCGCCGCCTCTGCCGCCCTTCTTCGGAGTCCTCCGGCCTCCGGCCCTGCGAAGCCAGCGGGAGCGGAGGGGAAGGGCCCTGCAGGGCAGCCCAGGGGGCGGCTGGGTGGCTCCCTGGGTTGCCGGAACCAGAAGGCGGCTTTGGTTTCAGGGTCCCTAAGCGCAGTTAGGCGAGCCTGCCGCCCTTTCTGCCCCGACGAGAGCCGGCGCGGAAGCCTCGGGGCAAAGGCAATGCCTGAAAGCGGAGGGACGCTGACGTAGAGCAGGCGCTGGTGCTTCCGTCCTGGGGACAGTCCGTGTGCGTGGAAGCACCGGCTCTCCATGCCTGCCTGCCTGCCCGCCTGCCCGAGTGGAGGTTCGCTATTGAGTCCCGGTTTAAGAAAGTGCCGGGCGGGCCATGCCGGAGGCTGCAGTTGCAGCCAGCCCTGAAGTCAGGTGGGCCGTCTGTGGCGGAAGGCTGACAAAGTGTTTGTTTTTGTGGGTGCCAGACGTAGCTCTCCTCTCATACTGGGGTAGTAAGAGAGAACCGACAGGTAGAACTCTTTGGAGTTGAACTTGACTCTGGTGACTCCGCAGACACATGCGGGGAAAGCTAGCCAGGAGAAGATGGCAGGCATTAAGCCTTGAACCTGGAAGCTTTGTGGGCTGATTGACCATTGGAATGGTTGCGTGAAGCCTGGGACTTGGCCAATGACAGCCTGGCTTCCATGACTGCCTCTTGTGACTGATCCAGGGTCATCCAGCCAACTGGGATGTTTCCAGGCAACCCTAGTAAGAGGGTTCTTTTCTGGAACATTGGAGGTAATGGACAATAATATTTAAAGCGCTTACAAGGCCCACATTGGTTTACATTGGCTGGTTGGGAACGTAATAGTTTAAAAGCATTGTTAAGTATGTAAATCAGCTTTACATAAATTTAGCAACCGATACTAAACTTTGCAAATCCACACGTAGTATGAAATACGCACAAATGCTCAATGGGAAAGTCTTTATGGAGCCTTGTTGGCTATTTAAATGGCAGAACACTGAAACAGTCAAAGGTTATAAATAGGAGTGACTTCTTTTGCAACTTTGCCAGAGCAGATACAGCCGGGGCTGGATTAGATGATCCGGTGATCTGATTTGCTATGCACAGTTCACACATGCCCCTAATCCAGGGGTGGCCAGCTTGGCTGTTTTAGGAATTCTGGGAGTTGAAGTCCACAGGTTGTAAAAGGGCCACAGTTGCCCATCCCTGCCCTAATCCCTTCATAAATATAGCTGCATTCCATGGGGATAGGTTTTTTTTCCTATTTACCTTGTAAGTCACTCCCTTGCCTTCAGTTGAGATTGGTTTGGAATTCCACGTTCTCTCTCGCCTTCATTGTGTCTTACAGATTGCCCTTATTTCTGTTCTTTGAAGGAACGATTTTGATTATCTTGTGAATAAATAAATGATAGCACAGCAAATATAATCTTTACGTGTGTACACACACACATACACACATTTCTGGTGTACACATACAGTGTAAGAAGTCTTAAACAGCAGGATAGCATATCTGCAAGAGAAAGCACAAGTGAGTGCTCTTTTTTCTTGTACTCTTCAAAATACAAGCCTGTAAGTGCAGTTTTCACAGAGAATATATCTGCAAATATATTTTCTAACCTTCTGAAAGAGTGTCAGACGTTCTTAGCTTATCAACACATCAGATTCTAAATAAGTATTTGTTTTGCTGATGACACAAGTCCAACTTTTCTGTAATCTGTGCTTAGTTTGAACTCTTTCCACATATTGAAAATTATAATTAGCAGCATAAACACAAATTATAGTTTTTAAAATCAAACTACTCCGTTTTTAAGAAGTTTAATTTTGAATTTGTGTCTCTATTTTTAAATTGCTTTCAGCATATACAGAGCTGGAAATTCAGAGCAAAGAAAATATAATATCAAAATGCTGAATTCACCTTAAAGTAAAATCCTGTCTTCTGTTATAAAGTCAATACAAGCTTTGACTTTGTGGCTGCTGCTGAGACTTGCTAGAACATGGTGGCTAGCCTTGAATATTCATTCCTCTCTCCTCTGCTTCTGTAGTCTTAGAAATAGTTATCTGGCCAGAAATGACAGCTGGTTTGGGCTTCTGCAATGTTGTGCATTTGTCATGAATGGACCCCAAAAATGTCTGTATTATGTAGTATCTAAATTTCACACTGGCGATTGAACCATCTTGTTCGCAGCATTGAGCACTAAAAAGATTTAAAGACTGTATTAATTTTGAGAAGCTTTTTCATATTTAAAATAAACACTTTATAAGAAAATATAATCATTGTTCACATCCTAATTGGTGAAGTATCGATTAGGACATTTGTTACTTGCATCTTTAGAAATGTGTTGATCCAATAAAAAATACCCTAGTAGTGGTTGGTAACTATGATTAATTTTGTCCATTTATGCAGTGTCCTTTTTGTAGAGGAAATTTCGCAAAATGTAGGCAGGTGGTTCCTTGTTTTGACCTAAATGTTGTTGATAGGCTGAGGAAAGAGAAAAAAAAATGCTAGCTAAGAATATAAAGAATGACAGTGAGCTAATGCAATCATAGGTAACTGGAAGTAAGACTAGATAATTCAGAAAATGTACAGCTACAATTTCTTTCGGAGAATTTTTGTATCTCAGCATGTGATAAAACATCCATATAGGATGGATTTTCGTTGTGATGACATCATGTTGGCTGCTTTGTTCTTTGGTGGAAAGGGGAAAGATGCCAGATTGATGCTTTCAGCTCAGTAGTCCCTGCATCACTTTAGATATTGAGATATTTTTTAAATGTAAAGGATTGGGCAGCATCCATCCTGACCATTCGGGAGTCCATGAAATGCTGTAATCCAAAGAGTTGTCTAGCTAGACCAGAGCCCAAGTCTGTCCAAATGAAATACAAACTCTAAATAGGATTTATACTGCATTAGCATATCTCGAGTATCCATTGTTTATTAGAATATTTTTTAAATTAAAATTTCTCTTTAAAAATTTCCTTCCTCCTGATGTCTAGCCTGTGCTCACTCCACAGTTCTACTCTCTTTTCTTTGGAACAACCCTTTGAATATTTAATATGGCTGTGAAAAGTCATGAATGAGCTGCTGCAGGGCTGGAAGCTGTAATCCTGTAGCTCTTCAATTCTGCCCCTACATTGTTATCTGTCTCCTTTGGCAAATGGGAGAAACCCACAGTTGCTGGATTATGTCTTAAGCACCTGCCCTGCAGGTGAGGTTCTGGCTCCTGAGATTTTGCTTGAGATGACATAAAGGGATCACCTTTGGGGACATCAGATGCAGTCTAGCGTCATTCTGTTTGATTATAAAATACGAGCAATATCTTTGCCTATTGTTGAGTTATGAATTTCATGGTTGAGTCATATTTGGGTTTTAATATCCTTTTTTTAAATTCATAGCTCTGGACAAAAATTCTCTGTCTAGGTTATAATCCCTTTATTTGCACATAGTGTACAGCAAGAAGTTATTTATTAAATATTGTTTATAAAGTTTTTTATGGGAAAGCTTGTTCTTCTAAAAAGAACAATGTAACCAAGAAAAATAATTTAAATATTAATTGCCCAAAGAATAAGGACATTTCTTAGTATCATGCACAAATATTGATGACTGAATCATATTTAACCCTTTAACCCTGGGAAATATTGGATATTTGATTGTGCCCACCCTGTATCCCTCTGGGGACGAGTAATGAAGCTTGTCCCGTTTGAGCCTTTTCAGGCTGATTCCTTACAGCACTGTTGCTATAGCAATGAACGTGTGACTGGTTCTTTCTGCAGTCCTCATCATGGGTGTTGGTATGCAGAACACACAACAAGCAGGGGAAAGAGTGCAATCTGTAGCATAAATCTTCCTCCTGTATTCATGTCAGCTGTTACTGTTTTCTTTCCCTGTTGCTTTGTGTATGTTTGCATTGGCATGCAGGTGTATCCCTAATTAAATCTTGATATGCCTTTTTAAAATGGCCACAGTAACACAATTGGAATTTGTTCTGTTGTCTTCTTAGTCCAGAAAATGAGAATCTGACAGGTAAGGCAGAGTCTGCAAAGGACGCCCTAAAAGAATCAAAGCAACTGTATGTACATGTGCATATAGACCTCCTCATGTACATACATAAAGTTGTATGTGTGAGTTTTAATAAAGGGTTGTCACATTTCATTGTACCCATCCATATAATAAGGCACCTGTGGGGAAATTAATTTAGATGTTGTTTTCTGGTCAGTGCACCAAGTGATCAGTCATACTCATTTCCCCAAATGCCAGTTGGTTATGCTGATTATGTGGATCTATTCCAATCTGATTTACTTCTCATTTTAGGATACGGTTGCTTTAAAGCAGATGATATGGCAGGGAATGGAAAAGAGGAGAGGCAAACTCTTGGTTCCCTTGAATTTCTCAGGCATATCATTCACCATGGTGTCAGAAAACGATGGTTGGGCACTTGGCTCTATCCCATTGCTAGTCTCCCTTTTACTTTTTTAGCTTTAGTGGAAACTGGGGAGTCATTTAGATTTTGAGCTGAAGTGCATATAAAACTCTCCATTTAGTGATATTGACAATTTGGAACAAATATGTGCAAACGCAGTGCAATTTAATCCAAGCAAGGCAAGGGGCAAGGAGAGAAGACGGCTCCTCTGGACAGAGGAATGGCTCTGTCCTTTGAGGACAGTGTGGTTGCTGTACACAGGCATGAGTTTGCATGAAGGAGGCCCAGTTCTGGGGTTATTTGGGGAGAATAATATATAGCCTTATCAGGACAATCTGGGAATCTAGCCATTGCGATCAGAGGGCATTTCCCCCTGGCAATTGTGTCGTCAGTATTTCACCAGTGGCAGTTGAAATCCAGTAGGTATGAGATTGGGGCCTGGAAATGCAGTTTAATAAAAGAAACTCTGATTTTTTTGGACATACATTTCCCTTTCATTTTAACATACCGGGCTCATGAATAATTAGTGTTTAGTGAGCATCCAGTTCTAAGGAGTTAGTGAAGAGGGATTTGGGAAAGCCGACCATTGGAAGAAGAGAGTGAGCGCAGAGAAGTTGGGGCTGGTGGTGGCGGCGGCTGACTTGCTGACGGAACCACTTTCCTGTCTGTGCAACAATTCAGCCAGCCAATCCTTCATCCCCAATTTGCAGGAAAGAGGTATTGCATGTGTGCTGGGATTCCCAGTCGTGCAAAATAGGTGGTTTTCTTTGCTTGGTCTAAACACTGAATCCCTGATTTAGTAGATTAGAGAGCTTTGCAGTAGGACTTTGACAAGCAGAGAAGGCCTCTGAGTGAAGAAATTAGTTTCTCTGTCGTTTTGCCAGGAGTCACCGAAGTAAAAGGCAACCAGGGTCCTTCACACAGCTTTACTTTTGTGGTCTTAATGCAGCAGACACACAGGTATATTTTCTCTTTTAGAGGGAAAGAGGTTCTTAATTCAGGAAGCGAGAGGCAGGCTTTGATTTTGCTTGTTAATGCACACATCAAGAAGGTGTGGTTTGTTCTTGTTTAAATTTGTGACTTAAATTTATGTGCCACCCACCTTGCTCCCCATAGGTGGGGAAGTCCACTGTTTAGTCATGAGTGTCTTTTCCATCCTAGAACGGATGGCCAGTCAGTAGGCCAGCATGGCGACCATGGTTCCACCTGTGAAATTGAAATGGCTGGAGCACCTCAACAGCTCCTGGATCACGGAAGACAGCGAGTCGATCGCTACCAGGGAAGGCGTCTCCGTCCTCTATGCGAAGCTTGTCAGTAACAAAGAAGTGGTTCCCCTGCCTCAGCAGGTCTTTTGCCTCAAAGGGCCCCAGCTGCCTGATTTTGAACGCGAGTCCCTGTCCAGCGATGAGCAGGACCACTACTTGGATGCCCTCCTTAGCAGCCAGCTGGCTCTGGCCAAGATGGTGTGCTCGGACTCCCCCTTCGCCGGGGCGCTTCGCAAGCGCCTTCTGGTCCTGCAGCGCATCTTTTACGCCCTTTCCAATAAGTACCACGATAAAGGCCGGGTGAAGCAGCAGCAGCATTCTCCGGAAAGCAACTCAGGCTCCACGGACATCCATTCGGTCAGCGAGAGGCCCAGGTCGAGCACTGATGCGCTGATCGAAATGGGGGTGCGGACCGGGCTGAGCCTGCTCTTTGCGCTGCTGAGGCAAAGCTGGATGATTCCGGCTGCGGGGCCCGGGATCAGCCTTTGCAATGACGTCATTCACACAGCAATTGAGGTGGTCAGTTCCTTGCCTCCTTTATCTCTAGCCAACGAGAGCAAGATCCCCCCCATGGGCCTGGACTGCCTCTCTCAAGTAACAGTCTTTCTTAAAGGAGTAACGATCCCCAACTCCGGGGCGGATACCCTCGGGCGAAGGCTGGCTTCCGAGCTGCTGTTGGGCTTGGCTGCTCAGCGTGGCTCCCTGCGGTACCTCTTGGAGTGGATCGAGATGGCCCTCAGCGCATCGGCCGTAGTCCACACCATGGAGAAGACCAAGCTGCTGCAGACCTCAGAAGGCATGATCAGTTTTGATTGTTTCATGATGATTCTAATGCAAATGAGGCGGTCCTTGGTACGTATGAACTGCTCTCGTGGGGTGGGGGGGGGGAAGGAAAGGAAATCTAGGAGTCTGTAGCTTCTTTGCAACTAGAGGTGGCATAATATCAGATGTCTCTCCGTCCTGTCGGCACCTGTGATTGATGGAATTTGAACAGTTTTGAAAAGAGTTGATCGTCTTTAAACCCTCACTTTAAATGTTTGCTTTTGGTTCTACTATCAGTCATTCTGATTTGAACATAGGAAATCACAATAAAATGTTAAGTAAAATAGGCAAAACAGAAATCAGCAACTTAGAACTGTGTTAGGTACTCCTAATTACTTGAGAGGTGCCTCTGCTTATCTTCTAGTTAATAGCAGCTACAAAAAAAATATGCTCTTTTAATATTAGTAGCTTGAAACATTGGCACCTGTACTGCCTGTCTCTTGTTTAGAAGAAGCAAATGAAAATACAGTCGTTCTGGTGTAAAACTAAAATAAACTGAAAGTAGAATGCCGAAGAAGATGCATACAATGATTTGCAAAAAAAATAAAGAGCTGAATCCAATCTGAGTCAGTCACCGGGACCAGAGGTTTAGTCTTCCAACTGTTTGGACTTGTGCTGGAGCTCATCCTCGGGGAGCTTCTCTCTAGCAGAGTGTGTGCCATAAAGTGCTGTTATTTTGAGGAAATAAATTCCTTTTAAGTCTGTTTCATTTGGGGAAATATTCTACTGCTTGGTTGGTGAGGTATATTAATATACTTTTACATATGTGCAGTTATATTTCAGGCATTACTCTTCCGTAACTTATTTTACAGGGATCATCCGCAGACCGAAGTCAGTGGAGGGAACCAACCAGGACTTCTGAAGGGCTCTGCTCGCTCTATGAGGCAGCCTTGTGTCTCTTTGAGGAGGTACGTCTGTCTGCCTAGCCATAAATGAAGGGTGAAAAAAGCCTATTTTACATTCTTCCAGTCTTGAATTTCTCACTCCTCTGAAAATGTGAAGGAAACTTGATATGTGTCCTTGATCCTGTGTATTTGACTATTTGGTTCTATTTCAATATTCATTGAATTTCTGTCCTACTTCTTCCCAAGATTCAACGTAATAAACTGTTACAGAATATTGAAGAAATTATATTTATTGAATTCTGGCCTGGCTTTAAATTAAAAAGTATTAAAACAAGCCCAGTTAAAGCAGCCCTACCTCTGCTTAGCCTATGCAAATTGCTAGGAGAAGGGAATTTGCAGTCTAATAATAATAATAATAATAATAATAATAATAATAATAATAATAATAATAATAATAATAATAATAATAATAATAATTTTATTTATATACCGCCCTTCTCCCAAAGGACTCGGGACGGTGTACAGCCAGAATTAAAACATAAATATACAATATCATAGTTAAAATTAATTAAAATCATTAAATAGTATTGGCCGAATTTTAAAACCCAAAATTAAAACCCAATTTAAAATCATTCAGTTAGATAGTCCCACCTGTTGGAACAGTAGGGTCTTGAGGGCACAGCGAAAGACCCGGAGGTCAGAGATGTTACGAATATTCGGGGGCAATTCATTCCAAAGGGCAGGAGCTCCGACAGAGAAGGCTCTCCTCCTGGGTGTCGCCAGCCAACAACTTGGCCGACGGTACCCTGAGGAGTTGAAGTGGTTGGTGGGAGGCTGTTGGTGGCAGAAGGCGGTCCCGTAGATATCCTGGTCCTATGCCATGGAGCGCTTTAAAGGTGGTAACCAACACCTTGAATTGCACTCGGAAGACCACTGGGAGCCAATGCAGCTCGCACAGGAGAGGTGTTAAATGGGCGTAATGAGGTGCGCCCATAACCACCCACGCGGCCGCATTCTGGACAAGTTGGAGCCTCCGAGTGCTCTTCAAGGGGAGCCCCATGTAGAGAGCATTACAATAGTCCAGACGGGAGGTGACG
This sequence comes from Arizona elegans, assembly GCA_022577455.1. NCBI lineage: Eukaryota > Metazoa > Chordata > Lepidosauria > Squamata > Colubridae > Arizona > Arizona elegans. The sequence continues at coordinate 1,527,819 of JAKOOJ010000065.1, read as the reverse complement.
AGGGTGTGAGTGACCATGTGCAAGGCGTCCCGGTCCAGAAAGGGACACAACTGGTGGATCAGGCGAACCTGATAAAAAGCCCCCCTGGCTACAGCCTTCATATGCTCTTCTAAAGACAGCCGTGAGTCCAGGAGGACACCCAGATTGCGGGCCCTCTCTGTGGGGGGGCAAAGATTCACCCCCAATAGTCAGCGATGGCACCAGCTGACTATACCAGGACGCCGGGAGACACAGCCACTCAGTCTTGGAAGGGTTGAGCCTGAGCCTATTTCTCCCCATCCAGACCCGCACGGCCTCCAGGCAGCGGGACATCACATCAAGGGCATCATTGGGGTGGTTTGGGGTGGAGATGTACAGCTGGGTGTCATCAGAGTACTGGTGGACTCTCACCCCAAAACCACGGATGATCTCACCCAGTGGCTTCACATAAATGTTGAACAGAAGGGGCGAGAGGACTGACCCCTACGGCACCCCCCAAGCAAGGCGCCTCGAGGTCGACCTCTGCCCCCTTGCCAACACAAACTGCGAGCGGTCGGAGAGGTAGGATGAGAACCACTGTAACATGGTGCCTCCAATTCCTAACCCCCTCAACCACTGCAGCATGATACCATGGTCGATGGTATCAAAAGCCGCTGAGAGATCTAATAGGACCAGGACAGAGGAACAACCTCTGTCCCGAGCCCTCCAGAGATCATCAACCAACGCGACCAATGCCGTTTCTGTGCTGTACCCCCGCCTGAAGCCCGACTGGTACGGGTCCAGATAGACAGCTTCTTCCAGGTACTGGGGTAGCTGTCGTGCCACCCCACTCTCGACAACCTTCACCACAAAACAAAGATTGGAGACCGGACGATAATTTGCTAATATAGCCGGGTCCAGGGATGGCTTCTTGAGGAGGGGCCTCACCACCGCCTCTTTCAGGGCGGCAGGAAAGGCATCCTCACTCAAAGAAGCATTTATAATCCCCTGGAGCCAGCCTCGTGTAACCTCCCGAGAGGCCAGTACCAACCAGGAGGGACACGGGTCCAATAAACATGTGGCAGCACTAAGCCTACCCAGAATCCTGTCCACGTCCTCGGGAGCCACGGGGTCAAACTCTTCCCAGATAATATTCTCAAGACTCACCCCCGTCTCCCTCCCTGGACTCACCCAGTCGGAGTCCAAGCCTTCCCGAATCTGAGCAACTTTATCATGCAGGAATTGCACAAAATCCTCAGCTCTACCCTGCAAGGGATCTTCCCGCACTCCCACCCGAAGGAGGGAGTGGGTCACCCTAAACAGAGCGGCTGGGCGGTTCTCTGCATATGTGATAAGAGCGGAAAAATAGTTAGATTTTGCCGCTTTTATCGCCACTAGGTAGGTCTTGATATAAGACCTCACCTGTGTCCGGTCAGATTCGGATTGACTAGTCCTCCAAACACTCTCTAGGCGTCTTTTCCGACGCTTCATCTCTCTCAGCTCCTCGGAGAACCAAGGAGCCAATTGAGGTTGGCATCGGGTCAGAGGCCGCAAAGGCACGACTCGGTCCAAGGCCCCTGCAGCCACACTATCCCAGGCAGCCACCAGGTCTTCAGTCGAGTCGTGTGCCAGAGTCTCAGGAAATGGCCCAAGCTCCATCTGGAACCTTTCGGGATCCATCAGGTGCCTGGGACAGAACCATCTAGTCGGTTCTGTCTCCCTGCGGCGGGGGGAAGCGGCTTGAAAGTCTAAGTGAAGGAGCGAATGATCTGTCCATGACAAGGGTTTAATGTCTAGGTCCCCTCTACCAAGATCATTCAGCCACTGACCAGAGATGAAAATCAAGTCCAGAGTGTGTCCCCCTGTGTGAGTGGGGCCTTGCACTAACTGGGTCAGGTCCATGGCCGTCATGGAAGCCATGAACTCCCGAGCCACCTCTGACGTCTCACCAACGGATGGTAGGTTGAAGTCCCCCATGACAATAAGTCTGGGGGTATCAACCACCACTTGATCTTTCCTTTTGGAGAACGGCCTTGGGGGCACAGAAATCTCAATTGAAACTTAAAAAAGTGTTCTGTCTTAAAAGACTCATATCTAATGCATGAGATGGAAAAGTGGGCTGAAGTGAATTCCCCGATCCAACTTCCCAGATGTCCCCAGATTTTAGTTCTGTGTCTGAGAATTCCTAGAACTGAAATCTAACCATACAGCAAGTGCCAAGTTGGGGAAGGTGTGAGGTTCAATGGAGTTAATGAGACAGCTGGATAATTGCCGACAGTTGTTTCATGAAAGGCCTGCTTGTTTTAATAGGTCTGCCGGATGGCCTCGGACTACTCCAGGACATGTGCCAGTCCCGATAGCATCCAGACTGGAGAGACTCCCATTGTTTCTGAAACCTGCGAGGTGTATGTCTGGGGCAGCAACAGCAGCCACCAACTTGTGGAAGGGACCCAGGAGAAAATCCTTCAGCCTAAATTGGCTCCAAGTTTTTCTGATGCGCAGACAGTGAGTATCTTTGATCAGTGAGAGTAGATTTCTTGGCGTAGTAAAAAAAAGGATCAGCTGCTGATGTTTGAGGGACTCTTGGTTTTTTTCTCCCTGCTATAGATTGAAGCTGGCCAGTATTGCACCTTTGTAATATCCACGGACGGCTCTGTTCGAGCTTGTGGCAAAGGCAGCTACGGCCGGTTAGGATTGGGTGACTCCAACAATCAGTCCACTCTGAAGAAGTTGACTTTTGAGCCTCACCGGTCAATCAAAAAGGTGTCGTCTTCAAAAGGCTCAGATGGCCACACATTGGCATTCACCACCGAAGGAGAAGTCTTCAGCTGGGGGGACGGCGACTATGGGAAACTGGGCCACGGAAATAGCTCCACACAGAAATACCCTAAGCTTATCCAGGGACCTTTGCAAGGAAAGGTATGCCGTGCCAATGAACCAACTGTCTGCCTTTCTTCTTTCAGAAGGTTCACATCACTAAGGTTTTTGTTTCTCTCTTTGTGCCTTTTCGTGTATGTCATCATTCTGTAGTCCAGTTTATTAAGGAGCTTCTCCATCTGGGGCTGGAATCTAAAAGGAGAACTTTCTTGCCCTCTTATCCAGGTGGTGATTTGTGTATCAGCCGGGTACCGGCATAGTGCTGCTGTCACCGAGGATGGTGAATTATACACCTGGGGAGAAGGAGACTTTGGCCGGCTAGGTAACAGGAATAATCTCATTTTCCACATTCTTTAAACAGCGCTAATTAAAAAGAATTCATTTAAAATAGGGTAAAAACTGGTTCTAGGGTAGGTCTGGTAGAATGGCGAGGCATAAAGAGACAAAACCCTATAAATCTGCTTTCTCTCACAAGGTCATGGAGACAGTAACAGCCGTAACATCCCAACTCTCGTCAAAGATATTAGCAACGTTGGGGAGGTTTCCTGTGGCAGCTCTCACACCATAGCGTTGTCCAAAGATGGGCGAACGGTTTGGTCCTTTGGAGGAGGAGATAATGGTAAGAGCCTTGGCTGAGTGGTGACAGCCTTGCTTGAGGCAAGGAATGACCAGCCTGAAAAAGCCCACGATCCTATTTGGACTGTTGCCTTCATCTGCAGAAATGTTTGCTCAAGCTTTAAGCCATCATAAATTGTAAACATTTGTTTTATTATTGAGGAATGTGCACGTGAATAAATACAGTAGCTGCCTAGTCTTTTCTCTCTATTTCCTCTGTCTCAAACTGGCAGAACAGATGAATCTTTAGCTAGAGGTCCTGTTGTAGCCAAACAGGAGAGAGGCAGCTTGAGATCAGTTAATATTGGGCCTACCTTATCCTGGTTCACTAACACCATAAAGGCCAGGAACGCCCACTTGGGGGATAGGTGGAAACTCTGAGGACACGTGAACTAGAGAGCAGCAGGTCGTGGCACTTGCCCACTGCTGAGACGGCCAGTGCAGCTAATCTGTGGAGGAGCTTGGCACACAGGTTAGGGAACAACCCTGGCTCTGGACATTGCAGCCTCATTGCTGTTTGCTGCTGCTGCTGCTGCTGCTGAATTGTAATGCTATGATTAAATATTTGTGATTGAAGTTGGCAGTTTATTTTACATGGATGTCAGTTGCATAGCCTTCGATCTGCAGATTGTAAATTCCCTTGTGTGTCTGGTCCCAACAGGCAAACTGGGTCATGGAGACACCAACCGAGTGTATAAACCCAAAGTGATAGAAGCTCTACAGGGGATGTTCATACGGAAAGTGTGTGCCGGAAGCCAGTCTTCACTGGCTCTAACATCAACTGGACAAGTAAGCAGAACAAGCTGCGACTGAGCACACAATGCTCAGAAACAGCTTCACTAATTCTTTGAAGGAGTTTGTGGCTCAGCAGTAGCCTGAGGGAAAGAGAAACTGTACTTGGGTTCCTAAAGCTTCTTTCCCTGTTCACTTTAAGTTGGAGCTATTTGCAAAACAGGGAAGAAATAATTTGATAAAGAGCTTCCTTAATGTTTGTTTATTCCAAAAATAGGCAAAGACTCATTGATAAGAGAACCAAGTGTAACAACTCCTATTCCTGCTTTTAAGGGTCAATATGTGCCTTCGTTGTTTGCAGGGGACAATGGCAGACTCTGTCTGGAAACATGATGTGGGCATCTATATGGATTTAATCAGCTCCGGCTTGTCAATTAAATGAGCAAGATTTCTTTAAAAGTGTCAGAGTTCTTATCTGAGTTGTAGTTGGGGGCTTATGGAGTCTGGACTGTGAGGTTTAGCCTTCTTTGTACCCCTTGGATCCAGGTGTCTGCCTGGGGCTGCGGGGCATGCTTAGGATGTGGCTCCTCAGAAGCCACGGCTCTCCGGCCCAAGCTGATTGAAGAGCTGGCTGCCACGCGGATTGTGGACATTTCAATTGGTGACAGCCATTGCTTGGCCCTTTCCCACGGTAAGAAAATGTGGCCCCTCGTCCTCCGGGTAAATTGAACTTGGCATTTGAGATTTCTGTGGTGATCTTGAACTGCTTCTCTTTAGATAATGAAGTTTACGCTTGGGGCAACAACTCCATGGGGCAATGTGGCCAAGGGAATTCCACCGGCCCCATCACTAAGCCAAAGAAAGTGAGTGGGTTAGATGGAGTCGCCATTCAGCAGATTTCAGCTGGAACTTCCCACAGCCTGGCTTGGACAGCCCTTCCCAGAGATAGGCAAGTCATACGTGCACGTGTGCGCTTCCGTGTGATAAATAAAGCCGTGTTGTTTTTGTTGCCAACACCTAATTGAAGTGCCTGATGTTTTTGAGCACTGGGCCTTTTCCTCCTGGGGCCCTTCGTCACCAGGGACCTTGATAGAGTGTGATTTTGCATTAATTGTGTTCTTTTAAACTAAGTTAGATTTCAGTTTTGCTTTTATTTATTTCTGAATCACTCTTCCTGCATATTGGAGACAGAAGAAAGATAAGGTAAGGCTATTAGGGAAAAAGTGGTAGCCCCCTGAAAAAGCACCTGTTTCCAGCACAGCATCTCGATCGGAATAAACGGGAAGGAGTTTATTAGCAGTGTGTATAAAAAAGAAACAGAAATGGCTGTAAAAATTAAAAGGAGGCTTTTAGGTTTTGCTGTGATGAGCAAGCTTTGGCTAACTAGGGTTGAAGTGAAAACACTCAGCAGGGTCAGTTTGGAGGCAGCTGAAACCCCTGGAGGAAGGCCGTGGTACTCGCTGCTGCCATGTTGCCAATAAAGCCGCATGGACGTTCCCCTGAAGACGAGCTCAGCTTGAAGGAACTTGGGTGCATTTCATATCAGGTCTCCTTTTATTGGCTTTGCCTAATTCTGCTCCTCTTTGTTCCTTAACCTTTCCTTCTTCGATTGCAGGCAAGTTGTGGCCTGGCACAGGCCGTATTGTGTGGATCTTGAAGAAAGCACCTTTTCCCACCTCCGTTCTTTCCTCGAGCAGTATTGTGACAAAATTAATAGTGAGATTCCTCCTCTTCCTTTTCCTTCCTCAAGGTACTTACTTGCTCATGGGGGGTATGAAATCCTCTCTTGTGATTATTGTTACTAATATGGATGGTATTTTCAGCACGAGTTAATCTTGTTTTATCATGAATGCAGAACTAAAATTCCTCCTTTTTAAGATTTCTGATTAAGTCATGGAAATCCTTTGTGGCAATAATGTATGGACTTTTCTGTGAACAACTGAAGGCTTTGCTGCTGGGCGGGAGAGAACGTTTGCTCATTTCTGTTTCAATGGTAGCATGAGACAGAACGTAGGGGCTTTTGGGGGAGGGCTCCCCCATTCGTGTTTTCAGCAGTTAAGTCAAACAGTCAAACTCCCCCATTTGTAAAGGGAGGTAGGAGAGGCTTCTGTTAATGGCGACTCCTGGTTTTGCAGGGAGCACCACACCTTCTTAAAGCTCTGTCTGAAGCTGCTCTCCAACCACCTGGCTCTGGCGCTGGCCGGCGGAGTGGCCACCAGCATCCTGGGCAGGCAGGCAGGACCCCTGCGGAATTTGTTGTTTCGCCTGATGGATTCCTCTGTCCCAGATGAAATACAGGAGGTCAGTCTCAGTTGGGAAGCCCCTTTAGACTGTAGCTCTAGGGGATTCAGGTCCGGATCCTTTGACTCTCATCCCACCAGTTGGGCAGTTGCTCAGCACTGAGTACTGAATTTCACCACGGCCTTGAGGTGAAATCTGACAAAAATAGGGAGGAGCAATCATTTCGAAATACATTTGCTGAATGATATCAAGTCTGTTTTGCAGCTTTCAGTTGAATGTTGACGTGGTTTGGTCTCCCTCCAAATTTTAGGTGGTGATTGAGACCCTGTCAGTTGGAGCGACGATGCTGCTACCTCCCTTGAGGGAGAGGATGGAGCTGCTGCACTCCCTCCTTCCCCAGGGCCCTGACCGATGGGAGAGCTTGTCCAAAGGGCAGGTAAGAAGTCCTGAGCATTTACGGGGTGCTGCTGCTGCTGCTGCAGAGGATCTGATGCTTAGTGTGCTTCTGAATTGTAAGTTCTTGGAACAGCTGAAAAGGGAAGATGAAATTTATCTTTCTGAGAAATTCTGTACTGTTGGGCAGTGTGAAGGTTAAGTCAAAAGAAAATCAGCTGTAATATTGCTGAAAACCATGTGCAAGTGATGTTGCTTTGATGTCTTATCTGGCCATTATTGTCAGAAGATTTCTAAGTGAAGGAAATCATTTTTCTTCTTTTTCTTCAGAGAATGCAGTTGGATATTATTCTGACCAGCCTACAAGACCACACTCATGTCGCCTCCTTGCTCGGCTACAGCTCCCCCTCTGATGCCACAGACATCTCCTCCCTCTGCATCGCTTATGGGAATCTCTCTGACGCAGCCTATGGGGCCCAGAGTCACCACCCTGATACTCACCTGGCCGAAATCTTAATGAAGACTCTCCTGCGCAATTTGGGGTTCTATACAGTGAGTTCACTGCCTGGGTTACCTTACCTACTCTTGCCCCCCCCCCCCCCGAATAGTTTAGTCCAGAAACACTGGCCGGATCAGAGGGCTGATGGGGGAAGGGGTGCAATGGGGGGAACAGCTGTTTGAAAAGAACAACTGTTTTTATTCACAGCTTAAGTATTGTCCACCCTCTTTAAATTGGATTAATAATTTGGTTATGTCATCTCAGATCTAACTCCTGGGTGCTTTTTCCCAATCAGTGAGAATTGTATTAGTAGCAAGCACACAATGTTTTTTTTAAAGCAGATCTAGAAAGCAGTATATTTATCGGTAGAAACATGGCTCCTATAGTTATTGGAATGTGGGTGGGGGTTAAAATTAAGGAAGGGAAATGTATGTAGGGAGGCATATTAAACTTTGTATGTGGGGGGGATGAATCTTCTGCCTCGGTAGGATCAAGCATTTGGAGAGCTGGAGAAAAACAGTGACAAATTTTTACTTGGGACGTCTTCCTCCGAGAACAGCCAGCCTGCTCATCTCCACGAACTGCTTTGCTCCCTGCAGAAACAGCTCCTGGCCTACTGTCACATTAACAGTGTCGGCGAGGTTAGTGCCACGGTTCCTATAGCCATCCCCAGAGTAAGCAAAACAATAAAGAACCTACTGGACGGTAGTCTTAGGTGCAACCTTTTGGCTAGAGGTCATCATGTGAGCGGAGGAGTCAGTTGACTCCCTGTCAGCCAGGTTACCTGGTGGAGCACCTTTTCACATCCCTCTCTTGGCTGCAGAACTCCAGCAGCGTGGCCCTCCTGCACAAGCACCTCCAGCTTCTCTTGCCTCATGCCACGGAGATCTATTCCCGCTCAGCTACTTTGCTGAAGGAGAGCACTTGGAACGGCAGCGTAGGTGAAAAATTAAGAGGTAGGGGTGTTTGTGTGTGTGTACGCTGTTTATCTGATTGTGCTCAATAGAGAATATAGTTACAATTATAGAACTATGTTTATCAGACTTTTTTTCTCCAATTATCTTGTGTTTGCTGAATGTTTGTATGGTTACATACCCAAATACATGTCAGGTCTGGCTATGCTGGTTATAGTCCTGGTTTGCAGTAACAGCTACAAATGCTTAGCCTGTGTCTTGGGACCACATGGGAACCCTGAGGCTGCTTCTTGAGTCTGGTCAAGGGATGCCAAGGTTATGTCGGGGGGAGGGGGATTCTTGGGACTTGCCTGCCTCCAATTGAGGAAGGAAGAGGAAGGAATTCCACAGCCAGGATTCTGGGAGTTGAAGTCCACACAGACTGAGAAAGGCTGCCCATGAAATTGTAATTGGGGATACATTTATAAATCCTGGCATCTTTCCCCCCCTTCCTGCTGCAGCCTTTCAGGCCTGCCACTCATTAATGAGTCTTCCCCCCACCCCATTCCAGATGTCATCTACGTGTCTGCAGCAGGAAGCATGCTTTGCCAGATCGTGAATTCCCTGCTTTTGCTGCCTGTATCGGTAGCCCGATCTTTACTGAGCTACCTTCTGGATCTCTTGCCACCTCTGGACTGCCTTAACAGACTCCTGCCGGCTGCGGTGCTTCTAGAAGACCAGGAGTTACAGTGGCCTCTTCATGGTAAGCCTGACTCAGAGTAGATCTTTTCCTTTCCAACGGGATTCCAGAGCGGAAATGGATTTGTAATCCCACTTTTCTAAAACACTGATTGCTCCATGTTCCCAGGCGGTCCTGAACTGGTCGATCCAGCTGGAATACCCTTACCTCAGCCTGCCCAGGTGTGGGTGTGGCTTGTGGACCTCGAGAGAACTGTCGCTTTGCTGATTGGACGGTGTCTGGGTGGGATGCTGCAAGGGTCGCCGATGTCTCCCGAAGAACAGGACACCGCTTACTGGCTGAAAACGCCGTTGTTCAGCGATGGAGTAGAAGTGGACGTTCCCCAGTTAGGTAATCTGGTCAACAGCATGAAAGATTTGCAGAAATGAGTCACAGTGTAATAATGCTTGTTAAAATAATCCAATAAATTTCCAGAAGTGGGGGGAAAGGGTGGAAAGATGCTATGGTGGGGGCTTTTTAGCTTAGAAAAGTGGGGAAGTGGGGCAGAATAAGAGAAGTATAAAAATATACACTGGGTTGGAGAAAATAGAGAAAAAATATTGTCCTTATTGTACAATATTAGAACCCATTGGGGTTGTGGAAAACAAATTCATCAGTGCTGGATTTTGGACAGATGGGAGCAAGCAAGCACTTCTCTCGGCAGTTGGTGGCGTTAGCCCCAAAGAAACGTTGCCAGCTTGGGTGGCTTTAAAAGGGAGCAGTTGAAGGCTGAGCATGCTCAGTAGCCATCCGTATTGGGGTCAGTGCCGGGGCTCCCCCAAATCTTGGTTGGTTCCACTTAATCACCAAATCTGATCTGCTCCCGTTTCAGATGTATTGAACTGCGGCTCCCATAAAGTCAGGATAGATCTGGAAGGTTGAGCTAAGTCAATGCATAACCCTGGATTTGTGTCTCCGTTGTTTTTAGAGAAGTCCGTGGGTTCCCTGCTGGAGGTGGCTCTCTCTGGAAATGAGGAGCAAAAGCCTTTCGATTACCGCCTGCGCCCGGAAGTCTCCACCTTTGTTGACTTGGCCCTGGGGTGCGCAAAGGAGCCAGCCCGCAGCCTCTGGGTCAGCATGCAGGACTACGCCGTGAGCAAAGGTCAGCTCTCGGGAGCAGAAGAGAGAGAGGGAGCCTGAGGCTCTCGGAGGTGGGGGGTGGGTGGGGCGGAAGGGGAGTATCCCGGGTGAAAGGCTAAGGGAGGGCTTAGCCCCTATTGAGGAAACAGCCAAGGCTTTCTGAGGGAGGCTCTGGCTCCGTTTAGTGCAGGGAAGGCAGCCTCTGAGCAGCCTCAGGGGGCAAACTCCAGGGAACTTTAGCAGATCCTGACCAGGGGAAAGGCAGCAGCCCAGTTTTCCATCCTGTGGAATGGCCAAACACTGTCAATGTTCCCTTCGAGCCCCCTCCCCAAATTATGTGTTCTTTGCTGGGCTGGGAGTGGACGAATTGGAGCCCTTGAATAATTGAATAATAATTGGAATCATTATGGAATCTCTGAAGCCGTTTCCACTTTGGATGCTTCCAGGGCGTTTTATTCTGTTTCTCTTCTCCAACCTAGATTGGGACAGTGCAACCTTGAGCAGCGAGTCCCTGCTGGACACCGTTGCCCGATTTGTTCTTGCTGCCCTTTTGAAACACACAAATCTGCTCAGTCAAGCAAGTGGTGAAAGCAGGCAAGTATCCCAAACATATTCTGACATTTTTATCTTTTGTCTGAGATCGTGGTCTCTGGCCTGGTTGTGGCCCGTCAGTGGCCTGTGCAGCTAGTAACTGATTCCAACAGCGAGGAGGCTGGTGTGGTGATGCGCCAGCAGCCTGCGCAGTTGGCGCTTGAGTCGGACAGTGAGGAGGCTGAAGAAGATGTGGTGCCAGAGGCGGAGATTCAGCCAGGGCCTTAGAACCTCCAGAAGCTCCTTTAAGTGAAGAGGAAGAAGAGGAGGAGCCTCTTCTCGATGCACGAGCGCTCAGAGCTGCCAAAAGGCAGGAGTGGCTCCTCAGGAAGAGGTCTCCTCGAGAATAAGGCTTGGGGCTAATTGGCCACTCCACTAGCCTATTTAAGGAAGGACGACGACTGAGGCAATTTGCAGGAAACAACTTCATTCATATTCCTTCGAGTCTTGATTCCAGAAACATTTGATTTTGGCTCTTGTTTTTCTCTTATCAGTTTTCCTGCAAATTGCTTCTGGGCATTCTGCCAACCACAGTAAGATTATGGTTATCTGAAATACTGTGCCTCAGAACTGAGTTATTATTCTTTGAATTCTTGTCAGCTTTTCTGAACAGCCCTTGTTCAGAAAAGACTGATTTAAATTGTTGTTTAGTGTTCAAACAACTACTAAGAAAGCTCATTAGTAGTCCTTAATTAGTAAACTAAGGTTTGTATGGACTTTGTGTGTGCTGCGTTCTTTGGGGTCCATAGCTGGGGCAGAACAGGCCTTAACCGTGTGGGGTGCTTGTGTTTTTAGGTACCAGCCAGGAAAAACATTAGTAGAAATCTATCGATGCGTGTATAAAGTTCGGAATCGTTTGCTTGCTTGCAAGAATATGGAACTTATTCCAACTCGCTCGTCTTCCAGGGATAGATGGGTAAGCCTGATGAACAGCCGTTTCCTTTTCTTAAAGAGGGAAGGTATTTTAACGGGAAAGATCACGTGGGTTTCTCAGGCTGAAATTCAAGTGAGCATTTCTCCTTGTTTTGCTTGTGTTGAATCAAGTTGGTTTGTTACATTTTTCAATGGAAGTATTTCAGATTTGAATCTTGCAACAGGCTATTAAAATAAGCGATGGCTGAAGCAATAAAAGAAAGTCAAAAGACCAAAAAAGAGATCAAAAATAAGTTTTAATCCAAAAATCCAAAAGAGAGAGGGGAAAAAAAGAAACCAAAAATTTTCAAACTTTTACCCTCTGTCTTCTTGTTATTATTATTTTCTTCAGGTTCTTCTGACCATAATCCTTTGATATCCCGCAAAAGGGGATGATGTATCAATAAATTGTAATCCACATAGGCCCACCAACCCCAATTATTTTATAATCTTCAAAGGAGAGTTCACAGAGCCAGAAAAAAAAGACAAAGACTAGGAAGGGGGGAGGGGGGGAAACCGCATAGAAGCCTTGCTTATGTTTGAGTTTCAAGAACTGAGCTGTTTAAAAATAAAACTTTAAAAAGTTTCAGTCTTACGCTCTCCACCTCAATTTTCAATTTTCAATCTGACCAACTTAAGTCAACAAAGATATTCTAGCAGTCAGTTCATACCTTGTTTACAGAATTCTCAAGGCTAAATCTGCTGTTCCCAGCTTCCACTTCTATCTTTTTCCAGTAGATGGCCCTCTGACTCTGCTTCTCTCTCTCTCCTATCCTTTTTCTCTTTCCGGTTTAGACTTTAAAGGGAAGGAAAAAAATAATAATACAAAAAGGGCAGCTCTATTTATCCAAATATTGTGTTGGTCCAAACTTCTCTACAGTTTAGTAATATATTTGAGGCTCCCAGTTCAGCTTTTAAGTCCAGAATATTTTCACTCTTTTTCTAAAAATTGTAACTTCCTGTTCCAAAATGGCAAAAGCTCTCCTTGCTGCTTTTCAGAGGAGGTGGGGGAAAAGACCAAATCCACCTCCTTTTAGAGCCACTTTTTCACCAGCTGTTTCTTCAGGGGACTTTTACCCAGCTTCTAGCAAAGATAAAACAAAGTTGGAAAACTTTCACCCAGATCGATCACACTGACAGTCTCTCTCTTCAAAGCTTTCTTCCTGTGGCTGCCCCAGCTTCAGTCCCGCTATCACCCCTCCAGGGCGATTCCAGTCTCAGCGGACTGTTCTGACAATGTGGATTCGATGTTGCCCCTTAGAACTTCCAAGAGACCCGTCATCTCGCCGCAATGCAAGCCACGCCATATTCCATTCAAGGAATGGATTATTCCTGTTTAATTGAAGCAGCGGCTCCGTTCACAGCACCTCTTCTTTGCCCTCTTTCCAGATGTCAGATAATCCAGAATCGTCAGACATCGATGCTCAGGAAAGCCCCTTTACCCGGACCATTGATGAGGAAGCCGAAATGGAAGAGCAGGCAGAGAGGGAAAGAGAGGAGGGGCACGCAGAGCAGGAGGAGGAAGAGGAAGAGAGAGAGCATGAAGTGATGACCGCTGGCAGTAAGTGGACGCTAAGCCCGGGCACCTCTGGCAGAGTTTTGCCTAGGGGCCGAGACGTTCTGCTGAAGAATTACTGCAGTCCTTTAGCTCTGCCTAGCAGTTAAGACATTTTGTTTTTGTGTTGCATGTTACAGAAATATTTCAATGTTTCCTATCAGCCCGTGAAGTAGCTCGCAGCCGAGACCGGGAGAGAATAAATGGTGGGCTGGGGCCGCAAGCAGAGGATCAGCCCCCCCAGACCCAGCAGGAGCGTCGCATCAGCAGAGACCTCCCAGAGGGCCAGGATGTGTACACGGCTGCCTGCAATTCGGTGATCCACCGCTGTGCCCTGCTGATCTTGGGGGTCAGCCCCGTGATTGAAGAGCTGCAGAAGCGAAGGGAGGAAGAGCAGGCACAGCCGCTTTCGGGCAGCACTCCAGAAGGGGGCGGCCTCATGACCAGGTGCGAGCAGCTCGGCCCTCTTCTCCAGCCTCTCGGGGACCCTGCTGTAGCTGCACCTGAGGCAGACCGGGGTCCGGAGGAGAACCCAGCGGAGCCCCTTGGATGAGCTTCGCTAGTTATGGCTGTCAAAGCGGGGGTGCATTTTTTTCAAAAACTCCCTGCAGGGTTGTCCTTGGTGTTATTGCATGTATGATGCACTTACATATCGCAGAAGAGTAGATTTAATCAAATGTGAGGAGGTTGTGGCTGAATTTATGCATCCAGAAGCCCTTGGGCGTTTGCTCAGTGGAAGAACTCTGAGCGAATCCTGGCCAGGCAGGGAAGCTGCATGTGTGGAAATGGAAGGAAACCCTCTGAATTGGGAGGCTTTTCAAGGTCACGGCTTATAACTGAATACAGAGCAGGACCCTGAGAATCCAGGCAAATGAAAAGCTCTCTGCATTGTTGTGTAATTTTTTTTCTCTGTTGTACCTTTATGTGAGGCAGAAGTGAAAGTCTTAGCGCAGAAAGTCGTTCAGGCCACTCTACCTCAAGTTACAAACTGATGAAATCGAGGAGTGAATCCGACCTCTCTCAGCCTGAATCAGATGAAGAAAATTACTCGCTGGTAAGCAGAACTGCAAACGTTACTTGATGCGATCACAAACGGGATTCCGCCCAGAAGCCCCTTCTGTGTTTAGATTCCTCTCCTACCAGGGTTTCTGGTCTTTGCTTCCCTCCCTGCCTCTGTCTCCTTTTACGTTACGTCTCTTTGAGTCGTAATCCAGGGTTTTAAAGCTTGACTGAGAAAGTACCAGAAGGACCCAATAACGTTTTCTGTTCTTCTCTTTAGAGCGGAAGGCGAAATGTGGATCTGGATTTGGCATCATCGCATAGAAAGAAAGGTAGACCATTAATTATTGCCACCTCATAGCCCTGTCGTTCTCTAACGCAGGGATCTCTGACCTTAGCAACGTGAAGACTTGTGGGATGCAACTCCCAGAATTCCTCAGCCAGCTGGGAGTTGAGGTCCACCGGTCTTAAAAGTTGCCAGGGTTGGAGACTGCTGCTCTAAAGCAATGACCTTGACCCTTTGCAGCTTCGGACAACCTTCCAAGCCTGTTGTGTGGCCCCATTGTAGTGTGGGAGGTTCTGAGAAGGGGCCTGAGCTGATGGTTCACCAGCATGTTAGCCGGGCTTGCTGGCCACAGCCTTACCCAGCAGCGGCCAGAGCTGCATTCCAGAGCAGGCTGAAGTTCTCGGCAGATGGCCAGAGATGGTCAGTAATGGCTGCCTGTTTCCATGGGTTGCTTTATGAGGGGAAGCTCTCGGCCTCCAAATTCCTCTGCCAGCTATGCTGGGGAATGTTCAGGAGTCTTCAAGTTGCCAAGACTGGAGACCCCTGTAAATCTAACCTATCAGATTTCAGAAAGTGCACCTTTATGGCCATTGCTTGCATGGGAACACTCAGCCCCCCCTCCCCGTTTTCCATGTATGGACAGATTGCAGATTGAATGTTGTCTTCTCTACCCAATGTCTCTCTTTGTCTTCTGATTCTTGTGTGGTAGTGTGTTTACTCCTTTTTGGCCAGTTGAGCCCCAGGAAAAAGAAGAGCTTCAAGCAAGTACATGATGGCATGTTCTGATTTTATATTCTCTCTCTAGTTCGGCTACATACTTTATAAAACATAAAATATGTATAGCAGCTGCTCCACGTTCATTTTAAATATCGCATTATTGAAAAGTGGCAAACAAGGACAAGTAAACATTGGTGGTCCTCCCACACACACACACACACTTTTGTCAAAGACAGGGTTGAGCTACCAGTGGAGTCTTCAGGCTTTGTTCAGCAGAGGCTTTGTCTGCTTTCCTTGAAGCATTGCAGAGCCCTCTGGGCCCTACAGCTCCACAAAGGGAGGTAGAAAGAGCAGCTCCCCAGTTGCGGCTTTCAGGAAAGGGTTGGATAGCTTAAACCCCAAGTCTGCTGGACCCTCGAGACCCCCCCCCTCTTTGGCAGTCTTTTCCTTTTTCTGAAGGGTGTGAACAGTCACTTCTTTGGGTGGTTTTTGTGGGTTCTCCCTTGTCTAAACAATATTTTTGGTAAGGAACATATTGGACCCATGCCCTTCTGGCCTAGTGCATTTCTTCTGGGCTCTGCAGTTAAAAAAAAATGCATTGCTTTTTTAAAATCAGGTTTTTTTCCAGGATGTTCAAGGTAGCCTCCCCATTTCCTCTCCATTTTCTTTCACCCACCCAACAGGTAGATGAGATGGAGAGAATTCCCCTCTGAGCTCGCTCAATACATGGGAAAGATCATAAAGCAGGTTTCTGTTGAGCTTGCCTGTCTCCACTCCTGGGATCCAGAGGAGCATAAGCCCCTGGTGGGGGGTGGGGAGGATCAGGGCAGACTTGGCCTGTGTCCTGGTCAGCCACTGTGAAACAGGTCCTGTTGGTGGTGGTTGCGCGCCCTGATTCTGTCTCCGCCTCTTTCTTGCCCTTCCTCGGACCACACTCTCTCTCTTCACCGAGAATGGGTCAGCATTTGGCATCTGCCTTTGGCTTTCGTGCTTCGGCTCTCCTAATGCTCAGATAATTAGATATTTAGAGAAAGGAAGGTGGCTTAAGACTCACAACAAAAAGGGGCATATCGCTGCTCTGGAACTCTAGAACACAGTAGAATTACAACTGATAAGAGTTTGAGCAATCAAGTAACTAAAATTATTGCAAAACTGAGGAGCAATAAATGGGTTTTACCCCACTCCCCTGTTTCTGCAAGTTTCATATTTTTTGTGCAGACAAAGGTCGCCCTTCAATGCTCATTTTCTTTTGGTCCCTGTGCATTTACTTAAAGAGTAACAGCTTTTTGAAATAACAGGGTCTTGTCAACTTTGCATCTGGTTATGTGATGCCTCAACTTACGACTACAATTCTGGGCTTAATTATGGCAATGAGTCGGGGGGGGGGAAGCTATCTATACGTAGCTGCTTAAGTTCAGCCAAGCCAGGCCCACAGAAAGCCCACCGTTTGCCCCTGTTTACTTGACCTTTACTCATCCCTCTATTTACATAAACTTCCAGAAAAGCTATAAATCACCCACTTCTGCTCTACACTGATGCAAGTTAAACACAAACCTTTTTTTTTTGCAATTGGATGTCAAGAGAAAAGTTTCTCTTCTTTGTGTGTGGCAAATATTTTTTTTTCCCTTTACCTCTATGTTTTATTTGCATATCACCTTTTTTCAACGTTCTAGCTTTAAGCTAAACAGTTTGAGTGGCTTGTGCTTTTAATTTCCTGGTAAGGCAAAACCTGTCTCCTGGAGACTTGCCGGCAAAACATACAGCTCTCATTTTTTTGGCCTTTGGTGTGGTAGGCATTGCTGACCGTGTGCATGAAATTGACAGGAATTCCCATTTCCATCCGTTCCGAACGGCAAGCCGCGTGTTCACTTCTGCCGGTTGGAGAGCTCGGTTGCCTTGCCAGTGACAGAATTCTGCTGTGTGTTTCTAGGCTTGGTCCACAGCCCAATGGAAACTCTCAGCGACTCATGGACTCGGCTAAAACAACGCGATTGGCTCTCCAGCTCTTCTTGCTTGTTCGGGGAGTCTGAGGTTGATTTCACAAAATCCGTTGGCATTCATACTTTGATTGAGAACATGATTAGCTTTATAAGTGGGGATGTAGGAAGCTCCCCAGGCTTCAAGGAGCCCGAAGAAAGCATGTCCACCAACCCCCAGGCTTACATCGTTGCCATGGAGCAGCAGCAGCAGAGAGCAGAGGTGTGTGTTGCATGTTGTGGTTCCTTGTGGTACTGATTGTTGGAGGACCCAGGCCTTGGGAGTTGTCGGCTGCCATTCTGCTTGGGGAAGGGGCCCTTTCAGTTCTCCCACTCTGGCAGGTCGATTAGCTTGGTCTTTGTGCTGTGAAATGTAAGAATGGCCTTCCCGCACGGCAGGCTCTGTGTCAAGCTGTGCTGGCCTTAATACAGCACCACGAAATATCAGAGGCAACACCCACCACAAGAGACTTCTGGCACCCTCAGCACATTGGATGCAGCTGAGCCCCCAATGGATTCACACAAGCAACGACGATGGCCTTGTAGCTTCTGCATTCTTGTTTCCTTTTGACGTGACTGTTCTTCAAAACCCTGGACTCGGGATATTTTCTGTGCCTCTCAGGAGATGTGCCATCATGCATGTTTAAGTCCTGTCCGCAGGATCCTCTGTGGTTTTTGCGGAAACAGCCTATCTATCCCGTTAAAAACTTGCCATTCTGTTTCAGGACTGTTGTTTGCAGTTAGGTTCAAGCTTCCCTGTTGTTGTTCTGCCATTGCAATTTGCTTTCCAAAGAGCAGCTCCAAATCCATTCTTTTCCATCGCCCTTAGCTGCGCCTGGAGGCCTTGCACCAGATCCTGGTTTTGCTTTCGGGGATGGAAGAGAAGGGCGGCACGGCTTCCCTCGGGAGCCGCCAAGGACTGGGGTTCCAGTCTTCCTCATTTCTCACTTCGGTGAGGCTGCAGTTCCTGGCCGGCTGCTTCGGCTTGGGAAGCGTGGGACACGCTGGAGCCAAAGGAGAGAGCATCCGGCTGCACCACTATCAGGTAAGAGCTGTGACCCTGAGAAGAGGATGCCATTGTGCAGACATCTGCTTGTCTCAACATCATGCCAGACTGGCAGGTGACTCTTCCTTAGAACCGGCCCTCAGGTGGGTCAGCTTGACTGCGCTGGGTTTTTCGTAGGATGGCATCAGAGCAGCCAAGAGAAGTATCCAGACCGAGATTCAAGTGGCGGTGCACAAAATCTATCAACAGCTGTCAGCAACTTTGGAAAGAGCCCTTCAAGCAAATAAACACCACATTGGTAAGGAACGGATTGAATCCGGCATTATTTTTATTTCTGGGAAGAAATAAACCAGAGACTCCTCCAGCTCAATCTCGGTACCCTCTTAAAGTACATCCTTGTTTTTCCCTTTGTGTGTGTGTGTGCGTGTATTAGAGGCACAACAACGGCTCCTGTTGGTGACTGTGTTTGCCCTAAGTGTGCATTACCAGCCAGCCGATGTCTCCTTGGCCATTTCCACTGGATTGCTGAACGTCCTTTCTCAGTTATGCGGGACGGACACCGTGCTTGGGCAGCCCCTGCAGCTCTTACCCAAAAGTGGCATTTCCCAGCTCAGCACCGCTTTGAAAGTGGCCAGCACGAGACTTCTACAGATTCTTGCCATCACCACCGGGTAAGGACTAATGAGATCAAACTTAACTCCCCAAAATTGACTGGTTGAAATACTGAAAAGTTGTGATGAGAGCCCCAAATTTACCTCCTTTGCAAAACCAGGAAATGCTGACCCCCGACCACCCCCACCCCCACCAACCCACATGCACCTTGCACCATCCCTCCACCCTCTGCAGGCATCTCAGGAGGTGCTCACTGAAGGCCCAGCCTGGTTGAAAGACAAATCTTGGTGGTTGAATAAACAGGGCCTGAGGTCGGCATGGAGGGTGCTCCAGGGTCAGCCTCAGGCCATTGACTAGCTGCTCTTGGGTGAACGAGGGCAGCATCAGTAAGCTGCGTTTCCCTCCATTAGCAGTTCAGCTCATTGGAAGGTTAGTTCAGGCAGAAGAGCAGGAAATTCCCATCCTGGGAACCTCCTCCAGTGCCTGGCTTAGATCTCTTCCCAGGGCTCGGCCATCTCTGTGTGACCACGCTTGACCTGCCCCCCCTTTCCCCCCCCCCCCACATAGGACTTACGCAGATAAATTGAGCCCCAAAGTGGTACAGTCCTTGCTGGACCTGCTATGTAGTCAGCTGAAGAACCTGCTATCACAAGCGGGTGTGATGCTTATGACTTCTTCCTTTGGAGAAAAAGAAGTTGACGATCAGGACGAAAAAAAAACAGAATCCAAAGGGGACACTGAGAGGAAAGACTTCAAAGGTACGAGACTCTGACTTTTTTTTAAAGGAAGGCATAATAACCGTCAGGAAGCCTCAGCAGCAGGAGACGGATGTTGCAGGACGGTGCTCTCCCGTCTCCTGGGTTATGATCATTCCCAATAAAACAATCTCTGCTGCCCCTTGCTTGCCCTGCTTTGTAGATTATGGAATTTATTACATGGATGCCGTTTGGCTGGCTGAGATTCATTCTTGTTGTTTGACTTTACAGTTGCCCTCCGAAAACAGCATGCTGCAGAGTTACATCTAGGGGATTTCTTAGTTTTCCTCAGAAGAGTTGTTTCTTCCAAAGCCATCCAGTCCAAAATGGCTTCTCCAAAGTGGACAGAAGTGCTTCTGAACATAGCTTCCCAGAAGTGCTGCTCAGGTACGGTCCACCGAGGCAGCGAATGAACCAATGAAGGAAAGCTAGCATCAAATGATTCTTCCTTCGATATGTGGGGTGTGTGCTTGGGCTTTAGTGCAACGTTGTAAAAACCGCCTGTGCGGCAGAGGCTGACCGTTGCTCAGATCCATTTCCTGTGCCATTTCCCTTTTAGGTGTCCCCTTGGTTGGCAAACTGAGGACCAGGCTGCTCGCCCTTCATGTCCTGGAAGCCGTGCTGCCAGCCTGTGAATCCGGTGTGGAGGATGACCAGATGGCTCAGGTGTTGATACTTTGGAGAGAATTTAGCATGGTTGCAGAGTGGCATTTGCATCTCTGCCTCCAGCAGCCACCCCAGGTTCACCTTTCACCTGTGCATCAGATGCTGACTTCTCCCAAACAGGATCAGGGGTCTCCCGCCTCAGGACGGTTTCCACCAGTTGCTAGCAAGAGAGACCTCCTTCCCTCATCCCGTCTCTCAGGGTCATCCCTGAGGGACCTTTGAGACTCTCTGGCTGCCTTGCATTTTGCTGCAGTTGGAGGGTGTTCCTTCCATGGGTGTGTGTGCATTGAAGCCCTTATGTAGCCTAGGAGGGACCCCCACAGCCACCTCGGTGGCCTTCAGAGGGGGCCTTTGACCTGAAAGAAGTATGGAGAAGCATAGATGTAGCCTTTCCCTTGCCGTTCATTGAACTGAATGCGCTGTGCTGATGCTCCCAACAGGTGATCGAACGGCTGTTTTCCCTCCTGGCCGACTGTATGTGGGAGAGCCCAGTTGCACAAGCCAAACATGTGCTTCAGATCAAAGAGAAAGAACAAGAAATAAAGCTGCAGGTACCATTTTACCTACTTCTGATACCTTTGTGCTTGTTGGCTGCGTCCCACTGACAGAGCTTTGCCCTCTGTTCCTGAAGAAGCAGGGGGAGTCTGAAGAAGAGGACGAGAACCTGCCTATCCAGGAGGTCTCCTTTGACCCTGAGAAGGCCCAGTGCTGCCTAGTGGAAAGCGGGCAGATCCTCACTCATGGAAGCGGAGGAAAGGGCTATGGGCTGGCATCCACGGGCGTGTCGTCTGGGTGTTACCAGTGGAAGGTGTGTAGACTGAAAAAAACATTCCAGACTCTGGCCAGTGGTGGACGATAAACTTTCACAGCTGGAAGTCGGGCACTCTGGTTTGCTTCTCGGCATTTCTGGCCCCTCAGGATGATATCGTGCTCAAAATGTAGGAAAGTGTATTAGAAATAATGGATTCAGTGGTATTTGAGCCAAGAATAAATATATTGCAACTGCCCATTTTAATTTTGGGAAGAAGTAATCGAGAGTTGCTTCTTTGCTAAAAAGGGAGGGAGTCTCTTATTTTGAGCGGGTTGTCAAACCCAAATGTTCCTTTTTTGTCCCATTTTTATATGTGTTCGTATCTGCACTTCCTAGTTTTACATTGTGAAGGAAAACCGAGGCAACGAAGGCACGTGCGTGGGAGTGTCTCGTTGGCCCGTTCACGACTTCAACCATCGCACCACCTCCGACATGTGGCTGTACAGAGCCTACAGTGGCAACCTCTACCATAACGGGGAGCAGGCTCTGACCCTGACCAGCTTCACCCAGGGGGACTTCATCACCTGCGTCCTGGATATGGAAGCCAGAACCGTTTCCTTTGGCAAGAATGGGGAGGTGAGAGGCTTTGACCCATTCCTGCCTTGCTAGATTTGCATATTGCTTCCTAAGCGGTTCACGGGAGAGGCT
The DNA here is from genome assembly GCA_022577455.1 of Arizona elegans. Taxonomy (NCBI): domain Eukaryota; kingdom Metazoa; phylum Chordata; class Lepidosauria; order Squamata; family Colubridae; genus Arizona; species Arizona elegans. Next base: position 1,506,258 of record JAKOOJ010000065.1, on the reverse strand, counting down.
AAAAAATCCCCTCGGTGGCGACAGTACGTCCCCCGTTTCAAACAAAAGGGAAGAAGAGTGGCACGGGGTGTATTTCTTTTATATAGCAGATGCATTCCCGTGGGATAGTTAATCTCATGAACGGATGCAGTGACCTAGCAAAAATTAAAGGGAAGTGAATTCCCAGTCTCATCTTAAGCTGGCAGGAATTTCACAGCCAACCTGGAGCAGAAGGAGAAGGGCTCCCTTGTAAATGCATGTCCCCTAAATTTTTTTTTCATTAGGAACCCAAACTGGCTTTTGAAGATGTGGATGCCGGAGAGTTGTATCCGTGTGTGATGTTTTACAGTAGCAACCCTGGAGAAAAGGTAATGTGGATACTTCAAAGGTTCTGGAGCCAATGAGCGCTCCCTGCCAGTTTGAGAGGGAATCGGGTTTAGAAGGAGCAGCCCGGGAGGGAGCAGGGAGACCGGGGGAAGAGAAAGGAGTATCCAGAATGGGGTTCAAGTCCTTTGGGCTCACGGAAGCAGCCTGGTCTGGCCTCGTCCAGGAACCTTTCGAGCTTTGCTGCCTGAAATTCTGTGGCTCTCAGGCATGTCAAGAGCCCGGGTCTCTCCCTGCTTAAGCTTGCCTGCCTCCACCAATTTTCCCACTCTGCCAGCTTGAAATCCTGCCCAGTCTTGGCTCCCTTCTGCCATCCCGGAGCACTGAGAACGCTGGTACTTCTGTGTCTCCTGGCTTTGCTAAGAACACGGCTCCTGAGGCAGTTTGGAAGGAGAAGAAGGGCTCTAATTGGGAAAGGGGCTTTCCTGGCTTTCCTGAGCCGGGCGGAGGGCTTTTTAAAACGTGAGAGGCAGCAAAGCAGCTTCTGGGTGTCTCTGTGTCTGCCTAGGTGAAGATCTGTGACATGCAGATGCGTGGCACCCCAAGGGACCTGCTGCCAGGGGATCCCATCTGCAGCCCGGTGGCCGCGGTGCTGGCGGAGGCCACAATTCAGCTGATCCGCATCCTGCACCGGACCGACCGGTGGACGCACTGCATCAACAAAAAGATGGTGGAGAGGCTGTACAAAATCAAGGGGTGCCTGAAAGAAAGTGGTCAGAAGCTGAAGAAAAGCCGCTCCCTGCAGAGTCGAGAGGAGAACGAAGTGCGCGAGGAAGAGGAGAAGATGAAGCACTGCGGCCGGCCGCACGGACTGGCCGACCTCTCGGAGCTGCAGCTGAAGATGCTCTGCGTGGAGGTCTGGCCGGTGCTGGCGGTGATTGGCGGGGTGGACGCCGGACTTCGAGTCGGAGGACGCTGCGTTCACAAGCAAACCGGGCGGCACGCCACCTTGCTGGGCGTGGTCAAGGAAGGCAGCGCGTCCGCCAAGGTCCAGTGGGATGAAGCCGAGATCACCATCAGGTACAGTGCTGGTCTTCAGCAAGCGGCCAGCGGTTGAGATCCAGGAAACGGAGTTTGGGTTTTGAGTTTCCATTGCTGATCTAGGCGCTTGTTGCCTGGCAGAACAGCAGCTTGTGGCATTTTAAGTGCTGGGAGAGGCGATCATTTATGACACAACTTGCTCAAAGGAAAAGCTGCATCAGAGCACTGCAGCATCGCACAAAGGCCAAGCCTTCTTCCAATATAGGGCTGGGCTGTGCCCTGCCAGGGCTGTCTGGGGGCAGGCAATACCCCAGGGAGGTGCCAGGCAGCCGGCAGTCCATTCATGGGGGTGGGGCAGCTGTGCCTGTTGAGAGGCACTTTTCAAAAGCAGTTTAGAAAAGTTAGTGAAGGGTAAACCATGTCAGGTGTTTTGAATTAAATACATTGTTTTAGAGAGATACACACATGGCTTGTTACTTTTGTGTTGAATGTCATCCCTCCCCATAATCTCATTTCCCTGGTTTACTTTGACTTTTAAATTGTCAGCTCGTTTAGATTGTGGTATATTTTACATCTTATTTTGCCTGTGTGATTTCCTGTGCTTTCCTCTCGTCTATCCCTCACTTGCTTCTTCCTGTGTCATTCTGATCTTTATTAAAGCTTCCCAACTTTTTGGTCGCCTAGTGATACGCCGCTCTATAACCTGGAACCTTGCGAACCGCTGCCTTTTGATGTTGCAAGATTCCGGGGACTGACGGCCACCGTCTTGCTGGACCTCACCTACCTGACCGGCATCAATGAAGACCTGGGCAAGCAGAGCATTAAGCGGCACGAGAAGAGACACAAACATGACCTGGAAGATAAAGGAGACCCCGATCAGAAGACGGAAGGCGACGCTGCGTCCGAGGCACGATGTGTGCCAAGCACCGAGGAGTCGAAAGGACCCGGGGCCAAGCTGGAAAGCGAAAGCTCTTCCTTCTCTTTGGACGCCATTTCCTTGGGCATGGAGTGCCAGCATCTGAACGCCGAGGGCAAAAAAAAGAACCACGAACACGCCGCCAAGAACTACGAGGCCGCGCAGTCAGAAATCAGGGCCATTCAACTGTCCTACCTTTACCTGGGAGCTATGAAGTCCCTCAGCACGCTGCTCAGTTGCAGCAAGTACGCAGAGCTGCTTCTGATCCCCAAAGTCCTGGCCGAGAACGGCCACAACTCCGATTGCGCCAGCTCCCCCGTTGTCCACGAAGAGGTGGAGATGCGCACGGCCTTGCAGTTCTTGATGCGCCATATGGTGAAACGGGCAGTCATGCGCTCACCCATCAAGAGGGCGCTGGGATTGGCGGACCTGGAGCGGGCACAAGCCATGATCTACAAATTAGTTGTGCATGGACTGCTGGAAGACCAGGGCGGCTCCAAAGCCAAGCAAGGTACGTCCCAAGCAGGCTGCAGGTCACCGGTGGAAGGTTAATGCAAGGCCTGCGCCTGTGGCAGCAAAGGAATTGCACACCTCCTCTCCGTGTCTGCCTTGGCCCAACGGTCTGTGGCTGCCTTTTGCCTGAGCTCAGCTGGTTGTAGTTGCGCTGAGGACTCCCCACCCCTCCTTTTCTCCTTCGGCTCAGCTCCTGAAAAAGAAATTGGGCTTTTTAATCCCAAACCCAGGGGAGCCTCTGGCTGTCACTGTAAATCAGATGATGGCAGCCGGTGGCTCCATAAGTTTTGGAGGAAAAATATTAGTGGGCCTGAAGTGCAAAAGGAAGGCACAGAGAACAGGAGCAGCAGCAGCCACTGTTACTATGGGCGATGGCTGGATTTGAGGTAAAATTCCTTTGCGCTTCCTTCATCAGCCAGCCCTCAAGGGCCCTGACATAACACACGGCATGGAAAACAGTCCATGGCAGGGCCGTTTTGGTCAGCAGGGATGCTGGTCCTCTGCTCCTCCAAAGAGTTGCTTCCAGGAGGAGCAGGACTGCTGGGTATCATCTCTGAGTGCTGCTGGTTTAAAGCCCCAAGTAGATGGGTCAGGCCCGTCAGCCCCAGCACTCAACCCCTCGCCAGCACCCTGCAAGGAGTCACGCCTGCCTTCCTGGGCCAGGCAGAAAGGGCTCCCTTTGCTTTGCAGAAATAGACCAGCAGACCGAAGAGAATGACCAGAGTCAGCAGGCCCAGACCCCCGTGACCACCAGCCCGTCTGCCTCCAGCACCACGTCTTTCATGAGCAGCTCTCTGGAAGATACGACGACGGCCACCACCCCTGTGACCGATACAGAAACCGTGCCTGCCTCAGAGTCCCCAGGGGTTTTGCCACTCAGTCTCCTGAGGTACCTCTTGATTTCCATGCCTCGTTGTTTTGCGGAGTTTGGACTGTCTGCTGCTGGCTGGCCAGCCGGCCTTGTGTTACTTACTCCCTCCTTTCCTGTCTCCCCGAAGGCAAATGTTCTCCAGCTACCCCACCACGGCTGTCCTTCCCACCAGAAGGGCACAGACGCCCCCCATCTCCTCCCTGCCGACTTCTCCCTCGGATGATGTGGGCAGGCGTCAGTCACTCACCTCTCCTGATTCTCAGCCCGCCAGACCTGCCAATCGCACAGGTGGGCCTTGTCCACAACTGTCTGGCTCTCCTTAAACCTGTATCAACTTTGGTGTTTGGCAAACCCAGGCATTAATTCTTGTCCCTCCTCCCCCCTTACAGCTTTGTCCGACCCAAGCAGCCGCCTGTCAACCTCCCCCCCCCCTCCTGCTGTGGCCGTGCCCTTGTTAGAAATGGGGTTTTCCCTCCGGCAGATTGCTAAAGCAATGGAAACCACAGGTAACCAGACACACCTGGGCCAGGCATGATTCTTCTGCCCGTCCACCTGAGCTTCTGGAGAGGGCCTCCGGGAGAGTCCACGAGTGGCACGAGGGGTGTGGGTCGTGCTCTCCGAGGGATGCCTTGTCCTCCCCCCTCCTTGCATTTCACAAGGCATGAAAATCTGGATTCTGCCATTCCTTCGGCCCAAATTCATTATGCGTGTGCATCTTGTGTCTCTGTGTCTAGTGTTTGATTTTATCCTGTTTTTCTGTTTGCTGCCCAGAATCTTAACTGGCTGGGGCAATTACAGATGGTGAAACATCAATAGCAATTTATTATAAGAGCAGGGAATTCTGGGCTGGGCAAAACAGATGCTTCTCTTTAGTCCTTTCAACACTGTAGCAGGCGGCTCTGCTGGGCTGTCCAGATGAAGGTTTCCGGTTCCCACAGGTGCAAGAGGAGAAGCGGATGCCCAGAACATCACTGTCCTGGCAATGTGGATGATTGAGCATCCTGGGAATGAGGAAGACGAAGAGCCTCAGTCAGAAGAAATGGTGGATGCCCGACACGGAGGCTTAGGCCCAGGAGGTGGTGGCAAGTCCAGCGACCAGAGCTACCTGCAGTCTCCAGGAGACTTGCCTTCAGCTGATGCCCCTGAATTGGAGGAAGGCTTTGGTGAAAGGTGAGCTCTCTACTGCGGAATATAAGTATTTGTTTGCCACCTTATCTGTCAGTAGGTGGTATGATTCAAATTATTTCAGGCTCTGTTAAAGGAAATTAAAAGCCTTCTGGTCCAGAGGTGCAGCACAACCGAGTGCTGGGTTTCCCCCTCAAGCCATGCCAGCGTTCCTGAGCTGTTTTTGTCCTTCCAGCCATGATAACATGGAACACACAGAAAATGCCGCCTCTGGCAGTGGGCCCGTGGCAAGGGGTCGGTCGGCAGTAACCAGGAGACACAAATTTGATCTAGCTGCTCGAACGCTGCTGGCCCGTGCTGGTAAGTCTTTCAAATACTACATTACACGTTTCCCTCTCCTCCTTTAATTTCTTGAAGATGCTTGCCGTATTTTAGAGCACTTGCTAATTAGCTATTTGTAAAAAAAAAATGTGCCCAAAGTCTGCGCATCCAAAGCTGATGGAAAATTATTAAGATTTCTTGAGAATATTTCAGTTTTGTGGGACCCTGTGTAAAGCCTGTCCCAGAGTTGAGGGTGGAGACCTGTTCTGTCTAAGCAAATAAGTCTGATGTGGTACCAGCTTCCTTCCTGACAGTTATCTTCTTCCCCCTGTCAGCCCAGGGTAGCCTTTCCTGGGGTTTCCCTGTGGTACCCATAGCAGATACATCAGGCTAAGAAACAGACGCCCTGCAGACCGAAAGCTGCTCTCATTAGAACAGCTCTAGTAACAGAATCTTGTTACTAGGGTGAATGTGCTGCCTCTTCCTGAGAATGGGGGGAGGTTGGGCCCCCCTTTCTCTGATCATTGCCTTGGTAGCAGCCATTCAAGGGCATCCTCTTCATTCACTACCCGAAGGCCTTTCTCAGGCTCAGGCATGGGATGAAGGATTTATGAGCAATCATAGTATCAGGAGAGGAGGGGATGGTGGGCTCCCCCTTGACCCTGGGCAGACAGGCCTCCATTCCTGCAGTCCAAGCGCCCTTGTGACACACACACACACACACACACACACACACACACAGAGCTTTTGACTTGCCCAGTAAACCCTGTGGTTTTCTTCTCTGGTTTAAGCGGGATTGTACCGCTCTGTACAGGCCCACCGGAATCAGAGCCGGAGGGAAGGGATCTCCTTGCCGCAAGATCCCGGCACGCTCTACGACTTCAACCTGGACGAGGAGCTGGAGCTGGAGCTGGACGAGGAGGCCATGGAAGCCATGTTTGGGCCGGACCTTGCCGGGGACAATGACATTCTGGGAATGTGGATCCCAGAGGTATTGGACTGGCCGACCTGGGTGTGTGTGACGGCAGCTGGGGCTGCTGCTTTGCTTCCTTCTTGCTCTGTAGAACGGGACATAACTCTGTGCCTCGCTCAGCTGCCTCAGTTAATGTGGTTGTTGCTAAAATGTGGGATTCTCCTCTCTGTGACTGCGGCTGCTTTCTATTTGCCAACTCTCTTTTCTGCGGGCAGTAACAATTCAGGCGGTCTTTTCTTTAAAAGCCTTTTTAGAAATAGGTGTAACTCCAGGCTTTAGTAATCAGAAATAAATGCCTAATGTTTTTCCTTTGATTTAAATTTTAAAAATAGCTGAAACAGCCGGAACTACCACGGAAATGCTGCTTGCTTTAAAACTGGAGTTAAACTCGGGCAGTTCAGCCTGTTGCTCAATGCTGTCACCTCCTTCAGGTCAAGGATCCAGCCAAAGCTGCAGAATCCTGGCCTCGTCAGAGCTGATTCCCTCCTGGCCCAGAAGGAGAACCAGCGGTTGCTTGTTAATGCTCCGGAGCAGAATTCCTCACAGAGAGGGCAGCCTAGACACAGGTCTCAGTTCTGCCTGATAGGAAGGCGATTAACTTGTGCATAATTAGCGTGGCTTTCTTGGGACCTCTTCCTCTTCCTCAAGGCTTCCAGGAAAGAAAATTCTTGAAACTGAACTTGTAGATATTGCTCACGTGAGATTGTATAATGTATTAAGCTGCACGTGGAGGAGGGGTCTCCCTCTGCATTTGGGGGACTCTTCCACCGAGTAGCAACACCTAATGAGAGCACCATTGTCAATGCTGTTGATTGGTCTTGTTTTCTTGCACACCGTCTTTCTCTTGTCTGCCTCTGGCAGCCCCTCGTCAGCGGGTCTGGCTGGCGACTATAAGGGGTAATCTCTTGGGAGGGAGAGGGGCAATGCCACCTGTGCCTCTGGCACCGAGCTGGAGCAGAAGACATCAGTTTGCTTTAATGTGGGTGTGGAAAAAGTAGGAATACGAGATTGTTCCTTGTACATGAAACAATAACAGTGTAATTATGTTGTGCAGCACGTTTGTGAATCTGAAGACAGGGAAGAAGTGGTAGTGTGTGAGTTGTGCGAAGCCAGCGTGGCCAGCTTCAATCAGCATATGAAGAGGAACCACCCTGGCTGTGGGCGCAGTGCAAACCGCCAGGGCTACCGCAGCAACGGCTCCTATGTGGACGGCTGGTTTGGTGGCGAGTGTGGAAGTGGGAACCCTTACTACTTGCTGTGCGGCAGCTGCCGGGAAAAATACCTGGCCCTGAAGAGCAAGAACAAGTCCTCGGCCTCGGAAAGGTATCGGACAGGAGGCGGGAGGGCTGTGGGGCGGCCTGCTCACACTCCCCTGTCGTTCCCCCCCCCGGTTCCCGCCAGCCCCTGCATGGGCTGCTGGGTGGGAGTGGGGCCGAGGGTTTTGCCCCCTTCCCGATGAGGAACGCTAACATTCGTGGCGTGTTCAGGCTGCCCAAGGCTTCTCTTGCCTCTTTGCTTTCGTTTGTGGTCAAAAGCCACTTGGAAGTTGCGCTTGGTTTTGAAGTTCGACAGCCAAACCTGGAAGCTCTTTGGGGCAGCAGAGAGGGGACTGGATGGGCAAAGGTTGGGTAGGGGGCAGCTTTGGGTAAAGAGAAGACCCGCCTTTGCACCACAAATCTTTGTCAGCCTCCCTTCCTTTTGTGAGAGAAGAACGTTTCGGACTTCAGTCAATGTAGCCCTTTGGAGAGGAAAGACAGGTTCAAAACTTCAGACCGTCCCCTGACAGGCGCTGTTCAATGCCCTGTGCCCTCTTGTAGGGACACGCAGAGTGGAGGTACAGAATCAGGTGTTTAAAATAGGCTCAGTTTTAGTAGGTTTAGTATGTTTTTCCACGAGAAGCTTAAGTTAGCCTAATCATTAACTGGAACTTTAGAAGTAGTTTTACGTCAGTGAAAAAAAAGGAACATTTAGATGAGTCCTGCTAGAACTCTTGCGGAGCTTCTGATGTCGAGTCGTGTGGTGCAGCTTCTTCATCCACCATCTTCCTTTTTTTAAATTTTTAATTGAAAAGTTTTACCAAAAAAAAAGAATTCCCCCCCCCAATATTCCCCCCCCCCCGAGACTTCCCAGAGCAAAATACAGGGTATTTCAATTAACAATCATAAGCTAAATTAACCTATCTATCCTCAGACTACTAAATCCCCCCCTGAAACCTTAACTCCACTTCTGCCACCATCTTCCTTCTGCCCACCCTGCGGAACAAGTTGATTCAGCCTCGGTTTCATTGTTCCTCCCTGTTAACAACTGGGAAACAGCTAATTATTTACGTCCGGCTTAAGGAGATGCGGGGCATATGAAGGTGACTGTGGTTCTTTCTTTCTTGGGTGCAGGTACAAAGGCCAGGCCCCTGATCTAATAGGCAAGCAGGAGACTGTCTACGAAGGTACTTCTCGCCGTCTTCCTCACGACACGAGCATCGACTTTGGGCCTCCATGGAAAGGTAAGGCCTAACCGCAGTTTGCTTGCTTCACGCTAGAAGACTGGGATATGCTGGACGTTGATGAGGATGAAAAGCTGACCGGTGAAGAGGAGTTTGAGCTGCTGGCTGGACCCCTGGGCTTGAATGACCGGCGCATCGTGCCCGAACCTGTCCAGTTCCCGGACAGTGACCCCCTGGGAGCCTCTGTGGCCATGGTCACGGCCATCAACAGCATGGAGGAAACGCTGATGCAAATAGGTAAACGGGGGCGGGGGGAGATTGCTGGCCCCTGATAGGCCGTCCTTTTGTGCGCCCAATGCTGAGATCCCATCTCTGGGGGCAGGAAGCAGAGGTGGTTTTTGTGGGAATGGAGACCTCGTGGAAAGCTGGAAAGGGCACCAGCCAAGCCCTTTTTCTTGAAGATGATAAAAGCCTGAGAGGGATTGGAAGATCAGGGAAGCCCGAGGATTGGGGACTAGCAGTGAAATAGAGGCTTTTAGCGCACAGTTCCCTGGAAAGAGTAGCAGAAAAGTCACGGGCTGGCAGGGCAAGCCCTCTGGATTGGATCCAGACCCTGTTTCATCTCACACCCAGCTGCTAGGAGTGAAACCCAGGGAAAGAATTCAGGGAATGAATCCACGGTAGCCACTCAGCCTCCGTGCCACAGAACAAGGGCAGGGAGATGAGGCGGAGTGGCAAGAGAGGCCCAGCGTTGGCTACGAAGCACTGAGGACACCTCGTACCACATTGGGCGCTTACCGCTCCTTTGTCTCTAAGCAGTCCTCGGGGCTTACAAGGCAGCAGTCGGGTTTCTTTCTCTGATGGGTGACCTGGCCTTCCTTTTCCTCCTTACAGGTTGCCAAGGCTCTGTGGAGAAAAGCTCTTCGGGCAGGATTACTCTGGGGGAGCAGGCGGCTGCTTTGCTAAATCCCCACGACCGCATCATGGCCTTGAGACGGGTGACGGCAGCAGCCCAGGTCCTCCTGGCCAGGACTATGGTCATGAGAGCCCTCTCCCTGCTGTCGGTCAGGTGAGGAGACTCCACTGGGCTGGGGGAAGCACAGGAGGGCCAAAGGGCCCAGGGAGGAACGGCTGGGCGAGAGAGGCTTTGCCTGGCCATGGCTCTGACCTTTTCTTCCCTTCGCAGCGGGTCCAGCTGCAGCCTGGCAGCAGGGCTGGAGTCCCTGGGTTTGACGGACATCCGTACCTTGGTCCGCCTGATGTGCCTGGCTGCGGCGGGGAGAGCTGGCCTCTCCACAGGCTCCTGCTCCGGGCTGAGCCCTTCCGAGAGGCCGAGAGGCATCCAGAGCCAGATGACCAAGCCCATCTCCTGCCTGGCCTACCTGAGCACAGCAGTCGGCTGCCTGGCCTCCAACACCCCCGGGGCTGCAAAACTTCTGGTCCAGCTGTGCACTCAGGTGAGGGCTGTGCTTGTTCCAGCTGCGCAGCCGCTTCTTTTCGCTCAGGAGGAACTCGGCTTTCGGGGCTAAAGATCCCGGAGTCTTTTGGCTGGGCCAGACCGGAGGGGAAGTGGGTAGCAAGAGCATTGGGCAAGAGCCCTTCGGCACGGGCAGCACTTAGAAGACAGTCGGTAGTTGAGGCAAGACAAAGTTGTTTCTGAAAGGAAAACGGAGGAAGCAGCTAGAGGCTTCAACAGCCTTTCTCAGCCCAATATATTCAGACAATCTACCTAAACAGAACCTGAAAAACAAATAGTTTCAAACAATTACCTACCGGAATATAGTTTGTTTTGTTTAGAATTATTTTAATCTGAGTAAATCTGTTTGAATCATCAGAGTCCATTACATCTTTAATCTCTGAAATCTATTATATCTGATGATGGCAATTATGACAGCTATGAGCTACCTGAAAAAAATTCAGTCTCTTTGAAAGCAACTCTATTTCCTTGTGTATTACTTTTTCCTGTTTTATAAATTCCTATTATTCATAATCAGAATGGACCTGTAAACTGTACTTTGCTTTAAATGCTGCATCTGCTTTAATGGGAAACGTTTTGAAGGTTCCTATGTCTTGTTGAAAAACTCAATGTAGTGAGAGTTAGCCTCCGTGTTTAAAAAAATCCATCTTGATTGTTGCTTTAATTCCTTTTTTTAGAACTTGATTTCAGCAGCTACCGGGGACAATTTAACGACAGTGGATGATCCCGTGCAACGAAAGTTCTTGCCGAGTTTTCTGCGAGGAATAGCCGAAGAGAACAAACTCATCACCTCCCCCAACTTTGTTGTCACCCAGGCCCTGGTGGCCTTGCTGGCCGACAAGGGGGCCAGACTGAGGCCCAGCTACGATAAAGCGGAAATGGAAAAGAAAGGTAGTTGTCTTGAGTGGGGGATGCTGTTGGCCTGGTGCCCCTCTTTTGTCCAAGCAGGGGTGTGGGCCCTTGAGTGACCAGCCTTGCTCCGATCCTTCTGCCCTAGGGCCCCTGGAGCTGGCCAACGCCCTGGCCGCCTGCTGCCTCTCCTCCCGGCTGTCCTCGCAGCACAGGCAGTGGGCCGCTCAGCAGCTGGTGCGGACCCTCGCCGCTCACGACCGCGACAACCAAGGCAGCCCGCAGACCCTGGCAGATGTGGGAGGGGACCTGCGCAAGTGCTCCTCCATCAAGCTGGAGGCTCATCAGAACAGGGTAACACCCCCCCCCACACACACACAGTATCTCCAGAGACCCATCTCAGCTAACACCCAGGCAGCCTTCTGCCGCTGGGGGGAGGGGGGTTTATCTGCCCCCATAATTCCCAGCCCTGGATTTGGTTCTAGTGCACAAACCTGGATATGGAGGAGCCCAACAGGAATTGGGGGAGGACTGAAATATCTCAACAATCTCCTGCTCAGGTTTCCTTCAGCTAATTTTTAAATCGGGTGTCCTGGCCAGATGTTAATCTGAGCTCCAGCAGTGGCTGAATAGGAACATTTGATAATGAAGAAGAAAATCCTTCGATTTTGGACCCCGGCTGAAACGCCTCCCCGTCTTTTCTTGAAACAGGTCATGACTTGCATTTGGTGCAACAAGAAAGGTCTCCTGGCCACCAGTGGCAGTGACGGAACCATCCGAGTGTGGAATGTCACCAAGAAGCAGTACTCGCTGCAACAGACCTGTGTCTTCAGCAAACTGTAGGTGGCTTGGCGGCCGTTTCCGTCAGGTTGACCGAAAGGGAGGGCTTTATGGGCGAGCTAAGGGCCAAAAGGACTCTGCTGGATCAGAGCAACGGCTCTCTTGCCAGGAGGCAAGTCGGCTTTTACGAACGGAGGCCCTTTCGCTGCAGGCGTGGCTGAAACTGTTCTGGGGATGAGTTTTGGGTTCCTCTCAGTTTGTCAGTGAGGCAAAGAGAAGATGCCGCATGAAAGGTTTGGCCTCTGCAGGATTAGAACTGCTTGAGGGATGGTGGGATGTTTGTTATTGCTTGGGCCATAGAGATTAGTGGAGAACTGTTTCTGTATTGTCTTGCAGCGAAGGAGATGCAGAAGAAAATTTGGGGTCTCCCGGTGACCCCGGTTTCTCTCTCGCCTGCTGGAGTCTAAGTGGCAAGTACCTGGCGGGAGCCCTGGAGAAGATGGTGAACATATGGCAGGTCAACGGTACGAACCACATCGGGCTGAACATCAGCCATTTTTAGTAAGACAAAACTAAGCAGAATTACGTTGTGACAGGCGTTTTATTTTTTAAAGTGAAATAACCTACCAGTAGCCTTTGTCCTGGCCAGTAATAATCAGGTATTCAGTTCCCCCAATGTGCTTTCAGTTTATTTTTTAGCCAGAATGAGGGAAACCTGATTGAAACCCTTGCTTGTTGGAGAGCCAATATGGGGGAAGTTCTGCTGGAGGCCCACTTGGCCTCTTCAAAGCTTCTAGACAACAGTTGATACTTCAGGAGCTGCTGGCAGGGAAATGGGGGGTGGGGGTGGGGGGGGAAGGGAGATAGAAGATAGAAACTCCAGCCCCTCTTCCCTCCCATCACCTGCCATGCAGCCCTTCCGTTTTCGTGCAGGGATCCATTTTGTCAAGCACTGGCAGTCCCGTCTCGTTCTTTGGCTCCTTTTCTTCTGCTGGTTGTTATCAATGGGCTGACCTGTCTGGGTGCAGTGGGTTTCTCTGACAGCACCCTAAATTCAAGCTGCCCAGGGTGCCAGCAAAATCTGGCTGGCAAACGCACCGTAGAAAGGACTCTCAGAGCCATTGCCCTTCGGGGCAAGTGAGGAGAGCAATGGTCCTTGAAGCGCCCATCTGTCATGTTCCTAGGAGGAAAGGGGCTCCTGGACATCCAGCCTCACTGGGTCTCTGCCCTCGCCTGGCCTGAAGAAAGTTCCTCCGCAGCCTGGACTGGAGATGCGCCGGAGTTCCTGCTGGTGGGGCGGATGGACGGCTCTCTGGGACTGATTGAGGTCCTGGACGTTTCCACCATGCGCAGGATTGAACTGGAACATTGCTACAGGAAGGACGGTAGGCTCCTGCCAGGTCCTGGGGGCTGCAAGTCTTTGGGCTGTGAAGTGGGGAGGGGCATTTTGACCCGAGAGAGGGGGAGAGAGAGAGAGAGAGAGAGCTGATGTCGTTTTCCCAGTGTTTTCGTGTATTTCCTTTCTGCGCTGTAAATGATTTGGGTGACTCAGCCATCTTTTTCTGCTGGTCTCCAGTGTCGGTGACCTGTCTTGCCTGGTTCAGTGAGGAGAGCCCTTTTGCTGTCGGCTACGTGGATGGGAAGCTCTTGATAGGCACGAGGGAAGTCCGGGAGAGCGGAGGGATTGTTTTGGTGGACGCACACAAGGTACAGCAGAGCCTGCTTGCTTTGGCCTCCTGAAGGGCCTGAGCTCCAGAAAGGGCAGAAGCAATGAAGAGGGCAGGTTCTTGTATGCGTGTGTGCATGTGTGTGTGTGTGTGTATCAGTGTCCCAGCTCAGGAGGGAGGTTTGTGTCTTGTGCTTGAAGGGAACTTAAGGAGACTCTCTGTGCTCTCAAAATGGCCCAATGTGGGTCTTTGTGCTCCTTTCCTTCTCCAGGACACCCTTGTCAGCATGAAGTGGGACCCCACCGGGAAGATTCTCATGACCTGTGCGAAGGAAGAGTCGGTCAAGCTCTGGGGCTCCTTGGGGAGCTGCTGGAGGCACTTGTGCAGCCTTTCCCACCAGGCCGTGGTGAATGCCCTAGTCTGGTGCAGCCTCCTGGGGAAAGGCCCCAAGCTGCAGCTGCTGCTGGCCACGTGAGTTGGAAGTTTTCATGCCTCTCTTGGCAGCTGCGTGGTACGAACAGAGAATCGGGGGGAGGGGGGGTTGACGGGCTTCTAAAATTTTCAAATGGCATTTGGCTGTACTCAAAAGAGGAATCATTCTGTACGGGTAGTCCTCAACGTATGGCCGTTCATTTAAAGACAGCTCAAAGGTAGGACGGCCTTGGAAAAACTGACTTATGACCCATCCTCGAAGTTACCACCGTCGCACTACCCCTGCCATCACATGATCACAATTTGGGCGCTTGGCAATCAGTTTGCATTGATAATGGTCATGTGATGGCGATTGTCAGATTTTGTGATTTCAGATTTTTTTGCTATCTATAAAAAAACAAATCAGTCTCACCTTTCTGTACTCCAAGATTCCTGGGCCTACAGTTTTTTGTCTTTCCACTCTCTCCCTCCCAATCTCCTGTATTTCCATCGCTGCCATCTGGGGAGGGGGAGAGAAATGCTGAGAGCGTCTTAGAGTTCCCAAGCCCAAAAGGCTCCACTCGCTCGCTCGGCGTTTGCAGCCCTCAGGGGATTCCATGTGACCCGCAAGCACCTACAAGCACCGCTCGTCCCGGTGCGGAATGGTAGTTCTTCAATGCAGCTTCTCCTCTTCGCTTTTGTTTAGCGGGTGCCAGAATGGCTTGGTTTGTGTTTGGACAGTTCCCCAAGACGAGCTGGTCTTCCTGCAGTCGAGCCTGAGCTGCTCTGAAGAGTGGTGGGACGAAGACATCGGCGGGAAGGTGAGGACCACAAGTCGGTGCTCTCTCTTAGGGGGAGCTGGTGCAGGGCAGAAGGCAGCCTCCGGTCTGGGGAGGCAGAGATAAGCCCAGGCATTCAAGGCAGCTTTTGAAATAAAGGTTCTGCCTCTGCACTCAGGCCTCGCGCAGCTTTCCTCCGTGCTTGGGAGGGATGAGGGAATCTGATCCCTTGCAGAGGTCACCCGTGTGAAGAAAGCTGGCGGAAGCACACTAACTGGACAAATGGCCACGTTTTAAAGTATTTGGGCTCTGTAAATAGGCATTTGCATTTCAATTCTGGGATTCTTCTCGCCCTTCCTTTCCAGGATGCCGACCGAAAAGTAGCAGAAACCAAGTGTGTTTATCAGCTAAAAGGACACATCACACCTGTGCGGACATTGACTTTCAGTTCTGACGGACTCACCTTGGTCTCTGGGGGACTCGGGGGACTTATCAACATCTGGTCTCTGCGGGTAAGCAGGGTTCCCAAAAGTCAAAGCCAGTTTTCAGTTCCCCTTCAGAATAACACAAAATAACACAACTTTGAAGGCTCAAGTTTAGCAAATAATTTTAGATAATTCATGGACTGATTGGTGCATAGAAACCTGGTTCTGGAGTTTGGCAGACCCCAAATCAAATACATTGTTACTGTTGTGATACCTTTTCTGCCATACAAACACAGATGACCTGTGCTTATGTAATTGCTTTCCTGCTTCTTCCTGCTTAGGACGGGTCTGTCCTGCAGAGCATGGTGATCGGTTCCGGAGCTATTCAGACGGTGGTTTGGATCCCTGAGGTTGGAGTTGCTGCTTGTTCTAGTAGATCAAAGGTATTGTCTCTGAGCAAAGTCCTCACTGCCTTCCCTCTCAGTGGGGCCCCAGCCTAGCCGGCGGGACCTCTCTCTGGCTCTGGGTTCACCTGCCTTTGTGCCACATGATGGACGGTTGATTATGGTCACGGTGCTATTTCGAAAGGCATGACAGTCTCCTCTCCGGATAGGATGTCCTGGTGGTGAATTGCACTTCGGAATGGGTCTCTTCCAACCACGTCTTAGCGACATGTAGGAGCGCTTTGAAACAACAGGGCATTTTTGGCTTAAACATGGCCCCATGTATGAGGGCTTTCTTGGAACGGCTGCCCATCATGCTGCAGGAACAGTACACCTACGAAAAGGTAGGGAGACCTGGAACGGGGGGAGCTTGTGCGTGAACTCTGCGGAGATCATCTGAGAAAGATTGAACTTGGTCTCAGCCTAATTTCTGGGGTTCTGCTGACGCCTCCAGAGTTCCCTGAGTAGGTCAGAGGGTTGTGCTAGATTATGTTGCTTAGATATTCATTTTTGGCAGCATTTTCCACAGCTCTTTGCTGTCACAATTTCCTTATGAAAAAACATTTGGGACTAAATTCGTTACTCTGTCCCAGAGCAATCCTAGCTGTTTTGCTGATGATGAAGCTATTTCTCTTGGACATCATGACCTCTTATAGTTAATAAAGTGAAGGGTCAAAAGGATGACATTGGGGTAACCCTTCCTCTTCCTCTCACCCTTAGCCCTACGTGGTTTGCGGAGACCAGCTTGTTCACAGCCCCTACATGCAGTGCTTGGCTTCCCTGGCCGTGGGGCTGCATCTAGATCGGCTCTTGTGCAGCCCACCCGTCCCTCCGCATCACCAGGCCTGCCTCCCAGACCCCTCGGCCTGGAACCCCACCGAGTGGGCCTGGCTGGAGTGCTTCTCCATGACAGTCAAGGCTGCAGAAGCGCTGGCCAAGGGAGACACCTTCCCAGAGTCCTTCACTGTCCCAGACCTGGAACCGGTGCCGGAAGAAGAACTGGCCCTCCTTATGGTAACCGTGCATTGCGCCTGGCAACACAGCCTGGCCTGTTTGGATGCTTTTGAAAGGGCTCTTGTGTGCGCCTTGCTCAGTGGAGCCGCTTGGAGATGTTGGTCCTGCAGTTTGTTTTCGATTAGGGTTGCGGGGATGTAGCAAAGGAGACAGAACGTTTGAGTGCTGCCTCCTGCAGCTCTAGGAAAAGGGGAGGAGGTGGGGGTGCTCCAGATTTTGCAGGTGCAGTTTCTTGCCTTGTGTGAAACTACAGATTGGGGTGTCATAATTGCATAAGTTGCTCCAGACAAAGTCAGGGCTTCCTTTCAAGTAAGCAGGCGTAGATACATGAGAGACGTGGAAATGGCACCGCTCCCGGCTTGACTGTAAAGCAAGAACTGTATTTTGCAGGACAACGGAAAATGGATCAATGGCATGGATGAGCAGATCATGTCCTGGGCAACATCACGCCCGGAGGTTAGTGCTATAGGTGGTGGGTTGGAAAGAGCCCAAAAGAGCCCCCCACCCCGCTTCTAAAAACCTCTGTTGTCCCTTAGGACTGGCACCTTGGGGGGAAATGTGACGTGTGCCTCTGGGGAGCAGGAAGGCATGGGCAGCTGGCAGAGGCTGGAAGGAACGTCCTGTTGCCCGTCTTGGCCCCCTCCTTCTCACAAGCACAACAGGTAACTGTCAGAAGTCTTCAGACACACACACACACACACACACACACACGGATAGTCTCCCCCTGAGGTTTTTCTGGAGAGAGCAGAGCAGGCCCAAACGAGACAGACAGATTCCCACAGATCTGAGGCTCTTGAGGGGAGGGAGCTCTCTCTCAGCTCGCCTGGCTTTGCGTTGATTCAGATGCAGATTTTTGCTGCCTTAAGAAACAATTTTTTTTCCTTTTAATTACCCAGGTCATTTGTGGCCAAAACTGCACATTTGTGATCCAAGCGAATGGAACAGTTTTGGCTTGCGGAGAAGGGAGCTACGGTCGGCTGGGACAAGGAAATTCCGATGATCTTCACGTGCTCACCGTCATTTCAGCTTTGCAGGGTACATTGTGTATTTTGGCACAGAAGATTTGGCCAGCATCGCATATTCGACCAAGTGACCTCGTCATATTTATTCATGAAGGGCTCCATCCCCAAAACTGGGCTCAGGATTATTTCCAGAGCCCAGAGTGGGGCAGCCCCAAGATAGAGTCCAACATGCCACAATCAGGAACAATCGGGAAATAAGGTCTCAGAGTCCCTCCTAGGCTCCCCGGCAGAGCCTGTGGCAGACCATCTACGGGAGAGCAGGGCCTGGCTAAGGTTTGCATTTGCCACAGCCCTGGCCAGAGGGCCGAGGGTGGCCTGGTCCAGCTGGAGAGGAACCCAGAAGGGGCACCACACGGCATTTCCAGGGGAAGAATCCGGGAGTGTGTTTGGGCCTTGGGAGGGAGGGGAGGAGCAGTGGACGGAAGGAACTATTAATGTTGTCTTGGTTCTTCCACTTGCGTGAAGGTTTTGTTGTCACCCAGCTGGTGACATCTTGCGGTTCTGATGGACATTCCATGGCTTTGACGGAGAGTGGGGAGGTTTTCAGCTGGGGAGACGGAGATTATGGCAAATTGGGACACGGAAACAGCGACAGGCAACGCCGGCCAAGGCAGATAGAAGCTTTGCAAGGAGAAGAAGTGGTCCAGGTACAGCAAAGGGGTCCGAGACTGGATCCCTCATCGACTTGATGGTTTTTGCAAGAATTGGGGGATCATGCTCTGAATTCGGGCCAGGGGGTTAAAAGTCCAAAATTGTAGTTGGCTTGAAAGAACTCCGAAAGTCTCCAGGAAGCCCCTCATGATCAGTGGATGCTGTTTCTTCCAGATGTCCTGTGGCTTTAAGCATTCGGCTGTAGTGACTGCAGATGGCAAACTCTTTACATTTGGGAACGGCGACTACGGACGGCTGGGATTAGGCAACACCTCCAACAAGAAGCTTCCCGAGAGGGTGACGGCGCTCGAGGGGTACCAGATTGGAGAGGTTTGACTTTCAGACTAAAATCTCTTCTTTAGATGCGTAATAGGAAAAGCCGGAGTTGCCTTCCTTTCATGTCTGCCTCAAGAGTTTTAGCCCCCCAGCTGGCGAGCGAGTCCTCCTGCGGACTTGTGGCTCTGGGATTTGAGACTGGGATTTAAAGCAGAAGCTTATCTCTCTCTTAACGTTAGGTGGCCTGTGGACTCAATCACACCATTGTCGTATCTACCGACGGTTCCATGGTTTGGGCTTTTGGGGACGGAGACTACGGGAAGCTGGGCCTGGGAAATTCAACTGCAAAGTCCTCACCACAGGTGAGTCCCGCAGCAGCAGCAGCAATAGCACCTCCCAGCCCTCTCAGCCACCTCGCAGGTTTGCTCAGAAATGGGCTTCCCCCGAGAAAGTCTGTTCCCAGGATGAAATCCCAGCTCTCCCAAGTCTCCCTCCCTGCTAGCTTTCATGAGAGCTGAAAGGAGGGTTAATCCAGGGGGGGAGGCGGGGGATGTTATATTGCAGCATCCCTGAATTTTTCCTCAGGGAAATAACACAGAGTCTCTGCTAATGTTTTCTATTATCCATGTACAAATCGCTGTGCATCCCCAGCATAGTGTGGCCTCCTGAATAAAAATAAAAATGAAAAACAAATGAATGCTATTTGAAGGGCATTGAATGCAATATCTCTGATGCTACCTGTTCTTGGTTTTGTTTTGTTTTTTAATGTTTCCCTTTCTCTCTCTCTCTCTCACACACACACACACAGAAAGTAGACATTCTTTGTGGAATAGGAATCAAAAAAGTTGCCTGTGGCACCCAGTTTTCAGTGGCTTTGACGAAGGACGGGCACATCTACACTTTTGGGCAAGGTAAGTCCAGCCGAAATGCCCCCAGCGCTCAGCCTTCAGGTACCGGAGGAGATCTTGCGAGAAGCAGGCTAGAGCTGGCCCTCGGTGCCCACCGGGCTTCCTGCAACACCATCAAGACTCTCCTTTATTCCAGACCGGCTGATCGGCCTGCCGGAAGGACGAGCCCGAAACCACAATCGGCCCCAGCAAGTCCCGGCCCTCTCGGGGGTTTTCGTGGAGGACGTTGCTGTGGGAGCAGAGCACACGCTGGCTCTCACTTCGGCCGGGGATGTCTACGCCTGGGGCAGCAATTCAGAAGGCCAGGTGTGCACAGGATACGGGACACGTGAAGGGGGACATGGACAGGTGCCCAGTTGAGGCCGCCCTGGCTGAGCGCTTCCTCTTCTGAATCTAGCTCGGGTTGGGCCACACCAACCACATCCGGGAGCCCACTCTGATCACCTGCCTGCAAGGGAAAAACATCCGGCAGATCTCAGCTGGGCGATGTCACAGCGCTGCCTGGACTGCCTCACCCACCCCCCCTCGAGCACCAGGTACAAGGGGAGGGGGCTGTGCTCTGTAGCCAATCAACCCACCGGGAGGCAGCCGTCTCTGCCAGGACACACTTTGGGCCAGCTTCACTACTGTTGCCCCTCGAGAGGGAAGGGGGCCCCCAAGAGCAACCAATGACTCATACATAAATTCACATCGGCTTTTCAGCAGCTTTCCCCTCCCCCCCTTTTCTGGTGGGGAGGGGGGCTGTGGCCGGAGGATCATGCCTCTCTCCTTCTGCGATGGGCCTTAGGGGGGCCGTTGCGAGAGGAGCAGGGGCCGCCCATGGGTGGGGTTGGGGGCTGACGGCCTTTTTCTCTCTGCAGGGGTGTCGGTGCCATTGCAGCTGGGCTTGCCGGACGCCATTCCGCCTCAGTACGGGGCCCTGAAGGAAGTGAGCATCCATACCGTCCGGGCGAGGCTCCGGCTGCTCTACCACTTCTCCGACCTCATGTACTCCTCGTGGAGGTTGCTGAACCTCAGTCCCAACAACCAGGTGAGGTCCCGGCCTCTGCCTCTCTCCCCCTACCCCCCATGCACACACCCATCCAAGGAAACCCACTCAGAGATTTGACAACCTCACTGATGGCCTCTCCGCAAGGCCAGATGGTGGAGCCAGCATCATGTGCCAGCCTTGGCAGCTCCCCTGGGCAAGGAGTCGCCCTCTGAGCTATGCGGCTGCCTTCCCAGGGGGACCTCGAGCGTCGGCATTGCCCTCCAGATGTGCTGGCCCAGCCAATGTGGCTGAGAACGGGAGGGTGGGCACTGGACCTCAGCCATCTGGAAGGCCAGACCCAGATGGGGAAAGGGGGCTTTGGGAGGGCCTGGGAGGGGAGTGAGGAAGGTCAGTCTGGCCAGGCCACAGGCTGCTTAGCCCTTAAAGGAAGAAAAAGGGTTGCTTTCCAAAGTGGCAGAGTGCCCCACTCCTTTTCTGCCCCTGCAGGGGGGGGAGGCTGACCTTTGAGCCCAACCCAGCGGTGGTGGCCCCATTTCAGAGCCCCCTCCCCTTTTGCCCTCCATCTCGGGTGAAGCTATTGGCCTCCCTCTTGTTACAGAGCAGCACATCCCACTACAATGCCGGCACTTGGGGGATCGTCCAAGGGCAGCTGAGGCCGCTGCTGGCACCCCGAGTCTACACGCTGCCCATGGTGCGCTCCATAGGGAAGACGATGGTCCAGGGGAAGAACTACGGCCCCCAGATCACGGTCAAGAGGATCTCCACCAGGTCAGCCTTTAGGCCCAGGGAAGGGTGGGTGTGGCAGTGCAGGCTCTGGGCGGCCGACCTCTCCTCCTTCTCTTCCCAAGGGGCCGGAAGTGCAAGCCCATCCTGGTTCAGATCGCCAGGCAGGTGGTCAAGCTGAACGCCTCCGATCTTCGGCTGCCCTCTCGGGCCTGGAAGGTGAAGCTGGTGGGCGAAGGCGCTGACGATGCCGGGGGCGTCTTCGACGACACCATCACAGAAATGTGCCAGGTGCGGCAGGATGCCAGCTGGCATCACTTCCCTTTCAGGCGGCTCCTCTTACGCCTGGCCCCTGAAAAGGGAATGAAGACCTGGCTAGACATCAGGCACTTTCCTCCTCCTCCTCCTCCTTCCCCCCCCCATCCCAAAATGGAAGGGATCAGGCCACATCTTTGCTCTCCCCAATTAAAATTCTGGAGTAGGATATAGCACGTAAATAGTAAATAGCTCTTTCGTTCTGGGCCTAGAGCAGAGTCTATCAAGCGATGCCAGTGGCCGGTCCTTGAGCCAACTCTGAAGCTGCTCCCAGGGCAGCTGGTGTGCTTCCCCCACACTCATGGGATGTTCACCCAGAGCAGTCCAGCATCTGGGCAGCCAGCAGTCAGTAATGCCAACTTGGGAAAAAGGATATAAAACATTTGCTAAGGTTTTAGTAGCTTTCTACGGTCATATGCCAGGTTCTTAAAGGCCGGTTGATTGTTGGGAGACTGGAAAGAGCGAGACTCCCACGCCTGCTCAGGCTCTCAGAGAGGAGCAGCCGCAGCTGTCCTCTTGCTGTTGCTGGTCTTGCTTTTCGGAGCCATTTAATAATTCAGAGAACCTTTTCTCCCTTTAATTCATAAGGAACTTGAAACTGGAATTGTAGACCTGCTGATTCCTTCCCCAAACGCAACAGCCGAAGTTGGCTACAACAGGGATCGGTAAGTTAGCTGGCCCCCTTCTGAAAGACAGGGAGGGCTTCCGACCAGTCCCAGGCAAGAGGGAGATTTAGTGAGCTTGTTTTGGAGTTTGTGTTTCTTTGAAAGTTGGGCCAGGAGTGGACAGGCTGGTCCTGAGCCATTTGCCAGAAGCCCCTAGTGACCCAAGCACTGCCCCTCCTTTCCTTCTGGGACCAGACTCAGGCAGCCAGTCCCTCTCCTGACTCTTCCTTGGCTCTGTGCACTGGAAGCTCTGCCTGGCCACAGAACAGGGTGGTGATCCTCCCACTTCCCCTGGGGGGTTGGGGACCTTGTCTCGGGTAGTGATCTGGGCCAATGGCGGCCTTGCGTCTTGCCAGGCTTCTCTTGAACCCCTCGGCCTGCCTGGACGAGCACCTGACGCAGTTCAAGTTCCTGGGCATCCTGATGGGCGTGGCCATCCGCACCAAGAAGCCCCTGGACCTCCACCTGGCCCCCCTGGTCTGGAAGCAGCTCTGCTGCATCCCGCTTGCCCTGGAGGACCTGGAGGAGGTGGACCTGCTCTACGTCCAGACCCTGAACAGCATTCTTCACATTGAAGACAGCGGCATCACCGAGGAGAACTTCCACGAGGTGAGGGAAGTCCCACTGCCAGGCCCAGCTACGGCCATCGCTTTCGTGGCAGAGCAAAAAGGGTCTGCAGCTCTTGCCAGTTGAACTCCTGCGGGGGGGGGGGGGGGTCTCCAGAAGGGGCTTTTCCGAGGGATGGGGGGGTGGGCCAGGAGGTTGAAGGGCTCAGTCAGTGTGAAAGGCAGCACCAAGCAATGCAGTGACAAAGAAGCACAACAACCGCTTTGCAAAGTGCAACCAAAGGAAACCGCTTCATTTCTTTCCTGTTAGATGATTCCTCTAGATTCCTTTATCGGCCAGAGTGCAGATGGGAAAATGGTGCCCATCATCCCCGGTGGGAACAGCATCCCCCTCACCTTCTCCAACCGGAAGGAGTACGTGGAAAGAGCCATCGAGTACCGGCTGCACGAAATGGATCGCCAGGTAAAGCTCAGAGGTGTCTCTGCTTTGCTTTGGGGCAGTCCTTGGTGCCGCCTGAAGGGTCAGTTTTGCCCTCGTGCAGCACAATCTGTATCATCCTTTTAGCATAATGGAAGGAACAGTTTATAGGCTCCACCCCCGAGATGGAAATATTTATCCCAATTCCCAGTTTGTCCCCAAAGACGGTTTGTTCCTCCTGCCTGTTTGTGTCTAAGAATTTCTTCCGCTCGCCTTGCAGGTGGCCGCCGTGCGAGAAGGAATGTCCTGGATCGTGCCTGTGCCTCTGCTGTCCCTGCTGACGGCCAAGCAGCTGGAGCAGATGGTCTGCGGCATGCCCGAGATCTCAGTGGATGTGCTGAAGAAGGTGGTGCGCTACCGCGAGGTGGATGAACAGCACCAGCTGGTCCAGTGGTTCTGGCACACGCTGGAAGAGTTCTCCAATGAGGAGCGGGTCCTTTTCATGAGGTTTGTGTCCGGAAGATCTCGCCTGCCAGCAAACACGGCGGATATTTCTCAGCGGTTCCAAATCATGAAGGTCGATAGGGTAAGATGGCGCTTCTCCCCTCCCGATTGTTCTGCTGCCTGATCAGAGGGACGATGCCAGGGGACCCCTTGCCCTTGAAACCGCCTTTAGTCCACTTCCTGGGCAGCTGAGCGGACCCCAAGACTCTCTGGCTTTTAGGGGGGGCTTTTAAGCCGGGCTCTGCAACTAAGACCTCACCTGAGGAGAGGAAAGGAGGGGGAGCCCCGCAAGCTGAGCAGGCAGGATTTGGGATGAAGCTCAGCAAAGGGGCCAAAAAGCAGGGGTGGAATCTCAGAGAGAAACCCTAAGCCAGTTTATTAAGCTGGGAACCCTGAGCTTTGCCAAAGGCCCACCAACATTCCTCTACCCGCTTCGTGAGGTTCAGCAGGTTTGGGGAGGCGTTGACAAGTGGGGTCCCCCCTGCCTGGCCTAACCTGCCCCCCTCCCTCCCGCTCTTCTCCCTGCCAGCCTTACGACAGCTTGCCTACCTCACAGACTTGCTTCTTTCAACTGCGTCTCCCACCGTACTCCAGTCAGCTTGTCATGGCGGAGCGGCTGCGCTATGCAATCAACAATTGCAGGTCGATCGATATGGACAATTATATGCTGTCCCGAAACGTGGACAATGCCGAGGGCTCCGACACGGACTATTAACTGTGGACAAAAATCCTCTCTCTCTCCCTCTCTCTCTCTCTCTCTCTCTCTCTCTTTCTCTCTCTCTCTCTCTCAGAATGCCCACACCGGATTTCAGCGCTGACATGGTTTTACAGTAAAGGTAGATGTTTTAGGAATATAAACAGTGGCCACCTTTTTAGTTACTCTAAATGTAACAAAATTTAGATGTGTTTATTTTTTGTGACTGTAAGCAGAAAAATGCAAAAAAAGTGAGATCAGTAAAGTTTTCCCCCTTTCCCCCTCTTTTTGTTCACTTTTGATAAGTTTGCATGGAGCCTTTCTGGTGCACTTTTGTTGGGAATGGAGCCTTGTTTCCCTTTCCCAGTGAATCTGAAGAGCTGTACATTGTGTATAATTGTTCATTAGAAAGGACAGTTTTACATGAATATTCATATATTTATTTTTGTTTTAATTTGAAATGCCTGTGCAGGGTTCCCTATTCAAATAAAGCAGATTCAAGAAACAAATAGTTCTCCTTTTTGTGTGCCCTAACACTTTTATTTTTCTTGTTTGTTTTTAAGTTCTACATTTCTGATTTTTCTCTCTTTTGGTTTTGCTCACAATTGCCAAAATTAAATTGACATTCCCAAGCAGTTAGGGAGGGAAGGAGGGAAGGAAGGTTTTATGTACAATAAATAATTTAGAGAACTATACACACATGGAAAAGCTAAGTCGGTATGAGTTCAGATATACAATTCTTGGATTTAAGTTGTGCTAAAAATCTAGCATGTTTAACTAAAGAAGTGCCTGAGAAAGGTTTGTACAAATATTGTCCTTTAATTTAGAAGTTCCATGTCACAAAATAATCCCTGCTAGTTTGAGAAATAGAACAGACCACAGGGGCTCATCAAGTGGTTCACTAAAAGGATAGCCTAAATTTGCCTAAATTTTTGTTAGCAAACAGCCACTTTGCCACTTCCATGGCAGGTTTGAGTAGAATTTTACATCTCTCTTGCAACACACACAGCATCTCAATCGGCAAAGAGAAGGAGCAAAGCAAACCCCCACCCCGAACGTGGCTGCTTGCTTGGCTAATGCCACAGCATTCTCTTTAAGCCTCTTTCCAAGACCCAGCTGCCTGGCCGCTTGTCCGGAATCATGTTTGCGCTTCTTTCTGCACTGAGAGTCAGGGACGGGCGCATCTTCTGGACTCGCTGCACCCCAGCAGCTGTTATGTTTCTGCAAAAGTCCACATGCAGAGTTTTTAGGGAATTGGCTTGGAGAGCAACCGCTTCCAGGGTCTGGTCAGTGATCAGGACGCAGTTTTCCAACTGGAGAGTCCGGAGGCCGGGGCAGCTTTTGAGAAGCAGCATAATGGAATGGTCTGTGACATGGCCGCATCCAGAAAGCTTCAGAGACAGCAAGCTGGGGCACCTGAAAGTGGGAGCACGGAGGTTTAGAAGAGGGTGGGGGGAGGAATTGGCCACTTGAATCGAAAGCCAGCCCTGCAACCCCTTCCTTCACCCGGACTTCAGATAAATTCACAGGCACAGACATGATGGCTTGTAAGAATTGTTTTGAATATTGCACTGACTTGAGAGGGATGGTAAAGCCTGAACACAGGATAAGAATTCATTCTATGTTCAGCACCTCGGAAGCTGTTCATGCTTAGCAAAAACTTTAATGGCTGCATTGTCTTGGGAGCAAATTAAGCCGAAAGAGAGAGATTGGCAGATCTGCTTCCTGTTTCACTCCTCCTGGAGTAATGTCTCCTACCTCAGGCTATCGAGGATTTTTAGTTACATCTAAACCATAAAACAAACTAAGCGGTTGTGTCGATGTTGACTCACTAAGGTAGTTTTCAGTGAACAGGATTACACTTTACAATTTCATTTTTTGATTCATGGTGTCTTTCTATTGTCCCCGATACTTGTATTGTGCTTAGTTTAATGGCAGCTTTTAAAAATAAAATTAATGAAATGTTGAAAAATTACAACTACTATGATGCTTGTAAACTCCTTTTGACAAAAAATAGTTTTCATTCCCGCCCAGGATGAATACAAGTGTCAAAAAGAAGATTGAGAGCTTCAGCATTAATCGTGTGTGTGTGTGTGTGTGTGTGTGTGTGTGTTTGCTGTCCTTTTGTTCAGACCAGTGAAAGAATTAAATGTTGCTTCCCAAAAGTGAGGGAGCAGGAGGAGAAGGGGATAAAAGTCACATGTCTCCAGTCAGGGGACTAAATCTCTGCTGAAAATACGCTTGGAATGCCTGAGCACGGAGCAGCAGTTGGTGGCACAAATTAGGACACATAGAACAAGCTTGTTTGAAAACTGAAATGCTCGATTTTACGCTTTTAACAATCCCTGGGGAGGGGAGCATTGGGGACCTTCCTGGGGCACAGAAGTAGTTAAGGTGTGCATGTAAACAAAACTGCTTTCTCCTCATTTCTTTGGGGGGGGGGCACCCAAAGCCATTCCCTCAAGCAGGGCATAACGTAGGCTACACCCGCCTAGCAAGCAATATTTTTTCTTACCTGTTAGAAACCTGAAGTAAAAATTCATTCACGAGGTGTTTGTGTAGGCTGCAGATGTTCCTCTGAAGCTCGTTCTTCATCCAATCCTCCACATTGCACACCTTGACTTGGCTGGAATGCCAACAGATGGAGAGGTGGCGCAAGGCCGGTCCCAGGACAAAGTTGTCCTTGGTCAGTTCGGCCGGCGAGTGGAAGTGGAGCAGAGGCCACAGCGAGGGATCCTGGAAGACCCACAGCAGCCTGCGACATGTCTGGGCCAAACTCTTCCTGCTGTTTTTGTCCAGGAAGGAGAAGAGGTGCAGGAGGCATTCCCAGTTCAGCTCCGTCAAACGCATTGCCCTCGGGTGCCTGTGGAGCAAAGGCAGCAGGCACGGCACAAAGGGCGCTGGGCTTAATCAGCTTCCAAAGGCTCCAGATCCCTTGCACAAATATGGTGTGGAATGGAAGTTATTTTTGGCTGCCAGCTGGGAGAGAAGTTTCAAAAAAGGACAAGGCACCAGCCTCCCTTTCGTCTCCCTGTGGAGGGACTCCAGTGGCAGCCGCATGGCCTCGTTTAAGCCAGTCTGGGCTTAAAAGGGCCACTTGATAATTTAGACCCAGATTGGCAACTTCTATGGAGAACCTGTCAGCTTCAGCTCAGGTCAATGGGCCTCGCCCAGGACCCAATTCAAGGGCAGAGAA
The DNA here is from genome assembly GCA_022577455.1 of Arizona elegans. NCBI lineage: Eukaryota > Metazoa > Chordata > Lepidosauria > Squamata > Colubridae > Arizona > Arizona elegans. Next base: position 1,478,981 of record JAKOOJ010000065.1, on the reverse strand, counting down.
CCTGATCTACAGAAACAGGAAAAGGGCCCAAATTCGGTGTACTTGTGCTGGGGACAAGAAACAGGAGCCGGATGCTGCAACCCAAGAGGACGCTGGGCTTCAGCGTGCCCCAACCCTGAGCAGCCGTCACCAGCAGCTGCAGTGCAAGGCCTGGGACAGAGCAGGAAGCCCCCTTGGGCCCTCGGTCTCCAACCCTGCCGTAAGACTGCAGAAAAGGCCTCCCGGCAAGTCCTCTTTGGCGCCCACTTGGAGCAGCCGGGTGCCCCTCGGCTGCCGATGCTGCAGGGAAAAGTGCACACCTGACCCATTCCTGGCTGAGGGCCCTTGGCACTTTCCTGTGTCGGTGGGGGACAGTCTGGCTTTCATTCTCCTTATCCTCTAACCCTTAAGCAGCCCAAACCCCCAGCAAGGAAGCTCTGAAAGAGCGAAGGGTCAAGCCTGCCAGCTGTGCAAAGGCAGCTCAAATCACAACTGGCTCAGTTCCAACCTCCAACAAAGCAGCCATGCCCCCATTTCCCAGGTGCTGCTCTTGAGAGCGAGTGCCAGCCTCCCTGTCCCTGTCACGGCAAGGCTCACCCCCCCACCCCCACCCCCAGCCCAGAGAAGACAAGACTTCAGAGATAACGTGGAGAGGAATATATTTTAGGAGTTTCAACCATGGTCAAGATCACCAACAAATGCGCTGAAGACAACCACTCACCAAATGTATACATGAAAGCTAAATGGCCAACAAAGAAGCCCCTGGGCTGCACATGAGCCCGAGAACACAACACCCACTGGAACCCGAAAGAACGCAGACTGAGCACGAAGCCAGCCTCGTCCTGCTCCTCTAGGGGGCCTTGAGGGCAGCACTTTGCCAATGCCAACGTCCAGCAGAAGCAGGCGACAGGAGGGCCCCGGAGGAAGCAGGCTGCAGGAGCCCTTCAGGTGACAACAGCCATGGTGGGCAGGGAGGGGGAGGCCAGCATCTCCATGGCCGCCTGCCTGCTCCTGCCAAGGCCCCCTGCGGGGACAGCATAGCTGGCGTGGCCAAGAACAAGCCCCCACCCCATGAGAAGAAAGGCTTTAAAGAGGGGCAAAAATCCAATACGGTTTCAGGTTGGGCTGCTTCAACTCAGAGCAAAATCCAGCCGATCAACAACTCTCCACCAGGAAGAGGAATCCGTTGTGTTGCCACAACTTGCAGATCCATCTGTCCATTGGCAAAGCCAGGCAGGGATGAAAGGAAGAAGGGCTTCCCTTGTCCTTGCTGGGGGAAGAGTGGCATTGCAGGGACAAGGGCCATCGACACTGCCAAGACAGGCACCTTGGCCAGACCTTCTGCCTTTGAGCAGGGCAGCTCGTAACAGGGAGGCCCGGGAGAGTCGAGTGCGAGTTAAGCGCTGGGCTAACCTGAAGGAGAAAACCTGGCATCCCTACAGCCGTCTCCTCGAACAGCCGCCTTGTGCAGGGCTACCCATTCTCTCTGGCATCTGTGGGCATACGGAGGGGGGCAGAGGAGGCCCCAGGTGCAAGCTGAGCTTCTTCCCCAGCTGGCAGTAAGAGAGCGCCCCCTGGTGGGAAGATGACTGCATTCCGGCCAAACAAAGAAAAACTCAGGAAAAGGGTCCAATTGATTTCAATGATACACAACATGGGAAGGTGATGTCACAACCGACTCACAAAACGGAATCCAGCTTGGACATTGTGAATCTGGGCTTCCTTTTCTCCTGGACCACCCAATTTTGTTTATACCTGTGTGGGAAGGGGGAGCAAGACTTCCAGCAAGGTTCCTACAGCTCTTCCGTGAGTCTGCAGCTCTGGCTCCCTCAACCTGGACACTGTGGAAACACCGCCTGCCTCTCAGAGCCCGGATTTTTATGCCAGGGGAGGGGAGGGCCAGCCACACCTTCCTCCTTGCTGGGGAGGGGGCATGTTCCTATTCAGCTACTGGTGTATTCCACCTCATGCCCCACCCCCCATGTCCCTTTTGGGCTCCCCTGCCCTGCCCTGCCCTGCCCTCCTTGAATTGAAGAATTCTGCAGAATTCAAAACTTTATACGTTTGGCTGATTGGAACAAATGCAAGCAGGGACTTTTGTTCTTTCCCTCGGGGAAAACCAGCTTTAAAAAAGCCTCTTCCATGCAGGAGTCTCAAGAAAAGCACAGCCTGGAAAGTCATCACCCGCGTCTTCTCTTCCAAAGCTCTTCAGAGTTTCAGTGGCCCAAGATGGCAGTTTCTGCGAGAAAAGCGTAGAATGCTCGTCTTCTCGTCTTCTTCCAAATCAAGTCAGGAGGTCTTGACTAATCTCAAGTCAGGAGGTCAAAGAGTGACGTTTGCGGAGTGAGTCTAGACACTGCGCCAGCAAAATGAGTAGCTGATCCCGAATTCTGATTTTTGGTACCTTAATTGCAGCAGAATAGTAATTTTCCGTATCCGTATAAAGTATTTTTTTAAAAAAGAGTTTCTATTACAAACAATGCAGCCATCTACTGAAGTACAATCTACAGACTAAAAAAACAGCTTTCGGAGAAACAAAAATAGCAGCAGTTACATGGCCTGTTTAATGCAGCCCCGTTCAGCCCCTTAAAGAAAGAAGGGGAGACCCCAAAGTCCGTGCCTGTATCCCGTTTGGGCCGGGGGTCGAGTCCTTGATCCTGGGAGACCCACCGAGGCCCTTGCGGCCTTTCCTAACAGAGCACCCAGACTCGTGTTCATCAAAAGGATTCAAGTTTCCCTCGTGGAAATAATGTGCCTTTAAAAAACAAACCAGAACACGGAGACAGGAAAGTCAAACATAAAAGTCGCTCTTGAAACTATGTATAAAATTTGAGTTTAAGCAGCACATCAGTATCTGCAGAGGTTTTGCCTTTTTTTCCGGTATAACTAACCACAAAGTTAGCTTATGTCCATTTTTTAATAAGTCAAATGCTACTACCGACAATGTAATAAAACTAGAACCCACAAAAAAATTTTGAAAAGTGCACAATGAAATCAAGAGTCTCGGATCAAGTATCTGTGGAGAACTGGAAATGTTTTGTCCATTGGACTTGATATGCACAGGGCAGGCAGAGAGAGGCATTAAAGTTTCTCGGATCCAGACTTAGCCTGCCGGTCAACGTAGAAGAGGATGTAGGCCTTGGCTTTCAAGACGGTCTCCTCATCTGTCAGCGTCACCGTGCTGTCGTTGAAATGGAACCAGCGCCCTTCGTGAGTCGCATACGCCGTGTAATGCCCAGAACCGACTCTGAAAATGCCAGCACCCGAAACGTGAAAGGGAGGCCCCTTGGGCTGCATCCGGATCAAGCGGGCAGCTCGAGAGGGCAGCGGCCAGGCAAAGGCCGCTCACTTTGGCTTCTACACAATGCGGGCTGCTTGTGCCAAGCCCTTCCTCCCCTCCCCAGGAATCAAGGCTCCCACAGGTTGAATCCCACCAGTTTATTGCCACCTGTTCACAGAGAAAGCCAACCAAGGTGGCCACTCTGGGAAGGGAAGGAAGTCCACAAGGGAAGCCACACCAGTTCTCGCCTGCCCTGCAAGGCCTTGGGAACCCCCGCCCTCCCTGTCACTCGAGAAGCTGATGCTTCCGTCTGCCCACCTCCCCGTCATGTGTCAATGCATGCCAGGTTTTAAGAAGTCCAGTCCCCAACCCAGATCCTTCCAAGTACTCACCCTGACCCATGGTGCACAACCACAGCCGCGAGGTCATAGAGGCAACTGTCTGGGCCACTGTTTTCCGGCTGCACAGGGAGGGGCGGGGGGGGGAGGAAGCCAAAGAAACTGAGTCCCCTGAAGCCTTGGCCTGTCCACTCCCTCCTCTACCCAGCCATGGGTGCCCTACCTCCAGCAAGTAGCACTTCATGTCCAGGCCGCGCAGAGGGAACTCGACAAAGGTGTCCACCTTGTTCCTCAGGTAGGCTGTCCAGTGAAAGCGTTTCAGGTGCAGGCAGAGCACCTGGGCATTAAAGGGATACACAGCACAAAAAGGCTTTAAGGACTGTGTTGTCAAAACCCTAAAATTAAAGCACGGTTTTGCAGCAGCTTTGGGCACAAGAGCACAGAAACCCATTATTTCTGTGAGAAAGAAAAACAATTTCACAATAACAGCAATTATTTAATATATTTCTACATCCTTTCCTATTAAATCTCAAAGCAGCACACAAAAACTCACAGACACACCAATAAAAGTAGTGGAGTAAATGTCCTTTAGATGCCAAGATGTTCATTCGGAGGTTTTATAGGACACCGCATGAAAGCTCAAAAAATGGCTTTCATGCCACAGTCCCTCCACCACCTTCACTAGAAGAAACAGCAGCTTTTCTTTCTCTACAAAGAACATCCCACAATCTTTATCAAGTGGCGCTCACTTTGGGTAGCTTCTGCATCCAGAACTTCTTGGTGGACTTCTGTTTCTTCTTACATTTGTGACACATGTAGAGCTCTGAGTCGTCAAGTTCTTCCAGGTCAGTGAAGCTACGGAGACAATCTAGAGCAACGAAGAGGGTGACTGAGTCCCTGCCCCGAGGCTCTTCGATTAAAAGAAAGGAAGAAGAATCCCAGAGACCAGAGAGCCACTTCCTAAGAACCTACCCCGCAACGTGCAGATTGGTCCATTCTCTTGGTTCTTGTTACGTTTATTCCGGAACTGACTTGGAATATCTAGTGAGAGGTCTAAAAAAGTGAAGGTCTCGTGAAAAGTCTAGAAAAGATTCTGGTGTGATCAGAGTTACAAAGGAAAGCATTGCATGAATACTTTCAAGCTGGCATATTTTTAAACCCTTTACCTAGGAATGGATCAAACTTTCTGGATTCAGTTCCACATATCAAACAGTTGACTTCATTCTGAAGGACGCCTCCGAAGATAGTTGTGACAACGGTAGAAGTGCCATTCCTGAAGGAAAGGCGGGGGGGGGGGGGGGAACCGTTAGGACAGCAGGCTCCTCAGAACGGCCTGTGCCCACAATGTCTAATCATTCTATCGTTATTCGAGCATTTCACCTTTGTACAAAGGCAACCCTCAGGGAGAGAGATGTGGGAGAGGTGTGCCAAGTCCCCCTCCCCCTCCTTTCTACTCAGCAAGGCTGCCCTTCATCACCGAGGTGCCTCTGTCGTGGGAGGCAACCACAGCCACCTACTGAAAATGACCCCAGCCACAAAGCCAGCAAAGCCACCAAAGGATTGAGACTTACACGCAGCATCGGCCGCCGGCAGTGAGACCAGCATTCTCTTGAGCAAGGGCTGGGTGAGCAGCCCCGTTGAAGCCCTCCTGCAGTTCCAGGTGTAGGTGGTCCAAGAGGTAGCGCATGAACTCGTGGGCATCTTGCTGCTGGTACCCCCTTAACATAAACAAATCCAGGAATCGATAGACTGACCACCAACTCTTATGCGCGCTGCGCACAGGGAAGGTGGGAAGGCCCAGCTCCTGAATGAGAAAGGAGGCCATTTCTTAAATCATCCGACCACATGAAGAGCTTCTAAAGCCCTCCTGGGGAAGTTCTCGGCTATTCAATGGAAGCCTCTTTCCAATGTGCAAACTTCAGGGCACTATGAGATAGATATACACCTGTGCCTGAATGCACATGTGCAAGACAGGGACACACTCTATGTTTGTGTGGGTGTGTGAAGAAACCAAAGCAGCAAAAGAGCTTCTCCAGACTACGCGGAGCTCCGGGATTGGCCGGGATGCTCAGCTGCCCCATGGTCTGCCTCGGCAGCCCTCGGTCTCAGAAGCCAGGAGAGCTACTCTCAGCCCTGCTCCTTCCCTTTGGGGCAGAGCAAAGCCTCCCGGCACACAGAGGGGATCCACCTGAAGGCCAAGTCGCCCTCCAAAGAAGGCCTTGAGTGAGCAGACTTCAGGCAGACTTACCTGAAGTTGGGCATGATTTTCCAAACAACGTAAAACAGGGATTCGGGGCTGAAGGCGGTTTGACTTCCCTGCCACAAAGCACAGAGGGTCTTCCGGAATTCTTCCACCAGGGAACTGCCGAAGGAAAGCAACCTTTATTCTTAGAAAGAAAACAAGCTCTAAATGAACCCTCTCCCTACATTACTGGATAACTAACCACTGAGGGTTTTTTTTTTAACCCTACGTTTTTTTTCTTGCATTCAGTCATGTCAGATTCTCAGAGACTGCTTTGACCAATCCCTGCAGTGTTCTTGGCAAGGTTTCTCTGAAGGGGTTTGCCATCGCCTCCTTCCTAGGGCTGAGAGACAGTGACCGGCCCAAACTCATAGCTTCATGCCCAAAGCAGGATTAGAACTCAAGCTCCTGGTTTGTAGGCTGATGCTTTAACCACTACATCTAACTATCTCTCAGCATACAACCAGGATGCCACTGGTTCCATAATGGGGGGGTCTTTCTCCGCTAGTCACTTAAGCACTGCTCGCTCCTTCCATCTCCATATGCAGCCGGGACCCTCCGCTCCCGGGCGGCTCAAGCACTCACACGCTGTTATCTCCTTGGCTCCGCGTGTGGTATGTCCGCCGGCCTGCAGTCTTCCCGTTCCGAAGTTCCACCGCTGGCAGCTCTTTGAAGTAACAGCAGAACTGTGGAATGTTACTGTGGGGAGAAGGAGAGATCAGCCAGATGTGCCGGAAGGGCCACTCGGCCATCAAGAGCTCCTTTTGTCATCTGTACTCTAAACCTGCAGGTGGCAGTCCTGGAAAGAAGCCTGCATGGCAGGAATAGCCATGCCACACACAGGCAAAAGCAAAGACTCTGGCATGGATGGGTCCACAGCAAGGAGCCCTCTCGGGGGACCCAGGAGTCTTGGTGCACATCACCAAGTGCCCCACAGGGGAAGAGCCCCATTCCCAAATGAGATACCTGAGGGACTGAAGGATGGCGTTCATGAAACACGTGTTCCCCAAGTTCCGAAGGCCTGTTGCACACAAGCTTGTGGGGCTCCCCTGAGAACCAGGAAGATCACTGTGAGTTGACATACAATAAATCCCCAATTTTCTTCAACCTCCTTCTAAAGGGATGTTACATCATGACACAAAACAGACTCCTTAGCCATCTTCTAAAATAATTAGTAAGTCTTTCATGATTGTTAGTCAATTACAGAGCACAGAAAATGATAATTTAAATTCAAACTTTAGATTGTTCATTAAATACCCCTGACATCACACAAAATCAATCAGTACATTCCCATATTCTAGCTTTGCTGAATTCTCTGATGCGAGGAGGAAATTTAGACTCCTCCTCCCCCCGATACACCGCCAGCCGTTCTGCTGGGGACTGTAGGAAGGACCCCCAGCGATGGGCTCCAGCCAGCTGCATGTATGATGGAGGCCTGGACCCCCCACAGCCGGGGTCTCTCTGCTTTCGCTTAGGACAAGGCCACACATGAACTTCAAGGCTGAATTAAAGGGCAACTCATTATCTGGCCTGTTCCAGACTAATATTTTTCTCAGCCGAAAGTGAATTATTTAGAACCTTTGGCATTCAAAATTGGGCACAGAGTGCTGCCAATGCTGAAAACATCACTTGCGGGGCCGATTAAATGTTAAACCCTGAAATGGCTTTTTGGAAAGTATCTTCATTGATCAATGAGATTTAGATTTACTCCAAAGCTACTCCTTCAAAGTCCGGGGCAGACAGAACAATGAAACCACACTTACATTTACTTTTAATAACTTGCTGTTTACCGAGGCACTTTCAAGAAGCTTTCTTTTCCTATGTCGGTCTACTGTAAAACCTGAGCTGTGGAAGAGAATAAACGGACGATTTAAGACACGTTTAACAATACAAAGAGAGCAAACAAAGCTAGTTACAATATATAACACTTAAGGCAGAATGGGTTAAATGCATTTTATAATAAATAAATGTTTTTAAACAGCCTATTACACCTAGAATGTTCCTTTACCCACAGAGAGATTCATCCTTATAGTTTCAGAACCAATTTCTGAATTCCCCAGAGAACAACCTCAAGCCTGATTTTATTTTCAATTATCAGATTATATCTTCATTAATCTGATGGTCACACTAAAGTATAACCCAAAGCCTTTGACCTAACATAACTTTTTTTTTTTACATTGAATTAACCCGTCTCCCACAAGGCCACACCTCTGGGCCTAGAAGGACCATTTCAAACACCAGGTCTCATCTCACCCACCCAGAACCTTACAAACCTTACTCCTCTATCTGGGGCCGCTTTTCCAGCCAAAGATATTCCACAGAAGAGAAGCTCAGCTTGGCATTCCCTGTGGGGATATCCCAGGCAGAGGCCCAGGTCACAGACGGGAACATCTGCTAGAAAGCAACCGCTGCCTCCATTCATTTCAGGGACACTTCCTAGAACTCTTCTCCCAGACGGCGTCCCATGAAAATTGGATCCATTTGCAATGCATGAAGACAATTTCCAAGGAGAAGCTGCTCAAAAGGAAGCACCTGTCCACCTTCAGGCAAAGAGAGGCAGCTTACTTTTCCAAGTTCTGTAGATGCTCCCGGACTTTTTGCACCAGGCCTAGCTTGGTATCGTTTACCACGAAGTCATCACAGCGATAACTGTGGAGAAAACGTAGAACTATCAAAGAACGGCCACGGCTGGCTAGCCTGAGGTTTCTGACCTGCAAATTAAGAGGTGACAGTGAAGAGGACCAGAAGGCAAATGTCACCTCCAGCCTCCTTCAATGGGGACGAGGCACAAAATGCTGAAACCGTAGAAGGAAACCACCATTGTGTAGGTGTCGCTACCCACCCTCTTCCTCCAGACACTGAGCAGGGCTTCCCCAAATCCAAATCCTTTTCCAACCAATTCCAACCAACACTGTCAAACTATTTACTAAATCTGCACTACTATTAATCTTCTCATCGTTCCCACCACCCATCTCCTCCCACTTATGACTGTATGACTCTAACCTTGTTGCTGGTATCCTTAAGATTTATATTGAGTGTTTCCCTATGACTATCATTAAGTGTGTACCTTATGATTCTTGACGAATGTATCTTTTCTTTTATGAACACCGAGAGCGTATGCACCAAGGCAAATTCCTTGGGTGTCCAATCACACTTGGTCAATAAAGAATCCTACCCTACCCTACCCTGTGATTCTTGGCCATGCTCAGTCCGCAAAAGATCCTGCTTGGTCTTTCTGCCAATCTAATATTTTCAGAAACCAAATTGCTCCTTCCTCACAAACAGCTCCAACTGGCAGGTCATTCAGTGATTCATCTGGACTTCGATTTTACTTCCACATTACGGCCAAAATGGTAACTGGACCCCATAAACTGACCGGCTGGATACAGTAATCAAGGCACTGCGGAAGCTGCTCAAGGTGAGCAAAGAAAGGCCAGTGGAGGACTTACGAAATATTTGTAACCAACAAAGATTATGGGATGTGGACAAGAGGCAGAATGTTCTCCCAACAATAACAAGTGTTCTCCTTTTTCTGGTTACTGCCAAGTGTTTTCCTTCTCACTTTTTTTAGCAACGCTTTTTAGACTTGCGTCTTTTGATTCCTAATTACAGCCTAAAATAAAGTCTGTCCCACCCTGGAGACCAAATACTTTGTAGAGAAAAATGAAATGTAGGCAAGAACCCCGTTAATGCAGTTGACCTTTGTAGTCTGTAGTTCACAGAGGCAAATGAAGGCTCTACTTCAGCAACTATGGTGAAGACTTCATCCGTGCCAAGAGCAAGAAACTGCCTCAGCAACAAAGGAACCATCAAAGGTACCGTCAACTGCAAAAACCGAGGCTCAGTTGCTCATTTTAGAAGACTGGAACACTTAAGTAACAAGCAAAGGGTAGTGGGGGGGGGGGAGAGAACCCTCTTCACAGTTCTTCAACATACGGGGAATTCCTCTCTTTGCGTGGTTTCCTGAAAGTGGAACTTCTGGCTTCTTCTCTTTATGTTTATGTTTGGTAAACCACCATTTTCTGTTTTAGCCAAACTATAAACTATAAATGAACTTCCTTCTGCAAAGCAGGTCAGACATTGATTGAGCCTTTCCCTCAAAGGCTTCACCTGTCAAACTGACATTCAGAAAGCTTGCTTGGATGGGCATTTGGGGCCCAGGTTTAAACAAAACAGAATCCCATATGAAGAAGTACAGAATTGGCCCAGACTGTTCCTTAATCCAAACGACATTTAAAATTACTTGCCAAGAGGTTCAAATAAACATACAAAGCAGCAGCAGGGAAAAGCCTGAAGGGGAGGAGGGAGCCGGGAGCCTCTCAGCCTCCCACGATGGGGCCCCCCTCTCAATCTCCACACACACCCCTCGATATCAGTGGGGTGGCTGCTGACTTACCAGTAGGTGCTGTAACTACTGCAATCCATGCACACCAAGTGCTGAACCTTTTCTTGCTTTTCTGCTTTCTTGTGGTTCATTAAAGAAACTTGAGCATCTTCATAATGCTTCTTGGCATGGCCATTTACATACCTTAAAGGATCGAGAAAGAAACAAAAGTGAGATTTTGGAAGCCTTCCCCACAAAAGTGCCTGCTTTCTCTATCTTGTAAACAAGCTTGAGGGGCAATTGCATTGGCTCCCATTTAATATTGCCCAATTTCTTTCAGCAGGTTTTGAAAAATAGATTCAAAACATCGCAAGTGTGCATAAATGGTGCCGAGACTGGAAGGTTCTCCTGTCAGTTTTGTTGGGTTTATATTCCTGCTGCTGGTCCAAACAAAGGGAATTTCAAATATTTTGAGAAAAGTCAATAAGATGGTTTTACCTCCCCTGCCATTTTACATGACAACGCGAAGTATTTTTTGCCTCAGGATGCCCCCAAGAGCAGGCAAAATGGACTGCTATTTTTCAGCAGCCACACAAAGCAGCTACGGGGGTCTGTCCTACAGCAAAAGCGGGACAGCCTCATGGGAACTGGGGACAGATGGCTCTTCCTTGACCAAACCCTTAAACACTTCTACCAAATGTGGGCAGCGATATATGTTCTTAAATATGGCTGCACCTAATCCTTGTATACCAGACAACTCTGAAGCAAGGGCCGTGACTACGGTTGGATTCTCGACCAGCCTTCCCCAGAGGTGCTTATGGAGCAGCCTGCAGGAGTTGAGTCCAAACAGATGTGGAGGCAACAAAGGAAGGACAGCTGGTCTACACCAATGTTCTTCTCAAGATGTTGTCGTCCCAGGCCATAAAGAAGTGGGGAGACTGTGAAAATAGCACCTCCAGGAAAGGAGCTTGTGTCCCGCACTCACCTTCCACAGTGGACACTTGAGCAAGTCAGACAAATCCAGGGACTTTTGTTAGAGCGGCACACTATTGGGGTAAGAAGAAATCAGACAAAAATCAGTCACACAAGATGACATTTCTGCTCTAATGGGGAAAAAACAATCATAGTAAGAACCATGCTACGTGGACTTTAAAATTAAATATTCAATAATTATATAAGCAGGAAGGTGGGATATAAATGTAAGTTTTTCCACATGAAATATTTTCAGTTGTATATTCCCCTCCCTCATCATATTTTAACCACTTGGGTTTGATGCATTGTATGCTCGGTACTATGGTCAAATTAAAACCAACCACATAATCAGCAGTGCAATAGAGTTATAGTGGGTGGATTATGAGTTATTTAGGAAGCTAAACTGAGGAATCAAAGCGATCAGCATACCAGATTTACAAGTGGTATGCTGGTCACAAATGACCCACCAGAGCATATACAAAGTAGAATGACCTTATACCTCATTATGATATCAACAACTGCAGAGCTTGAGGCGGATTAATGCACAGCTAATTGGGCAACCAACATATTGAAAGGACAGAGGGAAAAAGCAGCCCCGGCCCTTTGGCTACTGTTCACCTGGGGACAGTTCATGAACCATTGGCTAAATCTCACTAAATCCCCAAACAAACCTGCCCCCCGCCGCCCCCACCCCAGGGCTTGAGTTGTAGCCACTGTCGCTTAAAATCTTAAAAAAACAAAAACAAAACAAAACAAAAAAAAACAGGCTTGACTTTGAACGGTTGAAACCCCCTTGTCTTCTAAAAGTGTGCAGGCGGCCTCCAGCCCCGATGTTAATGGCAATTTGTCAGTTCTTATATATCACCAAACTGTAGTTAAGCTCCATTAATTTGGTGTGCTGGTAAAAGATATAACAGATAGCACTTTTCACAGATGCCTAACTGGTCTTAATTATTCGATTCTCCGTCAGAGAACTTAGCACAGATCTTCTCCAAGGCTGTATGAATTCTCTATGGCAGTACCGTATTTTCCGGCATATAAGATGACTGGGCGTATAAGACGACCCCCAACTTTTCCTGTTAAAATATAGGGTTTGGGCTATACTCGCCATATAAGACTATCCCTCTTCCAACACACACCAGATAAAAATTAAAAAACATCAACTGCCTCAACACAATGTAAAAGCAGCTGTGCTAGACCCAAAATGGCCCCTGCAACTAGCAGGAACCTCACAGCCACAAAAAGCGCAAAAAACAACTTTCACACTTTACACACACACAACACAACACAACACAACACAACTGGCTCATCCACAATGTAAAAGCAGCTGTGCTAGACCCAAAATGGCCCCTGCAACAAGCAGGAACCTCACACAGCCACAAAAAGCCCCAAAAAATCAACCTTCACACTTTACACACACAAAATTCCACATACAGCTTTGTGAGATTTTGTGTGTTTGTGTAGTTAGAGTGAAACACTACAGAAACACACATCTCAGAAAGCTGCACAAATATTATTTTATTTTTATTTTTATATGAAAACTAAATTTAAAACTTCCTAAACTTTAAATGGCTAGGTCTAAAAAAGAACAACTAAAAAAACCCCAATTAACTATTTTTTTAAAGCTCCCAAAGGGTTAAAAAACTTACCCAATAGAACAGGGGTCTCCAACCTTGGCAACTTTTAAGACTTGTAGACTTCAACTCCCAGAATTCCTCAGCCAGCTTTGTTTTTACTGGCTGAGGAATTCTGGGAGTTGAAGTCCACAACTCCTGCCTGCATGATTGCAGGCAGAGAGTGGCTTGCTGATGGAATGGATTCAGGCAAGCGAAGCAAGGCAAGCGTGGCGATTACCAGTTGAGGTAAGCAAGCTGGAGGGGGAAAACTTTTTTCTTTTTACAGGGCTCTGGGCTCTGGCGATCCCAGCTGAGTTGCCTGATTAGCAGGCAAAGCTGGGATCGTCAGAGCTTCAATCGCCAGAGCCATTTAAGGCTCGTTAGAGTCTTTTGGGCTGGTCTGCCTGGTTACAGGAGAACGACACCCGGCGTATAAGACGACCCCCGACTTTTGAGAAGATTTTCATGTGTTAAAAAGTCGTCTTATACGCCGGAAAATACGGTAAGTTCTTTTGAAGTGTAAGAACAAGTATCAAATACTTGTCTAGGAGGGATGTGGTGAAAAATAAAATCCATGATGGTGTAAGGAAGCCTGGAGTCACATCCTCCTTTTCGGCAACTTCCTGTTAACTGAGTAATTCAGAAAGTATATTTTCTATTGCATAATAGAACAGAAACAATGCCACGGTTTCTATAAAATGTGCCCAAATGTGCTTGATGAAGTGCCCCTATTATGTGCAATATCCCTTGTAAAAGGTGAAAATATGCTGTCGTAATGAGCTGCTCCCTCTCCAGGGGAGGAAGTGCAGAAGTGGCAATTCTGAACCAGCCAGAGCAAAATTGCTGGCTTCAAACTCCGATACCCGATGCAGGATTCCCATTCCCTCTCTTCGGAGTTTGGGTACTCAACCTTTGGATTCATCCTGATATCTCAAGCCCTGCCCTTCCCTTAGCCATCACCAAAGCTTTGTTTGGCTTTTGTGCTGGGCAAACAAGAGGGCACAAAAACTGGGCGGCAGCGGCAACTATAACCCTCACTCTGAGTTGTGCTGGCACACACCGAGAAGGAAAGTATGTCCCACTTCCTTGTGCCAGGCCTCTCAAGTATTTCCCCAAGAACAAAAGGCTGACGCGGACAAGCACAGCCCCCGGCAGCCACAAAAGAGGAATCCCTACAAGATCCCTTATGCCCTGCCTTCTGCCTCGTCACCACCACCAATGCCACTTCTGCCTCGGAAGGTGGCATGGAGTGGTCAAGCCAGGGTAAAATTGCACATCCCTAGGAGAACGGTGTGGCCTATTCACCCATCAAGAGATGCAATCTCAGCTAGGAATGAATCCAGGGTCCAAGGCCTGGGAAAAACACTCCATCTCCTCCCAAGCTTCTCTTTCATTTGTTCCTCACCTGCCTCTTCTGCCCTGAAAAGGAGGAAGACACTGCAGGGTTAGCCAAATTATGAGCAAGTTAGGGTTAGCAAGTTCTTTCTTTTTTTTTTTTTGGCCTCACAAGACAAGTATTGTGATGCTGCTGAGTGGAAACTGAACTAGGCAACATTAATAGCTGCCAAGAGAGCAATTAAGGTCAATGTGTAACCAAATGAGGGCTGCATTCATCCACCTTGTAAAGGAGCCAGGACAAAGGTGAAGGTCAGCTGCTTTCTTATGCCAAATAGAATGCATTAAGAAGTCACCCTGAAAACAGCTTAATCTTTGTGGCCAAAATTTTTTACATATGAAACAGCAGTAAGAAATGCCAGTCCTTCCCAAAATCTTTGACAGAGAAGGAACTGGACCCTCTCTCTGTGGTGCTTAGGTCCTTTTACTTTCATCAGTGAAAAATACCTGCAGCTATTGAGATGACGTTTAAGATAGACCAGCAATCTCCAGAATTGGAGACCACCATCAGCTAACACAGTAGTTGTAGATTTTCTTTCTCTGCTATAGGAATACAAACACTAGGCAGGAATACTATAGCCATTACTACTTTTCTAGTTTTGTAAATGAAGGCTGCAACTCTGACCTAAATATGAAATCTCTCTCAGCCAGCAGGATGGAAGGGGGATTTACACTTTCATCTCTGCGGGTAGAAGCACCTGGGTGGCCTTTGCCAGGCTGGGAAGCCCTGCAGGTCTGGCCTGACTAGTTGGCACTGGCTTGGAAGGCAGCGAGGGAAGCACCCTGCTGGAGGGGCGGATTACAGAAAGGCCCGGAAGGTGGCAGCGGCAGTACAGTTGCCAAGAAAACCACATGGATGTCCATAAAGTCACCCACAGAGGCTTACTTAAAAAAAAAAAAAACTTCATCAAAAGCTCATTTCCACAATATCCTGCAGTGGACCCCTCACCACGCCTGGGCCAGGTTTTCACTTGGCAAATGTTAATCGACTTGGAAGATAGCAGACTAGGTTACAAGACAGACAAGTCTTAAACTACTTCAAGGGACATCATCTTAGCCAGCAATGGGATCATTTAAATCCATCTGTTGACATTTTTTCCAGTGTAGCAAAACCACTCCAACATTTATACAGCAGCAAGACAAGTTTTTTTTAAAAAAAAAATTCCATAAACTATAATGCAATTCAGCTTCTCCACATTAGGAAAACATCCTTGTCATCAGAGCAAGGAAAACATCCAGGAATTTCACTCATTGAATTCCTTCCTTGCGGAACAAATGAGAAGGTTTTCAAAGAAGAGTTGTGAAATTTCACTTTAAAACTCCCTAAACAGAACGTCATGGCCTTATGCTACAAAACACCACTGAAAGTACACAAACTATTCAACAATTGTTTAGACGGTCCAAAACATATTTAAATAAAATCTTGGATTTTATCTAAATGTTGAATATGCAATTTTTATGATGTAGATCTTAATAAGCATTCTCAAAATTGATGGGCTAAGATATTAAGAATGTTGTATTACTTATTCATTACTTGCCTTAATTGCAAGGGACTTTAGGCAGTATACGGGATATAAAACACAGAAACAAAATACATCACAATACAAAGAAGAGTAAACAGCAGCCCAGCCACTGAAACGGGCTGATTATTTTCACCCTAAGGCCGATTTCTAACAGACAACTATTTTTGGCACAAACGTTTGCTCCAACACATCTGCTTAACACAAAACATGAACTTTGCAAACGTTGAACTACTGATTGGTCAAGCTGTGCTTTGCTGCGCTCCCTCACAAAACCCATCAGCCCAGAGATCTTTGCTCTCATTCATTTCTGGGGATTTGCAAGGGAGAAGCCAAGACCTGCTTCGGCTACACCCTCTGCCTACTTCCAAGCCTGGGAGGAGACCCCGAGGAACGGAGGCGCTTCCCCACCTGCCTAACGACGCCAAGGAGGGGGAGCGCGAGGCAGAAAAGGGCAGGAGGAGACCCTGGGCCAAGAAGGACCCTCGGACCGCAGAGCCCGGGGGGGCGGAAGGAAAAGCAGCTGCCTACCAGGGGGAGCCCCGTGTAAGGACCGACGCCGCACGAGAGGCCACACACCTTAGTCGCCCCTCTAGGCAGAGGCTGAAGCCCCCCGCCCCCCCGCCTCAGGCCGGCCCACCTGGCAGGGCTGTTGTGGTGGGAAGGGCGGAGGCGGCGGGGCGAGCGGGAGGGGCCGGGCTGGGCGATGGGGGCGCCCCGCGAGGCCCTTTATGACAGCGCCGCCGCCGCCGGGCTGAGGGAGCACGAGGCGCCCCGCAGGGAGGGAGGGCGGGGGGCCGATGGGCGCGGGAGCCGCACTCACCGCTGCAGCACCAGGAGGACGGCGAGCCCTGCGGGAACTTGGCCGAGTCGGGCGCGAGGCAGACGCTGCCGCCCAGGTGCGGGCACTCCATGGCGGCGCCGCCGATGCCCGCCGCCGGCCTCCTCCGCTCCTCGCCCTGCGTCGCCCCGCGCACGCACGCACGCACGCACGCACCGCGCCTGCGCCGCCTGCGGACACGCCCACCCGCGCGCCGTCTCGCCTGCCTGCCCGCCCGCCCGCGCTCCGCCCGCCGGGTTTTCCGCTCGCCCTCCCATCCATCAGGGCCCGGAGCCTCGAGGGGACAGGCCGAAGGGGGCGGGATCGCTTCCGGCTGCGGAGCGAAGGCGAGGGGCGGCCGACGTCTCAACGCCCCCCCCCGCCGCAGCCGCGGGTCCCCTCCCTGTTCCTCCCGCGCCCGGCACGCCACAGGGGCCCTCCCCCCTCCCTGCCCCGCATCGCTCAGCGTTCGCTCGAGCGCCGGAATTGCGGGCGCGCCCTCGGCCGGCTTTGTGCCGCGCTCTAGAGGCAGCGGCTGCAGCTCCCGGGTGGCCGCCAGGGGGAGCTTCTGCCTCGCGTGGGTCTTGCAGGGCTCCCCGGCGGACCGAGCTGCGGTGGCCGCCCCGGGAGTCAGCCTGTCCGCCGCCCGGCAAGGCTCTCGGCTGCCCGGAGGCTCTGCCGCCCCCGCGGCGTCCCAGGAGAGGCCTCGCTCCACGCCGCCCCGAGGACCCCCTGCCGAAGGCGCCTGGGCGGGGGGGAGGGGAGGGGAGGCGGCTGGGGTCCCAGAGCCGTTGCCCCCCCCCCCCCACCCGAGGCCCGAGCGCTGAGCCCCCTTCTGGCTCTGGGGCCCCCTCCTCCGCTTCAGGGCTGGCCGGGCACGGTACGCAAGAGTCTCTGCCCCAGCAGCGCCCCCTGTGGCCAAAAGGCCGTCTGTCTAAGCGAGGCCCCCTCCAAAGTCAAGCCCTGCGCGGGGCCCCTGGAAGGAAGCGGAGGGAGGGAGGGCTGCTCCTTCTCCTCAGCAGCGGCGGAGGAAGCACGGACAGCCCGAGAGAGCAGCTCAGCGGTCTGAAGCCGCCTTCGCTCTCCTTGGAGCCCTCCGCTGTTTGCCGCTTGTAATGACAGGCCACGTGCTGCTGCTACGGCCGCTGGAATTTTGTTTGGGAGAGGATAAGACGGTGCTACTTCAGGCGGCTGGCCAGCCGTCCCGGGATTTTCCTGGCAGGCTCCAGGGCCAGAGGCCTGGCCTCCCCTCCCCTCCGGCGCCCCACAGCCAGCCTCTCATTGAAACACCTCTTGGGCCAAAGAACTGGCCACTAATGACAGCGGCCAAAACCCAAACCTTCAAATGAATAACTCTGTCCGCCTTTCTGGTCCTCCCTTATTTTCACTCCAGGCTATAAAAAGACGCTTCAAACTTCAGAATTAGTTTCCCTTGTTTATTTTGGAGGAGCCGCCAAAGTTGGTCTCAGGCTGTGGAAATGCCACATAAAGCGCTGGGTCCCCATT
The DNA here is from genome assembly GCA_022577455.1 of Arizona elegans. Classification (NCBI taxonomy): domain Eukaryota; kingdom Metazoa; phylum Chordata; class Lepidosauria; order Squamata; family Colubridae; genus Arizona; species Arizona elegans. The sequence goes on along the minus strand of JAKOOJ010000065.1, from coordinate 1,460,989 downwards.
CAGAAGGGTCAGCTGGCAAGGCTGCCCTTTGCTCGCCCATCAGGGGCCCTTTTCCTGGGCCCAGGTCAGGCCTAAACCTTGCAGGGTATCCTGATTGTGGTCCCTTGTTTAGAGCAATCCCAAAACACCAGGAATCCTTGCAAGGGATCTGCTTGCTGGATCCTTTTAAAAGCCTATCAGAGATAGCATCCCCTGGGAAATGGGCAGCCCCAGATCTGAGGGCATCGGGTAAGGGAAGACTGCACTGTTTGAACAGGTGCCAAGTCACATTGCTTGTGCCGTGCGGCAGAATGGGAAGGAAGTATTGGAGGTGAATCTCCAATCCACAATAAAAAAAAATATTACTGCATTGATATAAAAGAATTAACATCCAAAAGCCTAAAGCTATCCTCCATCTTCCCCAAGTTTAACCAAACAATGCAAAGAAGGCCCAGGGAAGCGCCAGGCTCGCCCCTCAGCCATGGCCTGATGTCAGTCGGCTCTCAGCTATCCCCCTTAGCATCAGTCAGGGCCAGAGATAAAATGGGAATTGGGTGGAGTCCACAGACCTTCCCTCAGGCTCTTATTTTGAAACAGATGGTTATAGGTGCAGTGGGCAAACGATCCATCACCCCAGACAAAGAAACTACCAAAAAACAGAATTTCTCCCAGGAGGGTCTCGCCTACCCATGCTCGGGACAGAGTTCTCCAGCCAGATCCAAAGGAATCCAGGAACCAAGAAATCAACTCAACTGAAACACTCCTGATCCTTTCACAGTTGAGATCTGGGGCTCCTGGCTGCCAGTGAAAAGCCCCCCCACACACACACACAGTGCCTGCTTTTAATGGTTAAAGAAGAATGATTTATTGCTTTCAGTGCTAAAAATGTTGCCCTCTTTTTATGGCATTTCTTGTAATGTCTATGACGACCCTAGGAATAGATTTGACATTGAAGCTAAGATTCTGTGCAGTTCAGAAAACCCCCAAATCCCATTCCTGGCTGACCCTGACACTCCCAGGAGTCCCCACGTGGCCTATTTTGGATGCAGATAAGTGCAGGGTGCATGCAGAGGCTTGGGGGGGGCAAAAAACGGGCCTACCAGAAGTTCGGGAAGGGCTTCCGGAGCCTGGGGAGGCATTTTGATCCTCCCAGAGGCTCGAGGAAAGTCTCGGGAGCCTGGGGAGGGCAACAACACACACTCCGGCCATGGTGCAGGAAGCCAACTAGGCCACGCCCACCATGGCCACGCCCACCTAGCAACCCGGCAGAGAACCCCTTGCTAAATATTTTGAAGCCCACTCCTGGCCTTTGTCCAGGAAGGCTCTGAAAAACCCCTCCTGTAAAGAAGCCCTAAAGATATACCAGAGGCAGCTAATTGCTATAGGAACCTGATGGCCCTCCTGGATAGGGGTCATGCTTGGCCTCTGCTTTGGGATCAAGCTAAGTGGGAGCCGGGCTTTCCCATGGCTGGCCTTCTTGCACTTGGTGGGGCCTGGAACGCTCCGGCCAGATCACGGAGCTGGCAGATGCCTGGGCAGCCAAGGCAGGGAGGGGCCCGGTGGCTTCCTCATAAATGGTCACGGCATCAAGATGGACAGAGGGAGCTTGACCAAAGCCAAAATGAATCAGGTTAAGGGTCAAGAGCAGCTGGACTTAATTACCGACTCATTTGCACTTTAGGAAGGCTTCCTGCGTGTCACAGGCTCCGTTGCTGTCGAAGAGACAGAGCAAGGGCACTGCTGAGCAGCTGAGCAGGCGCTCCACATAAGGAGGCTGAAAATCAAGATCAATATTTAATGCCAGTCCTTCCAAAGCAGCATGTCTCCACCTCAGCCACCTGAAGATACATGGGCTTCACCTCCCAGAGTTCCCCAGCCATCGTGAGGTTGAGAAGCCCTCCTCTAAAGATGTGGAGATGCTTGCAAACTCTGCGAAGAGGCTCCTCGCTGCTCCTGTGGTTCTCAGAGGGGAGGCCTTTCCTTGTGGTGCCTTCCGGGAGGAAAGGGCCAAGAGAGATCCGGGGCTGAATCATCTACTGATTCAGCCTTGTGATTAATGTGCCGGGTTCCTTCACAGGTGGATTTGCAGCCCTGTTGTGCAACTTTCTCTGGCTCACGCAGAAGGAGCATTTCTCGTTTGTTCAGCTCATGGATTTTCTCTCCTGGCAGGCCTCCAAGTCACGTCCAAGCACCGTGATCTCATTTGAATGACCCCTCTGGTGTGCTGGCTCTGGACTCCAGCCTGAATTTCACGTGTCATCCCCATGTATGCTTTCTGATGTCCAACATTTCTGCAGGGTTTTTCCACAGAAAATAGAACACAATGGGCAACCTTGACACATGTGGGGAAAAGTGGGTCTGCCCACAAAACCCTACCAGGGAAAGCACCCGAGGCCCTCCCCTCAGGAGACCACTGGCTGCATTTGAAAGTTGTTTGTATTATTGTGGTTCTCCCTCTCTGTTTTGGTCTAAGGAGCTCAGGGCAGCCCTCACCCCTCGCGAAGGACCTGCCCGGGGTCAACCAGGGAATGCCATCGCATGGGAAGGCTTACACTGAACCCCCATAAATCTCACTGGATCAGGTCCACTGGGAAACCAGGAATGGGGGCCAGCGCCTGGTGCAGCCTTTACGTACGGGTCAGGCCATCGTCCAAGCGACCCTCTGAGGCTGACCTTGGGGAGGACAAGAAATTTTCCAAAACTCTTTCTGGCTGCCCAGCAGCTCTTCTCAAAGTCACCTTCACAAAGAGTGCGCATGTGTGAGATGAATGGAGGTGTGGCAAAAACTTGCAGATACATGCGCATGCCTCTCTGAGGGTGCTGGGGCTGGGACATTTGTGTTACCCTGATCCACTCCCCAGCAATTACGCTGCAGCCTCGGGGCCAGAAGAAAACTCACACGTTTCACCCTGACTTGGGGCCCTGAGGAAGCAGGAAAGCCGGCTCAGGCACTGGCACCGGGTCAGCCCGATGGACACTCCTGTCCGGAGAAGCACATTTGTGTCCCTGATTAATGGCTGTTTCTTGCTTCAGCTAATACGGTTTATTTCATTCTTCTGTTTTTCCTTCTTCTTGGTGCCAATAAATCTAGAGTCATATTATGGGCATATAAATACAATAAAGGAAAAAAGGAACCCTCTTCCACTTAAATTCTGAAAATGCAGCCTGGACATCGGTGACTGAATTATACTGAATTTTCTCCCTGCATTGTTTCCCCTCCTGGCTCACTCCAAGTGGCAAATTGTGAACACTGATAACATCAGCTAGCAAGTCCTCTGGCCATGCTGGTCAGAATGATGGGAGTTGTAGTCCAGTTCTTCTGGAAAATGACCTGGAGAAGACTACAGGGGACACTGTGCATGAGAGATCAATTTTCACAGATTCCATAAAACGCTCCAGGGAAATTAATTGTATTTGCCAAAGAAAGGCATTTGGCATTTTTTGTACTATGTTTTAAAACATTTCCATACCGTTTCCTGTAAAGTATCTCAAACCCATTTACAATTGGGTTTGAGAACAAGAGTAAGAGCTCTGTAAGGAAAACCACTGAATGCAAAACAGGGACAAAATGTAGGTGAAAGAAAGAAGAGTCGCCTTGCCAGGAAGGCTGAGGGGACCGAGGGCCACAGAACCTGACGGGAGAGTCTGGAAGAGAGCCTTTCAGAAGAATGCTGTGGCAGTGATCTACCAGAGATGCTATTTATTTTGGTCCATAACCAGATAGAGCAGAGCAAATATAAATTAACTGCAGCAGAGAGAGGAAAAACAAACAAATATCCCCAGAGGCTAAGAGGAGGATGAGGATTTGGTCACGTTCAGGAGCCCGTTGCTTTTACATGTTCACAGTGGATACACAGAACTTGGCTAGTTTCTCTTTGTGAAGTTTTTTAAATGTTGTAAGTCACCTTTGTGTGAGTTGGGTGACTATAAAAATTTGTTAACAGTTCTGGAAAGGGGGCAGCCAGGAAGCCAGAGCGGGCAGTGGGTCAGCAGCCACTCCTGCGCACAGAAGCTTTTGGCCCTCTGGAGATCAGGGTGACTCTAACAGCACCCTGGAAGGGCACCTCAAGTTTCCCAGGTAAGCGCATCTTCTGAAGCCGCCCCAGAGGCAGAAAAAGGGATTGTCCCAAGTGCAGCACCTGGACTGGCCACAGCTGCCTCACAGCCTCTTTGTTTTCGCCCCATTCCTATTCCTGGGAATCTAACACTGCAATTTGATGGTTTTCTGTTTTAATGGTATGTTTGAATAACCGCACTGCTAAATTGCTTCTATTTTCCAGGACACTTTTCCAAATTTGAGTTTGGGTACACTGGCGACACAAATAAAACCGGATTGTTGCTGCAAAACTAGTCAGGGACAGAGCAAAAAGAACAGGCACCCATCAGTTGCTGACAGGGAAATAAGAGTTGTGGGGAAAAGAGCAGAAAGGGCAGATTCCAGAATAGCAAAGTGGAATAGCAAAGTCAAAAGGCCCTGCCAGGCCTGGTCCCAGCACAAAGAGAAGCTGAAGGAGGGAGAGAAATGGGTTGGGGTCTTTTGGAGACTTGCGCAGCAATTAAGTGTGAAGAGAACCACAGGCCCTCTGGGCACAAGGCAGCTTTGCTCGCGTGTTGGGATGAAGGGAAAGATCTAGAAGGAAATCTGGGGGAAAAGGCACAGCCTGGGACACAAAGGAAAACACCTACAAAACTTTTCCGTCCTTTGCGGGCCCACTGAAATTGCAGACAAGGCAGGGAGCAGCAGGAGACTGAAAGAAAACCACAGGGAAATGTACCCTCCCACCTCCATTTGCAGGTGTGCAGGTGGTGTCCCGGGCTGCATACACCCCGCCGGCCCAGAAGCAACGGCTCTTCCCGATGAAGATTCGGATTAGGGACAACACGACAGGCCCTGAAGTGGCCCAATCTCCGCACAGCTGCCCAGGAAAAGGTGGCACCACGAAAGGAACAGAAATGGGGGGGGGGAAGTGGAGGAGGTCCCCGGACGCTGAGCTGGCTCCCCTCCCGATGCTCCAGGGGCAGAAAAGTCCCGTCAATGGCTTGGAATGCGGAGCGGAGCGATCCGTCGGGGAAAGCCCCGAAAGGCAAGGAAGCGAAGGCTGCGGGTGATGGGTTGGGGAGTGCCGCCCCTGCGGGGGGAGGGCGACAGAGGGGCGGCTCCCGGGGCCATCCGGGGGGCCGGTCGTCGGCTGACATCACGGCTCGGGGCGAGGGCTGAGGCGCCGGGCAGGCAGAGCGAGGTTCGCCGCTCGGGCAGCGCACAGGTGCCAAGCGAGGCGGCAGGAGCCGCAGGACGCCCGAGATGCCCGCCTTGCCCGCCGCCCTGCTCGCCCTCCTGCTCCACGCTCACCTCTGCAGGCCGGCCCCGCTGAACGGTAATGCCTGCCTTGGCGGGGAGGGTCTTTCTGGGGCTGGGAGGCGACCCTAACCCAGCCCTGGCTTCTTCCCCGTGCCAGCCGGTGCAGCCCCCCCTCCATCGCTGCGGCTCGCGCTGCCTCCCCCTGGCAAGGGCCCTGCAGGTGTCTGGGGGCTTCGGCTCTGAGCCCCCCGCCGCGCCAGGGAAGAGACCGCAGAAACCGCTCAGACCGGACCGCCGTTTGCCCGGAGATTATTGCCGAGGTTTAGTTCCGGCTTCGGATGATGGTTTCGGGAACCTCCTAGGGGATCGCTGGGGAGGGCGACGTCGAGGCTACCAGCCAGAAGCCGGAGAAAGACAAGGCAAATCTCCGGCGGGGCGGCGGCGGGGGGGGGGGGCTTGAGAGACCACTGCAAGGGGGGAGACCCTCCTCTGCAGAGACCCTCCCCTTCCGTTCAGGCCAAGCAGGTGTCGCGCGCTCCCCTCCCGCCGTGGGTCAGGACCTCCATCTCCAGGGCAGTCAGCGAAACCGCCTCCAAAGGAGGAAACTCGGTCAGGGCTGGTTTGGAAAGAAGTCCCTAAGCCGAGTTTGGTGAAGTGCAAAAGCGGCCTCAGAAGGCATCGTGGCATCCTTCGAGCAGAGTCCCAGAGACCCCAAGAGACCCCCGGAGGGTCTTAATAACCTGTAGACGTTGGCCAGGAAGGAAGAACTCAGGATAGGGTCCTTCCCACCCACCCCCACCCCCGTTTTTCAGCAGAGCTGAGAGTCCTGAAACAAGAGGGGCGGAAGGAGGGGGGCGAGACCACCTGAAAGGTCTTCCTCCCAGACCTGCCTGCAAGAAAAGGCTTGACCTGCATGCCAGGCCTGGTGCCACACAGACCTTCCTGGCACGGTTTCTGAGCAGAAGCCCAAGGGGAGGAGGACTGAAGCAGCAGCGAAGTCTGGTTAAAGGCAAATTGGAAATCTGTCCTGATTCCAAAGAGACCCGTGAAGGGAAGAGCTGTGGGGGGGAGGGCGAGGGAGCAGGTGGGCTCAGCAGACAAAGGGCAGGGGGACAAGACCCCCAAGACGCTCCAGGAACTCTTTGGTTCAGTGAATGGGAGTAATCTGATCTGTCTATTTGGGTCTGGGTTGAGGCGCAAGCAACCTGCTGGCTGCTTCTCCGACTCCCTCTTCCTCCAAAGGGACATTTCCAGAGCTGAGGTTGCTTCCAGAGATCTGCGCACACAGACCTTGTGCCCTGCTTAAATGGGAGGACCTGCCTGGGGGCAGCTTCTGAAAGGATGGTGGCCATCTCATTTCCAAAATCAGGTTTATTCACTAAACAATGTTTTCAGGGAAAAAAGAAAAAGAAAGACCCTCCAGGCACAAGAGTTCTGCTGCAAATATTCCCTCACGGTTTTATTCCCTTTCTGGTTTTGTATAATAGGGGCAAGTTTAATGCTGCTTTAACATGAAGCTCATGTCCCTTTCATTTTCCTTCCAGGATCAAAGTGGTCCTACATCGGTAAGTCCCCACTTTAATTCATTAGATTAAATCATATTTGGTGGCTCCAAGTCTGATTAGATCCAGGGAGGTTCGTAGCCGAATCTACTTGGTGCCACAATCTGCACAATCTTCCATTCCTTCATATAAACTTGCCATTGTGGGATCAAATGGAGGGGAGAGGGGAGGGCTCCGTAACTGAGTCTGGCTAAGCCACAGCAATCACTTTGGGAAACCCACTAAGATGCTTTTGGCTAGCCTGTGGTTGAGTGTGTTGTGGGAACCGAGGAGTTATTTTAATATGTTGGGTGAACCAGATTATCATGCTAAGCATCATTGGGTTACCTGTTGCATGTTAAGAGACCAGATCGGTTCTCTTTCCTTACCCGGGATTTGTGATGGGTGAGCCCAACCACCAGGTCTCACAGAAGGTGGCATTTGTGTCACGTGGGGCTACCATGTAGGTCCCTACCAGGTGAACCAGTTGGGTGAATCTGCCTGCAGAATCCACCAGGTGGGTGACATGAGCTGCTGCCTGGTGACAGGTGAATTAAGACTGGTCTGGATGGAGCATGTCGGAGCCTGGGGCTTCTCTAGACCACCTTGGACAGTATAGGCTGGGGTTTGAGCACAATCCCCACCTTGTCTCAGGACCCCACAGGGAAGACACTCAGATGTCTTCCAGGTCTAGCTCTGGAGCAGGGAGGGTGTTCCATAGATTGCAGCCATCTCTAATGCACACAGAGCTTTGGGCCACACTTGAGAAAGGGGCTTCCCCTCTTCGCCCAGAAGCTACCGGTTATCCAATTCAGATTTCACCTGCATGCATCTATCACCTCCCCTTCCGTAGACAGCCTGTAAAGCAAACCCTTTCAGGGGAACAATGTAAGTCTGGGCGATTGCTCCTTGCTCCCCCTACTGAGGACCCCAGGTTCATCTGAACCACCCTGCGTTGTGACCCAAGTGCAGATGAAGATACTGTGGTTGTCCGGAGGAGACTCCAGTTGAAGTTCAGCAGGGGCTCCTGGCTATTAAAAGAAGGTCACTCCCAAGTCAGATCCAAACGCATCTTTCCCTGCAGCTCACATAAGAAACTGTGTAGCCTTAAAAGAAGGAGCTTCCTGTAAAAAAAGGGTTTGGGCAGGAACATACAATTCTTAGAAATGGCATGACTAGGTATCTCCCAGTTCAACGATGAATCAATGCCGAAAGTGCAGAATATGCAACTCTGCTGAGGAGGCGAGATAGAAACTGTTTGCTCCTCAGATTTTTTTCTTGAACTCGGATGCCAGCCTTTTCTCTTGATCCTCCCGTTTTATCCTGACCACCATCTCCCTCAGACGTGGGTAAGGCTAAGAGATGGTGGGGGGGGATTTGAAAGTGGATCTTCCCAATTCTTTCCCCTGGCTTCTTCTCAAGCACCTGATTGTTACTCAGTCCAGGGGGGTCTTTGTGCTGGCTGCCAGTTGCAGGGTCTTTGTCTGCTTGAAGCCCTGGTGCCTGCTGGCCTACCGTGGCAGGGGGTGGAGGCTGGGAAGGGACCCATGGGATGATATCTTGACTTGACCTTCTGGAGGTTTTGCTATCCCAGGTCCTGACGGAGAAAAAGTGTGGCCAAAGAAGTACCCCTTTTGTGGAGGAGTCTTCCAGTCTCCCATTGACTTCCACAATGACATCCTCCACTACGACTCCACCCTTCTGCCAGTGGAACTGGAAGGCTACAATGTCTCTTCTGATGTCAAGTTCCTCTTGACCAATAATGGACATTCAGGTAACAGCAGCTAACAGTGATGGAGGAGGGAGATTCTGAGGGAACCTGAAGGGCCATGAGCATGAGTAATCAAGCCATATCATTGACCTCCAGATGTTCTTCAAAGGCCATGCTAGCTAGGGATCACAGCATTGATGTTCACACATCTGGAGGCACAAAGCTGGGGTAGCCTGATTTTCAATGTTTGAGCCTTAAAGAAAGTCCATCACTGGCATTTTCCAAAGTTGAGGTATTTCCTGGGCACCTAACGCTGCCATGCTTCCCCTCCATCTTCTCTCTCCTCTCTTCTTCTGTAGTAAAAATGAATCTCTCTTCGGCCATGCGCATCCGGAATTTCTCCTTCCAGTACTCAGCAGCGCAACTCCACTTGCACTGGGGAAATCGGAACAAGCAGGAAGGATCCGAGCACACGATCAGCGGGAGGCATTTTGCTGCTGAAGTAAGATAATCCGGCCCTTTGGTGTAATGCCTGTCTCTGCACTTAAGGCCAGGCCAGGAAACAGGGCATCCGTTTTCCAAAGGTGGAGATGGTTTTCTTTTCTGTGGGATCCAGCAGGCCATTGCACGAGACCTGTTCACGGTTTCCATCTTGAACAGAACAGCTGCTGTGGCTTGTTGGGTTGAGATAACAGCTGTCTTCCTCCTAGTGCCCTCCAGATGCCTTGGGGTTCGGTTGCCGTGGCCCCCGGCTTCCTTCTTCAGATGTCCAAAGTCAATGAACAGGAGAGGATGTCCAGGCAGCAGGGTTTCTCAGCCTGGACAACCTGAGGATGGGTGGACTTCAACTTCCAGAACTCTGCTGGCTGTGGAATTCTGGGAGTTGAAGTCCACCCATCTTCAGGTTGCCCAGATTGAGAAACGCTGCCCCATAGGTGCTCCCTTATCCTTTTCTTTCTCTTCTTCTCTCCATGCCATCCTGAGCACCCTTTGACCAATACAGAATCCTGGGGGCTTTCCCCAACCTTCGTCCTTCAAAAACCTGCATTGACCTTCACTCTTTTCCCTGATTTGTTTCTTCCTCCAACAAGCTTCCCATTTGCAAACAGCTGATCATCAGATAAGCAAATCCAAGAACAGCCTTTTTCCCCTCCTCCACTTATGAATTGCTGCGTGGGATAAAATTAGCAGACAAACAGCAGGGAGACAGAGACTCCTGTTCTCTAGCCTGGGAAGTCATCTTGATCAGCTGGTCCATTTTGTGTCTCTGGTTGCATCATCCCATTTTTCATGGGCGTCCCGGAGAATGGCCTCCCTAGGACCCTGACACAATGGGCAAGTCCAGCCACGAATTGTCATTATCCTCAATTCCTCCAATTTATAGCCACAACATTGTTTCATGTCTCAGACTAATTATAAGTCTAGGAAAGGCCTGGGATGCTCCAAGTCACAATTTAAGGTCATTGAGAAAGACAAAAGACCTCAGTTCAGGGCTCAGCCAAGGGAATTGGGAGGCCTGGCTGCAAAGGCCCTGGTTCTCCCAGCTATTAAGCCTTAGAAATCGCAGTGACCATTTCCTTCTCCCTTTGCAGCTGCATATTGTCCATTACAACTCTGATCAGTATCTAGATCTGAAATCAGCAGTTGACAAGCCCAGCGGGTTAGCAGTCTTGGCAATCCTGGTCGAGGTAAGACTTGCTTCTTCCCTGGTGGTTTCAGGTGACTCTTCCTGCCAGGACTTCTTGATAGTCCAAAGCGCATCCTTTCCATGGGTGAAACTGGCCCCTCCTTCCTGTCCTGCTGAAGGGACCCTGGTCCTTCTCTATGTGGTTTCATAGAAGCGACCGTGAAGCCACCAGCTGAATGTTTGAGTGTAGGCAAGGAAATGATGCAGCGCAAGATATGATTATTATTCTAGCAAGAGCAGCTGAGGACTCTCTGAAAGCGGATGTGAAGTCAGGAGGGTATATTTGCCCTGAAATAAAATCACTGCTGCCCACAAAATTGGCCGTTCTTTTTCTCAACAAATGGAGGCATAAATCAAAGTGCTGGATGAGATCAAAAGGATTCGGCTTCCCAGACAGAAACCCAAATGCCTCTCCTGGGTCACTTCACAATCAGTTGCGGAGCCCCTGAATTTGCACCCATGTGAATGCCCAAGGGGCTTTTCCTGCAGGATTGTGCCCTGCAGTTTAGATGCCCCGCTCCTGCCCTGAGGCCGACCGGTGGCCACGCGTGTGCTTGGCAGGGACTGCAAGGTTATTCTAATAGGAAATTACCCCTGTCCGTTTCGTTGCAGGAGGGAGATTTCAATCCATCCTTTGAAAAGATCTTCAGCCATTTCCAACATGTGAAATACAAAGGTAGGAAAGAATTTGTGACTGAGAAGAAAGCCCTGAGCAGCCAAGAGAAGATACTCAGTTCCTATAAGGGCGATTAATCCCTCGCTTTTGATGTCAGGTTAATTTGCAATATAGACAGTTGCGGTATGTGTGTGTGTGTGTGTGTGTATCTGTAGATAGATAGATAGATAGATAGACACACACATATACCAATCCGACTTACAAAATACAAGAATGAGGCAGCAGAGACTAAACTGTTTACAAGGAAGCTGCAGTCAAGACTGGGTATTTGCTGCCAGTGTTTGATCCTCTCTCTGGTTGCCTGACTCACCGTCCTGATTTTCTCTGCCTAAATGATAGTAAACAAACTCTGAACTCCAGCCTTTGCCCAGATGACAAAAGCACCCCCTCAGCCGCAGTGTTCAGCCACGTGCGGATTTTCAGCAGGGGCCACATGGACTGGCTGGGCCAACCTTGTCTTTACAACAAAACATCTGGGGGTTTTGGCTGGATGTAACCCCCACCCCCGCCCCCTGCCAGGGCTGGCTGTAGAAAGCCCTGACTAAGTTGGGCGAATTGAATTATCTGAAAGTTTAACGAAAAGGGCAAGATAAATATTTAGGGAATGTTCCATCCAGAATCAAAATTGACAAGATGCAATTCACTGCTTCAGTCCAGCTGATGAAGCGGCTGTTTTCTTTCAGATCAGGAAGCGATTGTTCCAGGTTTCAACGTCCGAGATTTGCTCCCAGAGAGACTGGACGACTACTACCGCTACGAAGGGTCTTTGACCACACCCCCATGCTACCCAAGTGTCCTCTGGACAGTTTTCCGAAAACCCGTAGAAGTTTCAGTGGAACAGGCAAGTTCCATAAAGCACAAATTACATTCAGGGAACAGAAGCAATTTCACAGGTAACGCAGGGAAAAATAATTCCCTCCAGTGCTTTCCAGGCTGATCCTGTAACAGATGTTTCTTCCTTTCAGGATTTAATTCCCAAAAAATAAAACCATCCGAGTTAATTTAACTCGGAGCCATAGAATGAATATATTGTATAATTGCAGCACCCTTTCTACTTTCCACAATCCATTCCCTTCATAAGAATCAGACCAATTCAGATTCTTCTTACCTCTAGATTTTTGCAGAATTAAGAAAAACAGCCTTTTTATAGAGTTGTTTCCACTGCAGCCAATGGTCCAAGCACCTCACCCTGTAAGCCGTGGCAACCTTCACCTGGGGAAAAGACACTTGCTTGCCCCTCTCCTTCTGCAGGTGCCATTGCTAACCGGAGAATCTTTCTTCGCAGCTGTTGGCACTGGAAACCACCCTCTACTGTACTGAGTCCAACGACCCGGCCCCTCTTGAAATGGTGGACAACTTCCGAAGAGTTCAGGAATTTGACGAGAGGATGGTTTCCGTCTCCTTCCGACAAGGTAGGCCAGAGAAAATGCTCCCTACCAAGAGGATTTATCATGACGATGGCGGCTTAGGCTGACTTGAATGAGAGGCGAAATTGGGATAGACTCACCCCAAAGGTGCTTTTGCCAAAAGGCAACTGGACTTTCTTGGGGGGTTTTCTTTGAAAACATTTTGCTTCTCATCCAAGAAGCTTCTTCGGTTTGGACAGTTAGAATGGCAGAAGCTTCTTGGATGAGAAGCAAAATGTTTTAAAAGAAAAAAAAGTGTGAAAGTCCATTTGCCTTTTGGAAAAAGCCCCTTGGGGACCACCGTAACCCAGGTGATTGAGAATCTTGGGTTGGATTTAGTTTACAGGCCAAGTGGGCAAGGTTGGCACCCTGGGGGCAGCCATGTGGGAGGCTACACAGCACAGTCCACCCTGCTGTGTCTGCAAGGGCTGGTAATTATACCGTAGTCTTTCTCTAAAAATACGGATTCCAACTTCAGTTTCAAAACAATAACATCTGCATAGAATCACAAGGTACTTTTGGATGAATTTGGAAATGAACCAAGCGGTTAGAGCAACCTTAGAATTAAAGGTGCCCAGATGGAAGGCTGCCCCCCAGGCTGCCTCAAGAGTCCTTGGTCATCAGAGGTCCTTCAGAAAATTTGATAAAACCAGGAATAAAATTCGGGGGTTGGGGTGGATGGGGTGTCCCACATAGGCTGGGTAGATTTCATTTGCATATAAGGAAAAACGTTTGCCTCCAATGCTGCTTTTTAAAACAGTCCCAGTCACTGATTCTGTTATAACACGGGAGTTGTGAGGAAGAGGTGGGGAGGGATCTGTAAACATTTTATAACAAGATATTATTTCAGAGGGCAGTAAAATATTGACACCTGCTTTGGAGGATTTGAGAGTCTGAGCAAAATTCGGTTTGGGGACTGAAGTCTTATTATGGTTTCTTGTACATTGGGAGGGGCACTTAAGAGAAAAGAGCTACCCAAGGAACAAAACTCGATAGTTAAAGGGATGCATCTCAGCTCTCTGCATCGATCAGACCAGTATTCCTCAACTGGGTCAACTTTAAGATGTGTGGACTCCAACTCCCAGAATTCCCCAGCCAACCTTGGGGAATTCTGGGAGTTGAAGTCCACAGGTCTTAAAGTTGACCCAGCTGAGAAACACTGGAGTAGATCTTAAATGAGATAGACTCTTCCCTCCTAAGGTGCTGGATCTAGCACATTTCTTCCTAGATCTATAGCCTGCCCTGTCTCCCCGGGGTCACCAAGGCCACCACTTAGTCCTTAGCAGCAGCAGCAGCGGGACAATCTCTTGTGCATCTCAAAGAAATCCCAACTTTCCCTTGCAGGGAGACTCTTTCTGGGGAGGTTCAAAGGATCAGACGAAGCCCTGCAAGAGGTTGAGTTTGACACGTAAACAGCAGGAAAGGCTCATCACGCTGGGTTGCCCAAATCCACCGTCATGGGTGCAAAAATTAGCCATCTAACGGGGGAGTGGAAGCTCTAACCACTCAAGCCTCAAGCCTTTTAGTTGGTGTTGCAGGACTGACCCAGCAATAGCCTTTGTTCAAAACAAAAGAAAAGAAAACAAAAGAGCCCAAGCATGGAAGAAATGGGAGGAAAACACAGGAAGGTTGCGATAGCTAGACCTGTGCAGTGATGAATAAGCAGTGATGAAGCCAGGTTTCTTTGAGAGGGGCAGGAAGACTATATAAATAGCCCCCACTTCAGCCATCTACAAGTGATGCTGAGCAGATTAGGCTAAGAGGGATGGGACTGATTTTGGAGTTACTTCTTTTTAAGGGTACACCAAGATCAGATTTTCTGGGGAATTCTGGCAGTTGAAGTTCACCCATTTTCAAGTGGCCAAAGTTGAGAAACACTGATTTTCTAGGCCTACAACATAGAGTGAGCCAACCTGGGTAGCACAGGCACGCAATGGGTCAGAAGTGAATTATAGTCCCTCCCAAGAGAGGCTTGTTGGCAAAACAGACTGGAAATCTTAGGGTTGCACGTATGTTGTAATTTACAAAACAAAAGAGCAACAAAGATGGCTAATTTTTTTTCTTGAAACAAGTTTGAATATATCTGTATATAGAAATATAGCGATGTTTATACAAGCAATAACTGGTTTGAACAGCCGAGGGGCAGACGCCGGGATTATTGTATTCTTTTCTATTTTTGCAATGCTCACAAATTGCAATAAATTCTGCTCTAAGTTTAGCCTTGTACAGAGTATTTCCTTTAAGTATCACAGGCTGTGATGAAAACCTTCCTGGGCTGAGCACTGATGGCTGTCCTAATTGTGTTATACACACCTGGCACACTGTGTAAGTGGAATTAGACAGCTGCTGCACAGCCTGTAGAAAATGTTGCAGAGGCCATCTGGGAGGAGGCGAGGTGATCTTGTAAGAGCAGGGTTCTCCTGCGTGGGAGAGGAAAGGCGAGGTGGCAGCTTTGATCAGCAACGTTTTTGATTCCTCCTGAGATTCCTCTGCTTAAGACGCTGCACAAACACACCCAGCACACATGCAAGGCTGAGAGAGAGAGCGCAGGGGGGGGAGGGGAGGGGAGGGGAAAAGCTGCTTTTTGTCATATTTTAAAAGTCCCAGACTTTTAAAATTATAGAGCTTTGTCAGGGAGGCAAACCTGAACCCAGGGCAGCAGCTCTCACCCAAGTCCAAATCAACCACGGAGCTCTGGGGAAAAGCAGAAGGGCTGGGCCCAAACATTTTCGGGGAAAGGACAGGCAGATGAGCTTCAGGGAGTACCCTGAGTATCCCTTCTGGAAAGGGATCCCTTCCCCAACTAGCCGCTCAAGAGACTGGCTTAAGGAAGGACGTCCTCTTCTCACCTGATAAGCCAGGTCTGTCTGTGTTTTATCTGGAGTCTCAGAGCAGCCAGCAAGGCTCCTATTTAAGCCCCCGATATCAGGAGGATCCGTTCTATTTGCTCACGTGCGTCCCAGATAAACTGACTTTTTGGCCCAAACTGGAATCCAACCGAAGCCACCTCCCTCCCGTGCTGCTGAACTTGGCTTGGAGTGACTCCCTGGCACCGTGTCCAGCATGATTCAGCAGTGATGTCCTCCCACCAAGAACGCCAGGCACCTTCTGGATTCTGGTCCACCCTTTTCCAAGGACAGGTGGGAGGTGAGAACCAGCTCTGGAACTTCTGAGACCCAGGGGAGGTTTTGGGTGCCAGGACAACATCCACAGCGTTCCCAGTGCTTTGTGCCTCCAACTGGTTTCTGCTTGCCTTGGCAAGCCACGTCTTTGTTTTAAAAGCACTGGGTAAGAACAAACCCTGAAGACGCTGGCATTAACCAGCTTCCCAGGGTCTCTCCGTCCTGCATTGGCCGTAAGGCAGCTTTTAAGGAGTGACTGTGGAGACCTCATTATTTATTTAATCCAAAAGAACTTGCTTGAAAAACCCAAGAAAAAAGAACTGGAAACAGATGAGGCCAGCTCAGCAAAGGGTGGCACTTCGAATTAGAGCATGTAGAAGGGGCACCGTGGCTATAAGCGGGACTAAAAAAATGGAGAAATGGGAGAAAAAATCCAAACAGATCCAATGGTTTTATGCCCCAGAGGTGGCTGAAATTTGGGAATATGGTTTCTGCTCTGCAGTTGACTACGCTGTGGGTTTCCTTTCCAGTAAGTGCTATAGCAAACCAGGCAGTGAGGCAGGATTCTTGCAATGGGGTCTCATAGGCTAGTGGAGAAACACTTGAACTATGAAGACATCACTTCCAGGTTCACCTGTCCTGGGTGCTGGTGGGGCTTCCCAGGCAGGACATGCCCAAGAGCCTTGGCCACCCAGATCAGTAGCTGCTTTGGTGTGGCCGAGGGTCTTGGGCTGGTCCTGGCTGGGAAGCCCCACCGACCACAGGGGCAGATTCTGGAAGTGATGTCCTCATAGTTCAGTGTTCCTAAAACTTGGGAGCTCAAAGATGTGTGGACTTCAAGTCCCAGAATTCACCAGCTTCAAGGAAAACAAGAGAAACCTGGCTGGGTGGCCAAGAAGATGACCCAGCTGTCCTCCATTTCTACCTTTGCCAGTTTGTCAACAGCTGCCCTTCTCTCTCCTGCCAGGATTGGCACTGAGTGAAACGCCTCCTTCCTGCCATTCAGAGTCCAGGAGTGTCATTACTCTCAGAGTTGTCTTTGTCCTGAGTCATTTCAGTGACACCGTTGTGATTTGCATTTATATTTTGCTTCTCCCTTTTCTCAAGATCCAGCTCCAGGTGAAGGCGGCCCAGGTATGTTTGTCTCAAGAGTGCTTGGCACAAAGTACCCTCCTCAGTTCTTCAGTGGGCTTTCCATCTCTTCCATCTGCAACTGCAATTGCTCTGATAACAACTGGAATCTACTGACCTCTTGATCTTCTCCTGCCTGTCTCCTCTCCAAGATAACCTCCTGTCCTGCAAGTAATATTAACCTTACTAATTCAGAATCAACCTATTGGAAACGGTTAAGCAGTATGCCTTTGGTTCTAGACCTTCACAAACTACAAAAGTTTCTTCTTAGATATCATTTGCATGGTCTAAAGACAGGTGGCCTAACACACACACACACACACACACATCCTTCTTATAATGAGAGCGCTGAGCAAATGATTCAGTCACACAATTTCACTAGCCATTTCATTTTATTTCACCTGGGAAAATGTTCCAGCAAAGCTACTTATCTAATTGGGGTTTTACTTCAAGAGCTAATTACAGCACCTGGCCCAAGGAGGAAAGTTCTCCTATCAACAAGACTTACTAAAATGTTTTTTCCTCCAACCGCCTGACCCCACCGCAGGTTTTGTCCTCTTTGTGGTGTTAGCCAGTGTCTTTGGCATCGTCTTTGTCACCATGGTAGCCTTCTGGCTGCTTCGAAGGAAGAGGTAAGACTTCTGCTCCACTCCCCCTTTTGTGTGGGGTCCTGGCTCCCCCGTTAACCCCTTTCTGCCTCCTGAGCAGACCTGATCCCCCTGGGCCTTGAACTATCCAGGAGAAAAGTGTTCTTTCTGGAGTCCCTGGCCTTCCTACCCTTTCCTGGGTCTGAAAGCAACCTCACTGCTTGCTGTTTGGACATCTGCTCATGCTGATGCTGTTTCAGGCTCCAAAGGAGGCCGAGGACAGATGGAGGCATCTGGTCAGCCTTTGCATCAGGAATGGTATCATCCTCAGCTTAGATTAAGGGTATCCAAGCATGGCAACTAAGACTTGTGGACTTGGATTCCCAGATTTGAAGTCGAGGACCACAGGTTTTACAAGTTCAAAGGTTGAACAATCGTTAGATTGTTGTTCTTCCAAGCAGAAGTCGGGAGAAAGCATCAGGTGCCAGACTACCTGGCCAGAAGGGACAATTCCCACCTCCAGAGAGAAACACCAAAGTCCACTCATCATGAGTTTTTCCAAGCAGGTCACCTGATCAAAAGGGACCCCAACTGTGGTGTGAATGAGCCCTCTTGGCACATGTAATTGCACTCAAAACGTAGAAAAGCCCTCTTTTCTAAAAAGCGTTCTTATTGTCTCCCCCTTCGGCCACTCCAGCTCAGGAAATAACAGCCCCCCCCCCCCACATAATTGCTGATGCCCAGCTCCTCTCGCAACCTTGGCTAACTCCAGGCTTCTCTTTCCCAGCCTCCAAAGGGCCAAGGAAGAGAAAGGGGTAATCTACAAGCCCGCGGTCACCAAGGAGGAAGAGGAGGAGGAGGAGATCTCCAAAGCTTAAACCTCTGCAGCGCTCAAGTTTTACATATCCTTAACAGCTGGATGAGCCAAGTGTTGCTTGCTCTCTCTCTCTCTCTCTCTCTCTCTCTCTCTCTGTTTATTGGCCAAGTTGGGTTTTTGGATCCCTTGAGTGCAAAGAGAAGACGGCTCTTCTCCCCTGTGTACAGGATTTTAATGGGCGGAGACAAAGCTCTCCTTCCAAAGAATCAAATAAATTCTAGGAGAGGTTCTGGCCTTTGCTTAAGATTATAGCATCTAAATGTGACATTTATGAATAATCATAATAATCTGCCTCAGAAAAGCTACTGTTTATCTACTGAATAGCTGAATTTCCTTCCTGCTCCCATAAAATAATTACTGCTGATATAAGGAATAGATCACTAGGATACTTAAGTGTTCATGTTAACGTCTTAAAGCATGGCTCTCCAAACTTGGCCACTTTAAGACTTGTGGGCTTCAACAGTCCCCAGCATGGCTGGCTGAGTTGAAGTCCTCAAATCTTAAAGTGGCCAAGTTTGCAAAGCCATCGTTCTGTTCTCTTTGAAGCCCTACTGATTTTAGCAGGAATTACTTGTCTTTTTAATCTCTTCTATTTAAGTCTAAAATAAGCTATATTAAACATGACTTCTAAGAAATGCATGGGGCTTATTATCCCATGATATAAAATTGTGGCTCTGTGCTGTACTTGGGTCCCTGGAACTGAAGACCAAGCAACTCAGGTTTTAAGAATTGTGCCAGGCTGAAGGCAGCTACTCCAAACAGAGAACAAGCAAAAGGAAGATCAAATGAAATACTCTAATACTATCTACTCTGAAATTAGGGGGAACTAATATTATTGGAGGGCTCCATACATTGTTTCCTTCCTACAGTGACTTATAAGGAATTTGCAGGTTTGAAGAGTCTATTATGATGAAAGTGTCCTACACATAATGTGCAATTTTATGTATCATCGTACAATAAATATTTTTATTAAGACCTTTGAGTTTGTGTCTCTCTCACACATACAAATGTACTGAGAAACGCCAAGTGAAATTCTATTCTTGGTTGAAGGCCAGACTATATTTACACTTTGCATTTTCTGAACTATCCATCAAGTTCTCCAGCACTCGTAAACCACAACAGAGACTTTTAACATCAGAATTGTTAGGTAAAGGTACCAAAATAGTCACCTAAGGGTTTCAGACCACACCTTGGATCTCAGTGAGAAAAGAGAGGTAAAGTTCTCCAACACAACTATACCCTTGGCTGCAGCCACCTCCAGAATAAGTACCTTCCAACTCTTTCCAGAATTACCCAAAATTCATGGA